>CM075067.1:22684992-23884992 GCA_037428765.1 Rubia yunnanensis | reverse complement strand
CTAGTCCAATTTTTTGGAGTTTCTTCCAATTGTCCTTGATAATCAGTTCGGTTCTTCATCAGGTAACTCTGACAACCTAGATTTGTTCTTCCGGCCGATAATCTTTGCTTTTAGCCATTTTATTGTATGGTGAGCTTTTTTTTTGTAAACTCAGAGGTTTCTGTACGTTTTTTTGCAGTTATTACTCTCTTCGATTTGGAGGTTGTTATCGTATTTGAAAAGGTAATTGCGAAGCTGAATGCTTTTACATGTATGTTGTTTATTAGGTTTTCATTGATGTCGATCGTTTTTAACTATATTATTTTTCATGTTTACCATTTTGTAGATGTCAAATGAAGGAGATCTTGTTGATTATGGTTGTGTAGATGATGTTGTGTTGAAAATTTCAAAATTATACTCCCTGCCTTCTGTTTCTTTGAAGGTTGCTGTAAAGTAGAAGAGGAAGACTTCTTCTCAAGGTTTGTTGCTTTTTTTATTTGTTTGGCGGGAATATTTGAATTTATTACTATATTTGTTCTCTTTTTTTGTCTAGGGTTTTACATGATGTTTTAATGTTTGATTATGATGTTTTAAGGTTTTCATTTGACTTTATTTCCTGTTTATGAAATGTTGTAATTAATGTTTCTATGGGAACTATGTTATGTACGTAGTTCTTATTATATGTGTTTTTTATTCTCATTATTGTATGATTTTTAAATTACAGTGATTCTATCATAATTTTCAGTAAGAATGATGATTTAATTATATCGGTTGATGTTTTCGTTACATATGTTTTTATTTGATGCTTTACAGTTCTGATTTGAAGATACAAGTATTCCATTTGACTTTACTATTCTTGTACTGATGTTTCTTTATACTGTTTGATTTTATTTGTTATGATGGTGTTGGTGTTTACTAGTTTGTATCAACTATTTCTATATGATGTTTTATGTATGCTGGTTTCACAATTTTTTGTATGTTCATTTTTTTTGTTCGTTTTTTCCAAAATGATGTTTTTAGGTTCTTCATTGATGTCTTATATTTCTTTAATGATCATCTATTGTGTTTATTGGGCAAAATATTGATATGACCCAATGTTTTGGAGGTTTGTGCTAATATGACCCTGTGAAGTTGAAAAGTGCTATTGTAGCCCTGTGTTTTGCATCAGAAGTGCCGATATAAACTTTTGGCACTATTCCATCATTGACTTTGTTATTTCAGGCATTGACCAAATACAAAAATACCTCTAACCTTCAAATTACAAATCTATTAACTAAAATACCCTAGGTTCTTCTTCTTCTCCATAACCATAGCCACTGGTGCTCCTCCACCTCTGCCACCACTATGCCACCACTATGCCACCTCTGCCGCCGCTCTGCCACATACCAAATCTACCCTCCGTTGTATGAGAATTCTACCCGCCGCTTGAAATCTCCCCACCACCGTACGAGAAATATCCCCACTGTCGGGCGAGATCTCCCTACTGCCGTACGAGAATTCTCCCCGCCGTCGTACCAAATCTACCACCGTCGTAATCAACCGCCGCACACCCGTACAGAAATGGCGAGCTCAAGCTTCAATGCTGCTTACCGCATGGATGATCGCAACGGCCACCAACTGGCATTGATTGCGCCGCTAAATTTCGGCATCTCTGTTGCCACCGCCGCTGGTACTGGGAGAGGTGCTAGAGGATCCCAAGCTCGTAACCCTAGTCTGCGGAGAGAAGAAGAAGAAAGTGGAGGAGGAAAAGGAAAATGAAAAATTGTGTAGGGCTTATAGGCAATGAGGGCATAACCGTTCTTTTACATTTTCTTTTTTTTAATCAAGGGTATAATAGTCAATTCATATAATTCCGGTTGAGTTCAGGCCTCTAGGGTTATAGTAGCACATTTATGCAAATCATAGGGTTATAATAACACTTTCCAACTTCACAGGGTCATATTAGCACAAACCACCAAAACATAGGGTTATATGAGCACTTTACTCTTGTTTATTTGATTTGTTGAATTCTAGTTCTAAACTTGCTTTCTGATTGATGCTATTTATACTTGGGTGGTGTTCCTATCAGAAAATCTGATAGGATTCATGGTTTGACGACTCATACATGTACTGCGAGTATATGTTTATCTTTATAATTTTCTTGTATGTTTTTAATTTTTATTAATGTTTTGGTTTTCCTCCAGCTCTGAATCCTAGAAATGCAAATAAGAAGAAAGTGGCTGAGGTGTCTATCCCATCATCTCCACTTCCTGATTCATCCATCCCTAAAGAAAATATCCGGAAGAGGTGTGTAAAACAAGCTGTTGTTAAACGAGTCAAAGTGATTAGCGGTAAGGGTAAGATTTTTGGTGAGTGTGAGAGCGATTCTGATGGCGAAGGTATTATTCAAATTATAATATCGTGTATAATTACGTGATTTGATAATACCTATTTTAAATCTTTTATGATGTTTTATGTTTTTAGAAGACAGTGCCAGTAATATTCATTCCAGTCAAATTGCCCCTCTTTAGCTAACAATGCAACTGGTAATATTTATAATTTTGATTTATTTTTCATTTTATATTTTATGAATTACTCTCTACCATTTAAAAATATGGTTTGATGTTTGATATAATTTAGTTGAGCCTGTCAGCCAAGCTTATTCAGAGTCTGAAAAATATCTGCCAAAAAAGGTAAACATTATTTCTTTTCTAATACTTCTTTTTCTAATTTTTTTTATTTCTTATTTATTACTCTTTACCTTTTACTACAATGGTTTGATGTTTTATGTAATTCAGGTGATGGTGTCAGTTTAGCTTCTGCTGTGGCAGAAAAAAAATCTACTAAAAAGGGTAATGATAATTTCCATTTTAAATACTTATTTTTTTAATATTTTATTTATTACTCTTTATCTTGTACCTCTATGGTTTAATGTTTTATGTAATTCCGGTGATGGTGTCAGTCTAGATTCTACTGTGGCTAAAAATAATCTGCTAAAAAAGGTAAACATTGCTTTTTTTAATACTTCTTTTCTGAATTTGTGTTTTTTTATTCATTACTCTTTGCCCTTTACCAATATGGTTTGATTTTTATGTAATTAAGGTGATGGTGTCAGTCTAGATCCTGTTGTGGCTGGAAAAAAAATCTGCTAAGAAGGGTAAAGATAGTTTTCCTGTTTAATTCTACTTTTTATGATTTTTGATTAATTACTCTTTACCTTTTACCACTATGTTTTGATGTTTTATGTAATTTAGGTGATGGTGTCAGTCAAGCTTCTGCTCTGGCTGGAAAAAAACTGCTAAAAAGGGTAAAGATAGTTTTCCTTTTAAATTCTTCTTTTTCTGATTTTGATTTTTTATTAATTAATCTATACCATTTACCACTATGATTTTATGTTTCACATTATTCAGATGAGGGTATCAGCCATGTTTCTTCTTGTGAGCTTGGAAAAAATCTGCTAAAAGGGTAAAAATAGTTTTCCTCTCTAATATTTCTTTTTCTTATTTTATTTTTTTATTTACTTTTTACCATTTACCACAATAGTTTGATGTTTCATATTTTTTAGGTGAGGGTGTCAGCCAAGTATCTTATGAACCTGGTAAAAAACATGCTAAAAAGGGTAAAATTAGTTTTTCTTTCCAATACTTCTTTTTCATACTTTTGACTTTTTATTTATTTATTATTCTTTACCAAATAGCAATATGTTTTGATGTTTCAGCTTTTGATTTGCCTAGAAAAAAAATCTGCTACAAAAGGTACAATAATTTCCTCTTTTAGTTATGTTTTTTTCTTCTGATTTTTTATGTTTTACTAATTAATTTTTACCTTTTAGTACTATGGTTTGGTGTTTTATATATTTCAGGTTATGTTGTAAGTCTAGATTCTACTCACCCTAAAAAATCTGCTAAAAATGATAAAAATAGTTTTACCTTTTAAAACTCATTTTTTGATTTTTTTTTTATGTCTTACTTTTTGCTTCTTCTTGTTAAGTAATTTGAACTTTATTTTTTATTTCATTCTTACAAGTTGGAAAATCTGCCTAAAAAGGTAACAGTAATTTTTTATTTATGTTGGAATACTTAGTTCTGTAATTTGATGTTTAATTATTTTTTTGCCTCATATTTTTTAATAAGCTATGGTTTTTTTTAAAATGTAGCTAACAGTGCTGAAAAAGTTTCTGTTCAAATTGAGAAATCTCCCAAACTAGGTGATAAGATGTATTTGCCCTAATGAATTATTGTATTGCTGACAAGAATATATAGAGTACAATAAGGAAACATAATATGAGTAGAACTCTAGCTTAGTCAACATGACTTATCCAGAATCAATCAATATCTAATAAGAAACGTGATTTACTCCAACACCTCCCCTCAAGTGAAGCGTCAGATGTTCAGCGACACAAAGCTTAGATCGAAAGAACTCAAACAGTGGGCAAGAAAGTCATTTGGTGAAGATGTCAGCAATCTGAAGACTAGTGGAGACATGGGCAACACGCAGCTTGCCAGAAGCCACCAACTCACGTACAAAGTGATAATCGATGTCAATATGCTTGGCCCGCTTGTGAGCAGCCATATTCTGAGCTAAGAAAATGGCACTACTGTTGTCACACTACAGCAATGGGGTGCTCGAAAGTGGAACACAAAGGTGTCGAAGCAAATGAGTCATCCAGACCATCTCCGAGGCTGTGTTGGCAAGAGATTGATACTTTGACTCAGTGCTGGAATGAGAGATGGTAGGCTGCTTCTTGGCACTCCAGGAAATAAGATTTCCACCAAGAAAGACTGCATAGTTATATGTAGAACGGTGAGTCTCGAGACAACGAGCCCAATCGGCATCTGAATACCCCAAGACATCAGGAGTACTGGCCGAGATAATGGTGAGGCCAAAATGGAGAGTACCTCTGACGTAGCGAAGAATACAAGTGACTGCAGCATAATGGTCATCACAAGGATCCTGAAGAAACTAACTGACAGTGTTAACCGTAATTGCCAGATTAGGTCTGGTAATCGTAAGATACTGTAGAGCACCAATGAGGGATCGATACAGTGTCGAATTCTAAAATGGCAGACAGGTGGAGCTGTGTAGCTGCGAACCAGGAACAAAGGGGGTAGAGACTGGGGCCGCATCGGACATACCGGCACGAGCGAGAATATCCCGAGCATACTTAACTTGACCGAGAAGCAGACTTGAAGAAGTGGGTGATACTTCTAAGCCAAGAAAGTAGTAGAGGGCACCCAAATCCTTAATAGCAAACTCCCAATGTGTCCGATCAATAAAATATCGAAGAAGCCCAGAGTCATTTCCTGTGAGGATGATATCATCGATATAGACCAGGAGATAGAGCAATGAAGAGCCTCGGGAGAGAACAAAAAGGGAAATATTGGCAGAACTACACTGAAACTCGAGCTGAGATAGATAGGTGCTGAACCGCTGAAACCATGCTTGAGGTGCTTGCTTAAGAGCATAGATGGACGTTTGCAAGCGGAAAACATAATCTGGATGGAGAGAATCCTTGTAACCAACTGGTTGTGCCATATACACCAGAGTATCAAGAATACCATTCAGATAGGCGTTCTTGACATCCAACTGATGAAGAGGCCAGGAGCGCATAGTGGCAATGGCAAGAATGGTCTGGGCAGTGGATGCCTTGACCACCGGACTAAAAGTATGATCAAAATCGAAGCTCAGAATCTGAGAGAACCTCTACGCAACAAGGAAAGCTTTGTGATGATCAACTATACCATTATGACGATACTTCAGCCGATAAACACATTTGGAACCAACAATGTTAACACCAGAAGGGCGTGGAACAAGATCCCATGTGTGCTGGCCCCGTAAAGCAGAAATATCCTCATTCATAGTAGCAACCCAAGACGAGTCCTTCAACGCCAAACAATAATCGATGGTCTCCGACTGGGCGAGAAGGGCAGCAAGAAGACCATGAGCAATAAGACCAGAATAGTCTCGATGTTGAATAGCTCCACTGGATGATCTGGTGGCTATGCCATGAGTACAACGATACGATGAAGAGGCCGGATGAGAAGGATCCAGAGAGGACGTCGGGGATTGAATGACCAAGGTGGCCAGAGATGATGCCACAGGGGGAGTAGGACTGGCCGCCGGTGACTGTGGTGGGGTTTACAGGTCAATAGATGATGGAATAGAGTCCGACAAGTAAATAGTGCAGGGCATAGGTGACGGCTGGTCAAGGGTCGACAGTGGTGGGCCAAAACTACCATCACTGTCCAGAAAATCATAAACATCTAAGGTCAAGAGAGTGGAACCAGTGGCCAAGGCCGAAGATGAGGCAAAAGAAAAGCAGCCTTCGTTGATGACGGGTGACATAAATCTTGCCAGTGGAAGGATCAAGGCAGCGGAAACCCTTATAATGGCAGTTGTAAACAATGAAAACACAAGGAATGCTCCGAGGAGATAACTTATGAGGGGCCATAGGACGAACATAAGGAAATAGTCGATAAACAAAAGGATGGAAGTTTGAGTAGATTGGATCACGGTGATAAAGAAGGCCATAAGGAGAAGTCCCTTGTAACACCGGAGTGCGAAGCCAATTAATAGTGTAAACTGAAATGGAAAAAGCATCATCCCATCTTGACAAGGGTAGATGAGAATGAAAAAGTATAGTGAGGCCCATTTCCGCAACATGTCTGTGTTTGCGCTCAGCCCGACCATTTTGCTCTGGGTGTATGGGCATGAAACTTTATGATGAATGCCTTTGGAGGCAAAATGGGATCGTAGGCGTGACGGGCGGGCGGTCGTCGCGCCCGCCGTGCAAAAGATAATTTATAAGCCCTAAATGCTTACTTTCTACAACTAGGTAGATAGTGGCAAATCGGGGTCGTCCAAAGAGAAGAGGGATCTTCCTAAGCGTCTAAGCACACAATGGTTGATATTAGGCTAGGAGTAACTATATTTACACACACTTAAAAGCAAGTAAAGGGGGGGTTGGTTGGTTGGTTTCCTAAGTTAACAAAGATAAAAAGACGAGATAACTAGCAACATCAAGTGACTATGCTAATCATCAAATGAAACTAAAGAAAAGGGGTTTTAAACTACAAAGATAAAATGCCTTGGGGGCAACGGATATCCACTTCCACATCTAATGTAGTTCATCGAATCATTCACACATTCCATCATATAGCATTCAGGACCCAACACTCACACACCCATCTAGCAAGTACCACAACACACACATCACAAGGAGTTCTAAGTTCATGCTCATAGATCTTCATGCAAAGGCGCTACGGAATTCGTCACGTTCCTACACCTAAACAATTCAACCACAAAAGCACTACCTATGCTCAAACAACTCATGGCACACATGCAGTGAAACACACCGTCAAGAATACATGAACGCCAAATAACAAATGCTTCAAGAATGAATTTAAATCATCTATTCAATACTTCAACTACTTGTCGTGGAGACTAAACTCCTATCCTTCTTAGTTCGTAGTTTGCGAGAGTGAGTTCCACATCTCTCGTCAAACCTCACCAATGACTCCCGAGTCGCGACCATGACTCAAGGTGTCATTGGTGGCATTTAGCACGAAGGACCAACAAGCTTGGCAATGCCTATGACCACTACACCGTGACTAAGCATTTAACCAATTCATGCAATTACACGAGATTAGTCAAGAGCGACCACTCATAGACCACGAGCATATAACTCTTCTCGTTTGCTACAAAAATGAACATGACGAAGAGTTCAACATCAATCACATTCGTCTAGCACATTGTCAACACACTAACACAATCAAAAGCTCTAAATCATACTCTCACATTACTAACAAGAACAGGGGGGAAATTAACCCAAATCCCCCAAACCCTAGCTAGCAATTGATCCAAGCATTTCATATCATCAAGCTCTCAACAACATTAATAGAATCAACAATTAACATTCAAAGCACAATAAAAGCACAATAGCAAAAACATCAAATAGATAGATAGAAATGAGTTCTTGCTACATAGATAATGGAAGCTTCAATCCTTTGCTCCCAAGAACAAAACTAACCTAGATAAACAAAACCCATAACAAAGAACTAAAAGCTACAAAGAAAGAAGAAGAAAATCTATGGCTTTGAAGCCCTAAAACCCAGAGAAAAACGGGCTGAGCAAAACTGGAGAAGAGGAGGAAAGAGAGGGTATTTATAGTGCAAAGAAAATAAAATTGATTTCTGGCCGCCCGTTGGTCGCGACTCGCGACGAGTTCGTCGCGACTCGCGATGGTGTCGCGACGGGGTCGCGACGGGAGCCAGAGTTTTGCATTGTTTCTTTGTCTTCTTCATAGCCATCCCTCTCAATCTTCAAGTCTTCAACGGCTCCAAAAATGGTCTTCAACGGCCTCCGGTCTTCATGTCTTCGAAGTGAGTATCCAAAAGTCTTCGAAAGTATAGTCTTCAATGTCTTCCGGTCTTCGTTGCTTCCGTGTTCTTCCCTTGTCACACAAAATCCACTTAGAAGAGGTAAAAGAGTACAAAGTTGCTTTTGCCTCTCCTAAGTGAATTTCAAGGTAAAACACAAGCTCTCGATAATAAAAGAGCACAAAAGTGATCCTAAATACTACTAAATAATGCGTCTAAAATGGACACATCAAATCTCCCCACACTTAAACCTTACTCGCCCTCGAGTAAGAAAAGATTCAAGCATACGGAGGAAAGGGCATATCCACATCCTAAAACCCCTAAAATAACCACACAAAATGGACACATCAAACCTCCCCACACTTAAACCTTACTCGCCCTCGAGTAAGAAAAGATCTAAGCACACGGAAGAGATGATATAGCCTTATCCTAACTACTAATCCCCCAATCAAAGCCTCACAAAACTCTCAATATCATAAATCCCAAAATAAAAGCTCACATGAGAATTTTGCACACACACATCCCCAATCCTAAATCTAACCAAACCTACCACTTATCAATTCACTACCCATAAAAATATTTCACAGCCCAGAATTGATATTCCCAGAATCCAATGACACAAAATGAAGCTAAAACCATAGAGGAAGTTTTAAACACATGCTTCACCTAATGCCAATATATCAACCAAAAACGAAGTAGAAAGAGATAAGGAATTTCATAACCACACTTCGTTTCCTAACCCACTAAGCTACCCAATCCCAAGAGGTCTATAGATGTTGCGCTACCCGATCCATCCGTGTGACAACCGCAACCTTATGACTCCAACGCCGGCAAATGAGTGAAATCATATCATTCTTCAATTTCTCTCACTTTCTCTCATTTTGCCTAGGAGCTCTTTCGAGTTTTCATCCTAGCCACACATCATGTTTCTTTAGCTCACATCTCACCTTTTTCCGCACATTTTAGCCTCTCATTTTTGCCTAGGCCGCCCTTTAAGGGTTTTCGACCTATCCGGGCCCCCAATGTTGCCTAAGTTGCCCTCTCGGGTTTTCAACTTAGCGGGTTTTCTTTTTTTTTTTTTCTTTTTCTATTTTCTTTTTCTTTTTGTTTTTCTATTTTTTTCTTTTTCTCATGTTTTTCCAATGAAAAGTAGCAAAAAGCATTCCAAAACAATTTAGCATGCATATGAGTCCTCTAACCCCTCCCCACACTTAAAACATTACATTGCCCTCAATGTAAACACGTAAGGCAAGAACAATAAAAATCAAGGTAAGGGAGTTAGAGTGACACCCATTTCTCCGCAAATTCACCGGCGATATGGCGATATCCAAGTACTTGGATGGTCCCGAGATAGGTTTCGGAACCAGAAGGGTGAGCAAAGATGCCGTAGAAGAACTCACCCCTCGAGAAAAGCATTGTCTCCATGGCGCCGTTTGATCAAGACTACACCACGAAGAACACATTAAACTCACAAGTACATAAGGATATGTAATACTAGGTTTAGCATCAAGAGTTAATAACCATAGTATTTTCAAAGAACAACCAAATCACACTCAACCAACACTATAAGAATAATCATGAAAAATATCCAACATATATTGACATGTATACAAGCATCATTATAGGATATGCACTTACGATCACAATGATGTAGTCGGCATACTACAATCAACAAATGTACTATAAAGATGCAAGGATGTTCATATGTCAACATGTGTAGGATGGTGGAGGAATGAGTGAGTATGTGGTGGTTCTTGGGAGTGTTGGGTGGAGAAGAAGGTAGGATCATGCAATGTTTAAAATCATTTGGAAACTTGGAAGCTTGGAAATTTGAAATCCGGGCTCAAAAAATTTTAAACAGTTACTGAGCACGTCGCGACGAGCCTCGCGAAGTCATCGCGACTCGCAGAAAGTAGAGTCCGAGAGCCCAAAATTTTCTTAGCTCGTCGCGACTCGCGACGAAGTGTGTCGCGACTCGCGACGATCCTCGCGAAGTCATCGCGACTCGCGGAAAGTTGAGTCCGGAAGCTTGACAAGTTCTGATCACGTCGCGACTCGCGACGGAGCCTCGCGATGTCATCGCGGCTCGCGGAAAGTTGTGTCCGGAAGCTCAAAAATTTCTGAGCTCATCGCGACTCACGACGAAGTGTGTCACGACTCGCGACGAGCCTCGCGAAGTCATCGCGACTCACGGAAAGTTGGCGCTGGGAGTGATTTTTCTCCCCTGTTCGTCGCGACTCGCGACGAAGCCCATCGCGACTCGCGACGGCAGGGTATCCCAGGCTTAAAATTTTTTCTTTTGCTTACCAACTGTCCAAGCTTTCTTCCCTCGTTCATTGATCTCGTTCCTTCATCTCCTTCATTGCAATGCACTTCACTTTGCTACAAAATCACAGAAAAACAAGCCATAATAAGAACAAAACAAAACAACAACAAAAACAAACTAAGAAACACAAACTAAGAAACAAAAACTAAAAGAAATGCCGAATTTGGTTAACGTCGTCGACACGACGAAGCTCCGTATTTTTAAGGTCGTCGGCACGACCCTAATGTTATCCGTATGGTGAAGGCTTGAAGCTCTTCACCATGAGCATCCAAAATAAGAGAGGTGGGGGCACAAAACTTTCAAGAGGAAAGTCTTGTGGAGGTGGAGATGGTTCAAAGGGAATTAAGTGGTTAGGGAGCTTGGGATAGTCCTTTGGCTCCTCTCTCGTTTCCCTCAAAACTTCCAAAAATATTAGAGTTGGTTCACTAGGTGGGAGAAGGGGTGACGATGCTAATGGATGTAGCACTATCACCTCTTCCTCCATTTTTCTATCCTCTACAACCAACTCCTCATCCCTTTCAAACTCAAAATCATTTTTATTGGTGACCTCACTCACCGAATCATCGAGTTCAAGTTGGGATGGTGTATTTTCGGAATCACGAGCTTCCATTCGGGCCAATACCTCTAATATGTTCCTCGCATGCCCCTCAATGGCCTCAACGCTAGAGGAGAGATGGGTATCCGGCTCTTCACTAGTAAAGGAGTTCAAGTTTGCTATGGTATTTAAGACATCCTCACGTGTCAAACTTGAACTTCCTTGTTGGGCTTGGTTTTGGGGTATGGTATAGGGTGGTGATGGCCAACTAGGTTGCTCGTAATATTGGTTTTCCGGCTCATTCTCATACCACAAATCTGGACTACCACTCCATTCCGGATTGTAAGAGTTGTGGTATGGATAGCATTCATGAGCTTCTTGCCCTTGAAAACCAATATCTCCTACCTCTTGATAGCACTCTTCATAGTACCCATGGTTTTGGAAACCAAGGGTTCTTTCTCGGTCATAGTGCTCTTCCCACAACAAAGGGCAAGATTCGGTAGGATGGTCGGAATGACACATCCTACAAAACCTTGCTTGTTGAGCCTCTCTTCTCATCATGAGCTCCCTCAAGGTGAGACGCTCCATTAAATTTTTTTTTTCAAAAGTTCGGAATCATAGTGCAAGGATTCTCGATAAAATAAATCACCAAGAACTCAAGCAATACCTACTCCGAACAAAAACAACCACCAAGTAGTGGAAAAAAAGAAAAACTAGCTAATACACTCCCAAATACACCTAAATACTTAAGAATAAACGCCTCTTCCCCGGCAACGACGCCATTTTGACGGGCGGGCGGTCGTCGCGCCCGCCGTGCAAAAGATAATTTATAAGCCCTAAATGCTTACTTTCTACAACTAGGTAGATAGTGGCAAATCGGGGTCGTCCAAAGAGAAGAGGGATCTTCCTAAGCGTCTAAGCACACAATGGTTGATATTAGGCTAGGAGTAACTATATTTACACACACTTAAAAGCAAGTAAAGGGGGGGGGGGGGTTGGTTGGTTGGTTTCCTAAGTTAACAAAGATAAAAAGACAAGATAACTAGCAACGTCAAGTGACTATGCTAATCATCAAACGAAACTAAAGAAAAGGGGTTTTAAACTACAAAGATAAAATGCCTTGGGGGCAACGGATATCCACTTCCACATCTAATGTAGTTCATCGAATCATTCACACATTCCATCATATAGCATTCAGGACCCAACACTCACACACCCATCTAGCAAGTACCACAACACACACATCACAAGGAGTTCTAAGTTCATGCTCATAGATCTTCATACAAAGGCGCTACGGAATTCGTCACGTTCCTACACCTAAACAATTCAACCACACAAGCACTACCTATGCTCAAACAACTCATGGCACACATGCAGTGAAACACACCGTCAAGAATACATGAACGCCAAATAACAAATGCTTCAAGAATGAATTTAAATCATCTATTCAATACTTCAACTACTTGTCGTGGAGACTAAACTCCTATCCTTCTTAGTTCGTAGTTTGCGAGAGTGAGTTCCACATCTCTCGTCAAACCTCACCAACAACTCCCGAGTCGCGACCACGACTCAAGGTGTCATTGGTGGCATTTAGCACGAAGGACCAACAAGCTTGGCAATGCCTATGACCACTACACCGTGACTAAGCATTTAACCAATTCATGCAATTACACGAGATTAGTCAAGAGCGACCACTCATAGACCACGAGCATATAACTCTTCTCGTTTGCTACAAAAACGAACATGACGAAGAGTTCAACATCAATCACATTCGTCTAGCACATTGTCAACACACTAACACAATCAAAAGCTCTAAATCATACTCTCACATTACTAACAAGAATAGGGGGGAAATTAACCCAAATCCCCCAAACCCTAGCTAGCAATTGATCCAATCATTTCATATCATCAAGCTCTCAACAACATTAATAGAATCAACAATTAACATTCAAAGCACAATAAAAGCACAAAAGCAAAAACATCAAATAGATAGATAGAAATGAGTTCTTGCTACATAGATAATGGAAGCTTCAATCCTTTGCTCCCAAGAACAAAACTAACCTAGATAAACAAAACCCATAACAAAGAACTAAAAGCTACAAAGAAAGAAGAAGAAAATCTATGGCTTTGAAGCCCTAAAACCCAGAGAAAAATGGGCTGAGCAAAATTGGAGAAGAGGAGGAAAGAGAGGGTATTTATAGTGCAAAGAAAATAAAATTGATTTCTGGCCGCCCGTTGGTCGCGACTCGCGATGGTGTCGCGACGGGGTCGCGATGGGAGCCAGAGTTTTGCATTGTTTCTTTGTCTTCTTCATAGCCATCCCTCTCAATCTTCAAGTCTTCAACGGCTCCAAAAATGGTCTTCAACGGCCTCCGGTCTTCATGTCTTCGAAGTGAGTATCCAAAAGTCTTCGAAAGTATAGTCTTCAATGTCTTCCGGTCTTCGTTGCTTCCGTGTTCTTCCCTTGTCACACAAAATCCACTTAGAAGAGGTAAAAGAGTACAAAGTTACTTTTGCCTCTCCTAAGTGAATTTCAAGGTAAAACACAAGCTCTCGATAATAAAAGAGCACAAAAGTGATCCTAAATACTACTAAATAATGCGTCTAAAATGGACACATCAAGGCGCATATTTAAGAACTCAGTGCCACCGTCACTTTGAAAAACTTTTATTTTGGACGTAAATTGATTTTCGACTAAGGCCTCAAACTGAAAGTAAGTGTCAACAAACTCAGATTTTTGACCCAGTGGAAAAAACTGGGGAAAATAAGAGTAATCATCCACAAACAAGGCATAATAAGAAAAACCATTTACAGACAAAACTGAGGAAGACCCCACAAATCACAATGTATCAAGTCCAGGACCTGCGTAGCATGCTTATGATTCTCAACAAAACCTAACCGCTGCCCCTTTGCCATAACACAAGGAGTGAAAGTATGCGGTTTAGGTAGTAAAGAGGAAACTGATAGAAGACCGGACCTTCGCAAACTCTGTAAACCAGAGATGACAGTCGTTGGCACATGCCCCAGTCGAGCATGCCAAAGCTCAAACGATGCCCATCATTTATTCTGCTGCAAGAAGGAAACTAGTGCTACATCACCCTTGTCTAACACATACAGTCCACCATCACTGTGGCCCCTGCCCACGACTGCCTTGGAAACTTTTTTCTAAATCACAAAGTTTTGGTCATCAAAGTAACAAATACATTTAAATCCCTGGTCAGTTTACTAATAGACAGTAAATTTTTATTGATGGCAGGAACGACCAAAACATCAGACAGTGTCAAAGTATCAGAAATCCAAGAATCACCAATATGAGAAATTGGAATAGAAGCACCATTACCAACAGAAACACAGGAATTACCAGAATAATGTGCGACATTATCAAGGCCAGAGGCTGAAGACGTCATATGACTAGTAACACCAGAATCAACATACCAGTCAGATGCGAGAGAAGTTAGCTCTATCTGCAAGGAAGTCTAAAAACATTTGGCCAAGTGTGTGGAGTCTAAATGACAAGTCTGCGCTAACGTCTTGTAAAAGGTAGTAGCACAATGGCTTGGACGACCACACCAAGTACAATGAGGATGGTCGCATCCAGAACTATCCCTAGTCATGAACTGACTAGGACCAGAACCAAACCAACCGCCTATGCGGCCACCAGTTTGGCTGCCTCTGGCGGCACGTGAACCCCATGCACCGCTGCCCCTGGCTGGCGCTTGATCCCATGCGCACCCAACTGGGGGCTGCTCACCTGTAGAAAATGCTACTAGGCCAGACGCATGTACTGAATTTCCTTGGAGATTTTTCAAAAATGCCTCATGATTCTTAGCATGTGACAAGATGTCAGCATAAAGCGATGTAGGGGAAACATTAATCATGGGGGCAAAAAATTCTTTGAACTCAGACCCAAGAGCAGTTAAAAATTAAATTATTTAATCATCATTAGAAACTGGAGAACCCATAAGGGACAACTTCTCAAAAATATCTTTGAATTGTAAATGGAGTTCATGAAGGGTGCTGCTCTTACGTATACCGTGGGCATCTGCACGAAGGTGGAGAATGGTGGATGTGCTACTGTTCTAAAAAGTGGCACAAAAAATGTCCCAGATGTCCTTGGCAGTCACACACGAGGTCGAGAGTTCGAAAAGGACCTCAGGAGAGAGAGAGGAGAATAATAGACTACAGACCCTCTGGTGTTCATAAATCCAGAGGTCATAGATGTCCTTGGCCAATTTGTAAGCCGCTGCACGGTCACTGGGAAGAGCGCGGAGGGCGGCGGAAAAAGTGGAAGAGGTGGGCATGGAGTCGACCCATCAAGATATCCAAAAAGCTTCTGAGGTTTGAGGACGTATTCAATCTAACATTTCTAGAGAAGAAAGTTGGACTTATTGAGCTCAATTTGCATTATTTGAAGAAGGGTATTGAACGATAATTTTTCAGGTCCATGATGAGAGTGGCGTTGGAAAAACATTCGGAAGGAAGAGGAGGAGGAGAGGTTCGGCCACTAGAGGAAGAAGAATGATGGCGGCCAAAAAAAAATCTAGGCTTTGGAAGGTGAATCAGAACACTGCTCTGATACCATGAAAAGATGTATTTTTCGTTATGAATTATTGTATTGCTGACAAGAATATATAGAGTACAATAAGGAAACATAATATGAGTAGAACTCTGGCTTAGTCAACATGACTTACCCAGAATCAATCAATATCTAATCAGAAACGTGATTTACTCTAACACCAGGTTGTATTTTTTCCCTCTTTTTATACATTCTTCTTTTGATTTGAAATTACTTTCTCTGTAATCTTATTCTTTTGCATTTTTTGTTTTAATATATTTATAGGTGTTGCTGTCAAAAAATTTTCTTCAGCTTCAAAAATTCTTCAGTCAAAGCTACGTTTCAAAGATATGTTGACTAATGCTGGAGTTGTTGATCTTCTATCTGGTAATCTATATGTTTTAGCCCTGTTGTTTTAAATTTTCAATCCTTATGATATTTTTGTGTTACCCAATAGTTTGACTGTGTATTTAATGTTTTTGTTTGCAGAGGGGATCTTCAGTACTGCTCATTCTCAATCTCAAACACTTAATGATATTATTGATGAAACTGGTCATGAAGATCAGATTGGTGATGGTGATGATAAAATTGAGCCAAGTGATGAGGGGTGTGAAGATGTTGATGGCTCAGAATCTGATGACAGTTCTGATAGTGAAGGTGAGAAGCTAAATGATGTTGAGGAAGATGAGGAAGCTGAAGAGGAATCTAAGAATGAGGGAGGCAATGAAAGTGAAGACAATTCTAATGAAGGTGAAGAGCCTGACTAGGGGGATGATTCAGAAAATGTTGTTGATGTTTTACAACAAGTTGGTGATGATATTGGTAGTAAGTCTAGCAGTGAGGAGAATTCTGATAATGGTGATGAGAATAAATTAGTGAGTAGGGAGAAGCATGATGATTCTAATGAAAATGAGGATGGTGATGAAGATAGGTCTGATGTGAAGGAGAATGATTATGATGTTAGATTTGGTGAGGAGGATGACTTTGATGGTTTTGATGAAGAGTTTGATGATGGTTGTGGAGAGTCTGATGATTCAGATGAGGAAGGTGGCAAAGTTGTTGATGTATGTAAAACAACTTCTGTTGGTAAAGGGAAATCTGTTGTGAGGAAGAGTGTTGGAGAGGAGAGTGGAGGAGTTGTGAAGTCGAAAAATCTGAAGGGTGTCAATGATCCATCAAGGTATGCATTAATGACTTACAGTTTTATGATATGTTTCATATTTTAGTGTTGCTTATCATTTTTTATTTTTTTGCAGCTCGAAGAGGGGGTACTCTACGAAGTGTAGCCCTAGTAAGATTGTAAAGCTTGTGAAATCATTGACTGATGGGCAAATCAGGTTAGTTATTGATATAGGATGTGAAGGAATATTGAAGATAAATTTTGGTGTTTTGCCCATAAATGTGATTTAGTATCTGGTATCTAACTTTAACTCGATTAGTCGCTTGCAGTGAATAGGAAGTGATAAGTATTATATAACCAGGGATGATGTTTATGATTCCATATGTCTGCCTATAAGTGATGTTGAGGTTGTATAGGTTAATAACTTAGGTAAGGGGCAGAATAAAGATATGGAGATGAGGCTTAAGTGGAAGATGGATTTAGGGGCCGATAAACATAACAATATTCCTTGTGATAGGTTGCTAGGTAAGATGTCATTGTTGACTGGGGGGGAGGGTAATTTGTTAAATAAGTATTTTCTGATGTATGTGTTGTGTACTTTCCTTACTCCCACATCTAGAAGTAATGTTGATTTTAAGCTTTTGAGGGTTGTGAAAAATGTGAATGAAATCAGGAATATGGATTGGTGTGGGTATGTGTTGAAAAATTTTTCTGATGCTATTGAGAGGTACAACAAAGGTCCATTTGATGCTGTAAATGGTTGTGTATTTCTACCATTGATGTGCTATCTTTATAGATTTCCATATCAAGGAATCTTATTGCCTACTTCCCTCCCCTTATTCCAACATTTTAATGACGGTAAGGTTAGGTTATTTGTAAGTTCATAGAGAGTGCTAGGTTTGATACTTTCGTGATAAGCGGCAATGGTTCTCCTTTGACTTCAATGGGAAAATTAAAGTTAGGTTCAGGACCAGTTAACGGCACTGCTCGCAGTACCTCTTGCTTTTTAGTGTTGGAAATTCCTGACTATTTACCCACCGACGAGAAGATTCTTGCTGAAGCTTCTTCTGTAAGTTTTTTTTATTTATGTTATGTTTTTTGTTTTTGATATGATGTTTCAAATTATAAGTAATAATGTTGTTGCCTTTTGTACGATGTTGTTGAGCACTCAATGAGATTTTCTAGTAATATTGAAATTGTTACCAGATTCTATGTGGCTGAGATGATAAAGCTTGGTGAAAAAGCTCCAGCTACTGCGCAAGATGTTGTTCCTTCAGTTCATATTCCTCTTTGTTCACAGGATTATTTTTCTGATGGGTTTTTTTATCAGATCGATGAAAACATTAAGAAGTTTGTGAAGAAGTGCACTCCTGAAGTTTCAATATTGAAGACTGTACCTGAACCTTCTTTTAGTCTTGGTATTGAGAGCTTGGAAGATATTGGATGAGTTGCAGGTTCTTCTACTATTGTACATGAAAAGAAGGGGTCTACAGTTGCTTAGAAGAATGGTGGACAAGCGGAAAAGTTATAGAAGGGATTCAAGAAGAAATAATTCTTTTTTAATGATGTGATGAACTTGTGTTAAAGATGATGTTTTAAGTACAACTGTTGGGTGATTTTTTAGTATTGTTGGTTTTGGATGGTTTCTAGATGTGATGAACTTATGTTTGTGGATGATGTTTTAAGTATTTTTGGATTGTTGGTTAGGTAATTCTCAGAATTCTTGTTGGAATTTGACACTTGGTTTTTGGATTTTGGTCAAAGTTGACATTTTAAAGTAATGCAGTGATATTTCATGAGTAGGTCTTAATGTTTTAGGGTGTTGATAGTAAAGCTTATTTTTATGCTTTAACTCTCATTAGTCTATTTGTAGAGTTTTTTACATTAATGATTATGTATGAATGATTATGTTTTAAAATTAGATTATCACATTTTAGCAGTTGTCTAGTGTATTTATAAAAAATGTGACATATTTCTAGTTGTAACTTTTGGTATACTTAATATAAAAATCCATTAAACTTTAAAAGCTCATTACATATCTGTAAGTTTTCACACATTTAGGTTAGAAGATCACGTTCGTGCAAATTAAATTTCACTACTCAAACAAGAAACTTATAGAGACTAGTAAACTTTAGAATGATTTCCATAATAAAACCTTTTGTATTCTACTAAGTTGAGCATTAATTTTAATTCAAAGTACTCACTTCTAAAAAATGTAACATCAAATGAAAGTCTTGAAATGTCAAATAAAAGTACTGAAACATCAATTTTTTTTGCAAATTCATATTTCATCCTTCATCAACTTTGGTTTTCCCAAATCAAATGATTTGGGCTTTTGGAGTCTTGGACCCAAATTCCTTCTTTTGTGGCTTCTTCCTTTCTAGCTTCTTCCTTTCTAGCTTTCCTTTCAACCTCTTACTTCTTCCCTTTTGTTTTGCTCTTTTTGGATCTAGGACTTCGAGAGCACTTTTTGTTGGTGAGTCTTTGACATTGTTTGTCGTTGAATGTTCAGTTTTGTCTTGATCTTTCATTGAAAGCAGCTGACATACTGTAACTGAATCCTTGTTCAAACCATCCTTAAGTGTTCTACAAGTATCTTTGTCATCTTCACGTTTCAACACTAAATTGTAGTATTTTCTGAGCATCTCATGGCGCCATGGTATCTTACCTTTCATCTCATTGTTGTTCTCGTTGTTTTGTTTTGATGCACCTCCAAGTACTCGGTTCCATATTTCCTTCTTTGCCATCTTTGTCCATCCCTTTAATATATAATCTTCAAGTATTGTTGTGATGTTGCGCAAGTGGAGCACACGAAGGAGTGGAAGCACAACAGCCCAACTTCTTCAAAGTATTTACATAAACCTTGATTTCTACTTTACCATCCCCGAGTCTATAATAAACCTTATCTACCTTTTTTTCATTGTCTTCTGGGCTAACTTCGTAAATATCTTCATAGTCAATGTTGAATATTTTCTCCACTTTACTCATCATTGCCAATTACCACTCTGTTTTGAAGTCCTTGAAAATTTTAAGAGTGTATATCTCCCCAGCTTGTTTCAGTAATCCAGGCCCTTCTACAGCTGCTCATAGTTTTCCTATTAATCCGCTGTATTCCCTGCTTGTCTCCGTGATTCTCCAACTTTTGATAGTTTTTCCAAATATCGCAAAAAACTGTGTCAAGTTGGTTGTTTTTGAAGCATTGAAAATGATTGCTTTATTGTTACTTTCACTACGTTGTGATGACAAAGTTCCAGCAGAGAAGAAATCCTTGCTGTGCAGTGCACCATTTATCCCAGAGTTCGTACAAGCGTTTGAACCAATCTTTTTCTTGCAGCAGGTAGGTTTCTATCATAGAATTCCAGCATTTTTCAAATTCTTCTTCATTTGCACAACCTTTCAAACAGTGGTCGAATGCCATTCCAAATTCTTCATCACTTCTTACTTTACCATAATGACTAATTGCATTCTATTTCAGGTGCCACAAACAGAGTCTGTGTTTTTTTTTCTTTGAATACCTACGAAACAACAATTTCAGTAAATGCATCATCAAACTGTTTCTTAAAAAGGTCATATGCTGATAATGTATCATTAATTATAAATGTAGGATGCTCATGTTGCAAAGTCAAAACTAAGAGAAATTGTATACATGTTTATGATGAGTTCTTAGATGTTCTAAAACAGGTTGTGGTGATGATTTAAAAATTAAATTATTGACATCACAAGTCAGATAATTAGAACAATGTTCTAAAAGATAAAATTAGAACATCAACTGAATAACATAATAGGTTAGACCATTTTGATGAAATATTAACTAAATAATATAACAAGTTAGACACTGGTTCAAAACATCAATGGAAGGAATACTTAAAACATCATCATTAATATTTAAAAGGTTAAACACATAACTTGAAACACCAATCATCAGACAGAGTTTAGAAATACCTCTTTAATTGCCTTTGTCATAGCCAAATCCTTGTCAGTGAATATAGTCACTGGTTGTTTTCCCCCCATTGATTTTTTTAAATACCCCAGCAGCCATACAAAAGTTTCAGCCTTTTCGTCTCCAATAAAAGCACACCCAAACATTGCATTGTTCTAGTGATTGTTTATCCCGACAATTGGAGCACAAATGAGATTATACTTGTTTGTCCGATAAGTGGTGTCAAAAATCACAAAATCACCATATAGCATGTAATATTCTTTCATCAGCGAGTCTCTCCAAAAGAGTGCAGTTAGTTTTCCTTCATCATCCAGCTTCACTCTAAAAAAGTAGTCTTCCTCGGCAGCAGCAACCTGATAAAGATCATCTATGACATTTTGATCATCCCCCCTTCTATAGTGTCCATTATGTACACGTTCACACAATTAATGTGATCTCTCGTAGTGTGCCCAACATTTTCTTCTTTTTGGGCAGCACATGCTAAATATTTGTAACTTGCTGCTGGTTTGAGACTTGTCTTTTCCATAGCTTCGATTGCTCTTGCTTTCTCATGTTCGATTCTTCTTTCACTACGTTGCAGGTACTGCCATTCTAATCTTGTGCACTCATAGTTATGCTCAACAAAGTGGTGCTTGATTTCGTAGAACTTTTCATCAAGAAGCTTGATCCTGATATGAGCTTTGCATCCTGTTCTTATCACTAGAAACTCTTTTGATTTTCTTTTTCTCTTCCTTTCTGGCTGTAGAGTAGGTGTGTTTTTAGTTCTTGAAATGGACTTTCCTTCACATGAGCATGTGAAACATTTTTCCCTAATTACTCCCTGGCTTGATTGTCTTGTTGTTGACTTCCTTACACAAAATCCAAGCGCAGTTGCATGTGCTCAATACAGTTTTTCAAGCTCTTCCCAAGTTCTTGCTCTCATTCCTTGCAAACACTCACTTGCACCTATCTCCAATAGATTAGGAAAATCATCTAGCAGATCTGTTAGTAAAATCACATATCATTTAGTTTGATTATAAAATCACAGATCAATTCTTTCAGTTTTAGTAACAATTGACATACTGTATGGAAACATCAAACTCCTTTATTAAAACATATATATATATATATATGATAGAAACATCACATACTAGTATATACATGCCAGTTCTGAATCAGGTACAGAATAATCAAACAATTTTGTTAAAACATTAATCTATATAATAGAAACATCACATAACAGTATATGCATGTTTGTCTTGAATCAAAATTCTAAGATTCGTTACCCATGCCAAAACTGAGCATCCAGTTTTATGAATGACCATAATCGAATCACTCATTTTTATAGCATGATACACTAGTTTTAGCAGCCAAAATTTTAATGCTATTGACATCAGATACACAAGTTTCAGTCAGTTTCATTAACACATCAATCTCTATATCAGTAACGCCACGTAATAGTTTATTCTGGTCAACTTGATACAGATCTAAAACATTATTTATAGCATCAATTCTGAACATTAAAATGCTCACAGGCTTTTTGAGCTGAAAGATCAGTCTGTATCAAAATATTCACAAGCAATAGGAGCTGAAACATTCACAACAGATTAAATCAGGTTTTATTAGATGATTCCATTTTTTATACTCACCTTTCCTTGAATTTTGTTCAATTTCATTGACTGTGTCGTTCAACACAGTAATTTGTCATTCATTGTTGAAAAGGCCTATTGATGAAGCTTCGGTTTGGCTATCATCTTTTTCGCACATCAATTGTTCGTCTGTTCTGCATAATAAATGAAATTCACATAATGATAATGTAGATTGTTCTACAAATCGATTTGATTATGTAGTTTTGAATAACGAACCCGATTTGTTGTTGATCGAAGTTGTTCATTGTTAATCGCAGAAGTTGAGGATTTGATCGTTCAAGGTTTTGGAGCAATGGATTGAAGTGGTTGAGATCAATTGAAACTCTGAGAATGTTTTTGAAGCGTGTTTTTCCATTGTGCGCCTTCTGTAAACGCGTCTTCTCCTCAGATTTCCTTCCATATTTTCGGTATTTGCAGGTTAGTCCTATTTTTTTGCGCATATTAAATGGGCACCGAGAATAAATTTATTATGGCAGGACCCCCAAAATTTTTTTTTTGTCTTTTGCCTTAAATTACTGTAAGTCCTTGGTTTTACGGTAAGATGGTTTCGCAGGAGATGGACTCATTTTTCTATTTCAATCAATTAATTATGAATGAATGATTATCCTAATTTAAACATTTTAGATCTAACGACATAACTTTTTTAGTCATTATAAATGAGCCCCTCCTTATACTTGACCCTGGTTACACCACTAGTGTTGTTGGAAATGTCCAATATTTTACTGTACATAGGTTTTGTATGAAAATGATGGACGGAGTACAATATTCGTTGACTACAATTTTTTCCCTAGAATGTTTTATAAATTATAACCTTCTCTAGAATTTTATATTTTTTGTTAGAAATGATTCATTGATCATGGTAGTGAAAATAGCAATGTTATCGATTAATCACAATATTTTTTAAAAAGCTTAATGGAAGAAGACGAAAATGAACATCTATAACTCAACTGCACAAAGTATAGTTAGTAAAAATTGTCATTTAATTAAAATTTGGCAAAGTCTTGGAAAATACCGTCTTCCATAGGTTTATGGAAAGACGGGGTTTAACTAATATAATAAAAGGTATAAGGTCTTAGTTGCAATATTAAAAAGTTGTTATACAACGTGTAGTGGTCATAAAGTTTATAATCTGATTCATGGAACACGAAAATTTTATCTTCATTTCTTCTAATTTACACTTTAAACCTTGTTTTCCATGACTTATGAAAAAACTGTCTTTCAAGAGATGAACTCTTAAAATTTTAATAAATTTTTCATAACTATAATGATTAATATAATTTTTTAATCATAAATCTTGCAATGACGCGATATTATAATCCAATTTTTAAAACGTTGATCATGTTTCATATTCTATGGATTCTGTATGTATACAATGTTGATAAAGATAATGTTGTTCCACAAAAGTGACATTTATTAATATTTTTTAACTAATTAAATTATGTTAAAAATATATATTTTCTTATTCTGTATGTATACAATGTTGATAAAGATAATGTTGTTCCACAAAAATGACATTTATTAATATTTTTCAACTAATTAAATTATATTAAAAATATATATACTTATTTATATATAATAATATTCAAATTCATATCCAAAGAAGTAATTGAAAGAGACACTTAATGAGGAGTTACAGAAGACATGCATGAATTCAAGAATTACTGAAGACGCGGAGTAATTTCAAAACTGTGAGATAGTGCAGCATTGGGCAAGGATCAATATTTGATTCATTCAGATATACCCTGGCTTGTGGATGATTCAGTGAAGAAAGGTTCATGCTCTTGGTCTTTCAAGGTTTGAAGCGCTCGGGGAACCGGAGGTACATTCACATCTAAAACATCTTCAAGGATCTGAACTACCTGAACCATGGAAGGCCTATGAGTTTCGTCATCCTGAATACACCAGCATGCCACTTTGCATAGTCTTGACACCTCTGCTGCATCAGCTTGCCTATCCAATTTCACGTCTAACAAGCCGAGCACATCACCCTCATTAACCATCACTTCTGCAGCACTGCTAGGAAAGAACCTCATCACCCCCTCCGTGGAACATTCTGAATTCCGCTTTCCTGATATCAGCTCAAACACCATCATTCCGTAACTGTAAACATCTGCTTTGGCTGTGATCGCTACTCCCGATATCCACTCTGGAGCAAGGTAACCTCTTGTCCCTCTTATGGTTGTTAGGACGCGACTGAAATGGCGTCCCATGAGCTTTGCCAGACCAAAGTCAGCTACTTTTGGACAGAAAGCAGCATCCAGAAGAATGTTTTCAGGTTTGATGTCACAGTGAATGATGACTTCCCTACACTTTTCATGGAGATAAGCCAGGCCTCTAGCAGTTCCAAGGGCAATCTGGTACCTTGTCTTCCAGTCCAACAGATTGGATTCATCATCATGGAAAAGATGGCGATCCAGAGACCTATTTTCCAAGTATTCATACACCAGCAATTTATTAGTAGCTTGAGAGCAAAATCCTCGAAGCCTAACCAGATTTATGTGTTGAACTGTTCCAATTGTGCTAACCTCACAACGAAATTGCTTTTCTCCTTGGCTAACACTCTCGAGCTTCTTTACAGCTACCACACTCGAATCAGGCAGGTTCCCTCTAAACACCGAACCAAAACCTCCAGCTCCCAACTTCTCTGAAAAATTCTTTGTAGCATTCTGCAAATCTCTATAGCTAAATGCCACAAGTGAACCTTCTACAGCCTTTCCAGATCCAACCACTCCCATTCCCCTTCTACGTCGCCAAAACAAGAAAATAATTAAACACAAGATGACAAATGCTGCTGCAACGGACCCCAAAACAGCACCTATTACAGTTGAAGTCTTATTCTTGCCACTTGAAAACTCAGAGGCAGCAAGCCTAATATAAAGTGCTCTTCCCATATTATCATCTGTCGTAAGTTGCTGAATGTTTGAGAGTTTGCCATCCCAGATGTAGCATCCACTACTATCATAAGCATAAGCAGTACAAGAACAATTACTCAGGCACCTTGATTCACATCCTGCAACACTCCCAACGCTCACAGACTGCGAATTTTCTGGTAAATTCATATCTGGGTACACCTTGAACTTGTCTTTTTTCCCTTTAGCACTGCCATTATTTTGGCATTGCAACTCCGCCTTCCTCTTACAGCCACCAGAAAAATCATTCAGACTCCAATCTTCCTCCGATATATGCTCGAAACCTTCCAAACAATTGCAAAAGGGCATCGACTTCTCATTACAAACACCAAATTCCCCACAATAGGAAAAAACTCTGCACTGCTGTACAGGTTGACTCCACACAATCTTCCACTGCTTGTTTTCCTCCGACCACAGATTCGACTTAATCTGACCCGACACATCCATTACTAACCTCGATAAGATGTCCTTATTTATGAGGTCGTAGGTAAAGTAGGTCTCATTCTCCGTATCAACAAAGCTAAAATTGTAGAAATTAATGTACCTTAGTTCCGGAACAAATTCAAAATCCCTGCTTTCATCATTCCACTTTCCAGTGGCCCAATACTGTCGAGTCCTATTCCATGTTATAACGTATTGATTACCATTTCCATCAAACTCGAGAGCGAAACGCCCCGGGGCAGGATCTTCAGAGTTTCTCCAAGATATGAAACTTTGGGATCTGTTTGTAACTTTGTTATAAGCAAGTTTGCCACCAGGCAGCCATGTATCAGTAGGGTGATCAAAACTCTGCCAGTATACGGAGTCTGACGACCCTTCCGTCAAAACAAAGTTACCGTTATCGCGAAGAACCGCTATAACACTGCCTGAGCTAATGGAATCTACACTTGTGGACCATATGGGGTCCTGAGATTCATTGAAAAGCACCAAATTTGTACCTTGAATTCTGAGGGATGAGGAATATCTATCTTTCACAGGTGTTTCCCTGTTTGCAACCCAAACTATGGTTTGCACACTAACATTCTTGTACCATATTCCTATGTAGAAGTTGGAAGAGTTACCTCTTTTGAAGAATCCCAGTTCAAATGTCCCCTGCTTTGAGGTTATCGTCTGATCTCCTGAAAGTGGTTGATTACCAGAAATTGCATCCCCTCCGGAACATAAATTGTATTTCAGCGAAAGAACTAAGAACAGCAAACAAAGCATGATTCTTTTGGTTTTCATGTTTTCTTGCATGATACAGCAAGAAATGAGTATGAGGAAAAGGAAAGAGGGAAGAGTGATAGGAATTGTTCAGGATAATAGAACAGAAGACTATTCAACAACAAAAGCAGGTAATTTTCTTTTCTGTGAGTCGCCAGACTGGTCAGCCGTGACTAAGAAAATGCAGCCATAAACATTAATAGCGGTCCAATTGGGTACCTAATTTTATTGTTTTATACTTCTTTGATCAATTAATGTGCATCGTACTCTAGAAGTAACATTATCTTAGATTCAGTTGGATTTTATTTTGTGATATGATCTACACCTAATAAATAGTTGGTATTATTTGAATTGCAACATGCCATAAGGCACGAAAAAATGGCTTAACATGGTTTCATTCTAAATTAATTTATACTTAAAAATAGATGTACAGTATCTCAAATTATTCTTTCAACTTACCATCAGTATATTATTTTTGGAAATGCTTCGAGAAGTATACAGGGAGATGGAGTATGGGGGAAGGACATGTCTCGCAACGGTGGCTGGGTCCTAAGGACAAGATGGGATACCCAGTTGACGCTCTCGTGATTGAGTATATAGGGAGATGGAGTTTGCATATGTGTTGTATGTATATTTTGTGTTTGTGTTAAGTTGTTTATTGTATTTTAGTCGGGTGTTAGGGATTTTCTCATGGGAATTGTAATTTGGGAGGTCAGGATTATCCTGGGTTAAGGTAGGGAATCTCAGTAGTTATGCGATAAACCATTATGTTTGGGTATGTTGGGGAGTTACTCCAATTGGTGGAGGTACAAGTCTGGGTTATATCCCTTGTGGGATGTTCGGGAGATCTTCATACTTGCAGGAAGTTTTTTTTATGTGTTTTATGTTTTCATAGATTTCATTATTTGATGGATTTTATGGTTTTGAACAAAATTGGTGGGTGAGATTAGCGAATGTGGATCGGGATGGAGGATGATGAAGAATTTCCATCAGTGGAGCCTTTGGGCATGGAGGTTGAAAAAAACAATGCGAGGGGAAGATCTAGACACACGACAGTTCAGCCCTCAAGAAAAGGTGGGCTCCCCAATTGACAAAATCATGATGGAGGAATGGCTTCCCAAGTTTGTTCAACTAGAGTGTGAGACGGAGCAGGTGTGCTAGCTAGCTAAGCAATCGGTCACTATTTGCTGGTATGCATGCTCATCTTGATTAGGAGGATGATGCTCGTTCACGAGGAGCGCTTCGAGAAATAAAGGACGTGCAGTGGGAGAATAGTTGACCAATATTTAGCCACTCTCCTTTGGGTCTTTACAGTCTTACTAGCACACAATTCGGGACTTATGCAGCTATTTATCTATGTAATAAGCTCGTAATAATCAGTTGTAATCCTTCCTAAGGGAAGCTTCGTAGTTGATAAGGAAATTTTGTAACCCTTAGCTTTTGTATTGATCTAAGATTAATAAAGTTTTTACTGATAATGCAATGACTTCTTTTTATTATCCTAGTAATCATGTTCTTTATGCGATGCTAATGTCGCTTTGCTTACTAAATTAGTTTCTTTTTGTTCTAGTAACATGGTAATCTGGAGACTTTTTGTTGTGAGCGCTCAGCACATTATCCTGATCGGGTTTCAGGGTGTGCTTTTTTAGTGGCTCGCGCTTTCTTTTAGTCTAACTAGCTAACTCGAGCATGATCATGCTAGGTCTATCTAACTCGATGTTTTATCTATATGTTCTTAATTTGGCGTGCCTGGTTTCATGGATTAGCGATTCCTATGGCCTCGTCCTCTAGATGGAATTTTGTATCCCTTTGCTTATCTATCATGTTATATGTATGTAAAATTGGTTGCGATACAGAAGTGTACCTTTGCTATAAGTCCACCTTAGCGTTGTTAACTTATAATCATGTGAACATATCGTTGTTGCGAGCCTTCCTAGCCTATTGGGCTGGTTTGCTACTTGTTGCTCGGGCATTGACTCATGCATGGGCTTCAGCCTTTATAAAAACATAGAAATAAAAAATCATGTGTCTCCACAGATGGTGCCACTAAAGGGGTGTTCCTTTCGAGTAGTGATAATTCCACAAAATAGCTGCGACGAGTCCAACCTTTTCGAGTACCAAACAAAAGAACTCGGGGATGGTCCCTAGAGAGAAAGATCTGACGCCCAAGTTAGGGTGGTTTTTCTCATGAATTTCTTCATATTCAAAATTAACTTACTTGGTTTGTCGTTCTTCATCTTTATTTATAAAGCCTAGATCATGTGATCGTGTCCCGCGTATTGTGCTCCTCTCTCCTATATTATGGCCTAATAGGGTATATCGTGGTGAGTAGTGCCTATTCTTCTTTTCTGGGATTGGTTACCTTGAGGTGAAGCGTTATGGTTAGCAAATGTGCGCCAAGCACACATGTCTGCTCCAACGAAGTGATTACTCTGATGATTATGTTTACACAAAATAATGGAGACGTGGATGATTAAAGGCAGCTTTACCGAACCGTAGATGGAAGTTTCCATGTGCCTTCTCTGGCTCTACCTTTAATCGTGAAATGCTCAAAAGTGTTTAAAAACTGCCATTAATTGGGTCCGAATTCCATTTTGAATTTGGAACGTATAACAGAGATTTAAAAATAAGCTTTCGGAGAGGTTTCCGGAAGCTTTGAAGTAAAGGAACAAAGTGAACAGACAGCTCACATCATCATCAACAACACATAATCAATCTTAAACGTCAAACCAAAGTTTATATACCTAAAAACTTAAACCAAATCCAAAGTTTACATAGCTCAAAACTAAAACCAAAGCTTAATTACAGACCCCAGTTTTACGAACTTAAAGCTTACTTCGGTGTTACAGATGTTGCGAACGGACCAAAGCTAAAAGACAAAACCTTACGTACAGACCAAACCTTACATCGGTATTGCAAACTTCACCTTCAGTTGTGAACGGAGCGAATGGAGGTGAGGTGGGAAATTGGCAAAGATGGGATGAAGAAGGGTGATGGCGCCGGAGTGGAGGCGGGGTGATGATGGGTTAAAGGGTTTTGAAATCGACTGAAAGTTAAGGGACAAAAGTGGTCGCTTGACTTTGATAACAAAATAGAGACGATGTTGGAAATTTTTGTGCCTTAGAAAGAAATACCAAAGAGTAAAAGCCTTAGTGTTTTTTTAATATATAGTGGGCCAAAAGGACATCTCATTAAAGGCTTAATCGATATTCATTAAAGTCGGAACTACCTCTAATCGATTTAGAACCTCCTTGAAAATGAAAGGGTGTCTTGGGAGGGTGGTTCTAAATTAGGATCTTAATTCAAACCCTAACTAAAGGTGGTTCCTCATAAAATCAAAGGAACCGCCTTTGACTACTGCCATTAATAGAGGGGTTTCCACTAGTGACGACTAGGACTGGGTGAATATGTAAATACCAAAATCTAACCGCAGTTGTTTGCCCATTTAAGATGGTGGTCCAACTAGAACTATCGTTAAATTGTTGCATGTAGTCGTCCATCAGTATTTCTTCAGTGCGACTACGACATCGAATCTTATAAAGGACGATAGTTCCAAGATGGTTTTCTAAAAATACTGCTCATTGGCATCGTTAATGTCTCTTTCTGCACTAATGAATAAATGAAACCTTGAGTGTTGGAAGACGAATAACTAACTGTGTTCGCAACCGAAGAAAGCTGAAAGAAGCATTCATACCTATCAGAGCCTACCCTAAAGTCCTTGATCTTTAATGGTTTGAACTTAGCTATGACTGTGGCTACATCATCCAAAATGGGAAAGGCAGCCAGAGAAAAATCCCCATAAGCCTGATCAATTCAGGCAGGATAATGGTAGGAAGTAGAGTCGAAGGTGAGAAATTGATCCTTCTGGCCTTTGCTGGAAGAAGGGAGAAAATATGTGATTTTCTTCCCCCCTTCATATTCTTCACATAAAAAGTGGCATCCCCGTCCTTATGGGAGCTCTATTTGGGACATAAAGAGTACATTGTCGATAAGGGGTAAGAGAGGTTTCTACCCCTTCCATAGAACACAACTTCAAAAAGTCGAAGATTATCAATGACGTGGTAGTTCGGTCAAGCAAACCACTCATTGCTCACTCCGTGAGTCTCTTCCCTGCAAAACAAATCCTTGAAGTGATTCTGGGAGAAAAGCTCCGACGATCAAGTCAGTCTCTCTCTTTAGAAACTGGAATTTCTTAGTATATTCTCGCTTACCTTAGCTCTTCCTAAGCTTGTTGTATTTATAGGCCAATGTAGTTGTAGTTCCTTTCTTTTAGGAGTTGAGATTGTTAGTCATACCACGATTACCACGTTCTCTGTTCATGGCTTTGTGTTCATTATTCGCTCCGCATTTCTCGGCTCACGATGTATGTTACAACTACATAGTCTCACGCATGGCCAATCTGCATCTTGGGTTAAAATGACTTCGTCTTGCTATGGGACGAAATTGGGCTAGGCCTAGAGACCAACAATCCTTTAACCGCTGGGCTACATACACACCATAAGTCCCCTCGGCCCCGAAGTCAATGCTACATGAAACTATGGCTATGTTCAGGAGCTGCTTTCAAAATTATAACTTCGTCGTAAACTGATGCATAATAATCAGTTTGCTCTCGTTATGATATGAAATGCTATCACAAAGTGTTGTATGCTTCTTGGATAGGTTTTTCTACTCCATTGAATCACGTATTCTTTGAAATTTGAATTTCAAAATTTTGAACAAAGGCGTATCACGTGGGTATCGAGTTATTGCAATCTTGAAGCCGAGATTCACTCCTTTGTATTTTTATTCACTCCACAATTCCCTCATTCGTTGTTACATTTTATTTTTATTATAATTACCTTGAATCTTGCGCTTTGAAGGTTGTCCCTATTCATTGTACTACCATTGCCTCCTTCTCGAGTTCCAAAAAAGGTGAATTACTTTTTGTCAGACCATCATGATTACTTACTAATCTTTTTTGTCACTTGGCTTTTCATTTTCTTTAATTAGACCCTTCTATAGTTTCAGACATCTTCATTTTCTTCTATCTTCTTTATTGCTCCGATCTTCTCTCATTTCCCCAGCTAAACTAGTAAGTTCTCTTGTTCTTCTACTTTCCTTTTCTAGTGTGAGTTGTGTAGGTCTGAATTTGTAGATCTTTGTGATTGTAGTGTGGTTCAGTTTCCTTCTAATTAAGGTGATATTTTTCCTTCTCCGCCGCTCTCTATTTTTGTTTAGGATTTTCGCCGGAATCATCAATTTTGGCCTTTATTGTTTTAATTGACGCCACATTCATCTGAATTTTAGGGATTTTGAGCTCTTCAATTTCTGAATCTTATGATATTAGAATTTCTGCGCCAAATGTCCCTAAAAATGATGTAGATTCCGGGGAGGATTCCGACCACCTCATTGGTTCTTCAATTATTAATATTATCATCTCTGATTCCTATGTTGAGAAGTTAAAGCATAGCTTCCTTTTTCGGTGTTCGTATGAACTTAAAGCTCCTGAGGCTTCTGAAAGTGTTCACACTCCTCCTTTCTAATAATGTGTAAATTCGTATTAGGCCCAAGTGCCTAGGCACGGCCGGCCCAAGCTCCCTATATTACGTCTTGGGAAATATCCTTTGGGCTGGCCCAAGGGAGAAGTACTTGGTTCACAAGCGAACAAGATAGTTTCCCTACTTGCCCGCCTATATAAAGGCTAAAGGTAACCCTACAAATTCAACTATTCATTCCTAATTACACTCTTGTAATCTGGTTTTCATTCTAGGCCTCCAGAGCCTCTTCCCCCCGGACACCTCTGGGGGCTATGTTTTGCAAATTCAGGCCATGGATGGTGGTGCAGCGGTGGAAAATTGGGGCGCATCAAGTTGGTACGCCCAGTGGGACCATTTGTCAGATCTGCGTGGTTTTGTTGTTTATGTCCACCTCTATGACAAACGCCTTGTGTAGAAGTGAACGGTTAAAAGGCAAGACCTTAGGCACCAACGAGGAAGTACAATCCCCTACCGGAGAAGAATAGGGTGTAGGACCAAGATGCAGTTGGACCCTACCCTCTCAATGCCAGTAACCAACTCCTAGAAGTCAGCCAGACCATATCCCAGCAACAAGGGGACCGGAGGGTTCTCGGACAAAAGCTGTCATACCACCAAGAAGGATGGAAGTCAGCGTCGAGCCCTGGCTAGGAGGCATTGTAGCCTCTATATCGCAAATCCAGGCACCCCAACCAAGGGAGTATGAGTCGCAATTTACAGAAGCTATGGAAGATTTGCCAACAGAAGCCACAATGGGAGTTGCTCAAGTGACGAGGGGAATGAATAGCACGATCCCGCCGTCATAGCAGGACCTAGCGCAACTAGCTCAAACCCTCAGACTCGCCAGCTATCAGGTGGAGCTCCTAATGCTCTATTAAAGAATGGTCCAGCAGGCAGGTGGTGCCCCCACCTTCGATGCCCATGGCATTGCACCCAAGGTTCCGGTTGCAGCCCCCCCCCCCTCCCCACCCCAAAAGAATCTTTTCAAGTGGATATAGGGGCCCAAGGTCGGCCTCAACCAACATTCCCTAGCATGGCCTACTAGAAGAGACAACACATTTTACCTCAGTTATTGAGGGATTTTTTCCTTGGTTTTTTGTCCAAAAAACTGAGGTAAATACTGCCGGAGTAAAAAAAGTGGATTTTTTTAGCACGGTTCAAAACCAAGGTAAAAAGGTGCCTTTACCTCGGTTTTCAACCGACGTCGGTAGGAGCTAGCAGCAACGCCAGTAATAGATAGATGGCCAATGACTGAAGAACATATGTGCGACTTTTTTAAGGCAACGTTGGTTTCCACAAGCTTCGAGGTTGTGAAATGCGCAAATGCAGTCCAAGGTAAATGAAATGTTGCAATGTCGTCTAAACTGATGACACCCTACACAGCGTGCGAGATTACATGACGTGGATTAGTCACATCGTGTGCATGTTGTTGTGGAACGTTTACAAAAATGACATCATTTTAAATGGTTGAGGTCACAAAAACAAAACATGTCGATATCTGTGAAGCCGATCACGTGTTGTCTGGGCACTAGTGTTCGCGACGTTAAAGACCTTGTCGGTCGGACTTCGTTTATTGTTAATATTATAATATTTATTATCTGATGGTTAAATGATTAAACGTCATACCACATTCAATTGTTTTTAATCAATTTGGGAAAGAATGACATGTCCAAACCTTCAAAATTATAACATATAATACAAATACATGTCATCACATATTGAAAAACATAAAGTAAATTTGAAATGAACTAATTATTCTAATTGAAACACCATTTTCTATGCTGCATGCCATTAAAATTGTCAGGATGACCAGTGAAATGACAAGTCAATCCATCTACATGCTGAAGGTCCATTGATGATTCTCCCCTGGCCTATTAATATCATTACATACAAAAAAAAATTTATGTTAGATTTGGGTAGTCTTCAAATGAAATACACATAATGTAGTAAAACCTAGACAACATTAAATCTGAGATGGTAAAATCCCAAGTCAAACTCATAGAAACTTGCATAATCTCATAGAGAGTTCCATAAGTTCTTCACGATTGACCCTCGTATACTTATAAGTAATCATCTACAATTTACTCTAGACGATGTACTTGCGAATTTTAAAATTTTATGGACAGACTTTCTTTACCTTTTAGTTTCATAAAAAACCTAGATTATATAATTTCATGCGATTCTATGTGGTGGAAATTATCCTTCTCATAACGCTTATTGTAAGGGTAATAATGGAATAATAACAAATATGACAGACGATTACCCCGGTTCGTGGACGTGACACTTGCAATCCCAAGTTAAACTCTTTATCATCATAACTGATAAAGAAACTAGCATGATCCCACGGAGAGTTCGACTAGTTCTTTATGAATGACCCTTGTATACTTATAAGTAATCATATACAATTTATTCTTGACAATGTTCTTACGCTTTTTAAAAATTGATGGACGGACTTTTATTACCTTTTGATTTAAAATTTATTCTGATCATACCAAATGCTAATAAAGTTAGAGAACAGTTGTAAGGTTAAAATAGCAGTGTCTAATATACAGTTATGCGTTAAGGTCAATTGTAATAGCAGTGTCTAATATACAGTTTTGCGTTGTTAAGGTCAATTGTTTCCGTCTTGGTCAAATGTGGAACTAATTCATATTCTATTGGGCAGAAAGAGTAATGCCTAATTCCCTAATACCGATCTTGGTCATCTTTCGTTCATATATCGCAGTACCAGAACTATGACGCGAGGTCGTACATACATAGGTACAATGTGGGCCTTCCCATGTTATTGGGCTGAAATGGTGAAGCCTACACTCCTAGCAACCGAAGTCGCATGTCCATCGGTCTAACAATATCTATAGACGACTCTCTTGCGACATCGTATGTACCCTAGGAGAAACCATACCGAATATTTAAATGGGCCCACCTTGCATACATTACTTCAAAGTTTCACATTTCCCTCTAATTTTATCTGTGCCACTTCCAATCTTGTCAAAGGTATGGTTTCCTCAAGTGGTTACTTTACTTTTGTAATTCTATTCATAAGTTTAATTTGATATTAATATGAATTAGGGTTTGAATGTGTTAACTGTTTAAAGTTTTGATGTTTCTATGAATTGGGGTGGTAAGATATGGGTTTAGGGTGTTAGTACTTGATTTTAATGTGTTTAGAACCTAGAAATGTTCCCCATTTTTTGCTCCTGTTTTCGCAATCGATCTGCTACCAAACGAGGTTGCTAACATGTAACTCTCTCCTCTGTCATACCGATATGTGTGCAACGTCGCTTATATTAGTGACCTCGCCGACCTCTCGTCTAACAATTATGTTATACCGACGGGTTAGCGACATCACATTGACTTGGTCAACTTACCAAATTTTTTTCCATTATCCAATTTTTGTCTACTACAACATTTAATACTCGTGACAATATGAATTACAGCAATCATGTCTAACAATGCTTGTTCCAGTCGTGACCCTATCGGGGTAACCAAATTTTGGTTATTTTTAAAATATTCCTTCTATTATATTATTAATATTATCAATGAAATGTTAATAATTTCTTTGACCAAATTAGATCCGTACTGATATGGATGACGACAGTCCGTGACGCATACACTCGGGCATATATCCACATTTTTCCATACTCTAATCAAGAGAAACTTTGGGTCAATTCCAATTATGGTAAGTCCTCCATGTTTTAAACAATTTGAATTTCCAATTGACTTTTTCTATAGATTACTTTCATGAGTACTAACATGTATTTTTTTGTTAATAAATCCCTGACAAAATTGTTCCGCTTCTACCGCCACACAAGGTGGAAGCTGTGATCAGGTACAAAGGGAGGGAGTATCACATGCACAACTCAAGAAGCGGGGTGCTCAAGACCCTTATCCCAAAGGGTTTGGCCAGTTTCTTGCCGCAGAGAAACTTGTGGTTGGGGACACCCTATACTTTGAGCTCTGAAATGGTGCTAGGCCAATAATTTTATGTGTTCTCCGTATTTGATGATTTGTTTAGTATTTGCATGACAATGTGCTTTGAACAAATTGATTTGTATTTGGAAGAATAAAGGACCTTGACGTATTTTCTGCATTAATTTTTTTATTGTTAAATCAATGTTTTGAGTTTTTAGTCGCAAGTTCAATGTTACTAAATTTTCTCATATTAATTCAATTAATGTTATTGAATGTTCTCATGTTAATTCAATGTAATTGAAGTAATATTGAATGTTTGTTATTTAATATAAGATAACTCGCTGGTGGATTGAATTTGTAAGGCCTATGCACATATGCAACGTCGGTTACAGTTTTGTCATAGTTTTGGACTAACCGACGTACATGCGACATCGCTATATATCATGTGGACAACACAATGCATTTAAAATGACTTTATTTCAGAACAGTTATATAAAAGCACCCGACCTGCGAGTTCAAGCTTCTCTTCATCAGTCTGCCGCAAATTCCAAGGGTCTCTCACCTCCCTTCACTTCTTCATAGGAAGAAAGGTAGGGTTTTTTTATCCTTCAAACATGTTTTTTGAGTAATTCCTACTTTGCATTGTCCGATCCATGGTTTCTTAATATTTTATGTTTTCTTTGTCTTCTAGTTTTTACTCACATTTTTGAGATGGTGAACTTCCGTTGGATGTAGACTTGGGTACAATGTTTTGGTAGGTCTCCATCAGGTTTTCGTATAATTTTATTTTGTTACATCTTTTTTCTGATGTTAAGTGTTTTTGCCCGTAACTTCCTCTGATATATGCGACCTCGGTCAGACATCTGTCATTTTGCTAAATGCGATAATATAGCGATGTCGCACACTGTTATTTTTAGTAACATATTGTTTACTAGCCGACGTTGCATGTATTTCGGTCGTACCTTCGATCTAACCGATGAATTCATGATGTCCTTGCGACTTCACTAGTGTATGTCGTCCATGCCACTGGTTTGGACCGACTCGTACCTGCGATGCGTAGGCAACGTCGCATGTTGCAATTCATACTACTTTCCAATTCACATTTTGATTTCTTATCCAGGACTAATGGCTGGTGAATGATCTTTAAGTCGTCCATTTTTACAGGTCACCAAACATTTCACAACATTTAGTTAGTAAAACACATCTCACACTTTACCAATATATTTTATTTTCATGCAGCTCTCCACATAAAGGAGCCATCATAAGCCTATTGTGTTCGACATTAAGGATCATACAATGGGTCTCAAAAGCCCACGCTTCTATTGTACTCTGAAGCAGCAGAACTTCTGGAAGAACCTAACTATGGTAAGGCATTTAAAATTAATAAGCAATGTAAAATATTTCCATATATATATATTATAAATATATTTCTAATCAATATTTGTTTTCTAATTTAGTACATCCCGTGGGAGATTGTACCACTACTGCCGAGTGCGAAGACTCTCGTAGTGCTGAGGTGCTATGGGACAGAGTACCGTATGAACTACTCAGGGGTGGTAAGATCAAGGCCCTTTCCCCAAAAGGGTTTTGGCAAGTTTTTTAAGGGAAACAACCTACGCATTGGGGACACCTTGTTCTTCGAGGTGATCGAAGTTAGGGGCCTATTGTCTTTAAGGTCATCATTATTATAGCTGATTGAGTTTATTGTCATCTCTATTATGTTTGAGTTAAAAAAAATATTATTCAAATTTAAGTACTGATTCTAAAAATCTTTTGACAACTACTATTTTTTTGGACATAAAACTGTCTAAATTGAGCATCATAAGATTGACTTTACGTGTTAATATGTGTGTTTTCATTTAATTTGAACATTATATGTTTGTTTCCATTTCCATTTTTTTTCTTTTCTATCACCGTCAAAATTTTCACATTCACTTACCCCATCAAATGTGTGGGACGTCGCTAAGTCATTCGTTATACGTATCAGTAGAAGCGACATCAAAGGCAAATTCGATCATTGTTCGAGCACCATATATACGACGCTGCACACTGATCAGTCACATTATTTACTTCATTTTTTAAACTTTTACTTCGGTTATTTTATTAACCGAGGTGAAAAATCAATTTTTTACCTCAGTTTTTTTATAACCAAGGTAAAAATAGCTTTTACTTTGAAAAAAACAAGCGCGGTAAAAGATATTTTTACCTCGCTTTTTTAGGGTTAAGAAATAACCGCGGTAAAAGGGGCGAAGTAATAGGTGTTGCTTCTTGTAGTGGCCCAAAAATTGGTGTATACGGTACCAATTTTGGTTCCCCACGTTTTGAACCAAACGATCTCTTACTTGATGGCGTGGCCAATAAGGCATTACCCATGTTACGAGAACCATATGCATTCATGGGCCCGGTCGGAGATCCCTTTGTATGACCTATACCATCAGGGGCAACACAGATGTATCATAAATCTATCGTGGGAGGACCGCGGCCATGATACATAGCCTTGAACAAAATATTAAGTATCGATGTTTCATTCTGGAAAAATCAATATGGTGATCAGAGCGATGCTCTCACAAGGGTGCTTGATGGGTTGATTGGCCTTTCGAAAAACGTCGCAGTCTCCCCTTTCAATCCTATGATTATGGCCACTCAATAGCCCAGCGATGTGAAACCACCCAAAGAATTCCCCGCGTACAATGGAGATTTGGAGCCCAGGGAATTAATCCAAACCTTCCTCAGTCTGATGAATTCGAGGGGCTTCAATGAGCAGTTGACGTGTAAGCTGGTAGGGATTTTACCTATGGGGAAAAGCTCAAGAGTGGTTGAACAAGCTAGGCAGGGGATCCTTGAACTCATACAGAGATTTTGGAAGGGCCCTTTTGAGCCAATTCATCCAAAAGAAGTGATTTACAAAAACTCTTATTGAACTTTATCAGAACAAGCAGATGCATGGCGAGTCAACGCAGGCATTCTATCATCGATATGTAGACAAGCCTCAGTGTGATCGATCGTACCAAAGATGGGGTAATCCTTAGCTACATGAATGGAATGTCTGACCTTAACTTGTACAAGAAGTTGGTCTCGAAGAAGCCAGAAACCCTGCAATAACTGCAAGAAATCATGGAACAATATTCAAAGATTGAGGAAGCCATGAAGAGAAAGTGAGAGGGGCACATGTAGGCCAAAAAGGGCTTTAAGCCCTCCAAAATATCAAAGAGGTTGGAAGGTTCGAAGAAAAGCTTCGAGGGCTATGTTCCCCTAACAAAATCCAAGAGAGAAATACACTTCCTCCGCAAGGGGTTGTTTTGAAGGCCCCCCTCCAGGGAGAGACTACCCCAGAAAAAGAGATCCACCCAAATATTGTGATCAGCATAAAGAATGTGTCCATGATACAAATGTATGCACTCACCTGAAGCAGGAAATTAAAAGGTGTGCAAAAGAAGGTTTGCTCTCAGACTACATCGAAGGACCAATAGGAGAAGCCTCTTCAAAGTGAAAAGGAAAGTGCCACTGGAGAGGCAAGAAAGGAGCCAATCGAGGTGGCAAAGAACAGCAGAGAAATGATGGGGAGCAAGGTGGAAACCAGGCAAGGGAAAATGTTGGGCCCAAAGCCGAAGCTCAGCCTGATCGAAAACAAAGGAACCGGGCTAACCGGGTGATCAATTTCATCAATGGAGTGGTAGGTGACTAGTCATTGAACACCATCATACAGGTAAAAGCCTGGTACGTGCCCCCCGGCGAACCCTGCCAGAAGCGGTTTCAAGCAGAATAAGCAATCACTTCTCGGAAGCAGACCTGGTACTTAGTTGAACCCCCCATACGGACCCAATGGTAATTCACGTAGCCATTGAAGACTTCTTTGTCAAAATGGTGTTCGTTGATGATTGTAACAGAGTGGAAGTGATATTTTCAAATTTCTTTGATCACCTTGGACTTGGGCGTGAAAGTTTGAGGAGAATGACCTCCCCCCTACCCGGCTTTACTGGGAAAAAAGTGCTGCCCCTAGAGGTCTTAACCCTTCCAGTTAGAGTAGCTGGTGGAGATAAGGAAGTCACAATAGAATATAGCTTCATGGTGATTGATGTTGTATCCCCCTACAATATCATATTGGGAAGACCCTAGATGTTCCAGGCTAGAGCCGTATGGTCCCCCTATCACTTGACGATGAAATTCCCCACCAGGAGGGGGATAGCAGTCATAAGAGGGGACCAGCCTGCAGCCAAGAGTTACTTGTCCATAGCAGTAAAAGAAGCTAGGAAGGAGGACAGGGTGGCTTCAGTCAATGGAGATATCAAACCCATGGACATGGGACCAATGGTCGTCAGAGAAAAAGGAATAGCGCTCGTGGCAAAAATGATACCACCAGTAATAAAAGAAAAGATAAAGGACCTGTTGTACGACTACGTCAATATGTTTTCATGGAACACCTTTGACCTAACAGGGGTACCTAAACAACTGATGGTCTACGGGCTTACCCCCTCCCTAAAGCCAATTAAGCAAAAAAGAAGGTCGTTTGCCCTTGAAAGGGCAGAGGCCATAAAAGAGGAAGTTTAAAAACTGCTTCGAGCGGAAGTTATTGAAGAAGTATTTTACCCTGAATGAATAGCACATATGGTGATGGTTTCCAAGCACGATGGGGCTTGGAGAATGTGCATAGACTTCTAGGATCTCAACAAATGTTGCCCCAAGGATAGTTATCCTCTACCCTTCATTGATGTGCTGGTCAAAGCAATAGCTGAATATGAGGTGATAGCATTTTTCGATGCTCATAAAGGCTACCACCAGATACTCATAATAGCGAAGGATAAGCAGAAGATGTCATTCATAATGGACATGGGGACATTTTGCTACAAGAAAATTACATCCGGTCTAAAGACTGCAGGAGCCACCTACCAAAGGCTGGTTGGCAAGCTCTTTGAAAAAAACATCGGCAGAAGTGATGAAATATACGTAGACGACATGGTAGACAAAATCAGAACCCAACTAAATGAAATATACTCATACCAATTCTTGTTGGAACTCAAAGAAACCTTCCATAGGCTCCGAGAAGCCAATCTAAAGTTGAACCCAACTAAATTTTTTATTGGAGTCGAAGCCGGAAAATTCCTGGGATTCATGGTTTCAGGGAAGGGGATCGATGTGAACTCCAAGAAAATTGAAGCCTTGATAAACATGAAGCCCCCCCCTCCTCATCCCCTAAATGGTCAAAGATTTCCAAAGGCTAACAAGATTGATGGTGGCACTCAGTCGATTCCTTTCGAAAGGGGCCGAGAAATATTTGACATTCTTCATGTGCTTCGAAAAGCCAAAATTTTTTGAATAGACAGAAGAATGTGACATAGCCTTTTGAGAGTTAAAGGAGCATGTACAAAGCTTGCCCACCCTGATGAAACCAGATAAGGAGGAAGAACTGTATTTATACATCTCCGCATCTCCCTTAGCGATAAGCGCAGTTCTAGTAAAGAAAAAGAACAAAGCCCAACACTCAATTTACTCAGTAAGCAGGGCATTGCATGGTCTAGAGCCTGGTTACAGTGCCTTCAAAAATTTAATATTGGCCTTAGTCCATGCGGCAAGGCACCTCCGGACATACATCCAAAGTCACAAGACCAGCTTGCTTACCAGTCATCCAATTAGACAGGTGTTTCTCAAGTCGGAGGCCTCTGAACGAATGATGAAATGGGCAATCAAACTCAGTGAGCACGACATCCAATTCCACCTAAGAATATCCATCAAGGACCAATCCTTAGTAGATTTTAATGTGGAAACTACATAACCAATCGTAGTTGATAATGAACAAGAATTCGAAGAAACATAGCAGTTATACGTTGATGGATCATCACACTCCGGAGGCAGTGGGGCTGGAGTCTTACACACAAGCCCCAAAAAGAAGGACTATCCCTATGCCTTACACTTTGACTTCAAGGCCACGAACAATGAAGCGGAATACAAAGCACTGATCACAGGCCTTAGAATAGCCAAAGACTTGGGAGTTGGAAGGCTGGAAATATTCAGCGATTCCTAAATCGTGGCCCTTCAAGTTAAGGGGGAATATAATGCTAGGGAGAGGAGTTTGGAGCATTACATGGAAATGGTGAAACCTCTCCTCGAACATTTCCACCATTACACCCTAACTCAAGTCCCTTGGGAGAAAAACCATAAGACCGACGCCGTGAGCAAGTTGGCTTCGTCCGACCTGGACTTGCAATCCTAAGGGCACTTAATGGTGGAAACTCTGAGTAAATGTAGCTTTGAAGAAGAAGCAACAATGATGATGATGGAAGAATAAAAGTCATGGATAACGCCCATCATTAGCTACCTTCAAAATGGTACCCTTCTGGAAGACGCTATTGAAGCAAGGAAAGTTAGGTCAAAAGCACCCAAATATGTGATCCACAAGGATGTGCTTTATCGTCGGAGCCATCTACAACCACTTCTTTGATGCATATCCCCCCAACGAAGTTGATTATTTAATCCGCGCAACCCATGAAGAAATCTACGAAAGTTACCAAGGGGCTTGCTCGATAGCTAAGAAGCTGGACTTTTGGTCGGATACTACTTGTCCAAGATGTTCGGTGAGGTCAACAAGCACATTTAAGCCTATTATCAGTGCCAAAGGCATGCGCCAATCACCCATGTCCCCAAAAAAATGATGAACGTAAAAAGCTCTTGGCCATTTGACAAATGGAGGATCGATCTAGTGGGTCGTTTCCTATAGGCCTTAGGTCACTTTTCATACCTTATTGTGGCTATGGAATGCTTCACAAAAAGGGTCAAGGCCAAAGCCCTAACTAGCGTAAATGGGAAAGCAGTGATTGGTTTTTACTGAAAGAATATCATATGCCATTTCGGGATCCCTCGATGGCGCCCAGTTTGTCACTGAACCATTTAAAAGCTGGTGTAAGGAATACAAGATTCGTTAAAGAGTCACCAGCATTTACCACTCCCATGCCAATGGGCAGGTGGAGGTCACAAATCAAACTATTGTCAATGGCATCCGGTCGAGGCTCGTGGAGTGGGCAGAAATTGGATCAATGGATTGCCAAGTGTGCTTTGGTCATTTCGAACAACGGAATCATCTGCTACAGGTGAAACTCCTTACAGCCTAGTTACGGTTTGGAGGCAGTTATTCCTGCGGAGATAAAGTTGCCCACCTTCTGAAGGTTTTCCATAAGCAACGAATTCCAGGGGCTCAATGATGAGAAACACTGTTTGGATTTAGACTTTCTCAAAGAAAAAAGAGAGAATGCCTCTCTCCACGAAGATAAAGTCAAAGAAAGGGTCAAGCGGTATCATGACCAGAGGGTCCGAAAGGTCCAGTTTTCCCCGAGAGACCTCATAAAGAGGAGGAATGAGAAAAGCCAAAAGGAGCCAGAGGGGAAGTTGTCAGCAAACTGGGAAGGACCATACCGAGTCGTTCAAGCGGGCCTTGGAGGGAGTTACGTCTTAGAAACCTCCCAAGGTGAAACGATTCCATGCAGATGGAACATTTTGAACCTTAGGAGGTATTATTCCCCAAAATCCTAGTAGACCTGGTGAGGCCAGAAAATAGCCTGCCCCAGAGTAGCTATGGGTCGGAGGATACCCTCGAAGAAATAGTGTTGTAAGTCGATAAGTTTCCTTTTTTATTGATTTTCTATTTGAGTGTTTTTCTTGTAATAATTTCTTGTTCCTAAGAATTAAAACACACACTGCCACGAGGGTTAAAAAATTCCCCACTCTCCTTAAATCAGAGCACTACATTTTCAAAGGGCCAAGACAACCCATCAAATATTTTGTGGTAAAAATCCCCTTAATGCACAAAAAGCAGACAAGGCACGGACCTTGTAAACATTCATAGGGCCAACATAGCCCATTGAATATTTAGGGGCCAAAATCCCCTTAACGGGCATTAAACGCTCAAGGCACAAACCTTGTAAACATTCGTGGGGCCAACACAGCCCATCAAATATTTTGGGGCTGAAATCCCCTTAACGCACATCAAGCGCTCAAGGTATAGACCTTGTAAACATTCGTAGGGCCAACACAGCCCGTCGAATATCTTGGGGTAGAAATCCCCTTAAGTGCTCAAAGCACAGACCTAGTAAACATTCATAGGGCCAGCACAGCCAGTCGAACATCTTGGCACTGAAATCAACTTAACGCGCGTCAAGCACTCAAGGTATAGACCTCGTAAACATTCGAATGGCCAACACAACCCATCAAACACTTTGGGGCCAAAATCCCCTTAACACACGTGAAGTGCTTAAGGAACTGACCTTGTATGCATTCGAAGGGCCGACACAGCTCTTTCAAATGATTTACTGGCATAGCAAAGCCTTGCAAGGAAAAGAAAGAGTTGAAACACTCAACTCTATTAGAAGGGCTAATCCCTTTCGCAAGAAAAAAGTTTCGAATGCTCAATAAATAATAAGGAGCAAGAATTTATTTTAAATATATCAAGAGCATAGTAGCTTACAAAAAATAATAAAATTACAACAGTTATCTACATAAGACTAAGGGAAACCTATCATAAGAGGGGGCTCTTATTCTTCAAAGTCCATAACCTCTGGTATTCGAGTAGAGTTTGAAGCTCCGCGGGATAAGCCTTGAGATCCCCTCATAAGGGGTGCATCCTTGGCATCCTCAGTATTAGGCGAGGCTACTCGGTTTCTACTGCCACTAACGCTACCACCTATAACACTCGAAGAACCTCCTATGAAAGCCAGGCCACCCCTCTCTCGATCGAAGGTGCTATCCTGAGTACTTGCTTGATTAGCTCTTGAAAAAATGGAGCCCCGAAGTGTGTGGATCGAGAGCCAGAGGTTGTGACGGGAGTAGAACACGTCTCTGAGGATAGGACCCTAGAAGAATGGCTTATGTAAGATAATATTGAGCCTCCCCTTCCACAAGAAACCCTAGAGGGACTACTTTCCATAGGGTCAAAAGCCACACTCCTTCTCGGAGGAGCAAGGGAGCAAGAAGCCTCACTCTTTTTCTTCTTATCATTTTTGTAAATTGCTCAGCCACTTCTTAGCATCCTCATAAGCATCACGATACTTGGGATCCCCCGTGATATGTTTTCTCTCCATGATTTTGATGGTCTCCTAAAAAACACTTCAAAATCCTCAACCAGAGGTGTCTCAACGGTCTCAAGTCAAAACCCATACGCCTGAAGACTATTAGTAGTCGCTATGTAGGTTTGATACAACTTGGCATGGTTTCTCTCGAACTTTTCCTCACCTTTGAAAGCCATTGAAATTATTTCTTAATTCCCCCTGGTGGTCCGCTTAAAGGTGGGAATTAGACACGGTTGGTACTCCATATTCTATTTCTTTCACTCTTCTACTTTGTCCTTGGTGGCAGTAAGGACCACATGAGCCACTTCTAGGTTCTCTCGATACTTTTGGATCTCATGACGATAGTGCTCGATGACCTCGTTTGGCTGAGAGGAAGATGCCCCCCTCCCCCCAAGAAGCCTTGTAAGACTTGGCAGCAGCGAAGCACTCATGCATTGAGCTAAATCTAGCTTTGGAAATGATCTCTTCGAGGACCTCATTGTTCTAGGGTTCGAGGAGGTGATAATATTCCAAGATTCCGTCCTTAGCCGTGGCCATAAGGTCCATTTCCTCTCGAAAATGGCTAAGTTCTTTGGGAAGTTCTTTTTGCCTCTCGTGGATAGCATTACGCCACATGCTAAGTTTCCCGTGGGCAGCTCAAAGCTCTTCTTTGAGCCAGATGGATTTGCACCAAAATTAATAGGTTTCGATTTGGTGCTCCCATGCCCACTCTTCAATCCAGTGATACCATTCATTCATGACATGGAAAAAGAAGTCAAAGACGATACCCCTTCGTAGTTGGGGAGGGCGGTAAGGTACAAAGTCTAGAATCTACAAGTGACAAAAAAGTAGAAACATGTAAGTAAAGAAACAAAGACTTTCATTAATAGTTAAAAGATAGGAAGTACATTTGAAGCCCTAAAAGAAATAATTCATACATTTTCCCCTACGCTAAGATCTTCCTGGGTGAACTCAAAGGGGTAGGCCTGCACCAGGACTTTGGAAGGGTCAAGGGGTCTGGTTCACTCCATTTCTTATCTTCATCCACCTCTAGATGGCGGATCTCCTCAGCTAAAAAGAATTTTTTGGAGGCCTTCAAGTGATCTAGCAATGAGAGTTCGATGCCAACATCCTGGATAGACTTCCACCGGATATGGTTCAGCTGCTCCACCTCGGTGTTATTTTTATAGACATGTAGCATAGTTGTATATTCAGTAGGGAGGTCCTTGCAAATAGAGTGGGACATATTATTCTTAGTGTGCCCCACCAATACTTTAGAGAAGGACGAGAAGAAGCCCTGAAACCCCTGGGTCTTCACAAGCTTGTTGGTGTAGGCCTCGAAGATGGAAGCCTACCGCTTGGGTGAACAAAGGCTAGCCAGCTTGGCATTTTCGCTAGCCAGGGCTTCAATGGACGCTTGGGTTTCCGACAGCTTAGTTTTGAGCTCCTTAAATGGCCATCCTTTTCGAGGCCCAGCTTTTCCAATGCCTCCTTTTGTTGATAGGTTATCCTCATTAGTTCCACCTCATGATCAGAGGCTACTCTCGTCAATTTTTCCTCATGATCAAAGGCCACTTTCTCAAACTCCCCCTTATGGTTAGAGGCATCCTTCTCCAGCTCTTCCTCGTGCTCACTCACTCTGGCCTCATTAGTCTTGGACTTGGAAGTAGCCACTTGGCTTCCCTGGCCTCTGCCACGAAGGCCAGGAAAATAGATTTTAGAGCAGTCGAGATGATGGTCACCTTCGGGCCGGAAGCTAGGGTAGGATCAATCGCAAACCCTCCCCTAAAAGATGTCCAGTTTGGGACTCGACATTCTTAAACCTGCTGGCTTAGGATTCGATGACGATAACCTCATTAGTCTTTCACCTCTGAGAGGAAGGGTTGTGCGAAGAAGTGCCCTCCCGGTACCTCTGGTTATTCATCGAAATACTGAGGGCCTCCGGCTAGACCTCCGAATAGGGCTCCATTTGGATCGGCACCTAGACCAGGGGCTAGAAGTGAACCCTCTGATAGGTTTCCTCAAAAACAATCTCTTCTTCATCATTTCCAAGATCGACCAAGATAACAAAGTCCACTGAACAACATAAAAGAAAGGCAAATTATTTTTTCTAAAAGAGAGAAGAAGAGAATCACGGTTAAGAAAAAAATCTAAGATGCCACAAACACATTCTTGGGGGAGAGAAGAACTCCTCAGGAGGGCCTTATGTGGAGTTTTTAGGGCTTATGGGCTCTAGAATGGATGGGTAGGCCTCGAAACATACTCAGCAGGCTTCGAAGAACCAGCATTTATCTTCTTTGACTTTTTGGGAGCCCCTTCACTACAACCGAAGGAACTTTCCTCGCCTTCTTAGGTTTATCACCCTTGGCTGCCTTCTTTTCCCTTTCCTTTTTCTCGTAGAAGGGGGTTTTGACGAATCCACCAAAGGAGGGGGTTTAATCAAAACAAGCTCCTGATTGTAGATTCACTCAATTTTTTGAAATATTAAAAGGCTCACCTAGCAGCCTATCTCTATCTACTACCACACTATCCGAAGCGGAATAATTAGCAGCATTCTCAAACATGGGATTAAAATTCCACGCTGAAACATAGTAGTTCTCAGCTTCACTCTCGAAAGTATACATGAGGGTTTTGTGCCACTCCTTGCAGTTCGAACAGATCTTGATTGGATGATCAGAAAAACTATTGCTAAGAGTCAAGATCCCACTAATCTATGTTTCCCCATGCATCACAGCACTATTAGTTGAAAGGTAGTAGAGAGACCTATAAAGTTTGTAGTTGGGGGTTATACCTAAGCGAATACACTGAGTTATGAACGACATAGTATTGAGTATGACATTCGAATGGAGTTGGGCTAGGCTAACTTGGTGCACCTCGAGAACATGAGAGAGGATAGGGGCGGGGAAAAACAAAGCCCGGATCTGATATGGTGCTCTTAAACAATGCACCTACCAGGCCTCGTATCCCTAGGGTTTTCATCTTCCCAAAGGACCTCCAACCGCAAGTCCTTTGGAAGCCTAATTGAAAGGAGTAGGGAGGATAGAAAATTGGAGATCTCCTTAGGGAAATGCTGGGGGCTCTCGTGAAATTGGGTCAGGATCTTCTTGAAAAAGAAAGGATGTCCCTCATTACCTTCCTGAACTCTTGCCTCTCTCTAGATTTGGGACCTCGAAGTGATTCATTTGCAATGGTAGCGCTTAGACGGTACCGAGTAATCAGAAGAGCTCCTTCCACCTTCTCTATCAGCTGAATTGGAATCGGCAGCTGATAAGGGATCAGCATCGAAATCCTGGAGATGGGAGCTCTCAAGCCCACCGCTGGAGGAAATGGCAAAAAAATAGGCCTGAATTAAGCTTTTTCCCTCAACGATGTTTGCAACATTTTAGTAAGAGAAAGAAAGAGAATGAAATAAGGGGGGGGTTTGCTAGTTCTTAGCCGGAGTTTGGTTGGAGTTCTCTGAAAGTGTTAGCGAGGAGAAGAAATGCCTTGAGCTGCTCTGAAAGAGAGAAAGGAAGTTTGAAAATTGAAAATCGTTTTGAGTGAAGAAGGAAGTAAAGTACTGAGAATAACCTTATATAGAATGGATAAAAGGTAATGATTACCTCAAACCATCATGCAATAAGTGAATACGTGGGTAAATGGTCCTCGTGGGTGAGAAATCCTAGGCATTAATGGTGAAAGTGTCGCGCATAAAGTCCAACATAGACTTCACGCGCTCAAAGATAATATTGAACATCACGCTCCCTGACTTTTCCACTTCTCACTTTGAAACTAGGCTCTTGGATTCTAACACAGATTAGAAGACCCAAGGTCGAACCCCCTATTCCTAGCTATTGGGTCTGAAGGCACTTGGATTCTAACACATATTTGAAGGCCGAAGGTCGAACTCCCTATTCCTAGCTACTGGGTCTGGAAGCCCTCCGATTCTAACACAGATTAGAAGGCCGAAGGTCGAAATCCATATTCCTAGCTACTAGGTCCAAAAGCCCTTGGATTCTAGCACAAATTAGAAGGTCGAAGGTCGAACCCCCTATTTCTATCTACTGGGGTTGATGGCATTTGGATTCTAACACAGATTAGAAGGCCGAAGGTCGAACCCCCTATTCCAACTACAGTGGCTCGAAGCTCTCTTGTAAAATAACCTGGGGGAAGCAAGGCCAATGGGCTCCATTACAGATTGGAAAGCTAAGGGTTGGAACCCCAACAAATAAATCCGCCCGAGAGACAAATTCAAAGCTAAAGTGGGAGATTCCGAATCAATCCCTGGCTCAAACCTTTACCGCATTGCAGGGGCACTAAAATCATACCCTTGAAACAATGTGGGATTTTGAAGCCTTCACCCCCACTCAATGATAAATTCGAAGAAACCTTCTCAGAGGGAAAATTGTCGAATCCATGAGAAATGACGTAAATTTGAACCCAGTCTCCTGGGATAAATTTGAAGGCCAAACTCTAAACTCTCCAAGGGCTTATTGATAATGTATAAATTTGTACTGGGCCCAAGTGCCTAAGTATAGCCGGTCCAAGCTCACAATATTACCCCTTGGGTAGTATCCTTTGGGTCAACCCATGGGAGAAATACTTGCTCCACAAGAAAATAAGATAGTTACACTACTTGCCCACCTATATAAAGGCTAAAGGAATTCCTACAAACTTAACTATTCATTCCTAATAACACTCTTGTAATCTGGTTTCTTATTGGCCCATCGAAGCCTCTTCCCCCCGACACCTCCGGGAGCTTTGTCTTGCAGATTCAAGCCACGGACAGCGGCGCAATGGCGGCGGCAAATTTGGATGGATCACTTCCGGTTACATATCATGTTATTTAGACTACCTTAAGTTTGGCATTTCTTTCCCCCCTTACCCCAACACGTCTTGGACTTTCTTTCTCATTATAAAGTTTCTTATGTCAGCTGCATCCTAAGGTTGTTTCTATTTTAATTTTCTTATATCATGTGTGTGAAACGGCTGATGTTCCTTTCTCTATTAACTTATTTTACAACCTTTACCATATTCTAAAATTCAAGAACACCTCCGATGAGTTCACCCTTTATCATGTGATCCCCACATTTGATTTTATTTGTAGGTTCCCCAATAATTGTGGAGTGCGGCATGAAAAAATTTTCCATATAAAACTTGCTAGTGATAGTAGGCCAGCTTTCTCGATTTGGAATTATGGTGTTCTTAAATCAAAACTTCCTAAGGCCGGGGTTCATCTTAATGCCGAGTTTGAAGTTGTAGCACCGCTTAGCCAGCATTTCATCGTCATTCGCCCTGCTATCTCTTTGAGCAAAGGTGTTCTACTTGTCGTTGATTTGATTTTTTCCACTCTGTTAAATCTTCTTTTCTTTGTTGCCATTTTCATTAAGCTTCTATGTCTTTATGTTGGCCTAACTTTATTTTTGTGCTAAGTTATAGATATGGATCTAACCCAATGCTCCGCTGAGAGAAACTTCATTTCTGATGATAATAATGAGGACTTAGAGACTTTGTCCACATCGACTAATAATAACTCTGAGGTTGTTATCCCTCAGGAGATGATTACTAAAGCCATCATTCAGCCTACAACTTTTGGGTCCTTAGCCAAAGAAGTTGAGGGAGGTGGTAATCACACATCCAATGAAATGCCTTATAGGAGGAGGTGAAAGGAACGAAGCAACGGGGTCTAATATGACGTTGGAGCTTGCTAAGAAGAGGGTGCATGTTAGCCACCCTCTTCCAAACCCACTTTACCGGTGCCTCAATTTGATTGTGGAAAGGATTGTTCCTGCTATGCTTTCTAAGTTGTCACTTTCTGAAACAATGGTTGTGGTATGTTCTCTTTCTGTTGAAGTATTAGCATGATTTAAATGTGTGTTTCCTAGAGTATACCTGCTCTACTTTTTTTGCTTGTTTAAAAATGAAGGTTGGTGAGAGCATTCAGCTCATCGGCAAATTGGTTTCTCAGTTTGTTAAAGAAGATGGTGCAATTTTGGAAAATTTGCATGCCAACGAAGAGAAGTGTGCTGCTCTGAGTACCTCTGTTAAAGCCGCTGGGAGGCCGTCGCCATACCTCTCAAAGTTAATATTTATAAGCCCTTTTATGCTTACTATATACAACTAAGTAGATAGTGGCAAGTCGGGGTCGTCCACGAAGAAGGGGGATCTTCCTAAGCGTTTAGGCACAAAAGGTTGATATTAGGCTAGGAGTAGATATATGTATACATGCATATAAAAACATGTAAAAAGGGGGGGTTTGGATGGTTGGTTTTCCTAAGCTATGAAAGTTAAAAGACAAGATAACTAGCAAGGTTAAGTAACTATGCTAATCATCAAACAAAACTAAGAAAAAGGGTTTTAAAACTACAAAAATAAAGCCTTGGGGGCAATTGATATCCACTTCCAAACCTAATGTAGATCATTGAACCATTCACTTATTCTATCACATTCATTACTTGACTTAACATTAACATACTTATCTAGCAAGAATCACAAAACATTATGCACAAGAAGTTCTAAGTTCATGCTCATAGATTTTCATGCAAAGGAGCTAAGGAATTCGTCACTTTCCTAACACCCGAACATTTCAATCATAAGAACACTTCCTATTCTCAAACAACCCATGGCATAAATGAAGTGAAACATACCATCAAGAATACATAAATGCTAAATAACAAAGGCTTCAAGAACGACTGAAACAATCTATTCAATACTTCAACTACTTGTTGTGAAGATAAATCTTCCATCCTTCTTAAGTAGTAGTTTGCAAGAGTGAATTCGACATCTCTTGTCAAACCTCACCAATGACTCCCTTATGACTAAGAGTATCCCATTGATGGCATTTAGCACGAAGAATCAACAAGCTTAGCAACACTTATAACCACTACACCGTGTCTAAGCATTTAACCAATTCATGCATTTACACAAGATTAGTCAAGAACGATCGACATTCATAGACCTCTCTCATTTGCTACCTAAAACAAACATGACAACGAGTTCGACATCATCACATTCATCTAGCAATTATCAACACACCAACATCATTTAAGAAGCTCTAAATCATACTCATATATTCCTAACAAGAAAAGGGGGGGAAATCAACCCACTTCCCCCAAACCCTAGCAAGAAATTCATACAAGTATTTCATATACTCAAGCTCCTAACAACATCAATGCAATTAACAATTAACATTCAAAGCTCAATAAATGCGCAATAGCAAAAACACCAAATAGATAGATATAATGGTTCTTACTATATAGAAATGGAAGCTTCAATCCTTTGCTCCCAAGATAAAACTAAGCTAGAGAACTAAAACCCATAACATAATACAAAAATCTACAAAGAAAGAAGAAGAAATAGAAGAAAATGGTGAAAAACTAGGGTTTGAATCCCCCAAGTCAGGCTTAGAGGCTTGGGAAGAAGTGGGTGAAGAGGTATTTATAGTAGAAAAAGGGGAGTTCTTGTAGTCGATTTTATAGTACTCGAGAAAAGGAATCCAATGGTACCACTCTTGGAGGCTGATTCTTCTCGGAAAATTCTGAAAACTCTGCTTTAAAACGTAGATCATCCTTCACCCTTTGCTTTGCTCTCCTTTCTTCACCTCTTCAACTCTTCATATCTTCAAAAAGCTCAAATGCAAGTCTTCAAGTCTTCAAATCTTCAAAGATATTCTTCAAAGTCTTCAAAGTTTTCAAAGTCTTCAAACAAATTACCTTGTCACACAAAATTCTCTAAAAAGTGATAAAAACGTCAAAGTCGCTTTTAACCCTCCTTAGATAATTTCAAGGCAAAATGACACATTTAGAGCACAAAAGTGTACAAAAGTTAATCCCAAAAACTAATATAACCGCATAAAATGGGCACATCAGCCGCCTAGGAGCGAGCGCGTGCTGCTGAAGCACGCGCGTTGGCCACTAAGAAGGAAATGAAAAAATTCGTTCCCAGATGGAAGATATGCGGACCAATGGCCCAGCTTTGCTTGCATATCCCCAAGTTCTAGTTGATCGACTGGTGAAGACAAAGTCATGTTATGTTTTATTTAAGGAGGTCACAACTAATGCTCACGATGTTGGGTACTGCAAGGCCTTGGTTGAATTGTGGAAGCTAAACCCTACCGCAAAGATTGAGAACCACCCAGGCTGGACAAATCGAAGAAGGTTCTGGAATAGCATAAAGAAGCCCTAAATGAGGGTTTCCTTAAGAGCATTTCTGATGGTGGTTATCCCTTCGCACTGCTATCCCATCTTTCTAGTCTTCCTAGTCTACCTTCCGTAGCTGAGTTGAAGAAATGTGCGATCGACTACCTTGAGGATTTTCCATTTGGCTCCCCCTCTTCAGAGCTTTGCATTCCTTAACAAACTCTTAATCCCAATGACGATGCGAGCCCTGGAGGTGATTTAAATGGTGCAGACTCCTCTCAACAAGTCGGCCAGAAGGGTTCTATTGTTGTCCGGGCTTCATCCGCTTCTCCTACTAAGGTTAGTGAACCTTAGTGCTATGAACTTTAAGGAGCTATTTTTGTAATTCATAACAATATTTTGAAGTATGTATGTACTATGTTGTATTATCGAAGATGTTATCATTATGACGCGTTTCCAATTTGATCGATATCCTTATATTTATTTATTTTCAGGGTTTTAATATTATAGTTGACCAAATTTTTTTGAAAAGTGTTGAATATCTGTGGTGTTATATCCATTTTCCTTGTCACACCGGGTTTTCATCTCCTCGCGTATATTGCCCATTGAACTAATTGAAGCTACTAAGCGTATATCCAAAGAGTATCTCCAACTTATTTCTTCTAATTGTCCATCTCGTGTAGAGTACATTCGATTACATATTGGGTGGGAAGCCCCCACGTCTTCATTAACTCTATCATCTTCCACAACATGTCCTTGCAGCCAGCTTTTCCTCATGGTTACAATGTTGAATCACTTGGCAAAGATATTGTTTGTGGTTTGGTTGATCTTGAATCAGCTGGTGTGTACATGTGTTCTCTTAAACTCCCAGCCCTTTTTCAAGAATGGGCATTGTCTTCAGGCATTTGTCTAAAGTAAATGATCTAGGGTATTAATGATCTTGAAGCGAAGTGGGAGAAGACTGTAAAGACAACCAAGATGTCATTCGTGATTTATGAGGGATTTGCAATTACAAAACTATATTATTCACTATGAACAACTGACCATGGTGAAGATGCTTCGACACCAGGAGGAGGCTAAAAATTATATTGCAAGCAAGACTGGCAAAGCCAATCAGAAAACACTAATCATTGATAAACAGTGCACTCGCCTTGATGACTTTTTCTACCGGTTGAAGACAAAGCGCGATTAATGTGACCACCTTTAATCTTCTACCCTCAGTTGGAAAAGCAAGTTTGATGAATAGTTTTCTATAAACACGCAGCTGCAAACTGAAAATGAGCAATTCCGTTCTGAGTGCAACCGGATTGATACGTCTATGCACCAACTTGAGCAAGCTAGTGTTGAGTACAAAGATAGACTTCAGGTTCTCCCTTCATCATCCCATAGTGCTAATGGTTGTGGAGATATGATTATAGAAATTGGTGGGCAGAGGATCAATTTTTGTGAGGATGTATGATCGCATATTTGGTGCCTAGAGGAGGAAGTAAAAAATTTTACGGCCGAGAATAAGAGATATGAAGAAACCGTTAATGTTATGGGTATGCAGCTAGATCGCGAGGATTTTGGCCCTATAACCAACTCCAAGGCATACTATGCTAGATATCTTGGTCATATGGAGCGAAAGAGTCTAATAGGACATCCTACATATTTACACATGAAGTGGCAATACGAGCATATAGTTAGTGAAGAGCGTGTGGCTGAAGAGAACAGGCGTAGAGCTGAGCACTCCCATCGTGAAGTCGAGCACGGTCGTCGTTGTGGTGGTTCATCTTCTTCTGGATCATCATGAGCATCTAGGCATACATAATCTCTTGCTTTAAGCTATTTTACCTTTCATGTAACGCTTTGAATAATTTTGCTATCATTTTTTAAACTCACGTGTTTGCTATCACTTAATAAGCTATTTTCTATCAACTCTTATGCGGACATCTTCTTATTGGTTGTATGAGTCGTATGATTGAATTTTTGGAGTTACTAGATCTAAAGCTTGCTTCTATCCTGTTATCTTGGATTTTTGAGGTTTTGTGCCTTTTGAAAGATTTATAGCTTGCGTAGTTAGTATAGCGAAGTTTCAAAATCTATTCCTTGCACTTTTAAGAGCTTTGGATTTTATGACATGCAATATCTATTGATTTCTTGTGTAACTTTTATGATCAAATCTTCTCTTGTGCAAGATCTATAGCTTGCGATCGTGAGGTTTGCAAAGTTGCAAGATCTAAAGCTTGCAAGCATCGGTAGTTGTTCAAGATCTATAGCTTGCGAGTGTATAATTTGCGAGGTTGCAAGATCTATAGCTTGTTGTTCATAAGATTGTGATCAACTTTTGACAATTGAAAATCCTTAGTGCATTGATTTCATTATGCTAAAAATGTGTTGTTATCTAGTTTCCACGTACATAACTAAATATGTAATCGTTGCCCAGAAAGATGGTTTTTGATATTTATGATGTATGACTACGATAATGTCACCTTAGAAACAATGGAATGAATGAAACCAATGATAATCTCATGGTTTATGTACAGGTAGATGCTCCTTGTCTTATTCCTCAAATCTAGACAGAGAACTTTCTCAAATTGACCACGTGCCATGTGTTAGGGACACTGCTGCCGTCCAACCTTTCTAGCTCATAAACGTTTGGTTTGTGAGCCTTCATAAACTTGTAAGGTCCCTCCCACTTTGGGCATAGCTTTCCTCGTTCCTATTCCAGGCTTTCCTCGTTCTTTCTTAACACAAGATCGCCAACCTGAAATCGCATTCCTTTCACATTTTGATTGTAAGCTTTAGCCATTATTTCCTTGTACTTAGCCTCTGTGATCGTAGCCAATTCTATTTTTTTCAAGTTCATCTTAGATCCAACCTCACTATGTCCGGATTCTCCTCCTCCTAGTAATCACATACTCAGAGGCTTGAATTACCGATTTCCACTGGTATCACTGCTTCATAACCGTAGACCTGACTGTATGGTGTCTTCCCTATTGGTTCTCAAATGGCCGTTCTATATGAACATATGGTGTTGGGTATATTCTCCACCCAGGATTTTCATTTTTCACACCAACCACATGTATTTGAATATATTCTAACATTTATTGGTAATTTATGTTCAAGGGTTTTTTTTTGTTTCATCAGAAAGTAAATGTTATATTATTGTACGAAAATTGATTTCTCCACGATTCATGCCGTGACATTGCACAAATTACTAAAGATACGACACCTATGCGACGTCGTATATACCGATTGAGCAGCGACACCAAATCGACGTCACATATAACGGCAACATTTTTTTTGCGACATCTCACAATCAAAACGACATCGTATTTGTTAGCCTCCCACGTTATCATTAAGACAATGAGGGTGCACTGGATTATGCAATCTCGCTTACAATCATGAACGACGTCGTTGTAACTATCCGCGTCGTCGATCTCCTCGATGTCGCAATTGTTCCAGTGCCATTGACTGCCTTCTTGGTGTTATCAACTTCGCTTCTTATCAACATCGATGTTGATGTGAATGATGGCGTAGCTAAGGGGTACTATAGTCGATTTTCTTCCTTGGTACGATCTCGATCGAAGAACATACCAACGTTGTTCCAAAACCTAGATTAAAAGTCATTTTTACCTTGGTTTCGAAACGAGGTAAAAGGTATGTTTTTTACTACACCCACATTTACTTCGGTTTTCTGGGGGCAAAAAACTGAGGTAAAAATACCTAAAAATTTGAGGTAATAGGTGTTGTTTGTTGTAGTGGCTCCAGCTAAACTTTTTGGCCTTCCTTAGGACTTCGAAGAGTGGGAAATGCTTCTCTTTTGCTTTTGAGACAAACCAGCTATGCGCTACCAGCGGGCCCATCAATATTTGCACCTCTTTGATTGTTCATGGCTGGGGAAGATCTATTATAGCTTGGATTTTCTCTGGGTTGGCTTCAATTCCTTTTGAGGATACCTTATATCCTAAGAACTTTCCTACGCCTACTCAAATTATGCATTTTTTAGGGTTGAGCTTCATCCCGATGCTATGTAGCATGTCCAAAGTTTTTTTAAAATCTGCATCAAAGTACCTTTATACTCTTAATAACCATGTCATCCACATATGCCTCGTCATTTCATCCTATTTGATTACAAAATGCACTATCGACCACTCTCTGGTACGTTGCCCCCGCATTTTTTAACCCAAATGGCATTTTTACATAAGAAAATGTTCCAATGCTTGTTATAAAGGCCATTTTCTCTGCGTCTTCCGGATTCATCAAGATTTGGTGGTTCCTTTATACGCATCTAAAAATGCCAGGACTTCATAACCTAAGATCGCTTCAAATTGTTGATCGAATTTTGGCAAAGGATAGCAGTCTTTTGGGCATGCCTTATTCAGATCCATGAAATCAATGCACATTCTCCAGCCAGCATTGGAATTTTCACCATGGCTCGGTTCGCTAACCACTTCGGGTATATGACCTCTTTCAATATACCGGCATGAAGCAGCACTGTAACTTCCTCTTAGATTGCTTTTTTCATATCGCTAGAGAAGCATGTTGCTTTTGTTTAACTGGCTTAACCGAGTCACTGATATTTAAAGAATGGGCAGCGATGCCTGGGTCTACTCCTCCAATGTTTGTGACGCTCCATGGGAAAGTATCTTTGTGGCTTTGTAGGATTTCTATGATCCTTTTGTTTTCCGTACGTGGAAGATGTTTCCCTATATTAACACACTTAGAATTATCCTCGTCATCTAAGCTAACCAACTCTGTTTCTTCCCCCCAAGTCCACTACTAATTATGGTTGTTGTAGTAACCCACCATCTGAGATCGTGTTAACCATTTTTGCCTTTTGCACAACTTTCCCTGCCTTCATTGCGATAACCAGACATTGTCTTTCCGTTTGTTGGTTTCCTCTTATAGTCGCGCTTCCAGTCGGAGTTTGGAATTTCATTACTAGGTGGTAGGGGGACCATATCACTTTTTCTCAATTCATCCAGGGCCTTCCGATAATGGCGTTAAATGTGCTTGGAGCATCCATGACCATGAAGTCACACATGATGGAACAATTTCTTCCACTTTCTCCAATGGTGACAGACAGTTGTATATTCCCCAAAGGTGTTTCCGCTCGCCCCGTAAGCCTACAAGTGAGGACGTAAACTTTTTTAGATCAGTTTGCTTGAAACCTAACCTGTCGAAGCAATCCATGAGTAATATCTCGACCGCACTTCCATCGTCCACGAACACTCTGTGAATCATTGCATTTATGATTTTTTCTATAATGACCATGGGATCATTGCGAGGCAAAGCATTAGGTACTACATCTTCCTCGTTAAAAGTGATTGCCTCATTTGAATGACGTCTTTTGTCAACAGGCTTTTGCGGGGGAGAATATCTTGCTTTAGCCTTCTAAGCATTGTTGAACAATGACTCCGTGGATCCATGCATAGAAAAAGATAGTTTTTTCTAGTACTTCATCTCCTCCATCATCGTTGTAATCCACTGCCGCAATCATTTTTTGATTTTTTGGAAGTGTGGTCACCGTCTCTTGGTTTCTTGCCAGGGGGTTCCCTTCTTTGTTAGCATTGTCAAACTGGCTTCCTCCTTCCTTTATATATTGGATTAATTAGCCAATCTTCAAGTTTTCTTCAATTTTTCTCCTCGAATCTCTGCAATACTCAATGTCGTGACCATGGTCCTTGTGGAAGGCATAGTAATACTCCCTGGACCTCTTTTTTTGCGGTGTTAACATAGGTTCTGGCTTGCGAAATAGCTCTTTGTTTGCTTGACATATCTCTTTCCTTGATCTTGTCAGAGGCGTATCTTAGAATGGTGTGTCTAGCAACCCCAGTTCTTTTCCCTTGAAAGGGGTGTTTCCCTTTCCTTTCTTCATAAACCCTTTTCCGAATCCTCCATTGTTTGCTTTCGCCTCGTTCCCATTCAATCTTGCGGTTGTTTTCCTCTTCCGTTCACACATGCTGCTCGATCATCTTTTGTATCTCTCTTGGGTTTTTGGGCATGTTCTTTGTTAGTTCTTTGTAGAACTCTCCTGATTGCATGCCTCCTATGAATGCTCCCAATGAAGATTGGAATGACAAATCAAGAACCTGCAAACATTCCGTGACATATCTATTATGATACTCTACCATACTTTCATCACTTCGTTGGGCTAAGTTATTCATATCAACAATTGTTGTTATGAATCTTTACTTCTGATAGAAACGGCCCAAAAAATCCGACGGTTGCACCCAAGATTTTATGCTTATACTTGGATGATCCTCGTGCCACGTGATCAATGTCACTAACAAGAAAATGAGGAACACTTTGCACACCAATTCGATATTCGCATCACAAAATCTTATGTTATTTCTGTATGAGTGTGGGAACTCTTTTGGATATGTGGTCCCATCATAGATTTTATCATGTCAATGATGTTTGAAGTATTTTGGCATCTTAAAATCCTATAGATGTGGCACTAGGGGTGATTTGTTTTCATCGTCGTTTGCAATGATGTCTTGCAACTCTTCTTCGTACTTGAGATTCTCACTCTCCTGAATTAATCTTTTTTCCAGTCTTAGAGATTTTAGCTTGAGTGTCGTCAAGAATTGGCTATACAAACTTCCCATGTTCGCTTCTAAGATTGTTGTGAATGCCCTTCTTTCTTTTTCTTGGTTCACGTTGGGAGATTCTGCTTCCTCTTCTTCCTCCTCCGTTTCTTCCTTACTACGCTCTTTTTCTCTACTGGGGATGTAATCCTGGTCCTGGTTAGGATACATGCTTCTATTTCATCCAGGTGTTTGTTCTTGTGTCTGGTGGTTATAGTTCTTCTCACTTCTGGTGTACACCATTGTTTACTTGAAGGACTTTGAAATGGAAAAAAAATTCTCGTTCCTAAGAGACAATGCCAAATGATGTGGTAGTCCGGTCAAGAAAACCACTTGTTGTTCACTCCGTGAGTCTGTTCCCTGCAAAGTGAATCCCGGAAGTGATTTCGGGAGAAAAGCTCTGACGATCAAGTCAGTCTCTCTTCAAGAACTGGAATTTATTATTATATTCACGCTTACCTTAGCTCTTCCTGAGCTTATTGTATTTATAGGCTAATATAGTTGTGGTTCCTTGCTTTTAGGAGATGAGATTGCGGGTCATACCATGATTACCACGTTCTCTATTCATGGCTTCGTATTCTTTGTTCGCTCTGCATTTCTCGGCCCACACTCTATGCCACAACTACATAGTCCCACGCTTGGCTTATCTGAATCATGGGCTGAAGTGGCTTCATCTTGCTATGGGATGAAATAAGCTGGGCCTAGAGGCCAGCAGTCTTTTAACCATTGGGCTACATATACACCAATCAACATATAATTGGGGTGGATTTGGAAAAGTTGATATTATAGATGTCTAAAATATGAAGGGAAATTTCTTGGAAATGAAAAAGAAATGTCGTAATCAAGGTGTTCTTATAAACGACTCACCTACTAGACCGATAGCTTTGGTGAGTTTTACATATTGCCAGTATGGCAAGCCAAAAGTCTTGGGTAAATGAATACCCAGCCATCTGAACCTCGGATACACTCGTCGGAGCAACCTCCTAATCCATAATGATCACCAAACTTTAATTGGCCTGGTATACACTACACTTGCGCTCCATGATGCATTTCATAAGCGTTTTCTTCTTCTTAGAGGAAAAAGGGTTGACAGAAACAAAAGCACTACCCCCAGCAGGGCCAGTACCTTGTTGGGGCTGGATAACCTACTTAGCAGAGGACGACATAGTAGGGGTAGATTTTGGAGATTATTAGGGGAAAAAATGTTGAAGAGAGAAAGATAACTTACTTGGTAGAAGTTTTCAAGAGAGGTTTAAGGGGAGTTTTAAGACAAGGAGAAATTTGCGCTCAAACCGACAACTAGGGAAGTTATTGTGAAAAGTGAAATTGGTTTCTATAAAAGGAGGTATTTATCATACTTAGGGACTATTCGAATCCAGGGAAATAATTATTTCCTCAAAAATCGCTGATAATGTGCACCCACGTACAGAAAGTTTTCTCACCAAGCCTGAGGTCGTGGCACGTGGAGCCTTCACCAATGCAGAATGTACTAAACGATTCAAATGTTTGGCAATTAATCAGGGAAGAGGGAAGACTAAAGGCCACCCACGATGCATAACCTTCAGACACTAATACTAGAGAGAACCAAAGGTCATCACCAAAGCTCAAACCTTTGACTCTCTCAGGGGCTATTAATAAGGGTTAGAATCAAAACTCTCCCTTCGCGCCAAAGGTCATGCTACGTACCATTATCCACTTGGGTCAATGGTCACGCAACTATATTTTGTTGGGTCAAAACCCCTCAACAAATGGAAGACCTCCTATTTCAATTCTACCTATGGAATACACTCTTCTCGGGTACAATTATGATATATAAATATACGGTACTTCTACTATGGTAAGACGCCTATTCCTATATGTAACGTGTTATTTATCACAACATAATTGGAAGATATCTCATGAATCAACCCATATACATACCAATGTATTCATCCATTCTATTCATTGAATTCTCAATGCTCAGATCGAGTACTTTTAGTCTACTTTGGTATCAGATTTTCTTTTTTGGACATCCCCGAGAACTTTGTTTTGCAAGTTTGGTGCGTTAAACTAAGATTCTACTACCAAATCACAGTTTGGCATACGTCATGTGATATATCTTATTGAAGTATAAAGTTTCCTTTAGTTGCCTCATCAACAATGGAATATGAATGTATTGCATGCTATGAAGCTACATCATAAGCATTGTGTTGAGGAACTTTATTTTGAGTCTAAAAGTTGTCGAAACTTTGGTAAACCGTTAAAGATTCAATGTGACAACTCTAGTGCCTGTTCATTTTAAAGAACGATATAAGTGGGAGTCGCAACTGACACACCGACATTAAATATATAAAAGTCATAGATCATGTGAGGAATGAAGGAGTCTTTACAAGGAGCATATTGACGTCGAGTTGATGATTCGTTGATCCTTGGCTAAAGTATATCATGATCATGTAAATAATATTGGGCTAATGAGCCCATTTTAGGCTCTCTAATTAAATAGCCCGTCAAGCCATTTATGAATATGCACATTTCTTTGGGTGTTTTTTAATCAAATGGATCCATAATAGCTTTTATAAGCTATTCATAAAGATTTGACACTTGACTATAATTAATAGTACATTATAATACGCTAAAGAATCTGTTTGATTGAAGAATACAATTGATAAGATTATTATATCATTATTTCTTTAATTCAAATATTTATAGAACAACCAGTTTATTTTTGTAGTTATTTGTCGCCATATTAGATTGGTCCTTTGTAAAATAAAATTTTATGTGATTTGTGTGGGAGGATGTTAAAAGTCCCTATCTTCTTTTTTTTTTTTTTTGAATAAACCATCCATAGATGGGGGAAATTATATTGGCCTTCCCGAGCCGTAATAAACAAAATAAAAGAAGCCAAGGCTAAGTTACTGTACAGACTGAGCATATTGCTCTTGAAGCAACCATAAATTGCTTCCAAAAGAATGAGCTAGAGTATGTGAGATGCTATAGGATGAGCTCTCGAACTTCTTAGTGAATCGAAAAAACGAGACACAAGTCAGTCAGAGAGAAGATAACCATGAGCATATCATCTAATTTTGGAACAAAGACGAGCAGTTAAAAATGAAAAACTTTGGCCTCAGTGTTGTGAGCTTTCGTTATGCCCTAATCCAATGTGACTCCACTGATCAGGAATGATCATTGCTAGCTCCACCAAAACTTGTGTCTTCAAAGGATTTGCTAGTCTTCAAAACTGTGCTTAATACACTTGGAATTCCAGGAGACTTGTGTGATGAGCATACAGGAGGCAGATATCAAGCAGCAACATCAGAAACCTGTAGACAAGAGCGGGAATGAGTAGCATCCGAACTAATTAAACAAACCGTAGAGCAGGGGTGCCAATTTGATCTAGTCTCACTAACCCCTGGACAGTGGTGGGAAGTCCAGATATGGTAATAAAAGATGAATCACTTTCTAGTTGCAAACAATGTTTAGCAAGTGCATGAGCCACCAGGTTAGCCTGTCTATATATATGTACGAGTTCGATGTCACTCAGTGATTGATGAATCTCATCAGCTAAGGAAAAGCAGTTCCAGTGACATCGGAGTGGTTCATTAGTAAAAAGAACCGCAGAAAGACAGTCTGATTCCATGTAGAGGGGGCCAGTTAAATCATGTGAAATCTGTATGGCAAACTTAATAGCCTTCAATTCAGCTTCCAAAGGGGATAGAGCATTAGTAAATAGAGTGTAAGCTCCCCTAAAAGCACCTCTACTGTCTCTAATGATCACTCCAATCCCGCACTTAAAAGTGTTGCATGACCAAGAAGCATCAACATTAAGCTTAAGACCAGATATAGGCCTAGTCCAAGCAATTTTCCAGATTTTTTGCCTTGGGGAAAGTTTAAGGAGTGGTAGAAAGGAATGATCGGCAATACTCACATCTATAGGAGATGCTATATGAACCGGATTTGCACTGAAGGAGAAAAAAATCTGATTTCTAATGAGTTGGAGCACAAGGGTGGAGGAAGGCTTGATAGATTCAAATAAGTATCTATTTCTCATCTTCCAAATATTCCAAAAAGTAAAGATAGCAGCAGTACGGATCATTATAGCATGTAAAGAAGTTAGAGCAGGCAAAGTTAAGTAGTATGAAATTCTTTCCCAAACCGATGGGAAGGCTCTATCTCGAATTCCCATGAACTGATGAATAATTTTCCATACAGATAGAGAGAAATCACATGTATTAAAAAAATGCTCTAAAGAGTCCTCATGCTTATTGCACATGCAGCATTTAGAAGCCAAGCAAAACCTCAGTTTCCTGAGTATGTTATCAAAAGGCAACAGAGAATTTATTACTTTCCACATAAATACAGAGATTTTCTTCTCAAATCTGGGGTTCCAAAGGTGTTTAGAAGAGGATGTCGAGCCTGTGTGGTTGCATAGCAAATTATATGTATCTTTGAAGGAGAAGTTCCCAGAGATACCTGGTTTCCATATTAATCTATCAGCTCTGTGGGGGAAAAGTTTTGACTCCTGCAAAAGAGTGATAATGTGAGATGACAGAAATGGCTCTATTTTTGTGATGAGAAGATCTTTGTTAGTTATGAAAGCAGAGACTGTACATTCAACATCAATATCCACCCTATTATGATCACACAAATCAATCAGTGAACCTACATCAAGCCAGTTTGAAGTCCAGAAATTACAATCACCCCTCCCTATGATGACTTTAGAGTTAGCCTCGGCCCATACATTCACAGAACAAATTCTCTTCCAGTTAGGAGAGGTCCTATAAGATTGAGGGAGGGCTGCCAATAAATGAGTCCAGAGGGCATCACCCATTTGATACTTCCACCACAATTTCACTGAACATGTTTTAATTATTGTGTATATAGACCTGAAGCCTAAGCCATTCTGCTCAGTTGGGAGGCACAAATCAGACCACTTTTTCCAAGATCTTTTTGTTTTTAAATCATCCCCCCAGAAGAATTTACTCATTTTTTTCTCAATGATGGAAATGATCAATTTTTTTGGTTTAATAACTTGCCAAATGTGTTGTGGAATGGCATATATACATGACTCAATCAAAGTAATTTTCCCACCCATGGATATCCATCTATTCTTCCAATTACCAATCTTATTATCAATAAGTTCAAAGAGTGGTTGGAAATAAATCTTTTTAGCCACACCAGTAAAGATTGGAACTCCTAAGTAGGTGAAAGGGAAAGAACCCAATTTCATTCCAAGTATCCTTTTAATGTGGTTCACTTTATGATCTGTAGCATATTTACCTATGAAGATGTCACTCTTGTTATAATTAATAGACTGACCAGTGACTTCCTCAAAAATGGACAGAAAAGCCTTTAATCTAACCAAAGTTAGGTTTGTTGCTTTAAAGAAAATAACAGTATCATCAGCATAAGATAAGTGAGAGATTCTTGGAGGATTACCTGGGAGATCAAAGTAGTCTAGCTTACCACTGTCAAAAATGTAGGTCAGACTCCTTGAAAAAGACTCAGAAAAGATATTAAACAAAAATGGAGATAAAGGGTCACCCTGTTTAATGCCTCTAGAAGACTGAAAAAATCCCACTGGCTTACCATTAATAAGAATAGAGAACCAAGCCTGTGACAAGTTTTTCATAACAGAGAAGATAAATTTTGCATGGAAACCAAATTTTGCCAAAATTTTATATAGAAATGACCATCTAACCCTATCAAAGGCCTTTTTGAGATCAAGTTTAATTATACAGTTCGGATCTCTTCTCTTTCTGTTAATGAATCTGACCATTTCCTGTAGATAAATTACATTATCTGAAATATCCCTACCATGTAAAAATGCTGTTTGGTTTGGAGAGATAATCTTAGGCATAATAGATTTAAGTCTTTCCATAAGCACTTTAGAACAAATCTTATTTATCACATTGGAGAGACTTATCGGTCTATAGTCATCAAATGAGGATGGGGTTTTCTTCTTTGGAATTATGGTGATCCATGTACTACTTATACCCCTAGGCAGGTTAGATGAAGATTGAAAATCCTGAACAGCTAGAAGAAGATCATGTGCTATTATGTCCCAAGATTTTATGTAGAATTTGGCCGTAAAACCATCCGGACCTGGGGAGCTTGATTTATTAAGGCTACAAACTATCCTCTTAAGCTCCTCAATTGTGACTGGTTTTAATAGGTTCTCATTATCTTCCTGAGTAACCAGCTTGGGGATATGATTGAGAAAATGAGATATGAATGGAGAGCTATCAGTGGGGCAGTCTTCACTGAGAAGATCCTGATAATAACATATAGCCTCCATCTCCACATCCTGAGTATTTTCCAACCATTGACCATTTCTACCCTTAATTTTTGTGATCCTCAGTCTATTGTTCTTATCTTGTACTGATTTATGAAAGAATGATGTATTATTGTCCCCATCTTGGAGCCATTTTATCTTAGCCTTATGTTTCCAGAAATTCTTTTGTTCAGACATGGCCTTGACTAATCTGGCCCTAGCCTCCCTAAGATTAACCAGATTATTTACAGAATCATCATGATCAGTTAAGGCTTCCTGAGCCTGCAAGGCTAATTCTGCCTGTAGAACATTATCATGAATGTTACCAAAATGCTCTTTGTTCCAGATTTTTAAGGCTTTCTTAAGTCTAACTAATTTTAAGTAAAAAGCTAGCATTCCAGAGTTATGCATAGGAATATCCCAGTCCTTCTTAATTACTTCGTTGAAATCTTTCCTCTTGTACCATGTATTGAGGAACCTAAAGGGTCTCGGATTGGATGGTATATCACTACCTACAGTCAGCAGCAAGGGGTTGTGATCTGAGCTAACTCTATTCAGAATCTGAATTGTAGAGGAAGGAAAAGAAAGAGACCATGATGCAGTACACAGACCTCTATCAAGTCTTTTAACTGTAGGAGATCTTAAACGATTATTAGTCCAAGTAAACAGGTTCCCAACAGTGTTGATTTCTTCCAAACCCATTCCATTAATAAAATCATTAAAATCTCTCATACTTCCAAGTTTTGGAGTAGATGGACCTCTGTATTCAGTTATTGATGAAATGGAGTTGAAATCTCCAATAAACAAAGATTCAGAATGATTGTATGAGCTAAGATCAGTCCAGAGATCCTTCCTTCCTAATCTGGTTCTCAGACCATAGATAAAAAAGGCATCCATTGGCTTAATGAGAGTAGAACTAGTTAGGTGAACTCCAAGAAACTGAAGATTATCATTTCTAACTGTCAGAGTTAAGTTTGAAGACCAAAAAATCCAGATTTGACCATTAGTTGCGGAGAAACAATTATCAAACCTCAACATTTGTCTATATATATCACACTGTGAATTGTCATGTTTAGGCTCAATTAAACAAATGAGTTCAAATCTATGCCTGTTGATGAGATTAGAGAGTCTAAGCATAGATGTATCCATTCCTCTAATATTCCAAACCAACATTTTAATTCTAACAGTTGAACTATTCATAATGAAACATTAGAGGAGCTTTTTGATCTAGTCATAATGGTGTTCTTCTGAGAGAAAAAAGTGTCATTAGATGGTTTGCTATTTTTCATAACAGACTTACCTTTCTTCAACTTACTTGGATCAGAAGATGGGCCACTGTCTCCCTGTGATTGATCAGTTCCAGCTTCAGGAGCAGTATCTAATAGGGTGGCTTCTTCTTCAGTGGCAGAAAGTTCTATACGAGTGCCCTCTTCTCCAGATGATTCATCACCAGCTAAGGGTAAAAATCTGTTGGACCTGTTTTTCTGCTGAGAAAGATAAAATTTTTTGCTGCAATGATGGAGCTAAAGGGGGAAAAGGATTTTCCTCGTTTACTTGGTAGATCATCTTTGGCAAAGACTGACCTAAAAGTAGGTGGGGCAAATTGAGGATGCCTATTTTGTGTCCCAAATGATCTTGGTTCAATGGGAAAAGATCGAGGGGAGGGGGTAGGGTTTAATTTTTCAGGTTGAGGTGACAGAGAAATATCTTCCTTCTCTGTCACAACATCATCTATGCTGCTGATTTCAATGGTGGGCTTATCTACATTGTTGAAGGTCAATTGTTGAGGAGGCTCACCAGAAGTCCTAGGATCAGCTACCAGGGGATCAGTGTTAATTAGGATAGACTCATTTGGTTCATGCACAGGAGCTTGACTCTGCTGTTTCTTAGGAACATAGATAAATTTCTGAGCCTGATAACTCTTTTGTTTTTCTGTAACTGATATCCCTGAACTCTCTGCTCCTAAATTCTCAGTCTGATTAATGTTTGAGTTCCCTTTTACCTGTCCCACCGAGCCCTTCAAATGGGAGTCAGTTAGATTATTTAGAGTATCAATTTTCCTAGCCGAGGATCTCTTAAGCTCCGGATGCAGATAAATGCAATAACTGTCTTCATGCCCTATACATTTGCAATGTAAACAATAGGGGGGAATATCCTCAAATTCTAGGGGGAGCTTTACAACATTGAATTCATTTCCATCCTCTTCGATTCCCACTCTAATGCAGGATGGTAATTTCTTTTTTAAATCAATTTCAACACACATTTTCACACAAGACGGCCTAGACAGGGCCTCAGTAGCAGCATCAACTTTAATAAAGTTTCCTATTTGGTTACCCATGATTTCAAGCATAGAAGAATTATAAAAATAGATTGGGACATGAGGAATTGTTACCCATACCGGGACTATGGATGATTCTGCCTCCGGAGAGAAATCAGAAGTCCATTTCAGTACCTTCATTTGGGCGTTGTTGAAGCTCCAGTGACCCTTGAGCCAGAACCTCTGGTAGTCTTCTTTCTCCTGGAAGCGAACTAGGACATGCCGGTAATCGATAGATCCTATTTGAAATTTGCCTTTGAAGCCTACAGAATTAAAAGATTCGTTTAGTTGGACCATGGAAAGCTTACCTCTAGCAAACTTACCGATCAGAGCATTTCGATAATGGGAGGAGAGAATGTCTGCATCCTTGCGACTGACAAGGCATGAGATATCTCCTTTGTACTGAGTTTTGGGGATGATTTCCGGGTTTGATGGGAGGGAAGCTTGTAGAGGCGGAGGTCGGTTAGCAAGCGCTTGAAGGAAGGATTTGGTCCCCCCTTGGCTTCGATCGGCCGGTGGGAGAGCCGCCATGGCGGCGGCGAGAGGAGAAACAGGTGAAAGGAAATGACCGTTATCGGTTAAGATGTCTGAAAGAAGAGAGGAGGAAGATGAAAACGACAGAGAAAATGGGCGTTTTGGCTAAATCGCACCAGATATCACACGTAGCTACAGTAAAACGAGAGCGAGTTAATGTATATTTCTCCAGGTATCTTCAGGTAGACTTGTGCGTACAAACATCTTATTTAATCAACATTATGGTAGTGGGAGAAGTAACGGTAGGGTGAAAAAGATAAAGTTGTTTTAAAAAAGAAAAACTCTCACTAAGAGAATAGGAAGGACTATAGTAGAATCCAAGTTCATAATAGTGTTCTTCAAAAACCAAATGTTCATAATAGTGGGAGAAATAACACTAGGGTGAAAAGGAGAAACTTGCTTTAAATTGGAAACTAATAAATAATTTATTACCTCTGCATAATATACCGTTGCATTTTGGTATATCAGTTGCATCTAGATGTTCTCTCTATTATCAGGAAACTGAAATCCTAGATCATATTTTCAATAAATGTCCATTGTCATGTGCTATGTGGTTGTATGCATCTGGTTTGTTAGATGAACCCAATGCTCATTTCCCCCAATTCCCATATCTGTTTGATAGGATTTCATGGTTCTGGTAATTTAGGAACGCTTAAAAAACAATGAACCCTTTTTATAACATAATGTCTTCCCTTATTTGCTAGATATTATGGAAGGCGGTATCCGTTCATCACCGGGAGCGCAATTGTGTGCGAATTTAACGTGCGAAACACACACTACACTAACTGTTCACTTTTCAGCAACTTTCCTCTTTCTTCTCAGCCTAACGGCTCTATCGATGGTTACTGGCTGTCGGTTACTGGTCGACGGAGATGGCGTCTCCGGTGCCAAATCTATCACCGGATCTCAACATATCCTCGGGCAAAAGTTTCCTCCAAGCTCTGAATACCAAACCTTCAACACTCTCAACCACCCTCCCTGATACACCTGATCTTCACCCAATAACCGAATTCAAGGGCAAACTGGCTTACATCTTTCCACCGGAGGAAGGCGAAAAACTTTCTTCTCATTATCAAAACGCTTTGGTTAGAAAGTTCAACCGGGGCAAACCATCAATGGATAAACTAGTTTCTGCGTTTAAGTCTATAGGTTTTAAGGGTAAATTCCAATTGGGTTCAATTGATTATAGACATGTCCTCATACGATTTCAGGAAAGCGAGGATTATCAGCGGTGCTGGATGAAAGGCCAATGGATAGTAAACGGAGCATCAATGAAGGTACAAAAATGGACTCCAGAATTCTCTTCTACTGCAGAATCTTCAATAGTTCCAGCTTGGGTAACTATTCATCAATTACCTTTACATTTCTATAATATCTTTGCTATCAAAGGCATCAGTAGTCAGATAGGTAATTTCCTGAAAATGGATGCAGCAACCCAAGCATTAACTAGGCCCACTGCAATAAAAGTTTGTGTTGAGGTAGATCTGCTGTCACAGCTCCCAAATTCTATTGTAGTTGGAATAGGACATAAAGTTGCTGACTATAATATCGAGTATGATCAGTTACCTCTGTATTGCAATCACTGTAAGATTATAGGCCACAGTCAGATAAACTACAATTTCTTGCATCCTGAACTAAGGAAAATGAACAGAAATTTAATCAAAGCAAATGAGACAAAGGCTCAAGTTGATACAGGCAAAGATGTTAAACATCCTGTTGTGGCCATGAACATACTAGGTAAAGTTTCAAATGAACTTTTGGGATAGAAAGGTTCATCCCATTTATCAGTCTCCCAGAAGGATGAGGAATTTCAGATACAAATTCAGGAAACTAATAATAATCTGGGTAGAAACAACTATAGGAGAGAAAATATGGAGCCACAAAAGAAAAGAAATAAGCCTTTTTATTCACTGGACGATATTTCTAAACCTATCACAAATCTCTTTTGGAGAAAAAAGACTCTACACTCAGATGGCCTGCCTTCTCATCCGGAACCTCTTTCTAATCAGGATAAGGTTTTAGTGGAGAGGAACATGGTGTCTATATCAAATGCCTTCCATACTTTAACTGATTTACAGGAAAAAGAGGATGAATCACAAGAGGAAGATGCTGTGGACATTTTCCACGAATCTTTGGAGACACATGAAGTCCTTGTATCTCAGGGGAATGCAGAAAAGGATAACAATGAGACTCCTTCCACTTTACAACAGATCCAGAGTTTTCAAGAGAGCCAATCTCCAGCTGAAGAGCAGAGTAAGTCTGAAGACAATGCCCAGGTTGTGGTGGCAGTACAGAGCATCCCTGAAAGACAAGAGCAAAGTGAAAGAACTCATGAATTAAGCAAATCAGGTGAACACTTTTCTGCTGCAAAGCAAAATGCTGAAACACAGGTCAGTATGTCTCCCCCAGATAATATGAAGAAAGGGGTTATAAAAAGAGGAAAAAACACAAATAGTTCACTTAATAATTTAAGGAAACTAAGATCATCCCAAAAAGCTTCTCCCCCTAGTTCTAAATGATACAGTACACCAAAGTAGGAAAAATTCTGGTTTGGAATGTTAGGGGTTATGGCACTTCACGAGATAGATTAAAATCTTTAAACAGGTTACACAAGATTGACATTTTATGTCTAATTGAACCATGGAATGATAACCAATTTTTAGATCAACTGAAACATGAACTCGGATTTAAAAATGCTTTCCATGCTCAAACTGCTAAGATCTGGCTATTATGGAATCAGAACTTCGTTTTGACAATATTGAGGGAATCTGACCAGTTCATACAAGCTAGAGTAACAGATAATGTCTCTTCTGCTGTCTGGAATGTGAATTTCATTTATGCAAGTGTACATCGACAACTGAGAGAGAAACTGTGGCTAGAATTACAGACTACAACATTAGATCCTTCAATCTACATTGGTGATTTTAATACTGTTACATCTGTTAATGAATATAAGGGTAGAAAATCCACTCCAAGGAAAAGCATGAAGCAATTTAATGATTTCCTAGCTCTGATGGATTTACATGAAATACCTACTGTTGGTAATTCCTTCACATGGTGTAATAACAGACATAAAGATAAAGGGAAGGATCTCCTTTTTCAAAGGCTAGATAGGGGAATAGGTAACTTAGAATGGTTAGAGCTTTTTCCTAACAGCTCCATACAAGTTTTAAACAGAACGACATCTGATCACTCCCCTCTTCTCTTATCAATTCAATCAGCTGTAGAAATAGCTCCCAGGTCATTTAGATACCAACAAATGTGGGCTAATAGAGAAGAATTTCATGATGTGGTTGTATCTAACTGGAACTTACCATCCTCCCTGTTAGGAATGAAAAAATTTGTTTACAAGTTAAAGAGGCTAAAGATAGTAATTAAAGAATGGAACAAAAATGTATTCGGAGATATAAACAACAATCTAGAACAATCTGAGATAAGAGTTAATGAATTAGAAATACAATATCAGCAATCTCAGGATGAAGTGGTTTTACAGGAGTTATTAAAATCTAAAGCTTTGCTACTCAGATCTCAAAAGGAGCACAATATTTATTTGCAGCAAAAAGCTAGGGTCGATTGGTTTAAGCAAGGGGATGCAAACACAAAATTCTTCCATCACACAATTAAGGAAAAGAGAATTAGAGCCAGAATAACTAGAATTAAAGACAATGAGGGTAAATGGATATCTGATCCAACTTTGATTAAAGAAGAGGGAGTAAAATTTTTTCAGAATCTTCTAAATGTTGAAACAGCCCAGAAGGATGGTACATATCTAAAACATTTCTTGCAGGAGATACCTAGGTTAATAACTGATGAACAGAATGAAATTCTGCTTACCCCCATTGATTTAAATGAACTGAAAGCTGCAGTTTTTTATCTAAATAGAAGTAGCTCTCCAGGATCAGATGGATTCTCTGGAGATTTTTACTTTACTTTCTGGGAAGAGGTTAAGCATGATCTTTTGGATGCAGCAAAGGATTTTCTGAATACAGGTGACATTCCTAAGGCAATCTCTAGTACTTGGCTCACCTTAATCCCCAAAAAAGCCATTCCGAACACATTTGCAGATTTTAGGCCTATAAGTCTATCCAACTTTGTAAATAAAGTTTTCTCTAAACTGTTAATGATGAGGATTAAACCTTTAATGCATCTACTTATTTCCCCGGAGCAAAGTGCTTTTTTTAAGGGAAGGGAAATTTCGGATAATGTGATTCTCATGCATGAAATGACAAGATTACTCTCTAGAAAGTCCAAGATATCAAATTTGATTATCAAATTGGATATGCAAAAAGCTTTTGACAGAGTATCTTGGGTCTTTCTAAACTCCATTTTACTCCAGTTTGGATTCCATGGCAAATTTGTTAGACTTATCATGATTAATATTGCCTCTGCCAATTTCTCAGTTCTAATAAACGGAGTAATATCTGGTTTTTTCTCCTCTTCTAGGGGAATTAAACAAGGAGACCCCCTATCACCCTTCTTGTATAATATTGTATCTGAGGCTTTTTCAAGGGGTTTAAAGAAATTATTCTCAATTGGTTACTTACAGCACTTTGATCTTCCCAGGACTTGTTCCCCACTTACTCACCTTATGTATGCAGATGACACGGCTTTTTTCTTAAATACTAAGCCAGGGAACTTAAGACACTTCAAACATTTTCTAAATGCTTATGAGATCACTTCTGGTCAGAAGGTTCATTTTGCTAAGTCTGAATTTTTTGTTTCACATAAAACTACTCAGCAGCAAGTTCAAGTAATTAAAAGGATTTTAGAAATGCAGAAAGGCTCTTTACCTTTTAAATACTTGGGAGTCCCCATATTCTCTGGTAGGAACCTAAAGGTACACTATTTGCCAGTCATTGAGAGAATGGAAAAAATGATTACCAACTAGAAGAACAAATGGTTAAGTTTAGCTGGTAAAATCATCCTGATCAACCATTGCTTCCTCTCCATTCCAACACATATATTTGCAGTCCTTAATCCCCCTAGGATAGTTCTTAAAATAATGGAAAAGATGGCATCAAACCTAATATGGGGAAAACCAGATCAGGAAAGCAGGAAAAGTTGGAGATCATGGAAACGAATGAGTTACCCTGTCACTGAAAATGGTTTAGGTTTAAGAGATTTGAAAGCTATAGTGGGAGCTTTCTCCTGTAAGTTATGGTGGAAGCTACAGAGAAATGAGACTCAATGGTCCTCACTTTTATGGGCACTACCAGCTACTTACAAAAAATCACGACTCTGGAGTATAATAAGTTATGTAACTCCTATGGCAAATAGTTTAAGTAGAATCATCTATGGTAAAGGTGATTGTTCTTTTTGGAATTCAAACTGGATGGGAAATGGAGCACTCTATTATATCTGGCCTCAGGATAGGGACATCCCTTTTGAAGATATTACTCTTAGTGCTTTCATTAATAACAAATCTTATCTCTTACCAAGGCTAGAGCCTTATTTGGCTACCAATATTTTACTAACATTGCCGGAGGTAAAGCTGGAGCATCCTCATGAGGATCAGCTCATATGGACACAAACTGCAGATGGAAAATTCACTATCAGATCCGTATACTCCATCCTCAGACAAAGGAATCCTGTAATCACACATTTTCATAAGGTCTGGTCTACGTACATTCCTGGTAAAATGTCTATACTCACTTGGAGAGCATTAAACTGCATCCTCCCATTTGATAATGTTCTCAGTAGGATGGGTTTTTCTTTAGCTTCTAGATGCCCTTTCTGTTTGTGCAATAAGGATAATTTAGATCACTACTTTAACTCATGCTCTGGTTCCCTCTCTGTTTGGAATAGTATTCATTCTCTACTAAAGCTTCCACAAATAAGTTTTTCAAATCTGAAGAGTAGAGTAGAGTACTATTTAACTTTCAAGGCTGATTCAAAAATCTACTCCAAACTGATAAATGCTGCTATTGTAACTACAATATGGACTCTTTGGATTGGCAGGAACAAAAACATTTATGAAAATAGGCCTTTAACAGTTGAAAATTGTATTCATGAAATCAAGCAAACTATCTACACAATTTTCACTGGCCACAAACTGAGAGGGAATAGGGACAGGCATCAACATTTGGTTCAGGCAAACATCATTCCAACAATTTTCCAAAAACTGAGACCTGAAATTACTGTGGCACTTTGGGGAAAACCTACTACTGGCTTTAAAATTAACACAGCTGCCACATGGAGTAGTAGTGGTCTTGCCTTTGCTGCAGTAGTTATAAGGGACTGGAGGGGGAAGGTAGCTAAACTGAGAGTAGGAAAAATGGAATGTACATCACCCCTGCTTGCTGAATTGCTGGCCATCAAAATGGGATATGAAATCATTTCAGAATTAGCCTTAGGAGTATGTAGCATAGAATCAGATTGCATAATTGCGGTGAATAGTATTCTAAATCCCAACAGAAGGCCCTGGAGAGTTTACTCAATATGTAATGCAATTCATGATCTTCATTCCACTCATTTAATCCATCACATTCCGAGACAAGCTAATATGGCAGCAGATTTTTTGGCAAAATTTGCAAGGAATAATAATCTGGAAGGTGATATTGACATTAGATCAACTCCAAATTTCTTTAAGGGATTGATATTGCTAGATTCTATTGGTTTTCCTGCTATTCGAGTAGGATCATTTATATGACACCAATATGATAATGAATTGGAGATCAGAAATTTTTACTCTCTCCTTTCAAGCTGCTACACTGCGGTTTCTGCTGGGTGTTTTCTTTTACTTTCAGGTATCAGGAATGCATGCAGAGATGGACCAGCTACCACACATGGGTTCAGATTGAAAAAAGAAGTTCGAAGTCTCATTCTTCAAGTCTTAGTATACTGCAGTTTGAGGATTGACTATTAATTGATTACTCGTGCTTGGCATACTGTTGACTAATATGCGTCTCGAGTTCTCGATTCGCCGACCGGTTCGCAGCATGTCAAGCAAACAAATGATACAACGTAGATGAATCATAGCTTCTCTTCTAGCCTAGAAATGATGGAAGCACCCCTTTTTGAATCAATGCTTTGATTCAAGATCTTTTGTTAGTTTTTCCAATCAGCTTCGTAGGATCCTTCTTGTAATATGTACCGTGAACAGACTTTAAGCGCCATTTCTGGCTTTATATCTTGGTTATGGGAGCCAATATAAATCCCTCTGGTTAAATTAAAAAATATATATATATAGATATTATGGAAGGCAAGATGTTCGAGCTTAAATGAAAATAAAACCCCCATTTTGAATCAGATGATCGAGGATCTAAATAGACTTTTGGTGGACATATTCACAATCAAACCTCATGAGATTATCCTGATTGTAATTATCTGAGGGCAAAGGGATTTATCCCAGTTACAAAATCACCCGTTCTTAAGATAGTCATGGCAATAAAATGGGAGCTACCTAACTGGGGGTATAGGCTAAACAGATGCCGCTTTTTCTGGTCTGACAATTCAAAAGGCAGGGTTTATAGTTAGAGATCATACCAGCAGGACACATTACTCAGGAGAAGACAATATTGAAGAATCAAGGACTGCACTGGAAGCTGAATTGATGGCATTAAAATCATGTTTGGATATTTGTATTCACATGAATTTCTTACCATTGACCGTTGAATCAGACTGCTTGCAAGAGGTTCAAATGGTGAATGGGATCAGAGATTTTCCATGGAACCTATATTCAAGGGACTATAACACAACAAATGGGATCCAGGTTAATCATATCTAGAGAGAGCAGATCCAACCAAGTCACCACCTTGCAAAATTGCCTCAACAGACAAATTCGAGCACGAGAGCAATGGACGGTAAAACAATTAGACATGAAAACCATATGTGCCATTCAAGGAGATGAAGCTGGACTATATAGCCTCGGGAAGCAGAAAAGTAGATAGTACCAATGGAAATCGTTGGATATTCCTCCGTAATTCTAGAATTTTCCTTTGGTAAAATTGGAAGAAGATTCTAGTATGATGGGGGATGTATCTAGACCATGAAGCATATTCTAGAAATACCTCCTAGAAGCCTCCAAGCATTAATTGTGGTAGTTGGAGAGATGGAGAAGAGAATTATATAGCTTGAGTGCTCATCTATAAATAGGGTGCTCTTGAAGAGGACTTAAATCATCCAACCAAAAACCATTTCCTTTCCTTCTAGATATCCTCCAAGAGAGAGTAGTAGGGAGAAGTCTTCATCCTCTCTAGTTGATAGATATCCACCATAGTGTGAGAAAACCTTTGTAATCCATCCACATTTTGGGTGAGACATTGTAACTCCACTTTAATCATATAGTGGAAGAGTTGGACTACCTAGTCCCGCGGTTTTTCCCGTTTCGGGTTTTTCGCGTAACCAAATTTGGTGTCTTGCTTATTTTTCATTCATCATCCTAATCACACAAAGAGGGAAACTATATTTTTCCCCAACAGTGGTATCAGAGCAAGGTTGATCGACGTCATATTCTTGTGTGATTCAAGATGGAGGCGAGAGATATGTTCAAACTCACGGCGGAAAATTACGCATATTGGAAGCCCATGATGGAGGACCACTTACATTGCAAAGATTTGTATGAACCAATCACGGAGGAGACCAAGCCGGAGGAAAAGGATGACAAAGAGTGGGAGATCCTAAATAGGAAGGCGGTCGCCATGATCCGTAAGTACATAGATCGAAGTTTATTTGAGCATGTTTCTACATACACCAATGCCTTTGAGCTATGGACAAAACTTGAGTCTATGATTCAAAAGAAGACACCACGTAATAAAGCCCACCTAGTGAGGCGGTTGGTGAAATTGGAGTACAAGGATGGCCAAAATATGATCGAGCACTTGAATAGCTTCAAGGGGCTTGTAAACCAATTGGCAAAGACCGAGATGAAGATCGATGATGAGTTGCAAGCTTTGTTACTCCTAAGCTCACTACCTGAAAGTTGGGACACTTTGGTGGTCACGCTTAGCAACTCGGCTCCAACAGGAAAGCTTACTATGGATGATGTAGCCGATAGCTTGATAAATGAAGAAGCACGGAGAAGAGAACGTGGTACAACAACCTATGCGGAGGCAAACGTGATCGAGAATCGTGGAAGAAATGAGTTGCGTGAAAGATTTAGAAATGGTGGACGTGACAGATCACGAGGCCAGTCAAAGTCTCGTTCCAGAGTTACTTGCTACTATTGTGGCAAAGCAGGTCACAAGAAAGATGAATGTTGCAATCTCAAGAGAGACCAGAAGAATGGCACGGTCAAACCTGATCAAGTCAATCCAAAGAAGAAGGAAGAAGAAAGCACTACGGCGGTGGCATCCGTGGAGCATGGTGATATCTTTGTCATTGACGATTATGTCAATCTCGCCTACGATGAAAATTTATGGATCGGTGATTCCGGTGCTTCCTTCCACGTTACCCCACATGAAGGGCTCTACTCGTCCTACCAGCGTGGAGATTTCGGCATTGTGAAGATGGGAAATCAAGTCACAAGTAAGATTGTCGGTAAAGGCGACATCATCTTGAAGACAAACACGGGAACAAGCTCGAGTTGAAGGATGTGCGACATGTCCCAGAAATACGGCTCAACCTTGTCTCGGCGAGGAAGCTTGACGATGCTGGAATGATAAGCCACTTTGGAGATGGAAAATGGAAGATCACTCAAGGCAATATGGTGATTGGTCGAGGAAAGAATGATGGATCCTTATATGCCATGCAAGGACAAATCTGCAAGGGAAAGGCTAATGTTGCACATGAAACCTCGAACATGGGGTTGTGGCATAAGAGGCTTGGCCACATGAGCGAGAAGGGACTTCAAATCCTCGCACGGAAACATATCCTCCCTGATAAAAGGTACAACACTTGACCCTTGCACTGATTGTTTAGCCGGCAAACAACATAGAGTTTCTTTCCTCAAGCCTGCTTACCCCCGTAGAAGAGAGAATATTCTTGACTTAGTGCATACTGATGTTTGCTCAATGACCGAAAGATCCCTTGGAGGTGCATAATATTTTGTAAGTTTTATTGATGACCATTCTCGAAAGGTTTGGGTGTCTTTGTTGATCTAAAGACCAGGTACTTGAGGCGTTCAGGGAGTTCCATGCAAGGGTGGAACGTGAGACAGGCAGAAATTTGAAGTCTGTCAGAGCTGACAATGGTGGAGAATATCACGGCCCATTTGAAGAGTATTGCAAGTTGTACGTGATCCGACTTGAGAAGACACCACCGAAGAGACCTCAGTTGAATGGAGTTGCAGAGAGGATGAACCGCACCATTGAAGAGCAAGTTAGATGCATGTTATCTCATGTAAACCTCCCTAAAGGTTTCTGGGGAGAAGCTGTGAAGACTGGTGTTGATATCATCAACTTGACCCCTTCAGTTCCCTTGGATGGAGACATACCGGAGGAAGTTTGGTCAGGGAGAAAGGCTTCATATGACCATCTAAAGGTATTTGCATGTCGAGCATTTGTTCACATTCCCAAGGATGAGCGGGCCAAGCTAGATTAAAAAACAAGAGAGTGTATCTATCTTGGCTCACCCAAGGATGAGTTCGGTTATCGGCTGTGGGATCCAGCCCAGAAAAGGATCGTGAGAAGCCGCGATGTCGTGTTCTTTGAGGACCAAGCCATTAGTAATTACAAGGAATCGCGAGAAGCTCAAACCAGGAGGACCAGAGAGCCTTTGGAGTCCATGCCATCTCCCGTGGTGTAAGATAACCCAAGAAGAGAATCAGTGGAGGATGTTCACGATGAAGAAGTTGAAAACCGTGATCCCAGAGAAGATACGGAGCAATCTCAAATAAGTGGCGAAGAAATGGAGGAAGCAAATGACCCAGCAGTACCCATGCTTCGGCGTTCAACTAGAGAGAGACAGCCTTCGACCAGATATTCACTAGATGAGTACGTGACACTCACTGATGAGGGGGAGCCTCAACACTATGGTGAAGCTATGGAAAATGATCATAAAGATGATTGGGAAAAGGTTATGCAAGAAGAGATGAAGTCCTTGAACGAGAATCATACATATGATCTCGTAGAGCTACCAAAAGGGAAACGAGCTCTAAAATGCAAATGGGTGTTTAAGCTCAAGACCGAAGAAAACAATCTCAAACCCAGTTATAAGGCTCGAATCGTTGTTAAAGGTTGCAACCAGAAGAAAGGTATAGATTTTGATGAGATTTTCTCTCCCGTGGTAAAGATGTCATCAATCCGAGTTGTGTTGGGTCTCGCTGCTAGCTTGGATTTGGAGGTTGAGCAACTCGATGTTAAGACAGCTTTCTTACATGGAGACCTTGAGGAGGAGATTTACATGGAGCAACCCGAAAGATTCAAAGAGCCGGGAAAAGAGCACTTAGTGTGCCGTCTCAAAAGAAGTCTCTATGGTTTGAAGCAAGCACCCCGTCAATGGTATAAGAAGTTTGAATCCTTCATGAATCATCATGGATTCAAGATGACACACACCGATCATTGTGTATTCATGAAGAGGTACGATCGAGATTACTTTCTCATACTCATGCTTTATGTTGATGATATGCTGATTGTCGGGCAGGATAAAAGAAAAATAGCTGCTCTTAAGAAAGCATTGAGTAATTCTTTTGCGATGAAAGATTTGGGGACCAGCGAAGCAGATTCTTGGGATGCGGATCACGCGGGATCGATCTGAAAAGCTACTTTGGCTATCTCAAGAGAGATATATTGAGAAGATTCTTGAGAGATTTAATATGCATCAAGCCAAACCTGTTAGCATACCACTTGCCGGACATTTCAAGTTCGATAAGAAGAAAAATCCAAGAAGGGATGAAGAAATGAGAGGTGCTCCATATTCTTCAGCTGTTGGTAGCCTCATGTACGCCATGATATGTACCCGGCCGGATATTGCGCATGCAGTTGGAGTTGTCAGCAGGCACTTGTCAAATCCTGGGAAGGAGCATTGGGCTGCTGTGAAATGGATACTTCGATATCTCAAAGGAACAACCAAAAGGTGTTTGCGCTTTGAAACAACCAAACCTGTGTTGGAGGGATACACAGATGCTGATATGGCCGGAGACTTGGAATCTCGAAAATCAACGTCGGGATATCTGACTACTTTTGCAGGGAGAGCTGTATCTTGGCAGTTAAAACTTCAAAAATGTGTTGCCCTTTCTACGACGGAGACAGAGTATATTGCTGCCATCGAGGCTTGTAAGGAGATGATGTGGATGAAGAATTTTCTACTTGAATTGGGGCTAAAGCAAGAGAAATACGTCCTCTATTGTGACAATCAAAGTGTCATCCACTTAGCCAAGAATTCAGCCTACCACTCCCGAACGAAACATATTGATGTTCGCTATCATTGGATTCGAGGCGTATTGGAAGAAAAGCGACTACAACTTGAAAAAGTTCACACCAATGATAATTGGTCCGATATGATGACTAAAGCACTACCAAGTAAGAAATTCGATGATTGCTGCAAAGGCGCTGGTGTGGAGATCCCTTCCAATTAGGTCGGAAGGGGGAGATTTGTTGGGTATTCCTCCCTAATTCTAGAATTTTCCTTTGGTAAAATTGGAAGAAGATTCTAGTATGATGGGGGATGTATCTAGACCATGAAGCATATTCTAGAAATACCTCCTAGAAGCCTCCGAGCATTAATTGTGGTAGTTGGAGAGATGGAGAAGAGAATTCTAGAGCTTGAGTGCTCATCTATAAATAGGGTGCTCTTGGAGAGGACTTAAATCATCCAACCAAAAACCATTTCCTTTCCTTCTAGATATCCTCCAAGAGAGAGTAGTAGGGAGAAGTCTCCATCCTCTCTAGTTGATAGATATCCACCATAGTGTGAGAAAACCTTTGTAATCCATCCACATTTTGGGTGAGACATTGTAACCCCACTTTAATCATATAGTGGAAGAGTTGGACTACCTAGTCCCGCGGTTTTTCTCGTTTTGGGTTTTCCGCGTAACCAAATTTGGTGTCTTGCTTATTTTTCATTTATCATCCTAATCACACAAAGAGGGAAACTACATTTTTCCCCAACAGAAATTTGGGTTCGGCTATGTCTTCACTACATTTATATAGCTTATATATTCACAGAGCGTTTTAAATTGATTGCATGGCCGGAAGATTACTAACAAAGGGGTGAATTGCGTAAACGTAATCAATGAAAAACACATCACAACACTTTTTTACCTTAGAAGTGCGATTTTTTAGTACAAAATGAACGAACTCACACGGGTTATTATGTCCAATTTTTGGGTCTCTATGATTTGGGTAGCCAATATATCACCCCCACCTATGGTGGTTTATAACTTATTTTTTAAAAAAAATTGTTTTAAATAAAAAAACATAGAGAAAAGGAAGAACTGAAGTGATCACATATCACCAGTTCTTTTTGTTGTTGTAGAACTCTGAGGGAAAAATAATTTATCTCAAAATGAACCATACATGATCTTAAGAGAATCTAGCTTTCTTGTTTGTTGTGATGATTGACTTCATTTTTGCATGTTTGGTTTGTGGTGGACTCCCATCTCCAAGGACTCATCTGTGACTCCTTTAATGTTGCGTGGATCTCCCTTATTTTTACGATAGATTGCAAATAGTATCAACTGAACTGTTCCCAATCCACACCCAAATCCGTTTGGTATCTGTGCAGGAGAGTATTCATTCAAGATATAATTTTTTTGACAGAAAATAGAATATGCAATTAATTAGAATGATGAAATCATACAGTATACAAAATAATGGCAGTAGCTACTTACAGCAAGGAAAGGATCCCTCCCAATGAGTCCGTAAATGAACCAGGAAGTGCCACACAGGAAAACAAAGAGGGACAAGAAGAAGGGCATAAACTCCACACTTTTTGTCTTTATTACCATTCTCTGCAACAAAAATTGCAATTTCCACAATCGCTAATCATAATCAAGAGATAATTAAAGGCTACTCAATTCCTTGTTCAGTACTTAATTAACATTGAATGTAATATCTTACCATAACCGAGAGAGGAGAAGCATACATAATAATGGAGAAGATGGTAGCAGCAGTGCCACAAAAAGGCTTCCTCCCGTTTCCATGGAGGGCCAGCATTGAGACCAAAACCACCGCTCCAAAAACAGTGAGGATGAGGGCAAGGAGTCCACCTATTTTAGCCTTTTCCTTTTTGGGTGCAAATACTAGGAATATGAACACGTAAATCAGTTCTATTCCCGCCCCTGCTCCATTGATAACTGTGACCAATATGTTGTTTGGCGAAATAAAAGGCAACCCATACCTAAAATTAATTCGCTTAATACGTTAGAGTATATATGAAATTTGAGAAAGTTTCAGAAAATGCGACATTTTCATAAGTTTATGAACAATATACAGGGGGTTTTATCTTGTAACTTTTTTACAAAATTTAAATATTGTGTTTTATAAGTTAAAACAAGTAGGCAAAGTCTTGGGAAAGACAGTCTTTCCGGGATTTAATTAGAATGATAAAAGGTAAAAGGTCTTAGTTGCAATATTAAAAATTTAGTATGCAACATGTAATAGTTATAAAATTTACAACCCAGTTCATGCAACCCGAAAATTTTATCTTCATTTCTTCTAATTTACACTTTAAACTTTGGTCTTTCCATAACTTATGAAAAGCCCGTCTTTCAAGAGACGGACTCAAACAAGTAATAATATGTATTTAAAGGTGGAAATATAAAAAATTGATGCTATAAAAATATTCTTAAAATTTCTAATTTTATATGTACTCTAACAAATGCAATTTATATGATAAAAAATAAGTGGCATATCCATAAGTTTATGGACAGGCCGCCTGTCAGGGGACTCACTCATGAAATTTTTACACATTAAAGAGAGTCAAAATTTTGGAAAAGACCGTCTTTCCATAGACAAATAGAAAGATGAGGTTGAATTAAATTATAAAAAGATAAAAGGTTTAAGTTGCAATAATAAAATTTTATTATGTAACGTGCAATAGTCATAAGTTTATGATCGATTAGTGCAATTCGACAATTTTAACTTGATTTCTTCTAGTTTACCATTTAAACTTATTCTTTTTAGGCAAAGTCTTGGGAAAGACGGTCTTTCCATATGCTTATGGAAAGACGGGGTTTAATTCGAATAATAAAAGGGAAAAGGTCTTAGTTGCAACATTAAAAATTTAGTATGCAACATGTAGCAGTTATAAAATTTATAACCCGGTTCATGCAACCCAAAAATTTTATCTTAATTTCTTCTAATTTACACTTTAAACCTTGGTCTTTCCATGACTTATGGAAATACCGTCTTTCAAGATACGCACTCTTCTTTTTATAACTTGTGGAAAACTGAAGGGAAATGGTAAATGAACATCAAATTAATTTAATTACCATGCAGAAAGCAAGCAATTAAGCAGAGTCATGACATAAGGTATGCCGGAGAACTGCTCAGTCGATCTTTTCACCACAACTCTTTTGAATGTTATTCTACATATACAGCATCAATCTATTAAACCATGATTCATATGTAGTCATAAAAGACCAGTTAATAAATGAAACAGATTAGAGAATTGTAGATTCTTACGCCGGCGCCAAGAAGAGGAATAAACCAAAAGCATTTCCTGTTACAGAAAAGAAACATGAACCAAACATTAATAAACTCAAAGAAAAACATTAAATGATGAACTCCTCACAAAGAAAAGGGGAAAAACAGAAATTGTACTCACCAAAAACTCCAAAAACTGTGTGCAAAACATTAACCATGGTTTATAAAATCCCACCTCTCTATTAATATAGTTAGGAGCAAGTGCGATATCTCAGATGAGCTAATTAAGAAAAAGAGAGACTGAATGCTGTATAGCATGAGCTAGGACTTGAGGATAGGATACCGCTGAGAATTGGCAAGAATACACGAATCAAGAAAAAGGAGTTTTATGTAGAGAAAAATATTAGTACATGTGAAATATAAATAAGAAAAAAAGAACTAACCTGAAGCAATTACTTAATTCAAAAATAATGTAATATCTCCATTCAATTTTAAACTGCATACTTTGATTTTCATCTATTAATTTGAAAATTATTCAATGTTTAAAGATAATTCAAATTTGGGAAAGGAGATATTTTTAAAATACACAGTATAAGAATCTAACAACTTATCACATACAATAACATTGGTGCTTTTTTAAAAAAAAATAAAATTGGATAATAAATCAAATGAGCCCCCAATAAAATCCCTCCCCTCCCCCTTGCCCTGGTGGGAATTGAACCTCCCCCTTGCCCTGGTGGGAATTGAACCTATAACCTCATGGTAGTAGCACTAGACTTCAATCGCTAGGGTAACATACAATAAGATTTGTGCTTATACATTAATTTACTTTTATGAGAAATTTTAATTAAATAAATAGTTAAATTACAGTAAAAAACTGAGGGTGAGACAGCGGTACTACTTCCTCAAATATAAGGTGTTGTTCTCACAACCTTTTAAGATATGCTTTTAAATTATGTAAAAAATTATGATACCGTGATGGGAGATATAGTTACATTTAGTAGGTCTGCATTTTGAGCCCAAATATCGCACGAATCAATTTAACAATCGAATTATGTACCATGTTTATCGAACATAATGGTAATTGATGATATGGTATGTACCATACAATTAAAATGGGAAAATAATGGTATTGATAAAATATTACCATGGTACTATCGTATCGTACCACACAAATATATATATATATATATATATATATATATATATATATATATAAACTAATATTATGTAAAATTTGAAATTTTATTTAGTTAAGATTTAGTCATACATTAATATTAAAACCAACAGGAGTAATTTGAAATATGACGTCTATGTTTTGGTTCCAATATGTTAAATATTGGAAAGAGTTTAAATTATTTTTCTAAATAAGATTTCTTTACAACTGGTATTTTATATTAACTTTAACAGAAATAAATTAAAATCATAATTTTTTTTTGTATTTTACAACTTACTACTATAGTCTTTAATGTGAGTGTCTTACTTTATTATTTGTAGTTTTTTATAAATAAAAATTTTAATTCATTATATTTTAAATTTGGTGGTATTCTATCATGACATACCGATACCAATCAACTTTTTGGTATACCGATGTGTTGGTATACCAAATATTTGGTACGATATTGGTTTTTAGAAATAATATGCCGACATTGTTGATATGATACATGGTATTAGTAAAAAATAACGGTAACCATACCGAATCTACACCTAACATTTAGTATAGTGTGTATTTTAAATATAATTTTCATTATGCAATTGAAGTTAGTATTGATGATTAAAGATAGTTTGAAAAAGTGGAAATAACGTTTTGGAAGGGAAGGAAGTGCTACCTCCATTTAATTGGATGTGACAGACTAAATTTAGGTGTTTAGCTGGCAAAAGGCGATCAATCCGCTCGCCCTCAGCGGCCCATACCAGCCCACACCCAGGCCATTGTATGAGAGGTAAATCACGGTAGCCCAGCACCAGGACCCATGGGCTTGGCATTGCCTCGGTGCGCACAAGGGAGCCTTGCAAAGCAAGAACTCCCCACACTGCCGCTGCCGAGGATCGAACCTGGGATTATTGGCTTACCCACCCATGTCCCAACCACTGGGGTACACCCGTGGGTGTTAGGTGTTTAGATTTATATGAATGAAATGAGTGCATAAAATTAGAAAAGGAAAAGTAAAATGGGTGGATAAAAATAAAGGAATTTTACCAAAAAAGAAAAGTGTGTTAAATTCATAAAAATAATTTTTTTAAAAAGTATGACACATCCAATAAAACATGAGTTCGTCTCTTGAAAGACCGTCTTTCCATAAGTCATGGAAAGACCAAGGTTTAAAGTGTAAATTAGAAGAAATTAAGATAAAATTTTCGGGTTGCATGAACCGAGTTATAAATTTTATAACTATTACATGTTGCATACTAAAATTTTAATGTTGCAACTAAGACCTTTTACCTTTTATTATTTAAATTAAACCCCGTCTTTCCATAAGCCTATGGAAAGACCGTCTTTCCCAAGACTTTGCCATAAAACATAGGAAGTAAGATATGGGATAAGTAAGAAATTAAGTGTGCGTATGGTGTAATGGTGGATGGGGGTTCGTGCATCCTTATCCCGATTAAGTTGTTACCAGAAGAGTGTATGATCTCTGCGTCCAATTCTTATCTCGCCATTTAATTTGATTTCTGTCACAATGCAGCAAGAGCAGAGCAACTGTATGGGGTCTAACCGCGGCCGGTTTCTTGGTCGACCACTTTCTACACTCAAAAAGATAAACAATTCTATTTCTTTCCATTCTGTTGGAGAGTTAGGCAGGATTAATGTAGCACTGTAACCTTATCCATCACGTTCCATTTTATTTTCTATTCAGCCATTGCCTTCTTTTTCAAAAGGCTATTACGGCTAGCCCTGGACTGTCCCGATCACCACCCGACACTACAGGTCTGATCAGGGGGTAAGTCACGATAACCAGCTGCCAGGATCCAAGCTAGGACCGTACTCGCAGCTCACCAGGAGCCCCACCTGCCACGTGGCTCGAAAGTCACGCTTTGCGCAAGGACAACCCACACGGTAGCGTACGAGCTTCGATCCCGAGGTTCCCCCTGAATTCACTTGTCCCTACCAACTGGGTACACCGCGGGTGTATTGCCTTCTTTTCCACCTTCTGTAATCCATTTCCTCATCTCATCGACCAAATGTTATCATCCACAATTGTAGCTCATTAACCACACTTTTCTTAATAAGGAACACTCTTTATTTAATGATTACCATTGTGGAGTTTTAAAAATCACTAGGTAATAAGAAGTTGCTCCTTATTTAAGAAATGGATACTTTTTTATTTGTGTACTGTCAACCACCCAATGATTGACACTTTATTTTATATTTTTAAATAATTATAATTTAAAATAAAAAAGAAATACTTAAGAAGTGCTTTCCATTATTGGTAGTTGTTTCTTATTTATTTTTTTATCAAAAACCAGTGACACTTAGGGCATGGGCAGTGGTGGTCTCTTAAAATTAAAAGACCGCTCAAGAGACCGAAAACCACCACAGTGGTGGTCTCTTGAGTGGTCTCTTGTTAAGAGACCACTCACCAGGCTCTTACCAAGAGCCCGGTCTGGAGGCCGCATATGGGCCAGCTTCACTGACACAAGCACATGGCTCCCTCTGCCTTTGCGTGCGTTTCTTTTTTTTGTTCAAAGTGGGACACGTGTCGCCCCATGAGTGGGCCACGTGTCCCACTCAGCCTCCAATTTTTTAAAAATTTTGTTTGTTGCGGACACGTGTCACCCAGGGATTGGGCCATGTGTCCGCAAAAGTTTTTGGTGGACTCGACGTTGAATTTATTTTTTTGAATGGGACACGTGTCCCATTCTGGTGGCGACACGTGTCCCAATCGTATTTTTTTGGAATTTTTTCTATTTTTTTATTTTTTAAGAATTCTAATTTTAATATAATTTTGATTTGTAAATTGTAATAATTGGTCGGACTAGATCAATATTTTATTTAGTATTTTCTGTAATTTTTATAGTTGTTATAATTATTTTTTGCAATTTTAATGGTTTTTATATAATTTTAAAAACACGGAATTCTCTTATTATTTAATTTTTAATTTCATTTTAATAATTATATTAAATTTTACATTCATCTTATTTTTTTTGGACAAATTTATTTAAAATAATATGTAATGTCCAAATTTATTATTGTTATATTTGATTTTGCGCTCTTTTTATGTTTTCCATATTATTTTATAGAAAAAAATGAATTCTCATAGTATTTATTTATTTAATTTCGTTTTAATAGTTTCTTCAAAAAAATTGAAATTCATTTTATTTTTTTACACTAAAGCATGGTATTGACAAGAACGAGAAAAACAAATTATTTAACATATTTTTTAAAAACGAGTTTATATTTAAATATTTAAACATTATATTAAATTTTGCAATCAATTTATTTTTTGTGGACAAATTTATTTAAAATAATATGTAATGGTCAAATTAATGAGTAGGATAGAGAAAATCAAGTGGGTTCCATGAATAGTATATAGTGGTCTCTTAACCATTGTGGAGAAAAAAAGGGATTGTCTCTTAAGTGGTCTCTTAATCTGAGATAGAAGAGAGAGGGAGAAAAATAATATATTTAATTAATAAGAGACCGATAGTGATCTCTACCACTGCCCATGACCTTAACAAGTGTTCATTGATTCCACTGCCCATGACCTTAACAAGTGACATTGATTCCACTGCCCTTGTGAATGGCTGTATGCTCTGATGTCATTATGTTCTTTTATAGAAGTAATTACTCCCGAGTCCCGAGACTTCAAACCATGTGTAATTTATGTTCCGAGTTCATTTTACACCTTTAGTTTTTTTTCAGGAGTGTGCACACAACTCTAATTTTTTTTAAAGTACACATATATTCTTCACTGTTTTTTTAAAGTTCACATATACCCTTATAGCTGGAAATTGACGTTTGAAAAACTGAGTACATGGCTCTGTTTGGCAGGACTTATAAGTATTTTACTTATAAGCTAAGCATCTTTTTATGTTTGGTAAACAGTTAAAAAAGTGTTTATTTAAGAAGCGGAAACTATTTTTTGGGAAAAAATATAAGAAGGTCTCCCTCTGCTTTCAAAATGAGCCAGTTTTGCTTGTAAGCACAACTCTACCAAACACACCCTATGTGCACTAAACAAGGAACATTGATATATATGCACTTTTAAAAAATTAAGAGATATATGTGTACTAAACAAGGAACTAGAGGGTATAAATGCAATTTACTCTATTTTTAATTGTATTTTATATTAATACATTTTTTCCAACTCATTCTACTATTTAATCACATGTTCAATTTCATCTTTTTAAATATAAAATTAATGATGCCACTTATAAAAGTACCGAGGGAGTATAAAATTAATATTTTAAATTATACTTCATTCCACTAACATAATATAGACCTCAAACGTTTTTCCTTTTTTGTTTTAAAATTTCTTGAATTGAATGATTTTTATTCCAGTCCTATAAGTGGCTGCCAAAGCATTTAAGACACAAGCCAACAACTTCTCTCTACGAGTCAAACATATAATCATGGTACTCCCTCTCCCACTCAAATCTACAAAAGAAATAGAAATTTTATTTTGGGAAAAGTGAAAATATTAAAATGCCCTTCTTCTTCCTCTATCACACTCCCCTGCCTCGCCTATCACTACTACCACCACCACCACCACCACTTGTCACCCTCTCCTGCCCGCCAATAACCACCACCAGCGTCGTCGCGCCACCTGTCTTCCACCACGTGATCATCCTTCATGGACTAGACATTATCTGCCAAAGCAACCCCAAAAAACCTAAACCCAGAAAATTAAAACCCAGAAAACCAAAACCTAAAAAAACAAATCGAACGAATCTGGGGCAGACCCTTTCCACCGTTGCTCTTGGAAGAGGTTGCGCAGATCCGCCGTGTGAGGCTCGGCCAGTGGTAACAAATCGAACCAAAACTTTCTCTTTCTGGACGAATTTGGGTCAAACCCAAAAAACCCTCTTCGTCATCCACGCTTGCTCGAGAAATGAATCAGGGTCTGCTACACCGTTGCTCGAGGATGAGGTTGCGCAGATCCTCCGTGTAAGGCCCGATCGGTGGAGGTGCGATGAAGGCTAAACGGAGGCACAGGCAGCGGAGACACGACGGAGAGGATGAGAGAGATGCCGAAGAAGGTGAGAGAGACGCCAGAAAGGATGATAGAGAGACGGGGAGAGGGTGAGATAGAGATGTCAGAGAGGGTGAGAGAGGGATGGGAGGCGGAGAAGACGAGAGAGACAGAGGTCACTTTGGCAAAGTCTTGGGAAAGACGGTCTTTCCATATGCTTATGGAAATATAGAGTTTAATTAGAATAATAAAAGGTAAAAGGTCTTAATTGTAATATTAAAATTTTATTATACGTGTAGTAGTTATAAAGTTTACCCGGTTCATGCAACCCAAAATTTTTATCTTCATTTCTTTTAATTGACTGTTTAAACCTTGGTTTTTCCATGACTTATGAAAATACCGTCTTTCAAGAGACGAACTAAAACATTAAACATCAAAAGCATTAAAAACAATACACATTAAAATTGAATTACTTAAACGTCAAAATATCCAATGAAAATACTATAAACACACATTAAAATAGTAAAACATCAAATTAAATATCAAAAATATGTACAAAATTAAAGTACATAAATATCAAATAAAAAAAGATTAAATATATTAAATTAAAACAGTTAATCATCAAATAAACACACTAAATTAAAGCAGTAAATGAGCCAAATTAAGAGTCACCGGACATAAAACATAGCTTTATGTGTTTTCCTATGCACACCAGCTTCTCTCTCTTTTGAACAGTAAAACTAAAGCAGACATTTCCTTTTTCCTGTTACTCCAGAGTCACCGATAACGGCTATTCCCCGCCGTCAACGGCTAGTACCCGCCGGTATCAATTTGCGAAGAAAAAGGTAACCTTAAGCCGGCCGCTATGGCGACAAGCAATGTCAGCCAATCCCCACCCAAATCCCTCGCCGCTGCTCTCCAAAATAAATCCCCCCTTTGTCAAAATCGTTGCCTACCAATCCGGAACTAATTCCCAAATCCCAACATTTAGGTGATCCCGCTTGTTTATATTCCGACGATCAAATCGCTAAACTATCAGCACACTATGCAAATGCCATGGTCGGAAAGTTCACAAAAGGAAGGCTCTCAATGGAGCTTCTCGAATTGGCTTTCAAAACTGTGGGTTTCACAGGTAAATACCAGTTAGGGTCCTTAGATTATAAACATGTCCTTATCAGGTTTGAGCAACTCAACGATTATCAAAGATGCTGGATGAACGGAATCTGGAACTTCAATGGTATCCTCCTTAAGATGCTCAAATGGACTCCTGAGTTCTCAACGCACAAAGAATCCCATATTGTCCCCATCTGGTGTACAATCAGGGAAGTACCTTTATATTATTACAACTCAGCATCTATTGAAGCAATTGGAAATAGCATAGGATGTTTTATTAAAAATGATTTAGCCATTGATATGCTCACAAGGCCTTCTGCAATTAAATTCTGTGTTGAAATTGATCTTCAAAAGCCTTTGTGTAACCATATTCGGCTGGGTTCAGTGTCTAATAATAGGAAATATCCAATTGAGTTTGAAGATGTCCCACTTTATTGTGATCACTGTGCTAAATTAGGTCACTCTGTAGGACAATGTAGAGCCATCCCTCCAAATGTTAATGCTAGACCAGTGAATAATATCATAATCCAGAGCCAAACTCATTCTCAGTGGCAGGCTACTGGTAACAAATTCAGTAAGCCTCCACTGATCTCCCTAGGTAATCAGGATGATCCCACCTCCCCTGTAAATGATAATGTAAATGATCATAGAGCCATAATGATCCCCACCTTTAACCTTCACTCTAAATCCTCCCCAAGGGTTAACAGAGTTTCTGAAAATGACAGGTTACAATCACCTGAAAAATTACCCAGTGCCCAAACTCAAGAAAATTCTGATAAATCCATCTCAAAGCTGTTAAATGATACTGCTCTATCTAAACATACTCCAATGGTTTATACAAAAGATGACATTCAGATTGGATCAATGAGCCTAAGCCTGAAAAGACTAAATCAATCCCCTTCTAATAACCCAACACTTTCCCTGCATGGAAAGATGGAAAATAGGTTCTCTGTTTTGCAGGATGAACTGGAAGAGCAAGACTCTGATGATGAGGTTACCACCAGCCACAAGGACATTATAGCTTCACCTTACATGAAATCCACTGGTAAGAATCCCCAGCAAGATAAGTCTAAAGTTAAAAAGAACAATTACTTTAGTCAACTTAATAAGATGATGCTGAGATCAGCTACAAAAAGTCACAAATCAAGTGAACAATGACGGCATCTTTCAGTGTTAATTTTTTAGTGTGGAATCTTAGAGGCATGGAATCTTCAATGCTTAGACTAATAAACCTAGTTAAGCTTAAGAAAATCCAACTGTTGTGCATAATTGAACCAATGCATGATAACATAAAATGTCAATCATATATGGAAAAACATAACTTCTCACATAGTTTGACACTGTATAATGGAAAAATATGGCTCATGTGGTCTAATCTAATGTTTGTCACACTCCTTTCTTCCCATGAGCAGTTTCTGCATGTTAATATATCTTATCAGTCCCTAAATTTACATATGGAAGCAGTCTTCATATATGCACTTTGGAATAGGGAAGGTAGAAAGGCTCTATGGAAAGAGCTGACAACCATTACCAAAGGTGATACTATATTTATAGGAGATTTTAATACCATCACATCTCTCTCAGAATATAGAGGCCCTAGCTCCCCCTCTATTGGAAGTATTAGAGACTTCAATACCTGGATTAATACCACTGGAGTTCAGGAGATTAACACGGTAGGAAACCTCTTTACCTAGTGCAATTCAAGACTTAGAAACCCCACCTCCAGAAGGTTAGATAGAGGTCTCTGTACAATCACATGGAATCAGAACTTCCCTTCATCCTCTATCCAAATCTTGAATAGGCAAACTTCAGATCACCCCCCCCCCCTCTCCTCCAGATATCCAATTTGACTGTTTCCCACCCTAAACCCTTTAGATTCATAAATACCTGGTTCAATCGGCCAGATTTTATAACCTTAATTAGGGATAACTGGGAAAAACCACTTGCTGAGACTGGTATGCTTGGATTTTATCTAAAATTGATTAGACTCAAGAAGGTGATAAAAATCTAGAATAGAGACTGCTTCGAAAACATTGAGGCTAATATCATTAAAGCAGAGGAGGTATTAAGAATTCAGGAACTTCTTTTTGACTTGACACCCTCAGCTTCTGAACTTATCAAACTAAATGAGAAAAAAGCTTTATTGCCCAAAAAGAGAAGGAAACATTTTGGAAGCAGAAAGCTAGATCTAAATGGCATGAGTTATGAGATAATAACACTCAATTTTTCCATAAGGTGGTGCAGGAGAAAAACTGCAGGTTGCAGATCTCCAAAATTAAAAACAGACAAGGAAAATGGCTAAATTCATAACTGGATATCCAAAAGGAAGCTATTGCCTATTTTTCTGATCTGTTAACTGAGCATAACCAAATGGCTAATGAGACATACTATCCCCACTTCCTTAGTCAAATCCCTAATATTATCATTGACTATGATAATCAAGCTTTATCCATACCAGTCTCAGAAGCTGAACTAGAATCAGTGATTAAGGGTCTGAACAAGAACAGTAGTCCAGGACCAGATGGTTTTTCAACTAAATTCTATAGTAAATGCTGGTCTATTATAAGACAAGATCTAACTGAGGCAGTAAATGAATTTATTACAGGCTCTGATATGCCAAGGGGAGTATCTAGTACCTGGATAACCCTAATACCAAAAAAACCAACACCCTGCTCTTTTGAGGATTTCAGGCCAATTAGCTTATCAAATGTCTTGAATAAGATATGCTCAAAGGTATTAATGGAACGTTTGAGACCCTTTATGGATAAAATGATCTCCCCAAACCAATCTGCCTTTTTAAAAAATAGAGATATTGCAGATAATGTTCTCTATTTGCAGGAAATGATTAGATTTTTAGATAAAAAGGGTAGAGTTCCTAACTGCATACTTAAGTTGGATCTAAGAAAAGCTTTTGATAGAGTAAACTGGAATTTTCTCAGAAATATTTTGATAAGGTTTGGTTTTTAATAGCAACTTCTTAAATGTTGTTATGAAAAATCTCTCTCAAGCTCATTTTTCAGTACTTGTCAATGGCAATCCAGTATGGTTTTTCAAAGCCACAAGGGGTATTAAACAAGGTGATCCACTCTCTCCTTTCCTTTTTAATATATTCTCAGAAGCTTTATCTAGGAGCTTGTCTTTTATATTTCAGAATAATAGTCTCTCTTATTATCAGCTACCTGCCTCAATTCCAGCTGTTTCTAACCTAATGTATGCTGATGATACAATCATTTTTATGCAAGCCTCTAAGTCTAACCTCATTATGATTAAAGATTTCTTAGAGATCTTTGAGTACACCTCGGGCCAAAAATTTAACTTTGAAAAATCACATTTTTACATAAGTAAGAGGGTCTCAGCTGCTAAATTTAATCAGGTAAAGACGATCTTGAAAATGAAAAAATGCTCCTTTCCTTTCAAATACCTAGGCTGCCCTATTTTTAAAGGCAGAACCTTGAATGGGTACTTCCAACCTTTGATGGAAAATTTGGATAAAAAATTACAAAATTGGAAGAACTAGTGGCTGAGTTCAGGGGGTAGAATGATCCTAATCCAATCTTGCTTGTATTCTATACCACAACATTTATGGGCTGTAACTAAACCCCCAAAACACATAGTTCAAATATTTGAGAAAAAATTGGCTAGATTTTTTTGGGGTGAATTGGAAGGTAGAAAAAATAAAGTTTGGAAAAGATGGGCTGATTTAGCTATACCAATAACCCATAATGGCTTAGGTTTTAGATCAATCCAAGCTATAATTGATGTCTGCTCACTCAAACTGTGGTGGAAAAGCTAATTAGGTAGTTCTTTATGGTCTAAATTGCTGTAGTCCTTGCCACACTCTCATAGGAAATCAGTGACTTGGAAAAGAATCTGTTCTATAAACTCCTTTGCGGAAAGTAATTCTTTTATCATACATGGCAAAGGTAGTTGCAATCTATAGACTGCCAACTGGTGCCCCAATGGCCCACTTCTTCACTATATTCCCAGTCACATATCTTCTGCATTGCCATATTGTACTGTGGCAGATTTCATCACAAATAAAGCTACTATCTTAGCCTAGATTGCACCTTTACTGGATCATGATACTCTCTCCTTTTTGCAGGAAGCAGTAACTACACAGGACAGAGATGATAGACTGATATGGAAACCAGAAGCTTCAGGAGTCTTCTCCTTCAAGTCAGCATATAAGATTCTTACACTATCATCAAGTAATTTTCCTGCATGTAAGTTCATATGGAACACTGCATTACAGAGAAAGATCTCTATATTCACATGGAAAATGTTGCACTCATTTCTTCCTTTTGATGATGTGCTCATTAAATGTGGTTTTAGTCTAGCTTCTAAATGCCCTGCATGTAGTCATTCAGATTCTATCCAACATTTTTTCATATCATGTCCTATTGCCCAATCTGTATGGAATAACATGGCATCTATAGTTCACTTTCACCTTAATGACCAACATTCCATTAGTGATAGATTTTTTGTTTTCTGGAATTGCAATGATCTCTCTAAGTGGCACCAACTGATTTGTAAAATTCTCCCCTCCCTGATATGCTGGTGTCTTTGGAAAGCTTGGAACAGATTCTTATTTGATCGGAAATTATTTTCTGCAGACCTTATATGTAAGGAAGTGCAGTATCTAATAAAACTATCTCTCTATACTAACCCTTCACATCTGGTCTCCCTCACAGCTACTCCACATTCCCTTATGCATCTGATCCCATATCTTAGACCTTCCCCAAAGCCAATTATATATATTGTATTCTGGGAAAGGCCTAAGACCGGGTCCATAAAAGTTAACATTGATGCTTCCTGGTACCCAAACAAAGCTGCAGTAGGGCTAATTGTAATGGATAATTCTGGTACACCCCTCTTGATTAAATCAGAGACTATTTCAGTGCCTCTCCACTCCAAGCTGAAATTCTAGCCATATTATTTTCTTGCCAAACTTTTCCACAATTGGACCACACTTTCACAATCGAAACAGACTCCTTGCTGGTAGTTAAAATGATAAATGATCCCTATTCTGCACACTGGCAACTGTTTGACATGGTTTATAAAGTTAAATCCCTCTTAGGCAGTGCCGAACTCAAACTTCAAGGAATGTAATTCTGTGGCTAATACAATTGCCAAGCACCACTCCTCTCATAATCAGAGCCTCAATCTCTCTAATTTTCCAACACATACAAAGGCCTTATTTCTTTAGACAAGGACCATACTCCTCATATAAGAATGCATAAAAATGGCTCCTATAAGGATTGATACTGCTGATAAGTTGTTTTTTATGCAGGCTAATCGAATGGCTTTCCGAGCTACTGTTCAGCACCAGCTTCAAAGGGATTTCTACTACTCATGTCCTCAAGTGCTTGTCAGATCCATCTTTTCTCTTCGACAGTGTTATCCAATTCATTAATTTTGGAGGCAACCTTGGGATACTTGGTTTTTTTTTATTTAAAGTTACCTGGCCAAAGAAAGAATTCACACAGGGGTGGAGATTCTTCTCTTTGGAATCGCAACTTTAACAACTAACCACATCTACTTTGGTTAGTTTCTAGAATAGCCAACTAGTTTAGTCGTACTCATAGATAGGTATTTTCTTTTGGAAGCAACCATGTTGCCTCAGTGCTCCTACCGATCACTTGAACTGTATGTACATTCCCTTATTATTAAGGTTTGGGGGTCCTTAAATATATAACCCCCACCTTTCGGGTGTGTTCATAAAAAAAACACTAAATTAAAGCAATTAAATTATCAAGTATAAATCAAAATGTGACACTAGTGTAGGGGGGAAAATCAGTACTAAAATTTTAAGAATCAAATCACACTATTGAAACATCAAGATATACAATAAATAAAAATATAATATTCAAAAATAAGAAACTCGACGATAGAAGAGTTGAAACATCAAATAAATACATTAAAATACACATCAAATTAGTATAGTTAAAACATCAAATAAAAGGCTAAAAAAATCAAAATATAATAGTTAAATATCAACTTAAACAATAAAAAATACACATATAACTAAAATAGCTAAAATGTAATAAAAAAATAAATGAAAATAAGAGTAGTTATATATCAAATAAATACAATAAAAAGTACATCTAATTGAAATTGTTAAACATCAAATTAAAATTCTAAAAATGCAAATCAACTTTAAAACATCAAAGTGACGCAAAAAAAAAGTGAGATACTAAAATGAGATACAAAAAAATAATAAAACATCAGCATTAAAGTTTAAAAAACTAATTCATATTGTGGGAATTGAATGTTAGCCTAGCGGTTGAAATCTAGTGCTACTACCATGAGGACATGGGTTCAATTCCCACCAGGGTAAGGGGAGGGAGGGATTTTATTGGGGGCTCATTTGAGTTATTACCCAATTTTTTTTTTAAAAAAAACTAATTCATATTGTTGAAACAATAGTCTATTGAAAAAAGGATACATTAAATATTTTTTTAATTAAACCATCCTAAGATGGGGGAAGATTATATTAGGCCTTCCCAAGCCGTAAAATTACAAAACTAAAGAGTAAAGAAAAGGGGGAAGCCATTGGCTTAGTTGATATGTACATTTGTGAACCATAGGCTTATTGAAGCAACATTTGTTGCATCCAAAAATGAAAAAGAGTAGGCTAAGTGTTAGAGGATTACAAGAACTCTTAGTTTAAATGGAGATCATCGAACTTATTTGTGGATCGAAAAGACGAAACACAGGTCAGTCAAAATCACCCCAACTAAACTAAGAAGCTCCTCCCCTACGGAGCTAAACAGTCAAGAAGAAAGCTTCAAGATCAAATCTAGAAAATCATCAATATAGACAAGAGCAGCCATCAGTCATTTAGTAGCATCCCTAAGGCATCAAGCAGAAAGAGCATTATGCTTAATACTCTAGGAAATTCAGAAGACTTGTATAGTGAGAGGCAGGAATTCAGAGGGCAAGCAACATCACCATAACCTGCAATCAAGAGTGGAAGTAAGTAGCATCCGAACTAATTAACAACCCGTAGAGAGGGGGTGCCGATTTGATCTAATCTAACTAAACCCTGGACAGTGTTGGGAAGCTCAGATATGTTGCTAAAAAATGAATCATATTGTAGTTGCAAACAGTTTGTAGCAAGGGTACGGGCCACCATGTTTGCCTGTCTATATATGTGTACAAGTTTGATGTCTTTCAATGATTGATGAATCTCATCAGCTAAGCAAAAACAGTTCCAATGACATCTGGATGGATCATTAGCAAAAAGAACTGCTGAAAGACAGTCAGATTCCATATACAGAGGAGCAGGCAAATCATATGAAATCTGTATAGCAAACTTAATAGCCTTCAATTCAGCTTCCAAGGGGGAGAAAGCATTAGAAATATGATAATTAAAAAAAAGAAACGTTGATATTAACTTTTAAAACATCACGCTGTAAAACTAATATATCAGTCAAAATAAAAATTAGAATTTAGAATTTAAAATAATAAAATATTACGAAATAGCGTAAAAATGTACAAAATGTTAAAATATAACATGTTAACACTAGATTTTAAATGATAAGATCAAAATTTAACTTTAAAACACATGATTCTGAAACATCAAGTAGTGGAAATGAAATATCAAGTCTGGTAGTAAAATCACACACATTGCACGAAAATGAGGGAAAAAATTGATTCGCGAATTTCTCTGACCCGGATTCTTGACCCGCGAGATTCTTATGACCTGGAATAATTGATTCCCCAATTATTTATGCCCAACACCCCTTAAAAAGTGGTGTTTTCACCTAGATCCCTCCTTTCTCTCCCAAACTTTCTTAAATTATATTTGGAACCCCATCTCTAATAAAAATTTATAATATTGCACAATAATATTTGGTCTCACTGTGAGACGGTCTCGCACAAGACTTTGTCTATCATAATTATATATATCTCATTGAATAAAATTATATATCAAATGATCTTATTAGTCCCACTAATTATAAAATGCCCTTATCTAACAGTTACTCGGTCTAAAACAGGACTTTGTAATATATATATACACATACACACACATATATATATATGTACATATATATATATATATATGTACATATATATATGTACATATATACATATGTACATATATATATATATATGTACATATATATATATATATGTACATATATATATATATGTACATATATACATATGCATATTTCTATCAAAAGTGCTCTATCATTGTACAAAAAAAATTGGACCTTTTATTATTTCTGATTACATGCTTTTTTTTGATATTCTTCAGTGGTATATATAGCTTTAATACAATGGGATATTTATGGTTTTAAATATATTTTTTAAAATTTTATTATTGTAACAAGTTATGGTTGATTATACAATAGTAGAGAATTGTTACTGCCGGCCTCTGTTTTATTTTGACAGGTTCAGATGGGAAGACAACCCCATCACATTTGAACCTGTTTATGGAGATGATGCAAGGAGCTACTACACCAGAAAACTTGTTGATCATATGGAAAAATGGAGATGTGGATCATATGGTGGAAGGATCTGCTATACCAAAGAGGCTGCTGATCAAATGAAAAATGGAGGACTTCATCACCCCTTCAATCATTCAGAACTGAGAGTAACACTCTTTTGGATAAGAGAGTTGCAAGGGGCTATTATGGAAGGGCACCTCATCTTGTCGGCACAAGGATGTGGAGGCAAGAAAGTGGAATGCCATAATAGACCTCGACACGGGTTTAGGGCCATATTCTTCATTGAGATAGGGGTTTTAGATGAACAATATGGAAGACAACTTTATGTAATTAGCTTTCTCACGTTAGCTTCACTAGTTGTACATACAAAATTCTCAATTTCTTTTACCATTATTCATATGGTTTGGGGAGCCTAATATATAACCCCTCACTTAGGTGAGTATTTTAATTAAAAATATATAGTAGTAGAGAAATAAAATTAGTAAAATATAATAATATTTGGTATGTTATTTTTAGACAACTTGAGTTTAGATTAGTCAAAATGACTTCAATAATAATATTGGCATGTTATTTTTAGACAACTTGGGTTTAAGTTAATAAAAATAACTTCAAAATCCCCAATTGACATCACCAAACCACAGAAAGAAAAAATATTTATATTATATCGTGCTTGGGAAGAAAAGATATTTTTGGCAAAAAAATAAAAATGATCTTAATAAGTCAGTTTTTCTTATATGCACATGTCTGCCAAACATACCCATAGAATAATCATGGTACTTTTAGTTTTCACGTACTTTTTTTTAATACTAAAATTTATCATTTGTTTAAATTTAAAAATATCATCTTTAGAGAAGATCTCCCGTTAGATCGACTGGTGGTTAGACCAATCGTGAAAGATCTCATTTTTATAAGTTTTATGGTCGGACTATAATTATGTATTTGTTGAGATTCGTTTTAAATTGTTTTCATAATTATAGGTATCTCGTTACAATAAATAAAAATAAATATCATCATATTAGTCATAATGTAAAATGATCTTGTTTAACAGTTACACTACTAGAAACCCCCCCCCCCCCAAAGTAGATTTAACATCGATTATAGAAAACTGCTGCTAAGAATTTAGTAGCAGCTACTATTTTTTCTTTGCAGCTGATAAATTTTTGCTCCAATTACAATTATTATAGCAGTTTTTTATTGAATAACCATTTTCAGAGTGAGGTTTTTTTTGTGGGAAATCATAGCAGTTATTTTCTATATAATGTAACTACTCCCTTCACCATGTTTTCTAAATAGCAGTTGTAAAGGCTAAGTGTTTGGATACTTTATTATGATAATTAGTACATTTTATATAGGTTACAAGAGTGAGTTTGAAAGGAAAGGAATATTTATCAATCCTATCATATCCCAATTGATAAAGCAATCCAGTCAGGCAAACCAATCGTTGCTCACTCCATGAATCTCCTCTCCTGCAAAAAAAAAGTCTCGGAAGTGATTCCGGGAGAAAAGCTCTGAAGATCAAGTCAGTCTCTCTCTTCAAGAACTGGAATTTCTAGTAAAGTCACGCTTACCCGAATTGGTATCCTTCTTCTCCTTTTTCTAGTGTGCTACGAACGTAGCTTCGTTTCATCCGGATTCACCATCGCGGGTTTGATCATGGTCCCGATAAAGGCGGTTCGTGTCTGAAAGCTTGATCGTGGCTCCCACCTTTCTCGGTTAGTGGTCTAATTCTCTTTGACTTGCTTCCACCTTTTCTCGTTCTGTTTGTGGTCTATTGTAGAACCAAATGATTTGGGCTAGTGGCCCAGTGCTACGGAGCTTATAGGCTGGTTATACACCATAAGCTCCCCTAGCCATGAAAACTAAAAGGCATGAAACGATGGCATTACTTGTAAAATAAATGTGAATGGATGTTGTACACGAACAACCTGTTCGTCATTTAGTACTACTCTTGTTGTCATTGCGAAGTGACGTTAGCTTTTTGGCTATACCTTTGACCCAGCTAACTCTTCTGAATCTGAATTTTGAATTTCCCTTGTCCATGTCATCTTTGTGATAAGGACAAGTGTTTAGATTTTGTTTCTAAGGATCGAGATTTGTTCCTCCTTCTTCGCTATATTGTTCCAATTTTTCTGCTTTTTCTTGTCGCTCAATCCCTTAAATAAGGAATTCAAAAAAATTAATTTAATCCCATCGTTATTCAGTGTGATGTCCACTCACCTTCCACCATTGTTTTGATATCTTTAAAAGGTAACCTACTTTTGTGTCAGATAATCATTATGCTATTGAACTGATTGATCTCCTTGTTCTTGTCGTTTCTCTATCATTATTTAACTATCAAAAATTATTTCAGTTCATCTCCCTTGTCACCAAAATATTCATCTTTTCTGAACATCTCGTGTTCTTATGCGAATCACCATCATACACCCTATATAAGAGTAAGTTTGTTTCTAGCTCTATCTCCGATTTCTTTGTTGCATGTTGATATGTCCATTTTGTGTGGTTATTTTAGGGGTTTTAGGATGTGGATATGCCATTTCCTCCGTATGCTTAAATCTTTTCTTACTCGAGGACGAGTAAGGTTTAAGTGTGGGGAGGTTTGATGTGTCCATTTTAGATGCTTTATTTAGTAGTATTTGGGATCACTTTTGTGCTCTTTTATTATCGAGAGCTTGTGTTTTACCTTGAAATTCACTTAGGAGAGGCAAAAGCAACTTTGTACTCTTTTACCTCTTTTAAGTGGATTTTGTGTGACAAGGGAAGAACACGGAAGCAACGAAGACCGGAAGACATTGAAGACTATACTTTCGAAGACTTTTGGATACTCACTTCGAAGACATGAAGACCGGAGGCCGTTGAAGACCATTTTGGAGCTGTTGAAGACTTGAAGAGTGAGAGGGATGGCTATGAAGAAGACAAAGAAACAATGCAAAACTGTGGCTGCCGTCGCGACCCCCGTCGCGACACCATCGCGATCCCGTTGCGACACCGTCGCGAGTCGCGACGAACCCCGTCGCGAGTCGCGACCAACGGGCGGCCAGAAATCATTCTTATTTTCTTTGCACTATAAATACCCTCTCTTTCCTCTTCTTCTCCAGCCTTTCCCAGCCCATTTTTCTCTCTGTTTTTGGGCGCGAAACCTAGGTTTTTTCTCTTCTTTCTTTTCTTAGCTTTCTCTTAGTTTAATTATGTCTTTTGTTGTTCTAGAGTAGTTCTTGTACTTGGGAGCTATGGATTGAAGCTTCCACTTCTATGTATTGAGAACCATTTCTATCTATCTATTTGATGTTTTTGCTATTGTGCATTTATTGTGCTTTGAATGTTAATTGTTGATTTCATTGATGTTGTTGAGAGCTTGATGATATGAATGCTTGTATGAATTTCTAGCTAGGGTTTGGGGGATTTGGGTTAATTTCCCCCCTGTTCTTGTTAGGAATGTATGAGTGTGAATTAGAGCTTTTGATTGTGTTAGTGTGTTGACAATGTGCTAGACGAATGTGATTGATGTCGAACTCTTCGTCATGTTCGTTTGTGTAGCAAACGAGAGAGTCATATGCTCGTGGATGAATGTGCGTTGCACGTTCATCCGATCTCGTGTAATTGCATGAATTGGTTTAATGCTTAGTCACGGTGTAGTGGTCATAGGCATTGCCAAGCTTGTTGGTCCTTCGTGATTAAATGCCACCAATGACACCTTGAGTCGTGGTCGCGACTCGGGAGTCATTGGTGAGGTTTGACGAGAGATGTCGAACTCACTCTCGCAAACTACGAACTAAGAAGGATAGGAGTTTAGTCTCCACGACAAGTAGTTGAAGTATTGAATAGATTATTTAAACTCATTCTTGAAGCATTTGTTATTTGGCGTTTATGTACTCTTGACGGTGTGTTTTACTGCATGTGTGCCATGAGTGGTTTGAGCATAGGGAGTGCTTGTGTGGTTGAATTGCTTAGGTGTAGGAACGTGACGAATTCCGTAGCGCCTTTGCATGAAGATCTATGAGCATGAACTTAGAACTCCTTGTGATGTGTGTGTTGTGGTACTTGCTAGATGGGGTGTGTGAGCGTTGGGTCATGAATGCTGTATGATAGAATGTGTGAATGATTCGATGAACTACATTAGATGTGGAAGTGGATATCCGTTGCCCCCGAGGCATTTTACCTTTGTAGTTTAAAACCCCTTTTCTTAGTTTCGTTTGATGATTAGCATAGTCACTTGACGTTGCTAGTTATCTTTGTTAACTTAGGAAACCAACCAACCAACCCCCCCCTTTACTTGCTTTTAAGTGTATGTATATATATTTACTCCTAGCCTAGTATCAACCATTGTGTGCTTAGACGCTTAGGAAGATCCCTCTTCTCTTTGGACGACCCCGATTTGCCACTATCTACCTAGTTGTAGAAAGTAAGCAGAAAGGGCTTATAAATTATCTTTTGGCGCGCGGGAGCGACGACCACCCGCGCCTGTCAAAAGACGGGCGCGGGCGGTCGTCGCGCCCGCGCGCCAAAAGATTATTTATAAGCCCTCAATGCTTACTTTCTACAACTAGGTAGATAGTGGCAAATCGGGGTCGTCCAATGAGAAGAGGGATCTTCCTAAGCGTTTAAGCACACAAATGGTTGATATACTAGGCTAGGAGTAACTATATTTACACACACATAAAAGCAAGTAAAGGGGGGGGGGTTGGTTGGTTGGTTGGTTCCTAAGTTACGAAAGTAAAAAGACAAGATAACTAGCAACGTCAAGTGACTATGCTAATCATCGAACGAAACTAAGAAAAGGGGGTTTTAACTACAAAGATAAAATGCCTTGGGGGCAACGGATATCCACTTCCACATCTAATGTAGTTCATCGAATCATTCACACATTCCGTCATATAGCATTCATGACCCAACGCTCACACACCCCATCTAGCAAGTACCACAACACACACATCACAAGGAGTTCTAAGATCATGCTCATAGATCTTCATGCAAAGGCGCTACGGAATTCGTCACGTTCCTACACCTAAGCAATTCAACCACACAAGCACTACCTATGCTCAAACCACTCATGGCACACATGCAGTGAAACACACCGTCAAGAATACATAAACGCCAAATAACAAATGCTTCAAGAATGAATTTAAATCATCTATTCAATACTTCAACTACTTGTCGTGGAGACTAAACTCCTATCCTTCTTAGTTTGTAGTTTGCGAGAGTGAGTTCGACATCTCTCGTCAAACCTCACCAATGACTCCCGAGTCGCGACCACGACTCAAGGTGTCATTGGTGGCATTTAATCACGAAGGACCAACAAGCTTGGCAATGCCTATGACCACTACACCGTGACTAAGCATTAAACCAATTCATGCAATTACACGAGATTGGATGAACGTGCAACGCACATTCATCCACGAGCATATGACTCTCTCGTTTGCTACACAAACGAACATGACGAAGAGTTCTACATCAATCACATTCGCCTAGCACATTGTCAACACACTAACACAATCAAAAGCTCTAATTCACACTCATACATTCCTAACAAGAACAGGGGGGAAATTAACCCAAATCCCCCAAACCCTAGCTAGCAATTCATACAAGCATTCATATCATCAAGCTCTCAACAACATCAATGAAATCAACAATTAACATTCAAAGCACAATAAATGCACAATAGCAAAAACATCAAATAGATAGATAGAAATGATTCTCAATACATAGAAGTGGAAGCTTCAATCCATAGCTCCCAAGTATAAGAACTACTCTAGAACAACAAAAGACATAATTAAACTAAGAGAAAGCTAAGAAAAGAAAGAAGAGGAAAAACCTAGGTTTCGCGCCCAAAAACAGAGAGAAAAACGGGCTGGGAAAGGCTGGAGAAGAAGAGGAAAGAGAGGGTATTTATAGTGCAAAGAAAATAAGAATGATTTCTGGCCGCCCGTTGGTCGCGACTCGCGATGGGGTTCGTCGCGACTCGCGACGGGGTTCGTCGCGACTCGCGACGGTGTCGCAACGGGATCGCGATGGTGTCGCGACGGGGGTCGCGACGGCAGCCACAGTTTTGCATTGTTTCTTTGTCTTCTTCATAGCCATCCCTCTCACTCTTCAAGTCTTCAACAGCTCCAAAATGGTCTTCAACGGCCTCCGGTCTTCATGTCTTCGAAGTGAGTATCCAAAAGTCTTCGAAAGTATAGTCTTCAATGTCTTCCGGTCTTCGTTGCTTCCGTGTTCTTCCCTTGTCACACAAAATCCACTTAAAAGAGGTAAAAGAGTACAAAGTTGCTTTTGCCTCTCCTAAATGAATTTCAAGGTAAAACACAAGCTCTCGATAATAAAAGAGCACAAAAGTGATCCTAAATACTACTAAATAAAGCATCTAAAATGGACACATCACATGTGCTAAATTTAATATGGTATCTTCTCTTCAATTTCAGGTAATTTTACCACACGTGGTTTTTCTTTGCCAATTTCTGGTCATCTTCCCCGACGAACCTTTTGTTGATTCATGACCTCTGCTCTGAAAAGTTTACCTCCTAGGTTTGCAACCCTGATTAAAGTTTTTTTTTCTAATTCTAGGATCACTATCCATCTGAATGTATTCCTTTAACCACATCGAGTCTTCCGTAAAATATGTTCACTTTGATAGGGATTCCGGTCACGTCACCAGACCCTCTACCATAGGTAGTATATTGACCGGTCCATACTTAGAAGATTTGAAGAACTATTTTCCATTTTTCTCTTCGTTTAAGCTTTGTGCTCCTGCGAACTCTGAATGTGTTTGCAATCCTCCTCCTAGGTATATATCATGCTATTTAACTTATTTAAATTTGGTCTCTATTTTCCTCTTCCTCAACATGTTGTTGACCTTTTGCGTTCGTATAAAATTGCTTTATCCCAGCTTCATCCCAAGGGCATTGCTATCATAATGGAATTTCTCCATGTGTCTGAAAAGGTGAACTTTCCTTTTACCCTTGGCTTGTTTCGCTATTTTTACCACCTTCAAAAGGTAAAGAATACCATAGATGAATTCACCTTTTATCCTGTGATAGTTGGGATTGAACTTGTGCGTGGTTTTCCGAGCAGCGTTGGTCATTGGCGTACAATTTTTTTTTGTAAAACTGAACCAAAATACCGAAGTATCCCTTCCTCCTTGGAACTACAAAGTTCCCAAATCTAATGTTCTTGGTTTGAATGTTTACTTTACTGCTGAAACCGAGATCGTGGTAACACTTTGTGCTCATACGCAATATCTCCGCCATGCTAATTCTGATGCTGAAGGTGTTGTGAACTGCTAATTTTTTTGTTATATTGGATCTATTTTGTGTCTTATTTTTTACAAACCTTTACTTGCTCTATGCGTTCGTTTGATTTGTGGTGTTTAATTTTTTGCAGACATGAACCTAGCTGGAGGTGCTATTGACATATCGCTTTTTGATAGCGATGATGAGGAGGTGGCTGAGACTATTGTCTATCCTAACAATGCTGCTGTGAGTGACACCCTCCGACGGGGTGTTAATAAAATGAGCAATGGAAATGCACTTACAAAAGGCAAGTCTACTGAAGGCGAAGAGACAAGTGGCGATCGCCCCACTGGTGAGTCGAAGGAGAAGAACAAGAGGGGGGATAGGACTGATGGATCCTCAGGTCACTTGCCGACCGTAGTGAAAAAGGGACGTGGCAATCAGCCTCGCTCTCAGGCTCTGGCGCAAACCAAAAATCATCTAGTGGAAGGAACAATACCTGATAATCTCTCCAAACTTTCTCTTCCCGATACTTTGGCCATGGTAAGTTTGCTGCTTAATTTGAGTGACCTTCGCTATACTTTGATATTTCGTATTTAAAATATTGACTGTCCCCTTCCTTTGTCTTTTTGCTCTGTAAGGTCGGCGAGAACCTTCAGCTTGTGAGTAAGTGGCTTTCGAATTTCTCCCCTGTGGATGAGTCACTCATGGAAAACTATAAGGAAAAGGAGAAAAAATGTGTGAACTTGGAGGCTTCCCTTAAAGCTGTCCAGGAATGGGCGAACAATGCTGAGGGGAGTGCCAGGATTGCAGAGGAAGAAATCATTAAGCTTTGTTCTGAGCTAAAGGAGATGTGCACCAATGGACTTGCTTCCCCTGAATATCCTCAAATTTTGGTGGATGGGCTTTGCAAGACAAAGTCCTTCTTCAAATTATTTGAGGATGTTTCCAGCTCTGCTCGCGTCGTTGGATATTGTGAGGCTGTGAAAGACACGCGTGAGTGGAACCCGACTGTAACGCTGAAGAGCCTGCCCTCTTTGAAGAAGTGTACTACAATATTGGCAAATAAGAAGGAAATACTCAATGATGGTTTTATTGAAAAGATTGATGATGGTTGACACCCATATGCCTTGCTTTCACATCTTGCTAGCCTTTCTTGTCTTCTTTCTACAACTGAGCTAAATGGGTATGCGGTTGATTATCGGGAGGACCTTTCATTTGGCTCTCACACAATTATCCCACCTCCTAACACTATATCGATGTGGAAACTAAGGCCACTGCAAACACTGAAGTCCCTGCTCAGCAATCAAGCAAGGAAGATGTTGTTATCGTTGTCCAGCCTTTGCCTACCTCCACCTCTGAAGTTAGTTGATTCTTAGTATATTTGGCATTTGGATTTTTGGTTGCAATTTAAGACAATATTCTGGTGTGTCTGTACTATTTATGTGACTGTGGTTGTTAATTTTTGTTTGTCTTTCTTTTTTTACGACCTCTCAACCACAAGTACTTATATGCAGGGCTTCGACATTTTGGTTGATCATAAAATTTAGAAACGACTAGACGTGTTGGGATCTACTGATCGATTTTCTAATCGCTACGAATTTTTGCCTGATTTTCACTGCCCCATTAGATTGATTCGTGCTACTCAGTCTTTAACTAAGGAATATGATGAGCTTGTTTCTTCTTATTGCTTCTTTCGTATGGAGTCGCTTCCCTTATGCATTGGATGGAAACTTCCTATTTCCAATTCATCTCCATCTTCATCTACAACATGTCTTTACAGTAAGTTTGTTCCCGATGGTTACAATGTTGAATTTCTTGGCAAGGATATTGTTTGTGCACTTTTAACCTCCCTGCCTGTGTCCAAGAATCGGTATTATCTTTAGGCATTTGTCTGAAGTACATGCTTCTGGGTATTAATGATCTTGAAGACAAGTGGGAGAAGATTGTAAAGAACACCCACATTGTTGTGCGTGATTTACGAGGGATTTGCAATGAGCACAATAGTGTTATTTACCATCAACAGTTGACCATGGTGAAGATGCTTCGACAATAGGAAGAGGCTAAAAATTATGCTGTCAGTAAGACTCGTGAGGCCCACACTGATCATTGATAAACAATGTGCTCGCACTGATGACTTGTTCAATCGGTTGAAGAAAAAGCAGGATGAGTGTGATCACCTTTCATCCTCTGCCATCGGTTGGCAATGCAAGTTTGATGAATAGTTTGCTATAAACACAAAGTGAAAATGAGCAGCTCCGCGCTGACCGGCTTAATTCATCTATCCACCAACTTGAGAAAGCTTTTGTTGAGTACAAAGATAAACTACAGGCTCTCCCTTCGTCATCTTGTAGGGCTACTGGTCATGGAGATCTTACTATGGAATTGGTGGGCAGAGGATTAACTTGTTTGAGGCTGCCCCATCGCATATTCGGTGCTTAGAGGAAGAAATACAAAATTTGATGACTGAGAATAAAAGATATGAGGAAACCATAAATGTTATAAGTATGTAGCTAGATCGCAAGGAGTTCGGCCCTATAATCGACTTCAAGGCATATTATGCTAGATATCTTGGTCATATGGAGCAAATGGGTCTAATACATCATCCTTATTATTTTCACATGAAATGGCCATATGACCATATAGTTAGTAAGGAGCGTGTGATTGAAGAAAAATGGCGTAGGACTGAGCACTCCTATTGCAAAGTCGATCACAGTCCTTGCTATGGTGGTTCATCCTCTTCTAGATCATCATAAGCATCTAGCCATAGATAGATTTCCTGTTTTAAACTAATTTGTCCTTCTTGTAATGCTTTGAATAATTTGGATGTGATTTTGTAAACTTGCGTGTTAACTATCACTTAATAAGCTATCTTCCATGAATATTTATGTGGGCATCTTCTCACCGGTTGTATCAGTCGTGTGATTGAGTTTGCGAAGTTGCAAGATCTATGGTTTGCTCCCATCGCATTATATTAGTTTGTTGGGGTTTCGTGCCTTTTTCATGATCTATGGCTTGTATAGTCAGTAAAGCGAAGCTGCAAGATCTATGGCTTGCATATTTCACTGTTATGGCAAATCTGCCTTTGTGCAAGATTTATAGCTTGCGATCGTAAGGTTTGCAAAGTTTCAAGATCTAAAGCTTGCAAGTATCGGTAGTTGTGCAAGATTTATGGCTTGCAGGTATAGGATTTGCAAAGTTACAAGATCTAATGATTTTAGTTATCGATAGTTGTGCAATATATATAGTTTGCGAGTGTAGGATTTGCGAAGCTACAAGATCTATAGCTTGCAGTTCAATGTTTGCTATGATACACATGATTGTGTTCGACCTTTGAAGACTGAAAGAAGTTAGTTCATTAATTGCAATGTGCTATAGATGTGTTATCATATAAAATTTCCAAGTAGAGAACTAAAAATGTAATCGTGGCCAAGAAAGGCGGGTTTTAATATTTATAATGTACGACTACGATAATATCGCCTTGGAAACAAAGGAATGAATGCAACCAATGATAATCTCATGGTTTCTGTACAACTAGATGCTTCCTATGTTTTTTTTCAAAAGTCTAGACATAGAACCTTCTCAAATCGATCACGTGTCATATGTTGGGAACACTATTGTCGTCCAACCTTTCTAGCTTGTAACAGTTGGATTTGTGAGCCTACGTAACTTTGTAAGGTCCCTCTAACTTTGGGCATAGCTTCCCTCGTTCATCTTCCAGGCTTGCGTTATTCTTCCTTAACACAAGATCGCCAATTTGAAATCGTGTTCATTTAACCTTCTGATTGTAAGCTTTAGCCATTGTTTCCTTATACTTGGCCTCTGTAATACTTTCCAAATCTCTTTTCTCTTACAATTATTCTAAATCCAACCTCATTATATCTGGATTGTCCTCCTCCTTGTAATTGCATACTCGGAGGCTTGAATTACCGATTTCCACTGGTATCACTGCTTCATGACCATAAACCAGACTGTATGGTGTCTTACCCGTTGGTTCTCGAACTGTCATTCTATATGACCATAGGGTGTTGGGTATCTCATCCACCTAGCCACTTCATTTTCCTTCCAATCGCTTCTGAATCTCTTGAACGATGGTCATGTTCGTTACTTCTACTTGTCTGTTAGCCTGAGGGTGCGCTACAGATGTGAACTTTTGAAGAATCCCAAGCTTTGAACACCAATCAATGAAGGTACCACTCATGAACTGTGTACCATTTTTCATAACAATGGTATGTAACACCCCAAAGTGACACACTATATTCTGCCTGATGAATTTTCTTGTTACCTAATTTGTGACTCGTCCTAATGGTTTTGCCTTCACCCACTTTGTGAAGTAATCTATTGCCACAATTAGAAATTTTGCGTTGCTCTCGCCCTTTAGGAAGGGTCCAACTAGGTCAATCCCCCATTTACCAAATGGCCAAACTTAATATATCTCTCTCAAAGCAGCCATTGGCTTATGCGATAGCGAAGCATTGATGCAACTCTTAAATTTGAGCACAAAGTTACATCGTTAAACATAGTCGGCCAGTAGTATCCTACTCGGATGATCTTCTTTGCCACTGTTCTAGCTTCCCGATGCATTTCACACAGCTCTTCGTGCACTTCTCTTCGAACTTCACTTGCCTGCGCTGGTTCTATGCATTTTATCCATGGAGACAGAAAACCTTTCTTGTAGATGGTTCCTTCTTCATATGTGTAGTTGTTATAACGTAACTCCAACTTCCTGGCTTGCACCTTATCTTATGGAAATGTTCCCTTCCCAAAGTACTCTATTAGTGGTGTCATCTAGTTTACACCTTCCTTTTGGATTGTTGACACAGTGGTTGATGTTGTGCTTCTGACTAGAATAACCTCTACTACCAAGTCTCTATGTTCGCTCAATGACTCAAATCCAACCGTTTCTAGCTTGCTTAGTGCATCTTCCTTTGTATTTTCACTTCTTGGTACGTGCTGGATATCAAAGTACTCGAGCTAGGCTATGAGCTGTTGGACTCTCTTTAAGTACTTCACCAACTATCCTTCTCGTACTTTGTAATATCCTCTCACCTACCAGACTACGGTTAGTGAATCACTGAATACCCTGATGCTTTTGACCTTCATTCTGATGGTAAGGTCCAGTCCACATATCAAAGCTTCATACTCTGCTTCATTGTTAGTGAACGGAAAGTCAAAGTGAAGTGAGTATCTGTGTTCGCCTCCTTCTAGTTTACCAACAGTAGTTTGGCACCACACCTGTCTCTGTTAGATGCGCCATCAACGAACAATTTCCATGCAATCTTTTCCCACTTTAATTTCCCTCTATCGATTCCTAGATTCTGGTGCTTATTCACTCTCTGTGTCTCTTTACTGGTCTTTTCTGCAATAAAGTCTGCTAATGCTTGAGCTTTGATTGTTTTTCTTGGTTGGAACTGGATCTCAAATTGGCCCAGTTCCGAAGCCCACTTTAACCTGCCTCCCCGGGGTCGTTAATTGTAGCTAATTAACCCTAGTGGGGGCTTTCCCGTAGGGAGATCAAAAGATATAAATTTATAGTTCTGCACCCGTTCTCACTTCTACGCTACCTATGGGGTAGTTATCGTTAAGCCCTGGGTTTGTCCATAGAGATGCTTGGTCTAAATATCAATTAAAACACAACCTCGTACGGGTCGTCAATCCGTACGAGTGAAAGGAGTAGCTAGTCAAGTAAACATGAAAGGGGGGTGGTTTTTCAAACTAACAACTACTAAGCATAAAAGTAAAAAAGCAAAGAAAGGTATTTAACTAACCACTTGGGGACTCGTTGAGCTACATGGTTAATCTAATGTTTCAGTCCTCGATTCATTCACATAGAAATTTAGGAAAACCTAATAGAGTGTTCATAACATGTGGCGTGGCCGATGGCATACACTTTCCCGTCCCTATCACAGCGGGTGCACTTGCAACCCTTCATCGACACTGCCATCGTAATTAGGGGAGTACAATGAGGTCCGACCATTGTTGTAGGTCTGTTTCTCCCCGGTACGATTATGTCCTAAGATTCCACCATGAATGCACTAATCCTCAATGGTCCTATCAATTAGGCCAAAGGGTCGTTGGCACCTTATCTATGATCTAAGGCCTCTCACGCCCTATTTTCTATCTCTACCTGGAACTTCTCGGACAACTTTATGAAGTCAGCTAAGACTGGTGCGATGGCAACTAAGTCAGAGTAAACTCGAATCCCCCGTGCACACACCCACGCAGACGCATACTCCCTTACCCATTCTAACATCCAGGTTTCTCTTCCCAAGGGGGCATCGATATTTGCACCACAACTGAATATAGCCCAAAGTGTGTGCTTATATGTGGTGTACCATTCATGCAATTCAAATAACCAATATCAATTACAATCATATCATGAACACAAAATTAGGAAGATCTATAGAATCTCACAAAACAATTAAATCAAACCATGTTCCTAAAATTTATCCCCAGGCTATAGAAACTACTCCATAGATATAGAATTCAAATAAAGATTTGAATTCCACATCCTAGGATCAAAGAACAAGAAAGAAAAGAAAAGGAGAGAGTTTTTCTCTCTCTAAACTTTCTCTCCTAATTACAAAAATGATCCAACCTCAAATCTAGAAAAGAAAAGAAAATAAAAGGAGAAGGAAGAGAAGAAGAACTCTATATAGAGAGAGCTCTCTTCTTCCTTCTATCTAAAATAGAGATAGAAAGAAATCTACATAATGTCTACTTATGGTTTACTAGAAGACTAAACCTCCTATATATAGTGTAGAGGATTGGGCCTAAATATAGTCCCAAAATCAGGTCAAACCCCTGATCACATTTCCCTCTTGTGGCAGAATTTTTCTTGAATAAACTGCTCAAATCGGTTAATCTTATGGAGCTAATATTTAGTGTTTTGGTTAGAGCTTGGAAAGATGAAGATTTTGATACATGGCAGAGGGAAATCAGATAAAAATTGAGAGAGTTATGATCAAAATAGTGAGAAATCATAGTTCAGCCGCCCTTGGCACGGGCCTTCGCGGATGGCGCGGTCCGTGCCGTGTCATTGTCCTTGGTGCGGCCATGAGATCTGGAGAGAGTGGTGCCTCTTCATGTGGCGTGACATGCTAGGATTGGTGTGGGCAACGTCGCACCTCTGGCGCGGGCCGTGACGTCTGGCGCGGGGTGCCAACAGTGTGTTGAACTTGAGGCTTCTGATCTGCGCACGTGGCCGTTGGAATGGGCCGTGGTCTGGAAAGTTGATCCGCTCAAAAACTTGGTACGGGCCGTGTGTTTTCCCATAGGGTGGGCTAGTATTGGCATGGACTTGGAATGGCACAGGATGTCGAGAACGGGATGTCCTATACCCATACTTAGCCGATTTGGTGGGAACTTGAGATATATGCTTGCGGCCTGTGACGTTTGGCGCGGGTCGCGCCAGTGCCTCGCAGGGAGTATTTTTGCACAAAACTTTTCCTCGTGGCAATCATCTTGGCGTGGGACAATTCCTTTGGCTCGGGCCATTAGTGTCACCCATGAGCGGCCCGCGCTGATTCGTGGTCCCTTGATCGGCTAAACTAGTTTCCTTCGCTTCGGGTGAACTGTTAGTCCAATTTGAGAGTTTTAGTAGTCGCTTTTATATTTCTTGAGAAGACAAATCCAATGGAATTAGCCTTGAAGGATAATTATTCTCATATCATTCTCAGACTTTGGTGCAACTCACCAGACCACGATTCACCATTTCTCCCTTGGCCGTTTTGAACTCCAATGCCGCCTGTCTTTGGCTCAATCCCTCAACTACCATGATTTGATGTTGGTGGCCTTTATCTACTACCATTATAGAGGTGAGTGGCCTTTGATCTCTTCTACCGTCTTTGTGAACGGCCTTTAATACCTTCTACCATCTTTACGAATGGCCTTCACATAGAATGTAACCAAAAAGTACCCACGGGCGACCTAATAAAGATGGTCACAAGGAAGATCTAGGAGCCCGTGGATGCAAGATGTCCATTAGTACTAATTAAGTATGCAAAACGTGAGATTTAGATAAGAAAACCAAACATGGATGTCTAAACCCCTTTTCACGTAAACTCAACTAATACTAGCAATCTACCAAATAAAACTAGCAAAAATCTATGCTGAATGCAACGGTCAATGCACGCATAATGAAGCATATCAGACTCCCCACACTTAACCCTTTACTCGTCCTCGAGTATATAAAAACAAGACAGAATCAAGCGAAATGTATCATGCATGCATAAGCTAACTGAGGCATTCAACTTATTATTCCTAGATTACCCTGCTTCCCCCAAAAGAGTAAGAATCTCACAACTCTCACACTCCCCGAAAAACATAAAAAATCTAACCACCCAACAGTAAAATGTGGAAAAAAGGTAAGCCAAAAATATATGTTTTAAACTAGCTTACTTTTCCCAAAATGATCTTAAAGCAATCAAAGAGTCGTCTTAAAAACAATCCACCGTGGAAGCATGCATCGTCAACCTAGTTTTTTTTTATTTTCTCTCATTTTTCCTAGGAGCCCTTTTGGGTTTTCATTCTAGCTTTAACACACAAAGGGTACTTACTTCTCACCTTTTTCCACACGGCCTCTCATTTTTTCCTAGGCTCGTAAGCGTAGCCGGGCCTAGCCTCTCACTTTTACCTAGGTCTTTTGACCTATCCGGGCTTTTTCCCATGTTACCCAAGTTGCCCTTTCAGGTTTTCAACTTTTCCGGGTCTTTTAAATTTTTTTTAAAATTCTCTTAGAAGAGCTATTAGCTACATAAAAATGACTAAAAATCGTAAGTGCTATCTAATCCCCTTCCCCAAACTTAAAGCTTGCATTATCCTCAATGCATACATATAATCAAAGAACATATGTCAAGGGAAAGAAATAGGAATGCACTTATAATAAAAAAAAAATCAACACTAAAATCTACCATTGATGGCATAATCATAGAATATAAAGAACAAACTACCATCACCCCAATATACTACCCTAACCTCTAATCAAGAAATTTCAATCAAACCACTATCATGCATCATAAATCGAATAAGGAATTTAATCACAATAGAGAGTTACCTCTTAGGTCTCAATGTTTGTGTCTCAAGGGTTTTGAGGGTAGGTGGGTTTTGGTGGTACTTTGGTGGTGGTAGGGAAGAAATCGTGATTGAGGTGTAGGAAATTATATGAGCTTAATGGGTTGTGCACGTGTACACACCCAATGAATTTGGGGTTTGGTTCTCCTCACTATCCACCATTTGAGCATCACGAACCATGTACGTCTACATGGTTCATGAGTTGGACTCCCCACTTTCTCACCTTCCTCCAAGAACCATATGCTTCCTACCATTGATGGCACAATTATGGAATATAAAGAAAAAACTACCATCACCCCAATATACTACCCTAACCTCTAATCAAGAAAGTTCAATCTAACCACTATCATGCATTACAAATTGAATAAGGAATTGAATCACAGTGGAGAGTTACCTCTTAGGTCTCGTTGTGTGTGTCTCAAGGGTTTTTAGGGTCTGTGAGTTTTGGTGGTACTTTGGTGGTGGTAAGGAAGAAATAGTGATTGGGGTGCAGGAAAGTATGTGAGCTTGATGGGCTGTGCACGTCTACACGCCGAATGAATTTTGGGGTTTGGTTCTCCTCCTTGTCCACCATTTTGAGCATCATGAACCATGTACGTCTACATGGTTCATGAGTTGGACTCCCCGTTTGCTCACCTTTCTCCAAGAACCATATGCTTCCTACAAAACAAACATGCACTCCAAGTGTAATAGTGTCCCAAAAACAAAAAACTATAAATATGAAAACACACCAAAAATACCAAACTAATCTAATTTTTTCAAGGCTCGGGTTGCCTCCCGAGAAGCTCCGTATATTTAAGGTCATCTACACAACCCGAATGTTATCCATATGGTGTGGGTTTGTACCCCATCACCTTGGAAAATTAAAAATGGAGAGGCAGGGGTAAGAATCTTCCAAGAGGATGATATATTGGAGGAGGAGTCAACCTTAGAGGAAATGGGTGGTTTAGAAGTTTAGCATATTCAATTGGCTTCCATGTGGTTTCCTCTAAGGGTTCCGAAAATGTGGGAGTTAGTTCTATAAGTGGAGGTAGGGGTAAAAATAGGTAATATGGAGAATTAAGTATAATCACCCCTTCCTCGACTTTTTCACTCTCAACAAACCATTCCCCATCCCCTTTAGATTCATCTATAAAAATTTCTCATTCAACTATGGATGGTTCATTTTTGGAATATTGGGTTTCTAGTTGGCTCACCCTTTTCATCAAATCAAGCACTTTCCCCTCAACTTTCTCAATGCTTGAGAATAGTTAAGTTCACAAATCGCTAATCTCGCTAAACACTTGTGATTGGAGTAAATCACTACTCTTGGTCACATTAGCTATAACTTACAAAATTTCTACATAATCCTATTTGGGAACCAATCTTAGCGATTGGTTTTAGGGCATTGGGTAAGTTGGTGAAATCCAACTATCTAACACAAAGTTTTGGCTTCCTGATGCATCTCCATACCACGAATTCGAGTTACCACTAAACCTAAAATTTGGAGAATCGTGGTATGGGTACCAATTTTGATCCCACCGGCCGTGGGAACCAAAACCTCCTACCTCTCTCTCGCTTTCTCTCATCCTTTCTCTCATCAAAGAGCAAGACTCTGTAGGGTGGTCACAATGAAATATCCTACAAAATCTCACTCATTGAGACTCTCTTCTCCCAAAGTCACTCAAGCTTGGGCAACAGTCTGTAGGATGATCATAATGACACACTCTACAAAGTGTCATTCGTTGAGTACTTTCCCACCTTTCTTTTATTTTCCAATTAAACACAAACAAAGAAAAAACACACAAAATTTGGAATCGTAGTGCAAGATTCCTCATACCACATGATCGTTGTCCCTAACAAGAAAATGGGGAATGCCTTGCATACCAATTCGATGTTTACACCACAAAATCTCATGATATTTCTATATGAGTGTAGGAACTCTTTTGGATCTGTGTTCCCATCATAGATTTTAACATGTAAAGGAAGTTTAAAGTCCTTTGGAATCTTAAAATCCCGCAGGTGTGGAGCTATGGCAATTTGTCTGCATAATCATCTGCAACTATGTCTTGTAACTCTTCTTTGTACTTGATATTCTCATGCTCCCGACTTACTCTTTTTTCATTCCTGGAGGGTTTGGCTTGAGTGTCATCAGAAATTGATTGCAAAAACTTTCCCCATTTGCTTCTAAGAATGTTGTGAACGCCCTCCTTTCTATTTCCTGGTTCATGTTGGGAGATTCTGCTTCCTTTTCTTCCTCATCTGTTTCTTCTTTACTATGATATTTTTCTCTACTAGGGATGTCATCCCGGTCTCGGCTAGGATGCATGCTTCTATTGTGTTCAGGTGTGTGTTCTTGTGTCTAGTGATTATAACTCTTCTCACTTCTGGTGAACATCATTGTTTACTTGAAAGATTTTGAAATGAAAATTTTTTGTGCCCCACAAAATATGCCAAATGGTGTGGCAATACGGTCAGGTAAACCAATAATTGCTCACTTTGTGAATTTCCTCTTCTACAAAACAAGTCCCGAAAGTGATTCCGGGAGAAAAGCTCTAACGATCAAGGTAGTTTCTCTCTTCAACAACTGGAATTTCTAGTATAGTCATGCTTACCGGGATTGGTGTCCTTCTTCTCCTTTTTATAGTGTCCTACAAATGTGGCTCTGTTTCATCCAAATTTTCCATCGTGGGTTTGATCATGGTCACGATAAAGGCGGTCCGTGTCTGAAAGCTCGATCGTGGCTCCCTCCTTTCTCAGTTCGTGGTCTAATTTCCTTTGACCTACTTCCACCATTTCTTGTTCCATTCGTGGTCTATCGTAGAGCCTATTTATGATTTGTTCTAGCGGTCATGTGCTATGGAGCTTATAGACTGGGTATACACCACAATTAAAGTCTCAATCACCAATTTTGTCGATCCTAACACCCCCCCTTAAGCAAAGCATTGGATGCTCAAAGACACAAAGCTTGGACCTAAAAACTCAAACAGAGGACAATAAAATCCTCTCATGAAAATGTCTGCAAGTTGAAGAGACATAAGAACATGGTGAAGGCGAAGCTTGCATGAAGAAACTAGCTCACAAATAAAGTGATAATCAATGTCAATGTGTTTTTCCTTCTTGTGTGCAACAAGATTTTTGATTCAGAAAGCTGGCACTACTGTTATCACAAAGAAAAAGCTGAGAACCGGAGAGAGAGAATCGAAGATCATGCAGTAGGTGAGAAAACCATACAAGTTATGACAAATTATTCCTAAGGCCCAATACATAGACTCAAAACTGGAATGAGAAACCGTGGGTTTCTTCTTAGCACTCCAAGATACTAGGTTGTCACCAAGAAAGATGGCATACCTATATGTAGAACGATGGGTCTTGAGGCAATGCGCTCAACAGTACTTAAATGACCAAACACCTCGAAAGAGCCAAATGAGCAAAAGGAAAAACCGAAGTGCATAGTCCCATGAACATAGCAGAGAGTAACTGCAGAAAAGTGATCATCCCTAGGATCCTGGAGGTACTAGCTGACGGAATTCACCGCAAAAGAAAGATCCAGAAGAGTAATGTGAGATACTGTAGAGCACCAACCAATGACTGATAAAGAGTATGATTGACAAACTTCCCATTGGTTCTACTGTGAAGCTGAGACTACGGAAGAAACAACGTAGAGACGACAGTAGCATCACTCATCCCACCTCTATGGAGAATATCACGAGCATATTTGGTCTAACACAAGAACAAACTGGAGGAAGTGGACTCAACCTCCAAATCAAGAAAATATTGTAAAGAGCCCAAGTCCTTAATGGAAAACTCTTTATCAGTTCGAGCAACGAACTGATGAATAGAAGAAGAGTCATTTTCTGTAAGGATAATAACATCCACATAAATCAAGAAATAAAGCAGAGTTATACCTCGAGAAAAAACAAACATGGATGTGTCTGTTGAGCTGCAAAGAAAACCAAGCTTGCGTAGGTAAGTGTTGATTGAGGAGCCTGCTTTAAGCCATAAATAGCTTTCCGAAGGCAACAGACATAATTAGGATGGGCATCATCCTTGTAGCCAACTGGTTGGTTAATGTAGACAGGAGAATCAAGAACACCATTTAGGATAGCATTCTTGGCATCCAGCTGATAAAGGGTCCAACGACGCATGGTGGCGATGGCAAGAACAACACAAACAATGGACACCTTCATAACAGGGCTGAAGGTATGATCGAAATCAAACCCTGAAATCTGAGAAAAATCTTGCGCAACAAGTCGAGCCTTGTATCAATCAACAGTATCATCGGGTCAATCGGGTCGGTACTTCTTGAGATGACAAACCCACTTGGAACTGACAACATTCACAACTGGCAGACGAGGCACCAAATCCCAAGTATGCTGGTTGCGAAGTGCATTCATTTCCTCATTCATGGTTAAAATCCAGTGAGGATCACGAAGAGCCGCACCATAACCCGAGGCTCATTTTGAGCAACTAATGCAGTAAGAAAGCCAGATACCTCATAACTAGAGAAGGATCGAGGGCATCGAGAACCATTCATCGTCTCAGTGGTCATCTGATGCAAGCGAGCGAGAGCTGGCTCATGATAGGCATCAGTGACAGGGAAAGTAGAATCTGGAGTATGAGTGGTGCGAGCCTGGGGCTAAGGTGTAGTGGATGGAGTCATTGGCATCAGGGCCGAAGGAGTATGTGTCGGGACCGGAGTGGTCGTAGGTGATGCTGGAGAGTCATGATCAAAATAAACCACACAAGTTGACCATAGAATAAGCCAGTTTTGTTTATATGCACATGTCTACCAAACATACCCTAATTATGGCACTTTTAGTTTTAGTTGTACTTTTTCGTAATACTAAATATTATCATTATTTAAAATTTAACAATATCAGCTTTAGAGAAGATCTTCTGTTAGATCAACTAATGGTTAAACAAATCGTGAAAAATATCATCTTTATAAGTTTTATGGTCAGATTATGTATTTGTTTAAATTTGTTTTAAAAGGTTTCATAATTATAGGTATCTCGTTGCAATAAAAATAAACATCATCCTATTAGACATAATAATTATAAAATGATCTTGTTTAACAGTTACACTACTAGAATCCCCCCCCAACAGATTTAGCAGCTATTATAGAAAACCGGTGCTGTGAATTTAGTAGCAGAAACTATTTTTTCTTTGCAGCTGTTAATTTTTTCTCAAATTACAATTATTATAGCAATTATTTATTGAACAGTCGTTTCTAGAGTGAGGTTTTTTTTGGGTGGGAAATCATAGCAGTTGTTTACTATATAACGTAACTACCCTCCCCCCCCCCCCCCCCCAACAAGTGTCTTACTTGACTTATTTGGTGTCTTTTTATTAGTGTCTTACTTCTATTTTTGGCAAAAAAAATTGAATGTAAAAAATAAAATGAAATAACTTTTAGTTCACAAATCATTTTTATTCGACTTCAACAACTTTTAAAAATTGACTTTTTCGTGGTAGGATAGTTATATAGGGCCAGAAGGAGTATATCTTTTTGGGCGGTAAATTAAAGCACATGTAATTAGCAAATAACTGCTTTGTGTACTAGCATTAAATGGTGATGGGATAGATAGCTACATTTAGCAATGGTTTTTACTACAATAACTGCTACAAAACTGATATATAAACCATTAATATTGGTGAAAAATAAAGGAGGAATTGCATTCATAAGGTTCTCCTTCCCAGCTTCATTGCTCTAGAGATGTAGAATACAACAGTTAAAGCCATTTTGCAAGGAGTATATGGAGGTTAAACACATTGCTTTGATTATTAATTACATACAAGTTTGGTTTGGTTTGATTTTCCATGTTGATATTGTAAATATATAGCTCGTAATTTTCCATGTTAATCTTGATATTTGGTCAACCGAAAGCGTAATTGATATCGGATGCACTTTGAAGGAAATTTGGGCCAAAACAATTGCCCTGATATTATTTTTTGACCCAGTTTTCATAGATTAACTCTCTTTATAAATGCTCACTATTTGGGTTTATTTAATTAACTAGAATAACACATGTACGCTTCACGATTTAAAATAAGTGATTGTATTTATTAGATATTTTATTTTATTTACAAACAAAATTTTAAAAATAAATTTGTTTTACTATTTGTTGATAAATAAACAATATTTTTGTATATTTATATGAAAATAATATACTTCATTTTCTAAAGATAAAAAATAAATTTTGTATAAAAATACTTTTAAATATAAATAATTATTTTTCATCACTAATTGAATATTTTTAAATTAAGTAAAACATAACTTAAATTTAAATTGAACTAATTTAAATTTTATTTACTATTCAAATATAGTAAGATTTAAAGAATATAATTTTATCCAAATAAATTTGTATCTTCTTTACTATTTTTAATTTAATAGCTGAATAAAAGATTTATTTTATAATTAAAAATAATAAGAATAATTGTATTAACTTAATTAGTTTACAACTTTTAACAACATACCACTAACTTTAGGAGTCAAATCATGATGCAGGTGGTATTGGTGGGTATGGTGATCGAGTCTTTAGTACACTGGGAATGTTTTCTATATACCTACGAAACAATATTTTTTGTGACAATATACGATCAGGTTATGTTTCTTGGTTTAGTAGGGTGATGAGACGGGTTAAATAGAGACGAACCATATCTTTAATAGAAGAGCAGTGGATGTTTTTGCTACTAAGTTGCCATTTTGTTGATTGAAAAATTGTAGAGGAAATAAATTCTATCTAATTGGCTCATCTATCTAGCGAGATTGTAACTTGGTAATGAGTAATATTAAGTCTGATACTTGCTATTATGATAGGTTCGAGTTGTTTTGAGTTCGGTGGAGAATAATTTATGTTTGAAGATAGTTTTATCGTTCTATCTTTCTTTCTTTTTTCCACATAGGTCATTGTTTAGAAATTTAGCTTTATTACACAAGTATGTATAAATGGGTCTCACTCATATCTTGTCATAACATATCACTCAAAATGTAGGCCCTTTAATCAATCTGATTAACATAATATAAAGGATTAAATTTTCTAACATTACCGTTAATGATGATTTAAATTTTTTAAAAAAAAAGATGTTAGAACAGCAATTTTAAATTTTATGAACAACAAATTTTTATGGCACAATTGACTCTATATCTGAAATTTAAGAGGACAATTCAATGAACTAAATAAAGAATTGTCGAAAACCAAATTGGAACTATTGTAACATGGATGAATCGATGTCAGAAAATAATTAAATTATTTATAATCAGCACTTCGAGAACTGGATCGAACCAATGTGAAGTACTTATAATCTACAACTGTTACCTTAATTATTCAATTTTAACTCGGACAATGTGATAAACAACAAATCCATATTTTCAAAAAAAATTATTCGTCTAAAGACCTAATATTATGTTTGAGTAATGTGCATTCATACTCCACCCCCACCCCCACCCCCACTCCCCAGTTCTTTGTTTATTGTACATAAACCTTTCAGTTATTCGAAAGTGTACATATACTCCCAGTTCCTTGTTTGTACACATATACCCTTAAGCTTCTCAAACGTCGATCTTCAATGATAGGGGTATACATGCACTTAAAAAAACAGGGAGGGGTATATGTACACTTTTAAAAAAATAGGGAGGATTATACGTGCACTTTCAAAAAATTGAAGGGTATATTTTCACTAAAAAAAACTCGGGATATAAATACATTTTACCCTTTCTTTTTTTGATTTCTAGTGAGCAGGCTCTCAACTTTAAGTCTAAGAAAACTCCATTAGGAAGTTATATAATATCATTTGACACATTTGAACATTTTTTATGCTATTAAAATTACAAATTAATCAATCGAAAAAAGTAAGTGTTCAAATCTTCGGCTTTAACCCAAAAAGAAATGAAGAAAAAAAAGAACCTTTCTTTATTGATATCTCAATACATTTTATGCTAATAATCGCATCAACTGTGCCAAATTAGTAAAACCTCAACAAGATGGTTCTAAACTTATGAGAAAGTAAAGTAGTAACAAGGGAAGGAATGGTCAAAAATAGAAAACAATTTTGTTCAATGATAGAATTTGTTGAACGAGACACTAAAATGATATTTCACAAGTTGCGTGAAATGTTCTTCCTAGGTATATTGCTTCCAAGTTTTCACCGGCGTATGAACAGAGGAGTGAAACTTCAATACATGAACTCAAACAAGGACAATCGGAAGGTAGTTAAGAAGATTTTTTTGTTGGTTATCGTTTCGGAAATGCAAAATTGAGAGCTAGTTCTTTTTAACAAGCAGTCAACTAAATAGGTTTTCTAAATGTCTCCTAGAATGCCAACTTAGCCTTTAGATTTGGACTGCTTAGCCAACTTAGCCATTATATTCTATCTCCGAGGATCGTTAGATTTGGACTGCTTAGCCATTAATCCCTTTTTCTTTCGAATGGCTTCCTCCACCTCCGAATGTTGTTCTATGACTTCTTGGAGTTGTTGAAGTATTTTTGGGGCATTCGCTGTCAATTTCCTATACAACTCCAGGTCCTTCAATCCCAACAGTTACCCCTAGATAATTCATTCTATGTACCTTCGACCACCCCCAGGCTATCATCAACATACCTATAGTAGAAGGCGGCAGTGGACTCTCCCTACTTCTGTTTTGTTTGGTACAGTTCCGCCAATGTCTTAGTGAATTTCTTTTTCTGGAAATACTGACTCAGTAAGGTCCCACTGAAGTCTCGATACAATTGCAGTGAATCCCTTGGTGGCTTGTTGAACCACTCCTGGGCTTTTCCTCGAAGGTAGCTACCCACCAACTTGCATGTCAACCTCTTATCAGAATCTTGAGAAATCATCAACCATTTTGGATAAAATCTCATGGGTCTGAGTCCCCTGAGTAAGTGGGAAACCCTTATGGTGGCTTCATGTCCTGGGGCTAACAAGTTGTCTTCACCACTAAACCAAACGGGGATCCTGCAGCTTGACCCATTGGCCCTATCAATATGTCCAACTCTTTGCCTAGGGTTGTCTCAGCTCTGCCATACTGGTGCTCCCTGTTCTGATTAGGTCCTCAAAGATCCCCTGGATGAAAGAAGGGTATGCCCCCTGGCCACTAGTAAGGCTTGGGAACCTCTCCCAAGGCATAACTCCTTGACCCTGCTTGATGCCTTGGAGAGGATAAACTGGCATCGAGGCAGACATGGGGTAACTCCCCTGCATATGATCAGAGAAAGAAGGTTGGGGTCTTGGCTGTGCAGCCTACCTCGCATACCTCATTTACGGGAGTCGTCATATCTGGCTTGCTAGGGGTAGTGCTCTGATCTGTGCTTCCAGGGATACCAAAGGAATATGAGTCATCGAAGGTATCATAGTCATCGAATGGTGAAGGCCCATCGAAGGAAGGACGGCATGATAACCTCCTGCTACCAACATCTGTGTGATATGATCAAAGCTATGCAAGGATCCCCTAGCTTTATCCACCACATGATTTTCTACCTGCGAATTTCCAGAACACTTCGTGAGATGACAATCCACACCTCGCGATCCTAACAATGGTATCACAGTGCCAGTTCCCATGGCTGGTTTGATAGTAATCTCCACCTCTCTTAAAGCTCCGGGTAGGGTGGTCCCGGCCTATGACCCTTCAATCACAAGGGTTTTTGGGCAAGGTCCCGCCAAAGCTTTGACTGGTGTTGTGGGTGCCTCTTGGCCTACAATGGGAGGGGTCATTTTCTCCCCTTCCTTCGACATATACAAAGATCCAACCTCAACGCCCGTACCAGTCTCTTTCCTCTTTAACCTTTCACTCTGATGAGTTGAAGTCATTGACACAGGCATATGCTGCAAGATCCAGATCTGATCAAACTTTGGGTCCCACAAGGCATGCCACTTGATGCAAATGGTGACATTCGTTCACAACCCGACCCGAATCTGATTCAATGCAGCCTGTGATCTACAAAAAAAAACAAACCCCAGGAACTTCGGGGGGAGATTCTCCAACGGTCTTGTCAGCAATTTTGTAGAGAGTAAAACTAGGTAATAGAGTGTTACCAAAAATAGAAGACATACCTTCCTATTTATACTATTCCTAAACCCTAATATCACGTGTCTATGACCAAGCTTCCTTTGTCTTTTAGTGAATGGCCCAATAACAAGCCCATTTTTATGTGACTTGGGTCTTAGGCCTCTGCTTAAGGAATGAGAGTATTAGCCCAAATAGGTCTTGGATCTACCATGTCATCAAAAGCCCCCAGAAAAAATAAATGATCTTCTTATCTTCAAAGGCATAGGTCATCGAAGGTTGATCCTTGATATCAGGGGTTATTCTTTGTTATCGAAGGGTGATCCTTGATATTGGGGGTTATTCCTTGTTATTGAAGGTGTCATCGAAGGTTGGCGCTTGTCATCGAAGGTTGACCCTTGATATCGGGGGTTGCTATGTCACTGATAGCTATGTTCATTAGTGTCATGTGACATAGTAGGCCATGAGGTGAGATGCCTTCTAAAGTAATTTATTTTTCTTATGTTATATGGGAGCACTTAGGTTTTTCTCGAATATTTTGACCTTTGGGGTTCTCAAGGAGGGTGTGTGAATGGGGCATTAGCGGGAAAATGGCACGTGAGGAGCGGCTATTTAATAGGTGTCTTTCTCTTTTCACGCATTTTCAGACCACTCGCCTTTTTAGGTAATGATTTCTCCTTGTCTTTCTCTCTCCCCCGCCTATGAATACCTCTAAGAAATTCCCTTTTTCCATTCACTTTCGCTTTTCACTTTGCAGGTTTCTTCAAGAGCTTTTTGACTTATCTTCTTCCTCAGCCCCCAAGCTCTAATCCCTCTTCATATCGTTCCTAACAAGTGATTTTCCATGGCTTCCCCATCTATCCCTATTTTTTTCTTCATTTTCTTTCCTATAGATCCTGAAAGGAACAGTGAGGGGATGAACTCATCGCGGAATAAATTCTTAGGTAATGCTAATTCATCTATTTCCAGTAAAACCCCTCTTCGATCAGTCTAAGTCCCAATTAATTCTAAGAGTACCGAGTCGGTAAACCCTAATTGTGAGCTTGGTGAGGCCCTTGGTCTCAGTGAGGAGTATAATTCCACTACGATCACATCCCATAGATCAGAGGAGTACTCGGGTAGAGTTTAGCTAAACCTTTGTGGGGTAGTTCTGGCCATGTAGGTACTTCCAGGGTTGAGAAGGCCTCGAACGAAATTATATATGAAACTTCAAAGAGAAAGTTTTTATTTGAGAATCGATCGGCCATTGGATCCTCGTCGAAGGGCAATACTTTGGTGGAAGACGCTTACCCCAAAGAAGTAAGGAAACAGATCGAGGAGATCCCTCTGTATCAATGCATCCCTCTTAACGCTGGATTGAAAGCTCTTAGAGCAGATGACCCTGATTCTCTTCCCATAGGTAGGGCTATGACCTACAGTAGACATATTAGTTCTGGCCTTTGTTTTCCTTTCCCCTCTTTGTTATCGAGCCTAATGGAAGAATTCAATGTAAGTTTGGCTCAGCTTCACCCTAACGTGATAGTAATAATAATGGCCTTCTTAGTTCGAAGTAAGGAAGTAGATGTAGATCCTCGTTACGAGTTATTTTGAGCTATATATCTCTTAATCAGTAATCAAGATGTAAAGGGGACCTTTACCTTAAGTAATAGGTTATCTAGTCGAAGGTTTATCATCCCCCACTCCAATAATTCAGGTTGGTAAAATAAAGCTGCCTTTTGACTATACAGGGGTCTATCAAACCCCTCGATGGAATCCTGATGCCCTTGCTAAAATAAGAAGAGGAAAAAATGTGATTCCCGAGAGACTTCGCGAAGACGTAGAGCATCTTCGAGGACCAGAACCCTTAGGCACCAACATATACCTCTATGCGACCACCCAGGGCACAAAACCCTTTGTTTCGCTGGTCGATCGTTGAATGTTCGAGGAGATAAATTCAAGAGTCCCTGCCGGCACAAATAAGAGGAAGAGAGGCGATAGTAAACCGCCCTGTCCTAGACCCCTGCGATCTATGTTTTCTCCAGAAGGATTTCTAAGAAAAAAGAACAATCGAAAGGAAGGGCTCAGACAAGGCAAAAACTCAGCCTCAGAGTATCTCCGAACCTCAAATTACAACTCCACTTGCTATTTCTTCTAATCGAATTTTATCGGTCGAGCCTGTGGAAGAAACCCCTGCAAGGGCTCATAATGTGGATAGGTTGGCATCACCAGTTGTCGAGGGGATGAGGAAGGGAATCATTGCGAAGGTTTGATACCTCGTCGAAAGCGACGTGTAAACCATATTCCTGAAGCTTCAGTGAGCAAGGTCGATCGCCTATTTACAATCGCTACTGGGGTGAAACCAGAGAACATTCAGTTGTCTGAATGAGCATGTGTTGTATGTTATACCTAAATAAAGTTTCTATTTGTACCTCTTAAGTAGTTAGTTACGTTATGAGAAAATCCTAATAAGGTAGGTGAACACTTCTGATTGCCTGAGAATGAACTGTTCAATTGCTTTATGGGAGGTCGTCGTCGTACCTCTCAAAGTTAATATTTATAAGCCCTAAATGCTTACTATCTACAACTAAGTAGATAGCGGCAAGTAGGGGTCGCCCACGAAGAAGAGGGATCTTCCTAAGCGTTTAGGCACAAAAGGTTGATATTAGGCTAGGAGTAGACATATATACATACATATAAAAGCATGTAAATGGGGGGTTTGGTTGTTTGGTGGTCCTAAGTTATGAAATTAAAAAGACAAGATAACTAGCAAAGCCAAGTAACTAGGCTAATCATCAAACAAAACTAAGAAAAAGGGGTTTAAAACTACAAAGATAAAGCCTTGGGGGAAATTGATATCCACTTCCAAACCTAATGTAGATCATTGAACCATTCACTCATTCTATCACATTCATTACTTGGCTTAACATTAACATACTTATCTAGCAAGAATCACAGCACATTATGCACAAGAAGTTCTAAGTTCGTGTTCATAGATTTTCATGCAAAGGAGCTAAGGAATTCGTTAATTTCCTAACACCCGAACACTTCAATCATAAAAACACTTCCTATTCTCAAAAAAACCCATGACATAAATGAAGTGAAACATAGCATCAAGAATACGTAAATGCTAAATAATAAAGGCTTCAAGAACGAGTGAAACAATCTATTGACTACTTCAACTACTTGTTGTGAAGATAAATCTTCTATCCTTCTTAGATAGTAGTTTGCAAGAGTGAATTCGACATCTCTTGTCAAACCTCACCAATGACTCCCTTAGGACTAAGAGTATCCCATTGATGGCATTTAGCACAAAGAATCAACAAGCTTGGCAACACTTATAAAAACTACACCATATCTAAGCATTTTACCAATTCATGCATTTACACAAGATTAGTCAAGAACGATCGACATTCATAGGCTTCTCTCATTTTCTACCTAAAACAAACATGACAATGAGTTCGACATCATCACATTCATCTAGCAATTATCAACACACCAACATCATTTAAGAAGCTCTAACTCATGCTCTTGGATTCCACATTAAAAGAGGGGAGAATTAGCTACTTTCTTCCAACCCTAACAAGTAATCATACAAGCAATTCATATACTCAAGCTTCCAACAATATCAATGCAATTAACAATTCACATTCAAAGCTCAATAAATCACAATAGCAAAAGCACTAAATAGATAGATATGGTTCTTACTACATAGATATGGAAGCTTCAATCCATTGCTCCCAAGATAAAACTAAGCTAGATAATCAAAACTCATAACATAGAACAAAGATCTACAAAGAAAGAATAAGAAATGGAAGAAAATGGTGAAAACTAGGGTTTTGGAGCCCCCAAGTCGGGCTTAGAGAGTTGGGGAAGAAGGGGGTTAAAAGCTATTTATAGTACAAGAAAAAAGGGAGTAAAGCACAAGTTGCAGGGCAGTATCGCGAGGCCGTCGCGACTCCGTCGCGAGTCGTGATGGAAAAAAGTTCCATTTTGTTTTGCTTCCTCCGGGTGAACCGTTGATCCATTTTGGGAGTTCTTATAGTCGATTTTATAGTACTCGAGAAGAGAATCCAATGGTACAACTCTTGGAGGCTGATTCTTCTCGGAAAATTCTGAAAACTCTGCTTCAAAACATAGATCATTCTTCACCCTTTGCTTTGCTCTCCTTTCTTCACTTTATCTTCTACCACTTTGTGAGTGGCCTTCAATCTTCTACCATCCTTTCGAATGGACTTCACTAAACCACTCCTAAGTGATCATGAGCAGTCTACAAATTAATCTTACAAAAAGGAATCTAGATGCTCATAAGGACCAAAAGTCCATTAGACTAAACATAGTTTACAAAATGAAGGATTTTTAGATATAAAAACCGAAAATGACTATCTAAACCCCTTATCATGTAAACCTACCTAAATCTAACAATCTTGCAACAAAAATGTGACAAAATATGTGTTAAATGCTTTGGAAAATACATGCATTTGAAGCCTCATCACTTTACTACCTTCATTGTGTAAGAATGTATTAAGTGATTCGCTTCGATCAGATACAATTTATTTATTTGAATTTGAACTATTCGATTACCCAGAAAAACTGTTATTTCTTTTCGCTTGGAGGCAATTTTTAGATTGCTTAAAGCGAGTATGCGATCACTAAAAAAGTGAGTATATTTTAACATATAAAATGAACTTTCGATCACCTAAGAGTGAGAATTTCTTTGGCGCTTAGGAATGAACTTTCGATCACGTAAGACCAAGAATTTCTTTGTCGCTTAAAAGTGAAATTTTGATAATTTAAGAGCGATAATTTCTTTGACGCTTAGAAGCAAAATTTCGATTGCTTAAGAGCGAGAATTACTTAGATGCTTAGAAGAAAACATTTGATCGTTTAAGAGTGAGAATTACTTTGATGCTTAGAAGCGAACTTTCGATCGCTAAAGAGCGAGAATTACTTTGACGCTTAGAAGCAAAATTTTGATCGCTTAAGAGCGAGAATTTCTTTGACACTTAGAAGAAAACTTTTGATTTCTTAAGAGTAAGAATTACTTTGACGCTTAAAAGAAAACTTCTGATTGCTTAAGAGCGGGAATTACTTTGACGCTTAAAAGAAAACTTTCGATCTCTTAAGAGCGATAATTTTGCATTGTAATTTTGGGAAGTGTCAAAAATTTCATAAAGTCAACCAGTTGCTGCGCAGAGCATGAAAATCTAGGAATAGTTACATGATGAAATCAACCATTCTTCAACCTCAAAAGATATAAGGCTAACCATTCCTACAACTTGTGATGCTGTCAAAGGTTAACTATGTTCCACCGCTTAGGAATGCAGTCACCATTCCTTGAACCCAAGGTGTAACTCCCCCTAGGTGAGCTTTGTGCACTCTATAAGGTCCTTCCTACTTAGGGGCCAGCTTCCCCTTTGGTTCCCACTTGCTCTTCTCTTTTTTTTCTCACGATAAGGTCTCCTAAAAAAATTGTGCTCCTTTCACCCTTCGATCATAATACCGCTTCACCTTTTCCTTGACTTTGGCTTCTCATATGGATGTTGAGGTTTGTCTTTTTTCTAAAAGATCCAAGTCGAGGCAACGGTTGTCTTCATTGCTAGCATCCCTGGCTATCATCATTCTGGGACTGGGCCTGCCAAATTTCTATGGGTATTATAGCCTCCGAACCATATACTAGCCTATACGGTGTATCTCCCATGGTAGAAGACTCCACTGTTTGATAAGACCACAACACACTGGAGAGTTAATTGACCCAGTTTCCCTTTGCTCCCTCCAGTCTCTTTCGGATTCCATTAACAAGGGTTTAGTTGGTGGCTCCGACCACCCCGTTTGCCAGGGGGTGATATACTTATGTGACTTTTAGTTGGATCTTAAACTCCTTACACCAACTCTTGAAGGGATCATTCACGAATTGGGTTCCATTGTCTGTAATGAACGCTTTTGGTATACCAAAGCGACAGACGATGTTCTTCCAACAAAATGAAATGACTGATTTTCCCTTCAAGTTTGCCAATGGCTCAGCTTTGACCCACATAGTAAAGTAATCAGCCGCCACTATCAGATACTTGAACCTTTCGGGTGCTTCTGGAAAAGGTCCCACCAGGTCTATTTCCCACTTATCGAATGGCCAAGAACTGGAAAAGGTCCCACCTGATACTTGAACCTCCCAAGAATTTCTTTGATGCTTAAAAGCGAACTTTCAATCGCTTAAGAGCAAGAATTACTTTGACGCTTAGAAGAAACTATTAATATCTTAAGAGCAAGAATTACTTTGATGCTTAAAAGAAAACTTTTGATCGCTTAGGAGTGATAATATTGCACTGTAATTTGGGATAGCATCAAAACTTTCATTAAGTCAACCGGTTGTTGCGCAGAGCATGCAAACCTGGGAATAGTTACACGGTGAAATCATCCATTCTTCAACCTCATAAGATCTAAGGCTAACCTTTCCTGCATTTGGTGTTACTGTCGAAGGATAACTATGTTCCACCACTTAGGAATGCAGTCGCCATTCATCGAACCCAAGGTGTAACTCCCCCTTAGGTGAGCTTCGAGCACTCTATAAGGTCCTACCCAATTAGGAGCCAACTTCCCCTTTGTTTTATGCTTGCTCTTCTCATTTTTTCTCATGATGGGGTCTTTCATAATGAATTGTTCTCCTTTCACCCTTCGATCATAATACAGCTTCACATTTTCCTTGACTTTGGCTTTTTGGATGGATACCAAAGCTCGTCTTTCTTCTAACAGATCCAAGTCGAGGAAACAGTTGTCTTCATTGCTTGCATTGCTAGCTGTCGTCATTCTGGGAATGGGTATGCCAATTTCTACGGGTATCACAACCTCCGATCCATATACAAGCCTATACAGTGTATCTCCCATGGTAAAATACTCTACAGTTTGATAAGACCCCAACACACTGGGGAGTCCATTGACCCAGTTTCCCTTTGCTCCCTCCAGTCTCTTTTGGATTCCATTAACAAGGATTCAACTTGTGGCTCCGACCAGCCCGTTTGCCAGGGGGTGATATCCCGATGTGACTTTTAGTTGGATCTTAAACTCCTCACACCAACTCTTGAAGGGATCATTCACGAATTGGGTTCCATTGTTTGTAATGAACATTTTTGGTATACCAGAGCGACAGACGATGTTCTTTCAACAGAATGAAATGACAGATTTTCCCATGATGTTTGCCAATGGCTTGGATTTTCCCACTTAGTAAAGTAATCAACCGCCACTATCAGATACTTGAACCTCCAGGATACTTTTGGAAAAGGTCCCACCAGATACTTGCACCTCTTGAGAATTTCTTTAACGCTTAAAAGTAAACTTTCGATCGCTTAAGAGCGAGAATTACTTTGATGCTTAGAACCAAACTTTTGATATCTTAAGAGCAATAATTACTTTGATGCTTAAAAGAAAACTTCCAATCGCTTAAGAGCGATAATATTGCACTGTAATTTGGGGAAGTGACAAAACTTTCATTAAGTTAACCAGTTGCTGTGCAGAGCATGCAAATCTGGGAATAGTTACATGGTGAAATCAGCCATTCTTCAACCTCATAAAATCTAAGGCTAACCCTTCCTACAACTGGTGATACTGTTGAAGGTTAACTATGTTCCACCGCTTAGGAAGGCAGTCGCCATTCATCGAACCCAAGGTGTAACTCCCCCCTAGGGGAGCTTCGAGCACTCTATAAGGTCCTTCCCAATTAGGGTCCAGCTTCCCCTTTGTTTCATGCTTGCTCTTCTCATTTTTCTCATTATGAGGTCTCCCACAATGAAGTGCGCTACTTTCACCCTTCGATCATATTACCACTTCACCTTTTCCTTGACTTTGGTTTCTTGGATGGATGCTAATGTTTGTCTTTCTTCTAACAAATCAACGTCGAGGCAACGATTATCTTCAAGAAATGCTAGCTATCGTCATTCTGGGACTGGGTATGCCAATTTTTGCGGATATCACATCCTTCGAGCTATATACTAGCCTATAAGGTGCATCTCCCGTGGTAGAAGACTCCACTGTTCGATAAGACCACAACACACTGGCCCATTCATTGACCCAGTTTCTCTGTGCTCCCTCCAGTCTCTTTCGGATTCCATTGACAAGGGTTAGGTTGGTGGCTCCGACCTGCTCATTTGCCAGGGGGTGATATACTGATGTGAATTTTAGTTGAATCTTGAACTCCTCACACCAACTCTATCCTTCCTGAGGGATAATCATTGAGGAGATATCCTCTTCGAAAACCTCTGAAGCTCTATCGGATATGCTATTTTTAGAAGTTTGTTTATCTCCTTCATTGTGGTTTATAACTTGTTTTCTTTATGCAGTGAACAGTGCCCAAGATTTCTTCGATGCTCTTGAGCGGGAGAAGAACCTCCAGGTGAGGAAGCCCACCCCCCCCCCCCCCCTTCACACCCACACAAGGTCCTAAGAGAGGCATCCTGTCTAGGAGAAGCCCAAGAAGAAACCCAGGTTTTAGGAGGGGTCGACCTTCTCATAAGGCTGATGATAACAACCTCTACTATGAGGTTGAGAATGACGAACTGTCCCTGAACTATCTCGGGGCCGTGAGCAACGATCCTTTGGTGAGTTACCTCTTTTGTTTCCTTTTCATTACTCTTTATTAGACTTTCCCTTATACCTTCATTTTTTTATCCTAGTTCAGGTGGTGGCGGCTGTTCGATTGGCCTTGCAGTCAACTGGCATCTTTGCCAGCCAGGTCCTACCCCTCTTGTAAGGACCGCTCGAAGCAGTTGCTGAGGTTGTTGGAGAGGATGAACGAGCTAAGCGATAGAAAGAGATTGATGATCTGAATGATGATTTTAAGAAGTCCAGGGAGAGAGAGAAATGTTTGACGAGAAAGTGTTAACCTGAAGTTCAGCATGCCTTGCTAACAATTCCCTATAAGCTGATGGGATTACATGATTTGAGGATACCTTTATGTACATCATGGGAATGGGAAAGGGGTGGGATCAAACCAATGTCTAAGACCCTTGAAGCTTGCATTGACCCCCGACACTAAGGAGAATATGATGGTAGGCTGAGGTAAGTTTTCTAGCCCAGGCGGTCTCAAGGTTCGACTTCTTGGTGTTATCAAGAAAGGGAAGAGGTTTCTGACGGCCACGGACCTTCACGACCTCACCATTCAGGAGGCTAAATCCAAATCCAATGATCATTCATCGAATGCCAACAAGAAAGATGTTGAGGGTGATCGTGGAAAGGCTGGGACTTCTGAGACTTGTCATAGCGTAGGGTATGAGGCTAGATATGTATGAGTCCTAATTCTCTCTTTTGTTTAGGCTATGTTTTGTAAGACTTTGAATGATTGAACCCTAATCGAATGTTTTGTTAGATAATCTCAAATTTGGCTCGACCTTTTTAATCAAAATTGTTAATTCGAGTGCTCGACCATCACTTTTTATGCTTTATAGAATGCCATTCTGCGAGATGAGCTGGAAAAGTCTATTCAAGAGTTCGCTAGAGTTAAGGTAGAGTTCTCGAAGGTACTTGTTAAATTGGCTCTATTAAGTGATGATTTATCCCAAGCTAATAGGGAACTGTCATCTTGGCAAAATGGCAGCCATCCTTCGATGGTAGAGCTTCTTAGCAAGGCGAGGAGTGACTCTACGTCTGGTCTAACGACTGTTGCCCTCGCCATAGTAGACAAAATGTGTGATGCTAACGAACTCAATCATCGGGATACTTTGCAAGAGATGATGAACAAATATCCTAGTTTGCATAAGTATCTTACTGATGCTAGGTTATATCGTAATTTGAGTCAGTGGGGTGATAGCAGGTGCTATCAGAACGAAGTTAATAAGCTCGAATCCCAGATAAGCGAGATGGCCAAATGAGACAGCTAGTTAACCAAAGAAGTTTCTAGGCTGCAAGGGGTTATCGATGATAACCAACGGTTCTGCAATGAGATCGTAAGCTAGAATTCCAAATTTTGAGCCAAGTGTTAGATCATGCTGCCACTATCCAACTCTACTCGAATAGCCTTCGAGCGCGTGGGTTATCATACGAGGTCCTTGACATGGGCCCTATTGGTGACATCTTTAAATTTTTGTGTGATACTGAGATGGCTATACTTCAAAAGGGTTTAGATAGAGATCCAGACTACTACGTAGCCTTTGATGCCATTTGTGATTGGAAATAGCGCACCGGTCAGAAAATAATGCCTATTCCCGATGAGCAGGTCCTTCGAATAGGAGTCCTTTATCTGGGATTACGCCGAAGGGATTCGCAAATTGGGTTCCATTGTCTATAATGAATGCTTTTGGTATACCAAAGCGATAGTCTATATTCTTCCAACGACATGAAATGACAGATTTTCCCTTGATGTTTGCCAACGGCTTGGCTTCGACCCACTTCGTAAAGTAATCAAATGCCTCTATCAGATACTTGAACCTCATGGTTGCTTCTGAAAAAGGTCCCACCAGGTCTATTCCCCACTTATCAAATAGCCAAGAACTATATATGTTGATCATTTCTGCCTGAGGAATGTGGGTTATAGGCGCATGTTTTTGGCATTGGTTGTAAGCCTGGATATACCTATTAGCATCTTCGAACATGGTTGGCCAATAGTACCCAGCGCGAAGCATTCTCCTTACTACTGATCGGGCTCCTTGATGACTGTCGAAGATTTCTTTGTGGACTTCCTACATCAAGTACTGTGCGTCGATAGGGGTGAAACATCGAAGTAAGGGTTATAGATACCCCCTTCGATACAAGGTTACATCATGTATAACATACTTTTGTACCTTGGGATCTGTGGTGAGAACAAGGCCGGAGTCTCCCTGAACGCACATACCCCTACAGGCCAGAGTCTCCCAAACATATTCTCTTCATCCTGATCTCCCTCTTTACTCAATCAACTACTAAACCAAATTGATTAAGGCCTCACACAATGGAATGGAGCTTTGAGATAAGCATGGCAGCTTTTTCAAATTCGGCGCCGGTGTTCTGCAAATCGATTGATGAACATTGCAATCTAAGGTTTTCGACAATTGAAGGTTTCAGAGAGAGGTTTCACACGCCATTTCAACGATGGAGAAAGTGGGGCAACGATGGCAGAGCAGATGAGGTGTCGACGGTGGAGGAGGCATAAAGAAGGTGATGAGCAGGCGTTATTTTTTGGTTCATTTGTAGATTGGTCCCTATATTTTTTTTATTTTCATTATAGACCCCGAGTCCAAATAATTTATAATTTCACCCCAAATTTGGTTTGCTTTTTTGCTATTTTTCCTCTAGTTCTTGGTCTCGCCACGAGACAATCTCGCAACGAGACAATCTCGCAAGAGACGGACTCAACCTACAATGATTAGCTAGATAGTTAACAAGTCGAATAACACGTAAAGTTAGGTTCCAAGTACTCCCTCCTTCCCAGCCAAATCTGCACACTTTTCTTTTATAGGTGTTCTAGACAAATCTACACACTTTCTATTCTAGAAAATATTCAAAGTAACCGAAGACATGTTTGCCCCTAAAAGTCTACAATTTTTCACTACATTTGATCGGCTTCATCTATAACCATTCCACTACTATCTACTTCTTTATATTCCTCTTCTAACCATTCCACTTCTCTTCCAATAATGATGAAAACTAAAAACTCAATCCAGATTTTAATCTTTTCCTCCACCCGTTTCTCTCTCTTTTTTCCCCACATAATTCCTCTGCACAAAACCCGTTTTGAGCATATCTCTGCCCAAATCTAACCTTCCTTAGCCGGCTCCTCCCTTCCACCGCCCAACCCATTACCGCTAGAAGCATCGTCGTCTGCATAAGCTAAATGGGGTAAATGCGCGCTACTCTTCAAGGGACAGACTCCAAGAATAAGGGCAATCTAAGACGTCCAATCTCTCAAGTGCGTGCACCGGGTTGACCCAGAAAACCTCACCAACTCCGGCACCACAGATGCCCCCTCTCGCCTCCTCAAATCGGACCTCATTGCAGCGTTCAACGAGCTCTTGCGCCAGGACCAAGTCGAGGTCGCGCTCAAGGTCTTCACGGTGGGCCTCTACGCGAAGTTGGTTTTAGGTCTGGAGAAAGCGGGTTGGGTCGGGCTCGACGATTAGGGCTTCTAAGTTTTTCACATTTTCATCATCTGGTTTTAGCTGATTAACGATTTTCATCATCAGGTTTTAGTTAATTCGCGGTTTTCATCAACTTTTATCATCTGGGTTTCTCCGATTTAGGGTTTTCTTTAACTGGGTTAAGGTGATTGTGATGTAATTTACGTTCGGATTGTGTTTTGTTGAATGAACTGATGGTTGAGTTTTGTTGAATGAACTGGTGGTGGTTGTTGGTGGTTGTTGATGGTTGTTACTGGTTAGTGGTTGTGGTTGTGAGGAGGTGATTGCTGGTGGTGGTTTAGTTTGGTGGTGGAAGGGTAAGGACATTTCAATGAGCGGAAATTTTTTGTTCCTCTCTCTCTCTGCATGTTTAACCGGGACAGAGGGAGTATAAAATATTTAGATGTTCTAATTCAATTTGGGTAGTCCTCCTCAAGTTTCAGAGTAACATGAAAACATACTGGTCAGACTAGTTAGTTAGAATTCCATTATTTGGAACACCTAGTACCAATATTGTATTACTTTATTATTTTATTTTTTTAAAAGAAATTCACCGTTGGTGGTGGGGGATTTGGCAGATCTCTACCTGTTTATTACATAAAAATCAAAGGTACATAAAAGAGGGGACTTAATACATTATCCCTGAGAAAAGGTTAAGATGGTCTTAAATCTATACACCTATTTTCTAACCTAAAGACCATCAAACCACTCAAACGTGGAAAGACAACAGTGCTACTGCTATCAAAAAATTTGTAGCTTGTTCATACCAAAAACTGCTACAAAACCTATCTATCCTATTTTAATCTGAGGGAGTGCAACATCATCCATCTTCACTTTACCCTGTATTTCTCTTGGAAGATATGTATACACATAAAAGTTATTTACCTGTTTACTGCTTGCAGTTCTGGACAATAAATTTTTTACTTCATTAGCTTCTCTGAAGATGTGATTGATGGTGAATTCAAAATGTTGTAGCAGCTGCCATATGAGTCTCATGTCTTGCAGGCTTTTCCATGGGATCTGTCATTGCATCTTCACTAGCTTGACCAGCACTTCTGAATCCGACTCAATCTCCAAATTATGTATCTGGTTTTGTTGTGCTTAATATAATCCTTCAATTATATCTATAGTTTCTGCCTACAAACAATTCTCAGCATGTATAGTTTTGGCTAGTACAGCTACAACCTTACCTGTGTGATCTCTAATTACACAACTAGCACCTGAGTGTCCAGTAGCTAACCAAGAACCATCAAAGTTCAATTTATATAAAGAAGGTAGAGTTCATTTGACAATTCTTATTGGCTTTCTAATAGGGACCTTTCTATGAAGGATGGTTGGATAAGTTTTGGGCAGATCCCATTTAAAGTCTAATTTGAAGGCAATCAGGATGTCATTGATTTGGTGTAAGCATTTACTGATTTTGGTCTCTATGCAAGGTTTAGAGCCATCAAATAAATAAGAGCACTTAGCACACCAGATAAACCATATCACTACACAAGGAAGGATTTTAATCAGGTTAGCACATGTAGCATCTCTAGAAGGAATGTTCCAGTAATAATAATATATGCCCCACAAGAACTCAAAATGTTTTGAGTTCAAGTTGAAGACCTTGTCCATGATGTTCCAAAATGTCTAGATTTGATTGAATTGATTGAAGCTGTGGTGGATAGATTCAGAATCTTGAAAATGGAAACAACATATGGAAGGCAAATTAAATTGAAAATCTTCAAGTACATCAGGAAATGCTATTAACCTGTTTAATAACTTCCAGTTCATTAAGCTTATTTTCCTTGGTATGAGGTTAGACCAAAGGTGTTAAATGAGTTGATTCTCATTTTCTTTGGGCTAATTAGTTCATATGTTGTTTTTACAGAGAATTGGTCATTTTGAGTTAATTTCCAGGTTAATTTGTCCTCATAAACATGGTAAATTCTATGATCTATTTTCAGCATCTCCAAGATATGATCTAGTAAGCAGTATCTGAATTGATTTACGTAGAATGTTTTGTTAGATATAAAATCAAATACTGAAATGCCTGATTGAGGAATCTGGGATGTGTCTTGAAGATGATAAATTAAAGGCCCTGTTTCAGTCCAGTTAGCTAACCAGAAGGATACTGTCCCTTTGCCTAACTGAACTTTGGAGTTCTCCCTAGCTATATGATGAATCTCCTAGATTCTTTCCATGTCTTTGAGTTTTGTGTGTATCTGACATTGACCACATAGTTTGAGCCCAAAGGGATTTTCCATTCAGAAGTTTCCACCATAATTTTATGGAAAAGCTTTTAGTGAGAACGTGGAGATCTTTGAAACCTAAACCATTTTCCTCAAGATGATAACATAGTTTAGTGTAGGATCTCCAGGTTTTCCTCTTCTGAGTGCCAGTTGAGTTGGAATTAGAGTTCCAAATAAACTTGGCAAGAGTCTTATGTATTTGATCAATTATGGTTTTTGTTGGTTTGAGTACCGTGATCAAGTGTGTTGGCATTGCTGCTAATACATGCTTGATAAGTACTATTTTTCCAATTTGAGAGAGGAGTTTATTTTGCCAATTATTAATCTTTGCTTGAATTGAGTTTGTCATCCCTATGTAAAAAGAGTTTTTAGCTCTTCTAGTAAAGATGAGACATCCCAGATACTTGAAAGGTAGAGAGCCTTCTGGCATTCCAGTCTCTTGTTTAGCTAGAGTTATGATTCTATTTTATGTGTGTTTAGATGTGTAAAAAGAGGATTTTTCAAATTTTACTTTTTGACATGTTGTCAGTTCATACATAGGATTTTAGAAAGATTATTACAGTTTTTTAAACCATGCTTTGAGTACTTTAAGAGTATTGCAATATCATCTGCAAATGATAAGTGGGAGATGATTTTCATTTTGTAAGGAAGCTTATAAGCTTGAATGTTTGCATAGGTGCTTAAGAAATTTAAGTTTCTAGAAAATGCTTCTGCCATTAAAATAAATAAGAAGGGAACAATGGATCACCTTGTTCTAATCTCGTTGTTGCAGCCTTGCAAGAAAGAAACCGACAAAATTTTCATTTATCAGTATTAAAAAATATGCTGATTTAATGTTTCAGCATGATTAAACTGACCAGATGGTATTACCTTATTATTATGTTATGCGGTAAGCACTCTAAAAGAAGTTGACCCATATCATTAGTATTGTAATATGGCACACAGATAAAACAAAACACAGGACTATAATTCTTGGACTTCAACAATTGTGTTCCATTCTATTACGTTCAGATAACAAACCCAAACAATTAAATCATATACCCACATATCCCACTAAGCAAAACCAAAGAAGCATTAACAACCGGCAAAGTGTTGGGATAGACGGTCTTTCCATAGGCTTATGGAAAGACGGGATTTGATTAGAATATTAAAAGGTAAAAGATCTTAATTGCAATATTAAAATTTTAGTATGTAACATGTAGTAGTTATAAAATTTATAACCCGGTTCATGCAACCCGAAAATTTTATCTTAATTTCTTCTAATTTACACTTTAAACCTTGGTCTTTCCATAACTTATGAAAAGACCGTCTTTCAAGAGACGGACTCTTAACAACACACTATTTTTTTTATCTTAAAACAAACTGTGCCATATCTAAAACAAACTCACTCCATCTGTCCCCACGTAAGTATCTTACTTTTCTTTTTTCTACTATTCATAGATGACTTTAAAAGTTTATTATCTTAAATTACATGTAGTAAAAAATTATAAAATATAGATAATCCAAAAATATACGTTACGATAAAAGTAACTGTGGATCTCAAATAGTCATTTTCACATTTATATATTTATGAATTTTTACTATCTAAATAATATCAACTTTATCCTAAGACCATGTACAATGGTTGAACCGCTCTGCAACAATTCTTGTGGTTTCAGTTTATTAAATATTCAATCTCTCTCCTCCACTTCATCATCTGAAGCCACAAAGAAATCACCCTTTTTTTCTCTCCACAATGGTTGAAACCACTTTGCAACCACTTCATGGATCCCACTTGATTTTCTCTACCATATTCATTAATTACCTTCTATATTTGATTTAAATAAATTTGCCAACTAAAATAAATTGAAACGTGAAATTTAATAATGCATTTTAAAATTTTAATTTCATTTTTTCAAAAAAAATATTAAAAATTTTGTGATGTGAAATTAAATAATAAGAGAATTTGATTTTAAAAATTCAAGATTAAAAAATAGGCAAAGTCTTGGGAAAGACCATCTTTCCATAGGCTTATGGAAAGACGGGGTTTAATTAGAATAATATAAAGGTAAAAGGTTTGAGTTGCAATATTAAAATTTTATTATGTAACGTGTTGTAGTTATAAAGTTTATAACCCAATTCATGCAACCCAAAAATTTTATCTTCATTTCTTCTAATCTGCTGTTTAGACCTTGATCTTTCCATGGCTTATGGAAAGACCGTCTTTCAAGAGACGGACTCAAAATAGGCAAAGTCTTGGGAAAGACGGTCTTTCCATAGGCTAATGGAAAGACGGAGCTTAATTAGAATAATAAAAGGTAAAGGGTCTTAATTGCAATATTAAAATTTTAGTATGCAACATATAGTTGTTATAAAATTTATAACCCAGTTCATGCAACCCAAAAATTTTATCTTCATTTCTTCTAATTTACACTTTGAACCTTAGTCTTTCCATGAATCGTCTTTCAAGAGACGGACTCTTTAAAATAAATGAAATTAAAATAATAATTATTTTAATTTTTTCAAAATTAACATATAGTAAGAATTCATGATGTAAATATTAAAAAAAATATTCAAGTTGTGCAGAAATAAAACTTGTCCTTGATGCCCGTCTCCCGCGAGACCGTCTTACCGTACAACCAGTGGCTAGAGTGACAATAAGTAAAGAGCAAATGAAATTTGGGGGTCAAACTATAATTACTTTTTTCTCGGTTGCAAAAAAATGAAAAAAAAAATTGGAGGGTTATAAACAAAAAAAGGCAGAACAGTCACCTCCTTCACGCTTTCTCCGCCGCCGCCGCGAATCTCAACCGCCGTCGCCGCCTCGCATCTCCACCGTCGCCGCCTTGCCGACACTGCCGTTACATCGCAACCTCTAAATCGCAAGTCTTCGTCCGTCATATCGCAATCTCCGTCCGTCTTCTCCGGTGTCGATCCGCCTTGTCTTTTCGTCTCCACGCAATCTCAGCCATTGCGTCGTTGAAAATCCTATGTTCGCTTTAAATCTGAATCTGATCAGAAAATTGAAGCTCTAGATCGCGGAGGTGTCCGCCACCTTCTCCGCTAAATCGCACTGCTTTAGCAGTGGCTTTCCGTCCATTTCTTTATTCCGACCTTAGGCCATGGGCAGTGGTAGAGACCACTACCGGTCTCTTACCAATTAAATATATTATTTTTCTCATTTACTCTCTTCCACCTCATCTTAATAGACCACTTAAGAGACAACCCATTTTTTTCTCCACAATGGTTAAGAGACCACTATATACTATTCATGGAACCCACTTGATTTTCTCTATCCTACTCATTAAATTGAGCATTAAATATTATTTTAAATAAATTTATCCGCAAACAATAAGTTGAATATAAAATTTAATACAATTATTCCAATGAAATTAAAAATAAATAATAAGATAATTCTATGTTTTTAAAATTATATAAAAATTATTAAAATTACAAAAATCAATTATAACAACTATAAAAATTGCAGAAAACACTAAATAAAATATCAATTATTACAATTTGAAAATAAAAATTATATTAAAATAAGAATTCTTAAAAAATAAAAAAAAATTAATTTTTTTTTAATTACGGTTGGGACACGTGTCACCACCAGAATGGGACGTGTCCCATTCAAAAATTAAAGGAAGACCAGAAAATTACTGGGACACGTGTCTCCACAAGGATGGGACACGTGTCCCATTCAAATTTGCAGGGAAAAATAGTTGAGTTAGTGGGACACGTGGCCCAATGAGGGGATGACACGTGTCCCATTTGGAGCAAAAAAAAGGGCCGCATTTCAGCGGCCCTACATCCCATGTGCGTCCACAGTCCATGCGGCCTCCAAACCGGGATCTTGGTAAGAGCCTGGTGAGTGGTCTCTTAACAAGAGACCACTCAAGAGACCACCACTGTGGTGGTTTTCGGTCTCTTAAGCGGTCTTTTAATTTTAAGAGACCACCACTGCCCATGCCCTTAATCTGGTGTCCTTTTCAGAATCATACTTATCCAAAAACAAAAACAGCGTCTTGAATTTGTCTTGATTCCAATGGCGTGTTTTAGTTACAATCAGTGCCTACGTCGATATCGAGCCAGCGGATTCGACGAAATCGACGCCGTTAGGTTGTTGAGAGGAGAAGAGACGGAGAACAGTTGAGATGGCGAACGGTTAATAAGGCAAAGGGAGGAGAAAAGGCGGCATAAGGGTAGCCGGCGAAATCGGAAAATCGAAAAATCGGTAAAGAAGGCAGGTCAAGTCAAAACAGAAATTCGGGTAAAAAAAGGGTATTGTTATATCACGCCCTGTATTTTACTCGTTTACGCCCTAATACGTACTTATATGTATAATACTTAATTTAATTTTTCAAAATAAAACAAAAATAAAAAAATAAAAATTAATATTCCCTCCAGACCACTGCCGGCGCCGGACCAACGCCACCTCCACAACTGGCGTCGGACCACCTCCACCTCCACCGTCGGCGACGGACCACCTCCACTCCACAACCGGCGCCGGACCACCTACACCTCCACCGCCGGCGCCAGACCACCTCCACCACCAGCGTCGGACCACCTAGAGAAGAAGAGAAGAGAACGGCCGGACCACCTGGAGGAGAAGAAGAGAACAGGAGAATAGAAGAAAACGTGAGAAGAGAGCGGGAGAAGAGAAGAGAACGGGAAAAGAGAAGAGAAAGGGAGAAGAGAACGGGAGAATAAGAGAACAGGAAAAGAAGAGGCGGGAGAAGAATAGAACGGGAGAGAAAAAGAGAACGGGAGAAGAAGAAAAGAGCCGGGAGAAGAAGAGGAGAACGGGGAGAAGAGAACGCGGCCGAGAGAAGAAGAGGCGAGCCGGAGCCGGAGAAGGAGAGGAGAGTGGGGGCCGCCGGAGAAGAAGGCCGGAGGAGAAGAATGCCGGAGAAGAAGAGAAGAAGAAGAGGAGAAGAAGAAGACTGGAGAAGAAGGCCGGAGAAGAAGATCTGGCTGGAGAAGAAGACCGGCGGCGGAGGAGGACGGCGGCGGCGGAGGACGGCGACGGCGGAGGACGGCGGCGGATGAGGGCGGCGGCGGAGGACGGCGGAGGACGGCGGAGGACCGGCGGCGGCGACGGCGGAGGACGGCGGCGGCGACGGCGGAGGACGGCGGCGGCGATGGCGGAGGACGGCGGCGGCGACGGCGGAGGACGGCGGCGGATGAGGGCGGCGGCGGAGGGCGGAGGACGGCGGCGGAGGACGGGCGGCGGCGGTGGTGGAGGACCGCGACGGCGGAGGACGGAGGACGGCGGCGGCGGCGGAGGACGGCGGCGGCGGCGGAGGACGGCGGCGGCGGCAGAGGACGGCGGTGGCGGCGGCGACGGTGGCACCGGCGGAGGTGGTGGACGGCGGGGAGTGGTGGTAAATAATAAATATAATTTAATATTAAATTAAACATATTTTAATTAATTAAATTAAAAATACATATTATATACTAAATTGTATAAATACAGGGCGTGATATATCAATTCACTAAAAAATGGTTTGGCTAAATTTATTTTTGGGCCTGACTTAAAGTCACAATTTGTATTAAAGTTAAAAACAAAAATCATCAAACATAAAACAAATAACCTTAAATTAAATTAAATTAAAATTATAAAAAAATATTTTAAAAATCCAACATCAATTTGTAATAATCAAAAGTCAAATATAAAACATAAAACATCAAATTAAATTAATTAAAAATCATACAAAATTGTAAAATAATCCAGTATCAAATTGAAATAATTAAATTCAGATCTAAATAATACACATCATATAAAAATTACTAAACATCAAATCAAAAAATTAAAATATCAAACTAACATTGTAAAACATCTTATTAAAATAAGTTGAAAATATATATTCCATTATTGTAGTAGATTTGAAAAAACTATTTTGACGCTTCACTTATAGCTACTGATCTCTTGTTTTTATATGATAATTCACAGATGTAAGATGATACATATCACTTATGTATATTACAAATAAACAAGACATAAAACATCAAACACCGATAGCTCAAAATCGAATTAATTAAATGAATCATCACTGTCACAACAAAAAGATATAAAATTAGCATATGAAAGTGGCAAACTCTAATTTGAAAATTTACATTTGCATGTGAAAATGTCAATCGCCATAACTATCGAACCATCAAACATTATTCATTACAAAAGTTCAAATACCCTAATAAGGAGCTAACGTACTGAAAAAATTCAAACCAAGTGGTTCAACACTAACAATCAACCATCATAACTAAAAACTCAATGTCAAACAATACATGCTAAACAATCAAATTCTATTTTTTCCCCTCGATTTGTTTCCCTTCGCCACTGACTTTTTCACAGACCTGCCTTCTCCTGCTGGTTTTGAAGCGGATGATTCTCTTACTGCATCAACACACATATCAAAGGTCGACTACGGTTCTCTGTTCAAGGGAACACCTTTAGAACATGGTTTCTCATACCATTTTTTATTAACTCATCAATGGCATCGTAGACCTTGGAAAGTATTCCTGTGAAATAATATAAAACATCATATAAAGTAATTACAACGTCAATATCTGTAATTAAAACATCACCATAGTACATATTACATCAGTGACAACTACATTGAGGAAAAGTCAAATACATTACTTAAAACATCAATCTCAAAATCTAAAAACATCAAACATTACACACTAAAATATCAAAAGAACAAAATTGAACATCAGTTGCATATTTAAATATGAAAACACCACAAGTATCAAACACTGAAATTAAAAATATTACACCAGCACACATAACAATACTTAGAGCTCAAACGTGAAAACTGGACAAGCATTCTTAGACATCTAAGAAAAAACACCAACAACACAAAAATTAGCACAAATCATTACAAAACTCTAAGATATCACACCCACAATCAAAGCAACAAAATTGAACATCAATTGCACACTTAAAACACTACAAGTATCAAATACTGAAACTAAATCATCACACCAACACAAATAAATAGAGATTAAACATAAAACATGAAAGATCAACAATAGTATTTAAAAAGTCACAGCTGCAAAATAACAAAATTTACATATTCTATTTCCTTCTCAATTGCAGCAACACTGGGCATGCATTCTTACACATCTAAGAAATAGCAACAAAAACACAAAAATTATCACAAATCGTAACGAAATCGTAACGAAATTCTAACATATCACACACACAATCAAAGCAACAAAACTGAACATCAATTGAACACTTAAAACACTACAAGCATCAAATACTAAAATTAAATCATCACACCAAAACAGATAAACAGTACTTAAAACATAAACATGAAAGATTAAGCATAAAACCCGAAAGGTCAACAACAGTATTTAAAAAGTCACATCTGCAAAATAACAAAATTTACAAATCCTCTTTCCTTCTCGATTGCATCAACAGTGGGCATGCATTCTTACACATCTAAGAAACAACAACAAAAAAAATTAGCACAAACCCCCTAAGATATCACACACACAATAAAAACCCAAAACTCAACACCAATTGCACACTTAAAACACTACAAGCATCAAATATTGAAATTAAATCATCACACCAACACAGATAAACAATAATTAAAACCTAAACATGAAATATTAAACATAAAACCTGAAAGGTCAACAATAGTATTTAAAAAGTCACATGCAAAATAACAAAATTTACGAATCCTCTTTCCTTCTCGATTGCAGCAATAATGGCAAAAACATTCTTAAACATCTAAGGAACAACAACAAAAAAATTTTTAGCACAAATCTAACAAAACCCTAAGATATCACACACAATCAAAACTGAACATCAATTGCACACTTATGCATGAAAACACCACGAACATCAAGTGCTGAAATTAAAATATCGCAACAACACTGATAACAGTACTTAAAGCCTAAAACATGAAACCTGAAACATCATACAAAAAACCTGAAAGATCAATACATGTAGCCAAAACATCACCGCCGGAAATTTAGAAAACTTACAAACGATTCTTCCTCATCGATTGCAACAACAATGATGCAAATCTCCTTAAAAATCTAACAAACGGAAGTAGCAACAGAAATATTAGCACAAATCCACAAGAACAACTCACAAAAAAAAAAGAAAAATCCCCAAATATTAATACATTGAACAACATAAACCCTAGAAAATCACATGAACCCAAAAAAAGCAAACAAAAATCGAAAAAAAAAACAACAAAATATGCATAAAAACTTTGAGCAGGGACATTACCTTCGAAGATTAACACAAAACGAAGCTTGTATAGTGTTCGGCTGCCAAAAAATTGCTAGAAAATTCGCCGAAAAACTCCAGAAAATTGTGACTAATCTTTGCGCGCATGAAAGAGGAAGAAAAATGAAGATGATGAGCGGTTAAAAATGAGCTAAAATTGAAGAAGATGGAAGAGAAATGGATAAGAGAGAGGAGAAAGAGATTTGAGTTGGAGAGGAGAGAGAATATGAAGGTTTATGTGCAGGAGAGAGGAAAGGAGAAGAGAGAAGAAATTTCAGAAAAATATGAGGAAATGGTGATATTTATACATGGACTTAAATGTAAAATAGTTAAATTTTACATCCAGCCCCTAGACTTTTAAAAACTTTAATTAGAAACCTCATGCTACATTTGTAATAATTTAATCTCTGGTCTCGCTGCGAGACCGTCTTGCACAAGACTTTGTCATTGTAAAATATTGAAATAACATATTCACTTTTGTGGAAAGTATACTCCCACAATTACCTAACAAATTAATAAAAATGAAAGTAAATAACTGAACCATAAGTTTGCTCCTCTAAATTATTTAGGATAATAAATAGAGAAATATAACGGAATATAGATCAATTCCTCAACAATGAATGAATTTTGAAGCTTGTGTTATCCTACTTTTCTTTAAATTTTGATTGCTCTTCGTCTTGACTTTCAAGCTTCGACATCAAATTAAGTTGCACCTCTTTATTTCTTCTTCTTGAATTTTTAACTTTGTAATGAAGACACAGGATATTAGCTTGTGAAAAAAATATTAGTATTAACTTATTAGTTTAAGATTTTACCTTATGAATCTTTCGATGTATTATAAACTTGATTTTACAAATTAAGACTTGCTTGTCCGATTATCACATACATTGGTATGAGTATAGAAAGCGATGATTCTTAGTAAACAATAGTCATACCAGAAAGCATTATCTGAACACTATGAAATAAGTCGTAAACACTGTGTACTCATCAAAGTGAAGAACAGTAGAAGAAAGAAATAAATTCATGATCTAAATCTTACTTTATTTGTCAATGAACACAAACACAATGTCCTTCTATAGTAGCCTTCGGGCTATCGTCTTTGCTCTCGATCTTAGGATTGACTCGGCAAATGCATTACTAATAGAATGACGAAAGTAATTAAAATAATTACCGTAGTGGAATTTAATGACATCGATAAATTTAGCAGAATATTAAGGGAATCTGATAATGGCATAGAGCAACTGTATGATCGTTGTCCTTAACAAAAACTCTGTACCATGACAAACTTCTGCTAACTTCACTCAAGAAACACATGACAGGATGTAATAATTCATATCAATTGTACCGTCAATAAAATGTCTTTACCAATGTTGTATCTAAAAATTGCCAAACTTCTTTGCTCATCATATCGATGCATCATGTCTATATCTTTTGATACGATACATATATCGGCAGATGGGATAAATCTAAAGACAACAAAAAAAAAAGAATTACAAGATAAGCACGCAATTGAAAAATGTGCAATAAGAAAAATCACCAAACTAAAGGAATTGTGAACAATATAGCCAAATTAAACACATATATCAAACAAGTGGTATAGTCACTTAGTCTAAAAAGAATTGTATTGAATGATATTGACTGGCTTTTGTAATATGCCAAACTAGAAAGCATATATCAATAGAATTGTATTGCTCTAATGTTCCTCATTTAGTATAAGAGTGGGTATGAAATTGACATAAAAAATGGGATGATCAAACTCCAAAACGTCTGTCACCACAAAATCTCACGATGCCAATAAGTCCACCGGGAATAGGAAGGGGCCCGTACCATTTCCGGCAAACAAGAACCATTTTCACCTCATCCTCATCACCATCTTCCTCGAATTATTTCCCACTTAGACAATTGATGTCCCTTTCCATCATTAAATCAAAACACAAAAATCCACCACAATCTCGACGCTACCACAATCTCCTCATGCAATAAATTAGGGCAACATTTCAGCAGCTCATAATAACGACCATCGTACTCGTTAAAGTCTTTTGTTAAATTATGGCTAGAAGACTAAACAGAAGTGACGAAGGAGAACGAAATGAAGGTGACGAATGATGGACGAAGTAAACTTCAAAGAGATGACGTCGTTTTCAAAAATAAGAGAAGTTAAAATTACATAAATATCCCTTGCTGACAACAAGAAACAAAAAATCCTTATTATATTGCGCTTTGCAATAAGAGAAGTCAAAATGACACAAATACTCCAGTTGATGACAGAAAGTAAAAAAATACTTATTTCATTTTGATTTGCAATGATTAAAATTTAACGACCTTAATTGGGAAAAAAACATGTACAATTTAAATTGGCAAAGTGTTGGGAAAGACGGTTTTTCCATAGGCTTATGGAAAGACGAGGTTTAATTCGAATAATAAAAGGTAAAAGGTCTTAGTTGCGAACAGACCTCTCTCATGTGAGAATTGTGTCCATGACATTAAACAGAATATATACACAATTTTCACAGCTCACAAATTGAATGGGAATAGGGATAGGCATAAACATTGGATTCAGGCCAACATCATTCCACAAAATTTTCAAAAACATAGACCTGCAATTACAGTAGCTATCTGGGAAAAACCACTTATTGGCTTTAAAATTAACACAGATGCTTCATGGATCATTACTGGATCTTCCTTTGCTGCAGTAATTATAAGGGACTGGAAAGGAGATGTAGTCAAACTGAGAGTTAAAAATTTTCATAGTCCATCTCCTCTGCATGCTGAATTATTTGCTATCAAAATGGGATATGATATTTGTTCAGAACTAGCCTTAGAAATATGTGTTCTTGAATCGGATTGCTTAACTGCGGTCAGTAGTATACAAAACCTTAGGAGATGTCCCTGGAGAGTATTATCTATTTGTAATGCACTTCATGTACAACATTCCTCTCATCCAATTCAACACATACCTAGACAAGCTAACATGGTTGCGGACTTCTTGGCAAAATTTGCCAGGGCAAACAATTTACAAGGTGATATAGACATCAGGTCAATTCCTATTTTCCTTAGGGGATTGTTATTTTTAGATTCAATTGGTTTCCCGGCAATAAGAGTTGGATCTCACTTGGATATCAACAGGATATAGAATCGGTCTCTGTGATTTTAACTTCCTCTTTTGTTACTGCTTGTTAGCACGGATACTGCTATTTGCTTCTCTGCAATTTCAGGTACTATGCCAGCAAGTACGGATAGAGAAGGAAACTGACTATGTGAACTGAATGATCTCTCTCATGACTGATCTCCTATGTTACATACCTGATGATACTCACCAGATCATAATTGCTGAAAGGATTAAAAGCTTCAGATTATTATCTGCGGCCTCACCAAATTTTGAACAACAAAGGTACATTTCGTCTTCATGACGCACACATCACTGGAGCCTCCTTATGGCTTAAACTCTGTTGACAAATTGGGGTCTTGAATTCTCGATTCCCCGTCCTGTTCGCGGTATTTGGCTACAGGCTCTCCAGTGGGTGCATACTTTTGCACAGGGATAGACTAAGTACAGAATAGGAGGTTATAGTGTCTCGGTTTTATGCAGTAGATATTCCACTTCTCGGATCACCTTTTGATGATCATCCTGTAATAGTATTCAAATTTTTTGCGCCAATGGCCAAGTTATATGGTCTGGGGAGCCTAATAAACACCCCCCATCCTTGGATGGTTTTTAAATTAAAAAAAATCTTAGTTGCAACATTAAAATTTTAGTATGCAACATGTAGTAGCTATAAAATCTATAACCCGATTCATGCAACCCAAAAATTTTATCTTCATTTCTTCTAATTTACACTTTAAACCTTGGTCTTTCCATGACTTATGAAAAGACCGTCTTTCAAGAGACGCACTCATTTAAATTAGAACAAAGGAATATTTACTATTCATTTAATATATTATTATTAGTTATAAATAAAATTCACGTTATTTACTGTCTTATATCATCATCAATACGTATCCCTCCTCGTTTCCCCATTTAAAGCCAAATAATTTCCTGCATTTGTCTAATTTAACTTTTAAATATTGTTTTGTAGGATCAACTGTGCAGAATCCATAGATTCAAACCAAAATTTAAACTGGTTGACCTTTCCGTCCAAAAATTACACATCCAAGTCTTACCTCTTGGCTTTTATCAATACACAAATTACTTTTATCGTACCAAAATAAACGTATTCCCCTCCGCCTCAACAAAAATAGCACATTTACCATTTTTTTCCCCATAAATTTAAACCTCTCCAAGCGTGTTCTCAAACATTGACATGGATTGCTCACTCATTTTTTGTTGTGCATAGCTTGTTAAGAGACACGTCCAAGAAACACCATCTCGAACGTGAACCATTTCAGAAAACCAAATTTTAGCTAGCTTCAAATTTCCACATTTTCCATACATGTTAAGAAGCGCATTGCCAACAAAGAGGTTATTGTAAGCAGCATGCCTATACATATATCCACGAACCTGTCTCCCTAGTTCAAGATCAGAAAGTCCAGAACAAACCTTTAAAATTAATCCAAGAGTAACATGATCCATAGACTGACCCTGATTTAGCATAAAAACAAACGATTAACTCCAAAGCTTCATCCCACTGTGATAAAGAGATGTATCCTGTCAACATTGCATTCCATGCTGCCGTACTTCTCTCTGTCATTTTACAAAAAAAAAATCTCTTCCTTCCCTGATCTTCCCATTCATTGCACACCCCATCAACATAGAGGTGTAATTGATCAAGTTTTTTGAAGAGGGGAGGTCAAATATCCTCCAAGCACTTCCCATATCCCTACATTTCACATACATATCAATAAGAGCGCTTGTAACAATCTCATCCTGCTCTAAATTAATCTTCACCGCGTATCCATGAATCTGTACCCCTTCTGTAAAGCAACAAGAGCATTTGAAACAGAAAAACTCAACTGATTCACCTTCATCCTAATCATCCTGGAAAACATCATCACTGACTGCTCTCCCATACACACATCTAGATACCTTCTTACAATGATATTCCATGAAACAACATTCGGATTCTCAATCTCATCAACATTCTCCTAGCCTCTGTCAATCTCGCCGCACTTACCATAAACATCCACTAACGAGCTCTGCAAAATCATATTCCCAACAAAACCGTATCTCACAATCATCCCATGGACTTGCACAGCAAGTCTCAGTGCCAAAACAGAACCACACGAACTAAGAACACTGGAAAACGTCACCTCACTCGGCCATACCCCAGACTTGTGCATGCAATGAAACAGCTCTAATGCCTGCCACGGACACACATTCTGCAAATACGAGGTAATCACGGCATTCCAAGATCCTCCATCCTTCCTAGGCATTTCATCGAACAGCTTTCTTGCCTCATTTCAGAACCAACATTTACCGCATGCCTCAACGGACTGATGAATGAGCATCAGAACAACAGCCATGTCGCGCCAACCCATCCTAGGAAGGAGCGAGAAGCCACTGGTCCCGGACAAACTCTTCAATGGCTTTATCTTTCTGAGATATGTGGTTAATTTAGTACAGTAGGGACTTGAGTTTGAGTATTACCTTGTGATTCCGACCATGTTCCAGTTGAAATCTAGAAATATGGATACGAAAAGCAATATATCAATACTTGAGATGATCATAAACATCTAAGAGTTGAATAATTCTGCAGCTGGATAATGGAAGAGATCCAAACCCTTGCCTCATTTTCATTAACTCAATAAATTGGATGAAACAATGAACATTCACTCAAGTTAACTGGCGCTCAGCTCTAAATTCTACTGCGCTCTATCTTAGAGCCAGAAACTTAAGATCTCCAATGTACAAAAAAAAATCATAGAACGAAAACCTGACCTACAAGCAGAGGTTCATCTCAATATTCAAGCAATCTTATGCTCAATCTTATAAGCAAGGAACCCAAAAAAGAAAATCGATCTCCAAAACAGAGAAGGCCATAGCATGAAAACCCATCTAATTGTTCTAGCATCCTCCCATGTGCATCCTCCTGCCAAATTTGATTTATAAGCAGGGAAAACAAAAACAATTGTTAGATTGTTAGTGAAGTGAACTAAAGGAACCATTGCATAAAACACTTATTTCCTTCTTCATCTTTATTATCTTCTAAAATACAAGCACAAATCTTAAACATACCTTTTATAACCAAGACCAGTGACCCTCGACCTGATCGATCATCACCCAGCTATTATGTTGCTATATCCAGACTAAGAGAAGATCACACACAAGAAAAGATGCTAACTCCTAAGCACAGCCAAAGAGGAAAACAAAGATAGGCATGATAGACATCAAGTCAAAACGGCACAAAAAAACCATCTGCATAGATGAGCCATCAGTAGCAAAGAGTGCCCAAAGGAGGAAACATAAATGTAGAATTCACCAAATTCAGACAACACAGGTAAACAGGTTATTTGACGGGAAAAAAATAAGAGAACGCCTAAGCATACATACCACTATACGGAGGAGAAGACATTCACTATGCCAATATTTGTAGTAGCATGTCGAGAAATAACTTCAGGTGAGAGCGGATGTAACTGTATTATATCCAGCTTGCTCAAATCCTGCTCCATCAAACATCAAAGAAGAAACCGGGGCAGGACCCCAAACGTCAGCATTCCCATAATTCCATAGAAAATCTGGAGCATTCCCAATTGAGTTAAAGGAAATTAAACAGCCTCGAGAGCCTCACTTATGCTGTGACAGCGGGGAAGCATATGCCGTGAGCCTCACTTATATTGTGTTGCCAATCAAGAATCTGACCTGGCAGCAGTAAGGGGTGAAAGATGTCCAGCAGCGAATAAAATTAGTGTTAAATAAAAAAATTAGAATAAATTTTCATGTTTATTTATTTAACAAGTTTAACAGGTTGAGGCAATCTTCTATCAGGAGGCAATGTGCACAGAGGAAATCCTTATAAGATCTCATCACCAATAGAAATATCTTTTATATAAGATGTCAAGGAGAGAAAAGATGCAACAACTTTGCATCGTTCTCAGAAGGAAATTTCAACTTGAAATACTGCATTAAGAGAAAAGACAAAAGAAGAGAATAAAATAAAACCCCCTAAAAAAAGCATAATCATATTAAGCTGATATTAGCAAACAAAACAATCTATCAATCATGTCTATACCTAATTATAGACCAACAATCCTATCATCCTCGATTGTTTTCTAGCCTATTGTACCTCAAATTAATGGTCATAAATCACACCTTCAGGGAAGAACCACAGACCCCAACTGAAAAATGTGATGCCCTACAGATTCAGCAACTTTTCAATCTTTCAATTCATACAATTGCAGTTACAGAAGCATGTGCAATTCAATGGATGATATCCAAATTCAGTTTCCCCCGTACCCATTAAAAAAATCTTATCCATAATCTATTTGTTAAAGTGTAAGTTTAATTCAATGGATGATATCCAAATTCAGTTTCCCCCATGCCCATTAAAAAAATCTTATCCATAATCTATTTGTTAAAGTGTAAGTTTCCCACTTCTAAAACTTTTCATACTCAAAATTAGACAGTGAAGAAAATCAAGACAGTTTTCTTCCTTCCATCCTTCTACAATGTTTTTCAAAACTTTGCTATTAAAATTATATTGAACCGAATCACACTCTCTCTAGCACACAGGTAGTACTCGAAAAGTCTTAGTTGTAGCACCTCCACATGCTTAACATAAATATGTGAAGAAACTAAATCAGATAGAATGGGTAATGGAATCATTAGAAACATCCCAATAGACTAGAGAAAAAAAAATAGAACATATTTAGAATGGTTTGGCCATATAGATAGCAACTCTCCTCATTATATTGTTTCAGACTCACGGATGTCCTTTGTATATTTTCACAATGAAAACAATACCTGATAATTAGATACAATCTTCTTCCTGTACTCCCAGTGCCTCTGACCCTGTTAAAATGGAGAGAAAAACTGTCATCATGCTCACTTATTTAGATTTATAATTCAGTTCTGAATAGTTAAATGGATTTAAAAGTTTAGGCGAAAGCAAGAGTATACAGTACTGAACAAAAATAGACCATCTCCAGTGCAAGAAACGGTTTATACACTGAGCAACTCAAAAAGCAATATAATATATTCGGCCAATTGTAGATATGATAGGGAGATGAGGAGGGCTTCGCGGTATTTGATAGGGCCGGTGATTGTGGGGTATACACAACTCCGGCATGTGGGTGGATTTTCCGGTGGGATGGTGAGAAATCCGACCACCTAATAAATTGTCATTCACCAGCCGAGGGTCGAAAAAGCTGTATTTAATTAATATAAATACATGACGTTAGATATTTAGTAAAACTGAAAAAGCAGTTCACAAAAGTATGGAGTCATATCATATGTACACTCCAAACTTAGCCTTATCCGACATCAACGTCTCGATGCCGGATGACTGCGATTATGTCTTTTTGATCATTTCCCAGATGTCTTCCAACACCTCGTATCCTCATTCTTCCTGATTGGTAAGCATCTGCTAAGTAAAGGCGCCTTCACAAATGGCTCGGCTTTAGCACTTCTTCCGAAATCTTTAATACTGGTTGCGATGGCATGGACCGCAATCTCACATTTCGCGCTCTTATCCTCCCGAGAAGAGCAGTCTGTCCACAGCATCGATTCTTCATCGCCTTGTATCTTACGTTCTCAAAGATGGAACTCTTATCGCCCTCAAAACTTCTTGTTGAAACCTGCGTTGTAGTAGATGAAACATTTCTATTAAGCTAATGATGGTGGATGAATTCATTCAGAATCTCAGATGATTCATACGAAAAAACATATTTTCCAAGTCTGGTAGCTTTTTCAAGAGCGGAAAATGGAGGGAAGAGGAAGCCCTTACTGTTAAATTAACTAAATTTATGATCCGAGTGTATGAACACTTGTAACCGTTGCCAAAGTTCAATTTCAAGAGCACTTCAAAAGGTTTTGCAGTCCTTGTGTTCCTCCTGAGAGAAATATAACTAAGACTGTTTAGCTTTCTAACAAGAGAAATGAGACGAATAATCCATCTAATACTAATAATTACGGAAAATAACATGATATTCCACTCCCACTTTTTTATATCTTCATTTTCCAAGGAGAACCATTTGAAGATCTTTTACAAGTAACAAATTGAAAAGAATAGCCGATCTAAGAAAAGTGATTACCGAAAATAATATTCTGCTTCCTAGAATAACTGCAAATTCGAACTAAAGACAAATAGTATACCAATTAGCCATATAGTTTTGCCCAGAGCCATACGAGTTTCACCAAATGATAAGTTATAAATTTTCAAGTTAAGAGGTTGCCTGTCTAGAGTAACTTCTTTCATGTTCTCAATACCAGAGAGAGAAACCTAGGATCCAATTTGAGATGAAGCATTCAAATCAAACAAAAGTGGAATATGGTCACTTGATCAAACTTGGAGCATATTACGATTTACGACAACCACCAGTATTTTGAAGTTATGGTTGCTCAATAAATGAACCCGATAGCAATCATCCACTTTCAAAGTCATGAAGTTGATCATACAGGACTTCTATTTCCATTGTTTCAACTTTCCAAGGAAGTCTTCCATAGGAACAATTTTGAATAATGCTCTTGAATCTCTATCCACAACTACATCTGATGCTTGGAAAATCCACATGTTTGTCAACTTATGGAATGTATGTGAAAAGGTTCTATAAACAAAGTTCATGAATTCACCTCAACAGATTTAATGGAGGGCAACGGAGCTTGACTTCCAGGCACACTTTCTACCCTTAGGTTCCAGTTCACATGCCTCCCATCTACAAAAATATAGGACCTAAATCTTCTAACAACAAAACACAAAAAATAGAATGGAATCCTTCGCCAAAAGAGACAATAGAAATGGCATGTATTTGAATTCTGATGACAACTAATTATTAATCCGGTTTGCAATAACATATTCCAAATAAATTGTAAAAACCAATCACAGGGAATCCGTAAAGAGCTACATTACTTATCAGAAAAGCTAAAAACTCAATATTCTTGGAAACCAATTATCAAGGCCAATACTTGCCCTCGCGACTCACAAGAAAGTTCATAAATATGGAAATTCCCTTTGTTTGTGTCGGGGGGGTATTGCAGTTGAACGTCTAAACATATAACAGGATTCAAAGAAATAATACACAAACCTAAGATGCAAATGAAAGAGGAGTGGTCACCTAAACTTAAACCCTTGGTTAATATTGTTTGGAGAAGATCAATCCTCACAAAAGGAGGGATCTGTAAATTAAGTACATCCATGACTCCTTCCATAACCTGTTGGAAGCATTTTGTGAGGAACTTTGGATAAAGGCGAAATAAATGTAAAAGACTTGCTACTCTCAAGAGAATGAGACAAAGACTTGCTACTGAGATAATGAACCATAGTTCAGAAAAGGTAAAAGGCAGATTAAAAATATTTTGGGAAGAACCTTATCCACTATACCATGGATCACCAGAGATGCTTTCTTGTCCTTAGGAGTTTTCTGTACAATCAAATAATAAAAAATGACCAGTGTAAGTCAGAGACTATAACAACAAGGATATGCTTTAGAAAGCCAACTGCACTTTAGTAGTAATAGAACACACCTGAAGATCAGAAACACAAACTTTCCCTCATTGCGAAGGCACTTGAAAGGTATATTACAAGCAGGAGTAATCAGCAAACTGCAAAATGCAGAAGCCTCCTAGCTGTTTATGTTTAAACCAATGTGACATAAAACCTGCTTTACTTGTTGTATGTATCTAGAAACATAAAGAAGATCTACTTTTACTGATTTCTAACATGCAATGTTGGTACAAAGAGCTAGGAAACAAACTACATGTTATGTGATTGAAATATATTAGTCAAGATTGTAGATCGAGTAATAACATCACCTTGTCCCTAAACATAATACTACATCAGCCAATTTTTGCAGTGCTGCTCTGCCGGATTCAGTTCTTTAAGGGGCAAAGCATCCTGTGAAGTAGTGGAAGACGTAAAGAAAAGTGACCTTAAGGAGCATTATGCTAAATGTGTTAGCCAAATTAATAGAAGCTACCTCCCAGTCAAGAACTGTATCCCTGAGTTTAGACCTACATGGAGCATCTGAGCAACGCCAACGGGTTGCCTTCAATCCAATAGTTTCAATTTCAAAATCTCTCAAATACCTTGAAAGGAAACATTCACCAGCTCAATATCCTCTCGTCTCTAACAGGACAAAACTTGCCCAAACAAATAAATAGAAGAAATCTAAAAGGTTATTTAGTGACCAAGACTCGGTGGTGCAATAATTAAGGAATTCCTATAAAAATTAAACTTCTAGTTAAATATACATATCCCATCGTATACAGAGTTCTTACTCATTCCCACACAAAGGACAGGTCTCCTTGAAGGCATTGCCATGTAATTCAGAAAGTTTCTTCCTTGGAATTCCAGACCGGATATGAAGCCCATCAATGTTCTGACATTACCAAAAAAAAAAGTGAATTAGTAATAGAATGAAAGACAAGTTTTAAAAAATGTGATAAGGTCAATGAACATTGACATTCCAAAGTATACATCTACGAGTATGTGTTTATACACACTCTGATCACAATTATAAGTAAATCCTTTTTTTTTTTGGCATGTGAGACTTTGACACTTGGAATCAGCCTTATTCATTACAGATATCAATCATGCAGTGTTATGGCAAGTAACAAGTCATACAAAATGAGCGAACTGCTCCTTATAACAATGAACCAAGAAGTTGTTTACCTGGCTGATTACAAACTTAAGAATGCCAGCCCTATCCAGTGCAACCAAAGCCATATGGGTTAGGCCAGGCATTGCTCGATGAAATGGCAGGGCTGTTTCTGGAATGGGTTTGCCTTCCCGCTGTGTGATAACAAGGAAAAAGAAAATTCACTTTTAGACATGAAGAGATCATGTTACTCTTCTCGGACAAAAAACTTGAAACACTATTTGCTAAGTTAAAAGAATGTGCCCATCTACATGTCACTTTACAAGATTAGTGCTAGTTGTCACAGACAGTGGTAAATAATGTTAGCAACAATTATCATGCAAGTATACCTAGGAAAATTTCTATAGTTTATGGAATGAACAAAACTGTTTCCTAAATGCTTGTTTCTAGCTGCATCTGTACAAAAGATGAGGATGAAGTCAGCAATCCCCAGGGTATCTAAGCTCATCCTCAGGCGGTTCCATAGCTTAATCACATATCAGTTCTAACACTCTCCGTGCCTTCTTTTTCTGTTATTTCTTCACCGGTCGAGATTTTACCATCATTAATACCACCAAAGTAGTCAGAGAGGTTTAATGCTATAGAAATGCACCATCATGCAAGGCTAAACCGATTGCAATGGTCTAAGCCCATCTGGCGTCTGGCCTAATACCACGTTCATTAACAACAATCTATACAAGAAGATAAATGATCATTCTCAGATATTACCTTCAGAGTCCAAATTCCCTTGGGGCCACAAAAGTCCAGAATGCCGCAAGAAGTGGATATTCCCGCTCCAGTGAACACCACAAGATGCTTACTCTATCAATGCACAGCAAAACGAACTGAGAATTCAGTCACTGGCTAGTCAAAAACACGACGAACAAACCATTAAACAGAAGTACCTGTTGTATCAAGAGGGCTAGTTCTTCAATCTGCCCACAAAAAGAAACAAACCACCAAACTAAACAGGTCCCAAATACACATAAAAGTCAAATTTTTTCCGATCCCCCATTCAAACCCCAGAAATGTTCCCCACCCGCATAAACATTGGAACATTACCTGCCAAAAATTCTCAATTTCACATAAGAATTTTGCACACAAACTACATTAAACCAAGAGCAAATTCATGTCACTAAACATACAAGTAAAAACACAAACCCTGATCACAAGCAAACTATTTCATGAGAGTAAGCCCATCAATCACATACATTACAGACAATCAACAAAAACCCCACATAATCAATCCTCAAATGGAACTTCAAACACACACAAAATCAAAACTTTGAAGCAATGAGTGGAGAATGAAGAGGTAATCTCACATAAAAGCAAAAACACATAACCCTTATTAGGGAGAAATTGGGGATTTCTTATAGTGGAACAGAACCAAAATTGGGGAGAAAACGAAAATAAGGTTTCAGAGTACTATTGCAGTAGCAATTTTGCCACCGGTGCTTCACCACTGACGCAATTGAAAGCCCTCGGATGTCGTTGGATCAAATTAAACCGCCATTGGATTGCCGGAAACCGCCTCCGGTTGAACGGCAAGAACGGCAAGGACGAGCTTGTGCAGGTTGAACGGTGATTAAGAAGAGAAATAGAGATGAAGAGGAAACCAGAACAAGAACGGTGACGAAGGAGAGGAAGGAGAGGAACAGGGAATTGCAGGAAACTACGGGGAAAACGGTGTCGTTTTCTCAAAGAAGCAGAGTTAAAATAATGATGAAAATACCCCCGGTTGATACCAATAGCAAACAATCCTTATTATATGGTGCTTTGCGATAAAAATTAGTGTCCCAATGGACTACAAATATTTTTTTAAAATGGACTAAAATTATTATTAAAAAAGGATTATAGAGTAATAAAAAAATTAAGCATGAAATTAAAAAAACTAAACTAAACTAAACAAAGAAAATAAACCATGAAACAAAAGCACAAAAAAAAACAAATGAAAAGAAAATAAAGAAATAAAGGTAGGTGAGAAACAAAGAAAACGTGGGCCGCCTGACAGCTTTGTATGTTGGGCGGTTCCACAAATTCCCAACCACTAGCCGGTTCCACAAAAGTGGAACCACTTTGGAAACCCCATTGTGGGGTTCCAAAGTTCTTTTTGGGTTCCAGAGTGGTTCCAGTTCCCAACTGGAACCGCTCCGGAACCCCCATTTTACAAGCTCTAAGACAAAAATAGGGGGACAGGGGGAGTAGCTGCATTTCACCCACAAATAATTCTAAAGATCAAACTTTCAGTTCAGCAAGTCAGTATGCTAACAGTTAACAGACTGACTTATCAACATTTTAAATGCAAACAAACAATGTAACACGGGCCAAGTAGGAAGATGGAGATTATACTAACCTTTCGAACAACTTTTACAGCAGTTGCCATGCCTTTATCAATGAAATAACCCAAGAAAGTTGGATCAGACACTCAGGCCTATATATTGGATATAAAAGTAGATTAATCATGCTCCTAATTAGAGAAAAATTCAGATTCATATTGAGTGAGCTAAAAACAAGTGGAAGAAAGAACCAAAACTTACCAACGCATTGTCAACTCCATAGCAGTCTATATATTTAACACCTCTCGTAGACATATCTTCCAACAATCTTGAGAATTTCAATGCTGACAATAAGATTCACTACTCAATTACGGGAAGCATAAACAAGATTTATTGATGGATAACAGAAAGACAGACAAAGTTCTACCAGTAGAACCAACAGCATAATGAACAAGAAACGTTAATGATTAATTTACCAGAAAAAACTCCTCCATTTCCATCAGGAGACTTTGATACCTGGCTTTAAAACAAAAATCATGTATTTGAAAATATTTTATTCACAGGAAAAACAAAATTTCAAAAGTAATATGGGGACTGAGATTCTCAATCAGTTGCCAATATAAGATAACCTGAAAACAGTTCTAGATTTTACAATAACAGCTTTAAGCAGTCAGGTTCATCAATAATCAGTCACACGAGTTTAATCTAAGGAAACAATAAACAGAGTCCCTTATAAGATTAGAATGCTACATGGCCAATGGATCAACAACTAGAGGAGACACTTAAAACATTAAATGTTAATCTTCATTATTTATTTTCTTAAAAAGTACTAGTTGACTGCCATATCCTGTTTCTCTTCTTAAACCAACATATGCTGTAGTCTCAGATGCATAGTTACTCTCACTCCAATCTGTCAGAGACCTTTGCAACAAGGTCAACTTCAGTGGACTGCAGATAAGATAAATAAATTGCAGAACTATCTCATAACAAATGAAAATGTATGCTGAATTAAGTACTACACTCCCTTGCATGCGAAACTATGTTTCTACAAGGTACCACTTTTTATTGGCTGTGAGGTACTATATTAATAAAAAAACATATTGTCAACCTTTTTCTCCATTTACACCCTTAGTTATCAGTTCTGCAATGATTCTGGATGAAACGTGTCAAAATTAGTAAGGGAATGAAGGGTAAAAAAAATAAGAACTACTCCCTCCGTCCCAGTTCAAATTGCTTAGCAATCATTATTACGCTATTCAAGAAACATGTTTGACCATTAAAATGTTTACCTACGTATAACAGCGGCAAATAAAAAGTTGAAGTTTAGAAACCACTTGTTACGACGAATTCAACAATTTTACATACGATAATATTATTGCTTATATATCTATTCAAATATGAGGTCAAACTTTAATAGATAATAGTGTTAAAAAAGTAAGTGTGCAATTTGAACTGGGACGGGAAGAGTAGCCTGTTTTACTAGGGAATTTTTTTGTCCTGAGGTTATGTACTCTTATCTAGAGGAGGAGAGACTTCAAATTCATGTACCTCAAAACTGTTATCACCAATTTCAGATGACCATTCAAGTAAATCCTTCCAAAATGTATGTTAATCTATGATTCAATCAAATATTCTTCAAAGTGTTAGGTTGTAGGCTATGTAACAAGGCATGCTATATGATTTACGGAACAACATTCAGCAGATGACATCCAAATTTGCAATATTTTTATTCCATTTGCAAAAACATAATTTTAAAATTAAAAAATCCATTTCGAAAAAAATAATAAAATCAGAACCCTACTCTGCATGGTGTCTCCATAATAAATCTGCCATCTTTGGACACACAAGGTATAGTTCCCTGCTGGAAGAAGGTTACCTGTATCCAAAATTAATGTTGCTATAAGTAAAACAACTGAGACAAATCAAATGCTATACTAGTTTATAAGAAACATACTTGATCAGCTTCAAGGCCAAAATACTTATGACTCTCGAAATACTTCCAGGTGGTTTCATCCATAAAGGGGTTGTTCATTGTGTACCAATGAATGGGTGGAATGCTATTTGAACCTAAAATAGCTTAACAATATTAATGGCCATAATATGCACAAGTTCAGAAGCCCAGCAGACCACGAAATCACTCACCCTCATTTATAGACTGAGAAGCCAATCTTTGCATACACAAAATTCTTTCTGCTTGAAGTTGAAAGAGAGACTTGCCAGATGGAAGGCCAATGCCTAAAGAGAGGTGCAAAAACCAAAATTAACAATTTGTAGTTTGTATGAAAATAAAGGACCACAAATGAAATACAGCATAATAATCAACACTGCAGCCACAAAAATACTCTGGCCTGGAAAAGAAGAAAAGATACACACATGAGGAGAAGTTAAGTTATCCAGATGAAAGCATTAAAAAATGAGACATGGTATCTGTAAGTAGGCTAGTGAGAAAGTAAAACTGAAACAGGAGACATCTTATATCACCAATATAACAGTAACTATGAAGTCTGAAAGAGATAATGAAAAGATACCAAGTATTCGACTCGCCAGTTAACAATCGTAAATCAAAATGTAAATGTGGATTCACATAAAGTGGGAAACAGGGAGGACAAGTCACACAGTTTAAAGAATGGATACTATTTATATGCATACTCTCTTTTGCATCAAGCTTTATATCATAAGCCCAAGTTATCCAAAAACATGACCATAAGTTTAGACCCTGGAAATTTTAACTGAATTCTGAGTCACCTACTGAAGCATACTTTAGGATCTGAACTTCCTAGCCGAGTTCCCTACATTCACAAACCCACAAATGCCCAGTTACAAACTAAAAGTACATGAGCAGACACGTCGCCATTAACAAGAAGAAAAGAGGACACAGAAGAATAAATTTTAAAAACTAAAAGGCAAAGAATTTCTACTTCGGAATATGAAAAGGAATGAAAGCATAAAAGCATAAGCTAACATGAGTTTTGTATGCAAGATATTTACAAAGGATTCATAACATCAAGCATAGATATGTAAATAAATATTTACATAACGAAACTCTATGCATGACTTTTTATGTGAGAATTTGTGTGTGAAAAGATGAAAATCTCAGAGCAACCAGAATAATAGTAAATATATTTTTAACAAGCGAGACCCATTAGGTTGATAATGCAAGTATTTAAAGCAACTCCTGGCACATTAAACCTTTGATCTGCCTAAAACAGTACCTTAACCAAGGTACTGAAGATTTCAACATTGCATCCTGGCTACCTGCTTATAAGTTTCACTTGATCTTAACTCAAAATATGAAACACTTTACTAATTAGGGTACCACGTACTACCAAATCCTGAAAGAACACAAAACAGTCCCAAGCAACAGCGCATTAACCGCACTTCAGCCAACACTTTTCTAGGATTTTTATCATGAAAAACTTATAAGGTTGACATTGCAAAAAGAAGCACCATGACAAACGCCATTATACAAACCAACTATACACTAAATATTCACCAAAAACTAAATCATTTTATTTCACTTATTACTAATATGGTACCAAATTAATGCAATATATGCTTGGTTGCTATAGTGCAGTTTAAAAGTCTCACATAAAAGCATAAATGGTTGAAACTAACCAGTAGCTAATGAAAATAGGGCTATGCAAACTATTACCTGCCCACCAGACAAGAGCAACACGGCTAGCTTCCCTTCGGTTATTGCTTTCATTCCCATCTTCCACCACTTTACCCTATCGTCCATGGTCCGCTCCTCCACAGTACACATTTCCCTCTGGCACCGGCTCGATAGCTGCTGCTGGAAGACCGGTACACCAACTACTATTAATATCAAAATAAGAACAAACATAACGACAAAATGGACAAGGAAAACTAACCTTGCGAGTTAAAAGATTACCGGATAATCCGATCAATCCTTGAGAGATCCAGGCTCTGTGAATATAGATTAGCATATTCAATAAAAAAAAAACCCATAACACCAACTCAATAAAAATAGAAACAATCACGGAATCTGATTTCCAAGTGGTATCTAAAAGGGGAAACCAAATTCCCGCAAAATGACCAATTATCAAAATCACTGATTTTAAAAGTATAGAACAGTAAATGGAAACTGAGACTAAGAATCATATAAGAGTACCTCGATCTCGCGAACGAGGAGGTGGCGTTCCTCAAGAGAGAGTTGTTCCCAGAGGGCGAAAACGTCTTCTTGTCCGTAGTCCTTGAGGCTCTGGAGAAGATGGAAGGTTACTCACAAAGTGGTAGAAAATAAAATGAAAAAATGATAGCAAAAAAAATGGTGAAGAATGAGCCATGCCTTGTAGCAATCAATACTATCATGAGGCCAATACTTGATAATTATCCGAGAAGAATCGGCCTCTAAGAGTAGTACCATTGGATTCGTCTTCTCGGGTACTATAAAAACAATTACAAGAACTCTCAAAATGAATCAACGGTTCGCCCGGAGGAAGTAAAACAAAACTGGACTTTGTTTTGTCACGACTGATGACAAATGGACCTGAGATCTCACAATTCTCACAAAAAAATCCTGATTTGGTCGCGACTCGCGACGGAGGCATCGTAAGTCGCAAAAATTTCCCTGAAACTTGCTTTTTACTCCTTTTTTTCTTGTACTATAATAGCCCTTCATCCACTCATTCTATATCCCTCTAAGCCCGACCTGGGAGCTCCAAAACCCTAGTTTCTCACCATTTTCTTCCATTTATTCTTCTTTTTTGTAGATTTTTGTTCTATGTTATGAGTTTTGATTATCTAGCTTAGTTTTGTATTTTGGAGCAATTGATTGAAGCTTCCATATCTATGTAGTAAGAACCTCCATTTCACTCTTTCTTGAAGCATTTTTTATTTAGCATTCTCGTGTTTAAATTTGATGTTTTGCTTCATTTATGTTATGGGTTGTTTGAGAATATGAAGTGTTTGTATGATTGAAGTGTTGGGGAAGTGGCCAATTTCTTAGCTCTTTGACATGAGAATTCAAGAACATAGAATTAAAATTTCTTGTGTATATTGTGTTGTAATTCTTGCTAGATGAGTATGTTAATGTGGATTGTTCTCATATTTATCCTATAGAAGCAATGAAAGGTTGAATCTTAAATGTTGATTGTTCTAGGTTTTATCTAAACAATGAATCTTGAATGGTGATTATTCTAGGCCTGACCTCATGAATGTTTTGTTTGGTTAAATGGCTATATCTTTGGTAGAAGGCTGGTTGTTATCAAATCTATGATCTTTAGTGTAGAATGTCATTGATGAAATATCCTTATGGTCGTTGAACGTCTAAAATGATTATCAATGAGATTTGCAAATGGTCATTGAACGTCTTTGTGAATTACTCTTAAGAAGAAGAAAAATGTCTATCTATTTAAATGGAAGTAATAGCATTCCACATAGGTAATAAATGTGATAGAATGAGTGAATGACTCAATGATCTACATTAGGTTTGGAAGTGGATATCAATTGCCCCCAACGCTTTGTCTTTTGTAGTTTTTACCATTTTTCTTAGTTTGTTTGATGATTAGCTTAGTTACTTGACTTTGCTAGTTATCTTGTCTTTTAATTTCATAACTTGGGATCACAACCAACCAAACCCCCCTCTTTTTTACTTACTTATATATATATATATTTACTTCTAGCATAATATCAACCCTATATGTTAAATGTTTAAGAAAATTCATCTTCTTCGTGGACGACCCCGACTTGCCATTATGTACTTAGTTGTAGATAGGAAGCATTTAGGACTTATAAATTTAACTTTGAGAGGTACGACGACGACCTCACACTCATCCCACGCCTGTTTTATATTTATTGAAATTCTAAAATAAAAGTAAAAATAGGGGGACATAAACCAGTACCCTAAAAAATATAACATTGTTTGAATCATCCTCTATCACTATAATTCAAAAACATTGATCACATGTTGTACTGTCTAGGTAGTCAAGCTTGTGCAATAATTTTCTCCTGTTTTGCTCATTCTCTGCATATAAAGAATAATTTTGCTTTGAAATCTTGAATGTATAAGTGTGATTGTTAAAAAATAAAAAGAAGTAATCCATATGTATAAGAAAGGAGGTAACGGGAGAATTGATACTATGCGCATTAAATTTTAATTTTGATTGGTTTAGATATGGGTCAAACTAGGAAAAATTTGATAGTTTAAAAGTAGCCCATCAGCAATACATTTTGATTAAAAAGTCCAGAGGCAAGAAAAGACCCAAATGTAATCAATGGAAAAAGAAATTATTTTCTGAAAATTTTAAAAGAAAATAAAAGAAGAAAGGTAAAAATTGGCCTATATGTAAATAAAATATGCCCAATCCAATTTTGTACAACCTATGCAAATAAAAATAATTGGGTCTCCATTCATCAACTCAACAAATTTTAAAATACTTTTACACATATATAATAGGTAAATATAAATTTTTAAGCCCCTTCAAATATTGGGCCCTGTGCGGTCTCCCCGCCAGCACTACACTTGGTCCGACCCTAGGTGTGAGGTTGATTATCTGAAGGACCTTCCAAATGGTTCTCGCACTATTATACCACCTTTTAATCCTGATGTCAACGCAGTAACTGAGGCCAAGGTGAACATTGCAGTCCATGCTCAGGAATCAAGCAAGAAAGACGTACAAATGGATTCCCCTTAGTTAGGGTATAGATTATTAAGTGAATAAATAGAGTACATAAGGGGTATAAAAGTAATTATCTAAACTCTAATCTAGTCTCCAAAATCTTCTATTCTAACACCCCCCTCAAGCGAAGCATCGGATGCTCAGAGACGCAAGGCTTGGACCTGAAAAACTCAAACAAAGGAAGAGACAATCCTATCGTGAATTTATTCGCAAGCTGAAGTGATGTAAGAACATGGTGGAGACGGAGATTGCCCGAAGAAACCAGCTCACGAACAAAGTGATAATCAATGTCAATGTGTTTCGCCTGCTTGTGTGCCATATGATTATGTACTAAGAAGATGGCATTATTGTTATCACAAAGTAGAAGAGGGTGATTGGAGAGAGGGAATCGAAGATCACGTAGTAAATGAGATAACCAAAAAACTTCTGTCGCAGTGTTAGCCAAGGCACGATACTTAGACTCAGTGCTGGAATGAGAAACCGTAGGTTGCTTCTTAGTACTCTAGGAAACAAGATTTCCACCTAGAAAGACAACATACACATAGGTCAAATGACGAGTCTCGAGACAACGCGCCCAATCTGCATCGGAGTAGCCCAACACCTCAAAAGTGTGATCCAAGCGAAAAGACAGCCCATAGTGCAAGGTACCACGAACATAGCGAAGCATACAAGTAACTACAGCAAAGTGATAATCCCGGGGATCCTAAAGGTATTGATTAACTCAATTGACCTCAAAGGCAACGTCTGGGCGAGAAATATTGAGATACTGAAGAGCACCAACTAAGGATCGATAAAGAGTGGGATTGGAAAACTTCTCACTAGTACTACTGTGAAGTTAAACTTGGGGAGGAAATGGCATAGAAATGGTAGCAACATCGGTCATTCATACTCGACTAAGAATATCATGGGCATACTTGGTCTGGCCTAAGAACAAACCCGTTGGATTAGACTCCACCTCCAAGCCAAGAAAATAATGCAAAGATCCCAAGTCCTTAATGGAAAACTTCTTTTCAGTCCGAGTAGTGAACTGATGAATGGCTGAGGAGTCGTTTCCAGTAAGGATAATGTCGCCCACATAAACTAAGAGATACAACAAAGTATTTTCTCGAGAGAAGACAAACAGAGACGGATTTGCTAAACTGCAAAGAAAACCAAGCTGCCATAAGTAAGTGCTGAACCGCTGGAACCAAGCGCGGGGAGCCTGCTTCAAGCCATAAATAGCTTTCCGCAAGAAACAAACATAATCGGGATGTGCATCTTCCCTGTAACCAACCGGTCGAGCCATATAAACTAGAGCATCAAGCAAACCATTGAGAAAGACATTCTTGACATCTAGCTGATAAAGAGGCCATCGATGTATGGTAACAATGGAAAGAACAGTGTGAACAGTAGACGCCTTCACCACGGGGCTGAAAGTGTGATCAAAATTAAACCCCAGAATCTGAGAGAAGCCATGTGCCATCAGTCGGGCCTTGTAGCGATCAATACTACTATCAGGCCAATACTTGATACAGAAAACTCATTTGGAGCTAACAACATTCACGTTCGGAGGGCGAGGCACCAAATCCCAAGTATGTGGATGACGAAGTGCAGCCATTTCCTCATCCATGGTCGAAATCCAATGAGGATCTCGAAGAGCTGCATGATAGTCCCGAGGCACAGTGTGAGCAACTAGGGCAACCAAAAAACCAGACACCTCATAGTCAAAGAAGAATCGAGGACGCCGAGAACCATCCATCGTCTAGGTGGTCATCCGGTGAGTGCGAGCAGGATCTGGCTCAGGAGAGGCCTCAGTGATAAGAGAATTTGGAGAATGAGTGGTGCGAGCCCGAGGTGATGATGTAGAGGCCGGAGTCATGGGCATTGAGGCCGAAGAAGTAGTCACAGGGGTTGGAGAAGTGGGTTTGGGTAACGATGGAGCATCAAAATAAACCGTGCAAGGTGACTCGGTAGAAGGCGATCCAATGCGAGAGCTACGTGGAAATGACCAAGCAGCTGGGGGTTTCGTAAATGAAGAAAACTCCAAATGAGACGTGGAACGGATATCCTGCGAAGAGGATACATAAGGAAATAAGGTCTCGTCAAACTGAACATGACGTGAAACATAGATTCGCCCAGTAATCGGATCAAGGAACCTGAACCCTTTATGATGGAGGTTGTAGCCGATAAAAACACACGACACAGAGTGAGATGCAAACTTATTATGCGCAATATCACGCAAACAAGGATATGCACGACAACCATATGGGTGAAAAATATAATAATCCGGTGCAGATCCAAAAACAACCTCAAAAGGAGACTTGCCACCAAGAATGGAACCAGGCAGATGGTTAATTATATAAATCGCGGAAGAGAAAGCACCCACCCAATAATGTTTTGGCACATAAGAGATAAATAACATGGCAAGGCTAGTCTCCTGTAAACGATGATTAGTGAACTCTATGCCACCATCTGTCTGCAAGATTTTCACCTTGGTAGAAAATTGAGTCTCAACAAATGCCTGGAACTGAAGAAAAATGTCAAAGAAATTGGACTTACAACGTAATGGGAGAAACCACGTGAATCGGGAAAAATCATCGAAAATAGCATAATAAGAATAGCCCTCTACCGATAATACTAGGGCTGGTCCCCACAAATCACAATGCATAACAAACCAGTGGCTCGCTTGTCACTGGTGGAGAATGACATGCGTTTGCCCTTGGCTATCGGGCAAGAAGAGCAACTTAACAGGTGCAGACAAAAAATTGTGACAAAGATATGACCCTGTTTACTCAACAACTGAAGAGTGGCATAAGACACGTGACCAAGGCGAGAATGCCAATGCTCAAAAGAAGCTCGGAGTTTTCCAGAGCGTAATTCACCCAAAAAGGTTGAATCACATGTCTCAAGAAAATAAAGACCTGAACTATGACATCATTTACCCATGCTCTCCCTAGTATGCTTGTGCTTGATAGAAAATGTGCCAGCCTCAAATATAATAATAACCGGTAAATCACGAGTGAGTCTACCAATAGACAATAAACTTCGAGTGATTTGCAAAACCACAAGAACATGAAGAGACAATCCAAAAAATTTACAATGACCAATATGAAAAATAGGTAGCGATTCACCATTGCTTACAGAAATAAAATTAGAACCATAATAAGAATGTACTTGCTTGAGATGTCTAGTACTAAAAGTCACGTGAGAAATTATACCAGAATCAATAATCCAACCGTCACGTATGTTATCCATGAATACGATGGGAACATGATTCAATTAAGGGCAAAATACTGATATGACACTAAGTTTTGGAGGTTTGTACTAATATGACCCTGTGAAGTTGAAAAGTGTTATTGTAGCCCTGTGTTTTGCATCAGAAGTGCCCATATAACCCGGTGGCACTATTCTGGCATTGACTTAGTAATTTTTGGCGTTGACCAAAATTGAAAAGACTAAACTACCCATAGCATTCAAATTACAAATGTATAGACTAAAATACCCTAGCATTACAAATTACAAATCAGACGCACCACTACCACCACCGCTGCTCCACCACCACAACCGCCGCTCCATCACCACCACCACCGCAGCTCCACCACCACAACTGTCGCTCCACCACCACCGCCGCCGCCGCTCCACCACCACCACAACCGCTCTACTACCACAACCACAGTCGCTCTACCACCACCACCACCACAGTCGCTCCACCACCACAACCACCGCCACCGCCGCTCCACCATCACTGCTCCGCCACTTCCACCGCCACCACCGCCCGCCGGTGGCACGGCAGTCGGAATCTGGGAATTCACTAACATTCCTGGGATTTTTTAAAAAAAAACACATAATCAAAGCATTTCTCCAGCAATAGTACTGAAAGTTATGTCTTTCTCCATGAACAAGCTATAAAGAGACAAAGATCAAGAGAAATCTCAACCTAAACATCGGAAACATGATGCCTACACCTTTCCATTTCGGATAAGCAAAACCTATATTATAACATCAGTTAATAATACAGAATCCAGTAACATAGTCCATCGTCAGCTCAAATTTATATATCCAAATTGAAGGAAAGGAAAAAGCAGATTTCAAATCCATAAAACTTCACCATTGAAATACAAAAATCTATCAGAACTGCAAATTCCCAGATCTCACCTCACATTCAACCTTGGATGAAGAGAGCTGAACCGAGCCGGGTCGAACATACACAAAGGAATGACCCAGGTCGTCTAACGGGTCGGATCCCACCGCAGCAAAATCCTGCCTCCGGCGAGCTCCGTACCGGCCACCGCCATCTCCGGTGAAGCACACATAGTCGCTGCCGTGCGCCGCTCTGCTCCGTCGCGTGCTGGTGCCTTAACCCCTGCCACCCCTGACCCTAAGCCATCCACGATACCCCAACCCCTATGCCCCATCGCCGCTCCGTCGTACGCCGCCACCGCTCAGCCGCACACCGCCGCTGACCCCAACCTCGCCTCCGACCACCAAACCCTAATATCTGCCCCAGACGACCACCAACCATCCACCTCCTCCTCCGACCACCAAACCCTACCCTCTGGAAATTAACGGGGATTTACAGAGTGTGAAAAAATGGAATCTTTGTCGGAGTGTGAAGAGTGGAGCTAGGGGATTTGCAGAGTGTGGTGGTGGAGCAGCAGTGGAAGAAAAGAGAACGGGGTTCAGACAAGAACGGATAAGAAAAGAGAACTGGGTTCAGACGAGAAAAGAGAAGAAGAAAATTTCTGTGGTTCAAACGAGGAACGGAGAAGAAAAGAGAAGAAAAGAGAAGAAAAGAGTAGAAGAAAAGAGAAGAAAATTTCTGTAATTAATAAACAATGAGGCCATAATTGTCTTTTTACATTTTTTATTTTGTATTTTTTTAAAACAAAAGTATAATAGTCATTTTATGTATTTTCGGTCCAATTCAGGCCTCCAGGTTATATTAGCACATTTTAGCAAAATAGAGGATTACAATAACACTTCTTTTCAATTTCACGGGATCATATTAGCACAAAAACTCCAAACATAGGGCACTTTACTCTTTTCCAGGAAATGACAAACAACCAAAGCTTCCAAAAACGTAGCACAATGCTCAAGAAATTGGTAGCAAGAGCTCAAAGAGATACAGGGGAGTTTGGTAGCAATTGTGCGCAGAGATACAGGAGACTTAAAGCAGGGGAGTTTGGTAACAATTGTGCGCAGAGATACAGGCAGTGCGCGTGCACTTCACACGCAAAAATAGAGCCCAAAGCGCGCGGTGCGCGATAGCTCTGCAGCCAACACGCGTGTCGTTCACACGCCAAACGGAAGACCAAAGTAACGGGCGTGAATCTCTCGCGATGGGAACGCGTAACGACGCTGCTATCTGCTTCACAGCGCTGGCTTTCTAAATTCGGCTCGTCGGAGACTTGAGTGGCCGAAGAGAAGCTGAACGACAGTGATGAAGTCGACACTCACCGGAGACTTAAAAAGGAAGTGACGCCGGAGGATCAGTGAGAGATGGCAGAGAAGATGCTTGCCGGGGAAAAAAACTGAGAAAGAAAACTGGTGGTTCGGGGAAGATACCAATCACCGGAGAATGCCGGGAAGGCGCCGGAAGCAAGCCGAGATTTTGCCGGAAAAGGAGACGGCGGGGATGGCTACGGCAAGGGAAGAATTAGGACCAAGAGAACGCCCGGAAGTCGCCGGAAACAAGCCGAGGTTTTTGGTTAGGATTTAGATTATTGAGTGAATAAATAGATTACATAAGGGGTACAAAAGTAATTATTTAAATTATAATCTTGTCTCCAAAATTGTCTATTCTAACAGAACACACTATCGTTGTCCACCATTTTCCTACCTCAATTTATGAAGTTAGTTGATTTTAGTGTATTGGACTTTTGGATTTTTGGTTGTAATTTTAAGACAATTTTTTGTGTATGCATGTACTATTTGTGTGATTGTGGTTATTAATGTTGATTTATCCTTTTTCTTTTACAACCTCTCATCTTGCTTATTTACATATAGGGTTTCGATATTTTGATTTATCATAAATATTTGAAACGACTTAACCTTTTGGGATCTACTGATCCTTTTTCTGATCACTATAGATTTTCGCCGTCTGATATTCGCTGCCCTATTAGCTTGCTTCGTGTTACTTAGTCTTTCACCAAGGAATGTGAGGAGCTTGTTTCTTCTTATCGCTTCTCTCGTATGGTGCCGCTTCCCTTATGCATTGGGTGGCAACTTCCTATTCCTAATCCATCTCCATTTTCATCTACAACCTGTCATTAAAGTAAGTTTGTTCCCAATGGTTACAATGTTGACTCACTTGGCAAGGATGTTGTTCACGTTTTGGTTAATCTTGAATCAGCTGGTGCGTATATGCGATCGTTTAACCTCTGCGCCTGTGTCCAAGAGTGGTCGTTATCTTTAGGCATTCATATGAAGTACATGTTTATGAGTATTAATGATCTTGAAGTGAAGTGGGATAAGATAGTAAAGGACACCCAGGATGATGTGCGCGATTTATATAGGATGTGCAACGAGCATAATGGTCTTATTCATCGTCAACAGCTGACCATGGTGAAGATGCTTCAACAACATGAGAGGACTAGAAATTATGCTGCAAGCGAAACCCGCGAGTCCCATCAGAAAACAGTGATCTGATCTGCTTCATTATGCGTGCGTTAACCGATGTTTGACATACTTTTTAGTTACTTCTACTTGGTGGATTGCTAATTGAGTTTACATGACACGGGGTTTAGATGTCCATGTTCGGTTTTCTTGTCTAAATCCTGCATTTTGTAGACTTAATTGGTACTAATGGACATCTTGTATCCATAGGCTCCTTGATCTTCCTTGTGATCATCTTTAGTAGGTTGCCCATGGGTACTTTTTGTTTACATTCTATGTGAAAGCCATTTGTAAAGGCGGTAGAAGACATTAAAGGTCGTTCGTAAAGACGATAGTAGAGACGAAGGCCATTCACATTAGAATGGTAGTAGACGAAGGCTATGATCAACAATGTGTGGTAGAAGAAGATTGAAGCCAAAGATAGGTGGCTACGGAGTTCAAAACGGCTAACGAAGAAACAAGGAATTGTGGTGTGATGAGTTGCGCTTCAGTCCGAGAATGCTCTAAGAAGAATTATCCTTTAAGGTTGATTCCATTGGATTCTTCTTCTTGAGTACAATAAAATCGACTACTAAAACTCTCAAATCGGACTAACGGTTCTCCCGTAGCAAAGGATACTAGTTTAGCCGGCCAATGCACCAACGGGTTGGTGCGGGCCATGCGTGGTTTGGCACCACGCACCAAAGGAGAGGCCTCGCTCCAAGGAGACCAGCGCGAGGCAATGGCGCAACTTGCGCCAGACACAACGGGCCGCTAAGCACAAATTGAAGACCTCTCTGCACGGCTAAGTATGGGTGCGGGACATCCCATTTTAGGCGGCTTGCATCGTTCCAAGTCCATATTGCCAAGACTGGCCAGAGGGGTGTGGGAAATCACACGGCCCACACATAAGTTTCTGAGCAAGGCACCTATCCTGACCACGCCCTGGGCTAACGACCACGGACTTCTAATTTCAGCACTCTAATGGTGCCCCGCAGAGACCAACCCGTCCTGCGCCAGGAGACGACGAGACCCGCATCAGCCCTCGTGTCCCGCGCCATGCTCAAGAACATGCACCCCACACCCATGAAGCGATGCGCCCCGCGCCAGGCCCCGCGTCCTGCTCAAGTATGTGCCACGAGCCGCGTTATCTGTGACGCCCTGTGCCGGGCGGCGGTTGAGCTAGGGTTTACTCTATTTTGGGCATATTTTTAGGCTCAATCTCCTACTACCAATATAGAACATTTGTTCACTAGGTTTTCATACCTTACACTTTAGATTTCACTTTTAGAAGAGTAGTTAGGAGTTTTTCTCCTTAGGAAACTTTATCTTTTCTTCTTCTTTTTTTCTTTGATCCTAAGATGTGGAATTCAAATTTTATTTGAATTCCATGTTAAGGGAGTAGTTTCCATAGTTTGGGGATGATTGTAGTGACTTGGTTTAATCTTTATGCCTTTTGAGATTCTCTAGTTCATCCTAATTTTGTGTTTATAATATTATTGTGATTTGCTTTTGAGTTTAAATGCATGAATACTACACCACATATATAACACATACTTTGGGATGTATTCATGTTAGGTGCAAATATCGATGCCTCATTGGGAAGAGAAACCTGGTTGTTTGAATGGGTGGAGGAGAACGCATCTACGTGAGTGTGTGCACAGGAGATTCGAGGTCACTCTGATCCATTTACCATCGCACCAGTCTTAGCTGACTTCGTAAAGTTGTCCGAGAGGTTTCGGGTAGAGATAGCTAAATAGTAGCAAGCTAGGGTTACAAGAAACCCTAATATCATAGATAAGGTGCCTACGACCCTTGAGCCTAATTGATAGGACCCGCGGGGAGTAGTACATTCGTGGTGGAAGCCCGGGACGTAATCACACGGGGGAGAATTAGACCTACAACAACAGTGGGACCTTTTGTACCCCCCTAGTTACGATGGCAGTGATGGAGGGTTGCGAGAGCACCTGCCGTGATAGGGACATGGAAGTGTATGCCATCAGCCACACCACGCGTTATGGACACTCTACTAAGTTTGCTTAGATATCTATGTGAAAGAATTGAGGATAAAAGCATTAGATTGACCAAGTTGCTCAATGATTTCCCTAAGTGCTTAATTAATATTGTAGTAGTGTTTTTATTTTCATGTATATTAGTTGTTAGATTGATGAAAAACCAAACCCCTCTGTGCGGATTGACGACCCATACGAGGTTGTGTTTTTAGTAGATACATTAAACCTAACATCTATGTGGACAAATTCAAGGCTTACCGATAACTACCCTATAAGTAGCGTAGCAGAATTATAAATTTTTATCTTCTAACCGCACTGCCTCCAACCGGGTTTAGACATCTAAGCTACAAGTTTTAATGACCCTGGGGAGAGGCATGTCTGAATTTTGGTGCCACTACCGAGGATGCTATCAGTCTAAGTATCAACTTAGACATAACACATTAGTAGAGTAGTTAATTTAGCTTTCATTTGTTTGTTTGTTTATGTGTTAATTCTTGGTTGGAGCCGTTGTTATAGTTATTTTGTTACCTTTTGATCTGTTTGCTAGTGTTGTATTTGGAAGGGTATTGTTGGCCCTAGTTTATGGCACACACCTGTGCCACTAATCTAGGCATCTAACATTACCCAACTGAGAACACGGGTGGTTAGAGAAGACGGAGGCGAAGAACTAGGGCACAAGTTCAACCGAGGTAAGAAATAGTAGTAGAAGATCCCTTAGCAATGGCAGAAGACAGCCGCACCCTACGGGAGCTCATGGCACCCAAAATGGAGAATCAACCCTATGCACACCTTCCCCCCATTACCCGCTGATGGGAGCTGTAAGCTAAAGAGTGGCATGATCCACTGCCTTCCTTGAAGAAATGGCCCTCTTTGAAGAAATGGCAAATGATATGCGTCAATTTGGCACTAGATCGAGGGCGAAGTCCTAGGATGAACCCACACACTCACCTAAGTTGGAGAAGCAGTCCAAGCTCTTGCTTCCATGATGAAGGAGCTTTTGCGAGGAAAAGTGAATCAAGTCCAAGTGTATGGAATTTGCAACCTTAACCATAATTCTGAAGCATGCCCCAAAGTCGTAGATGATTTATAAGAGGTGAAGGTAATTGACTACAACAACTGGGAAAAACCACAATTTGCTAGGGGTCAACCACAAGGGTTCCCAAGGGAACCAAGAAGATGCAAGGGCGGACCCCTATGCAAATTCATTCAACTCGAGGTATAGAGATCATCCTAATATCCGATGGAGGGAGGACAACCAACCTCAAGGGTACCGGGGAGGAAAAGCTCCACCCCAACCATATCCTAGAGGTGAAGGCCCTTCCAACAATCATGCTTCACTTTACAAGTTGGAATGGGATGAGATCTTGGAAGCTATCGGTCAATTGGGGAAGAAACATGAGATCTTTGCGGAGCGGACAAGGCGATAGATTGGGGACCTTGGCAATAGAGCTTTCTCAAGTATAAAAAATCATGAAGTTCAAGTCGGGAAACTTGCCACCTCGGTAAGCCGACTTGAAGCCAAGGAGTCCAAAAAATCACCTTTCCAATCAGAGATTAATCCGAGGAATGCGAGTACACTTAAATTGAGAAGTGGGAATGACGTTCGCAAGAACGAGAAGAAGATAATGCAAAAAGATGACAAGATAGTGGAAACTACTAAATAACACTTCGAAGAGGAGGAAATTGTGGTCAAGGAAGCACCCTCTAAGGAACTTCCACCGTCCGAGGCACAAGTCTTTATTCCACCTCCATTTCCAAATGCTTTGAGAGGACGGCCAAAGGTGGTGACCGATGATGCAAACATTCGAAAAGTCTTTGAAAATGTCGAGGTAACCATCCCTATCTTGGAATTAATTGAACATGTGACATCTTATGCTAAATTTCTTAGAGTTGCATACACAAAGAAAAGGCGTAGGCCAACTATGAGATTATGACATTTGAAAATGGGAGGGGTCACCATTTTGAATCATAAGAACTTGCCTAAGAAATGCGATGACCCTGTAATGTTTTCTATCCCTATCTCTTTGGGTGGTAAACTTGTGGAACATGCCATGATAGATCTAGGTGCATCCATTAATGTTATCCCGTTTAGTCTATATGAGCGCATAGAAATAGGTGAGCTTAGGGATACTAGAGTGATTGTCCAACTTGACGATCATTCCCAAGATAGTCCCCGTGGACTAGTAAAGGATGTGATGGTGCAAGTTGGTAAATTGGTATTTACGGCGGAATTTTATGTCTTAGACATGCCGCACGACGGAAGTGCACCTGCAATACTTTTGGGGATACCTTTTCTTAAAACGTCTAGGACTAAAACCGATGTCCACTTGGGAACCTTAACTCTAGAAGATGACATGGATAAATAATAATTTGATATCTATAAATCTAGGCATGATTCAACCAAGTCTTCTTTGATGTGTAAAGGTGTAGCCTTATGTGATGAGCATGATGAGTCTTCTTGTGTGACAAACGAGCATGGATGTTTGCGTGAGTCCTATGTTAATGATAATGATGATGATTCTGATGAATTGCATGATGCAGTGGATAATATGTCTATGCTAGATTATTTTTCTATGCTAACCAATTTGCAGTAGGAAAGGGAGATAGTCAAGAGTTTAAAACATCCTTGACCCCCCTTAATCCCCAAAATGACATTCACAGACTCAATTATGTCAAGACATGGAGATTCATTCCTATTAGCGGACAAAAGGTTCGAAGGTAAGGATGGCTCGTTGTGGAGACATCTCCACGACAATGTCATCGTAGGTGGAATTGTCGATGGAAATTTTGAAGACCCACCGGTAAGCGTTTCTAACTAGAATGCATGAAAAAGAAAATAAGTCGTGAGGACGACAATAAATATACGGTGTTTGTTTTTCTTTCATGTTTTGATTAGTGAGTAGATAGTTTTTGTATGAATCTTGTTTTGCTATGTGGATTTTTGAGATGAAACTCTTGTTGGTTTGGAAATTTGAGTTCAAGACTCATGATTGTGTTTTAAATGGAACTAAATTGGACGAGTGACATAGGGTGTGTTTGGCAGAGCTGTGTTTATAAGCAAAGATGGCTTATTTTGAAAGCAGTGGGAGGTTAGCTTCTTCTTTTCCCCAAAAACTAGCTTATGCTTCTTAAATAAGCCTTTTTTTGTTGTTTACCAAACACAAAACATGTGCTTAGCTTATAAGCAAAGCACTTATAAGCCCTGCCAAACAGAGCCATAGTTTTTTTAAAAAGAGGAAAAAAAATCAAGGATTAGGAAAATGTTGGTGCATGCCTCGTGCCAAGTAGGCATGCGTGAGACTGTGCTTCATGCTGGAATTGGAACGGAACGAGGCTATGTCTCATACCAGTGGTTTAGTGTGAGGCTAAGCTTCGTGCTGAGTGGTTTGGCGTGAGGCTATGCTTTGCGCCAGATACCTTTTTTGCACATTACACCAAATTTTCAATTTTCTTTGTCCCAATAATGCAAATTTTAAAAAATTCTGATTCTCCAATTCAAAAATGCATTTTTGGTTCAAAAATTTTGGAATTCTCTAATTCCTTAGGATTTTTGAAAATACTTCCGAATCCCTTGGAATTAATTGGCTTGTACTATTTCCCCCCCTAAATATAGCATTTTAAAATTCTATTCTTATCTAAATTGTACCTCTCACCCTAGTCACCTAGGTTGAAATTCCATTTCTATAGTACATTTCTCCACCTAATTCTCTCATTTGACACATTTTTTCTTCTCAAGAAACACTCACTCTCACACACTCTTGGTGAACTCAAAAAAATTGAAGATTTTCTTCCAAAAGTTGGCAATTTTTGCTTCTTATTTTGTGGATCTCGCAACTCCTAGCTTCAAATTTTGGGTAACCCACTGAAATCTATGTTTATGTGCTTTACTTGACATCGTAGTGTTGTTTTTTGAAGCATGAATCTTGAATGAGTGTGTTGTGAGATATGTGTTTGAGTTTGAGTTTGTATGCATGATCTTGTGTTGAAGAGTATGTTGGGAGGATTGATGTGCAACTATGCTTAAGATGCGATCTTTGGTGTTGGGTGATTTGGGAGAGAGTGAATCTTTGTTGCAAGATTTAATTGATGGTTGTTTATAACTTACATGAGATTGATGTTTAATGAGGAATGTTCTTGTTTGAATAGCCCACACACTTAAATTATCATGTTATGAATGTTTGGGTTATTTGGGAGAATGTTGTCTTATTGAATTGTAGGCCATGCTTTGTTTATGATCATATCACCACTATTGTCCTCATTTTCTTACGATGCCACCTGAGAAGAATGCCTTGGAGAAGGGCAAGTCCACTAGGGGTGTGAAGAGGAAGAAGTCGATGAAGGGTGCAAACCCCGAGTTGACAACTTCCATTCTTCGTAACCCCACATTTGTGACCAAGGAGTTTATGGGTTTATCCAACATTTCTGGGACTGCACCCCGGAGGTGGAGGAACTTGAGAGAGCAAAGAGAAGTATTTTAAAGACGTGGTTCAATTGCAAGGACACCTTGCCGGCTCTAGGTTTACTCGAGCCGATCACTTACATGTTGAGCCGAGTAGGTCTAGAGGGGTTTCTTGAGAAACACTCCAAGATATACATAATGTGGACCCTAGACTTCTTAGCTACTCTATGGCCGGTCGTAGATGATGATGGACACAAGGCGATCAAATTCAACATGAACGACACAAAGTACAAGATGACCCATCGGGAGGTAGCGCGAGCCTTTGGGTGGAGGTTTGGCAAGGAGATTCAGAAGACAAACCGACAAGGGTTACCTTTATCTCTTGGGCTTTTGGGTGTAACTGATGGGCACACATCAGAAGAACTTGTGCAAGAGTACCGCCATAGTTCATCTGTTGTTTCATTATGTTCATCGTTTGTTGGCTATGGGAGTCTTTTGCCATGGTGAACTAAGGCAATACCCGGGTTCAGATGTTTATTGCCTTTGGAAAATGACTCCCGAGGGTAACTTTTACCCAAACTTGGTGGGGTATTTTGTGTAGGAATGTTTAGCAATGGGAGACAGAAAGAATGGAAAAATTTCCATGGGAGACATGGTTGGTCTTTTGGCGGAGTATCTTGGTTATCAGGTCACACAAAGGGCTCTAGCTAACTTAGGGAGATCGGCCATAAGGTACAACATAGAGAAGTTAGCGAAGACATATATGGTGGGACCAACGACATCAGATGGTAGAAATGTGGAGCAAACACGTGTGGATTTATGATCCTTCTATAACCAGAGCACACTGCGATTGACCATGATACTAGCTTGGATGACCTACTCATTTTGCCAGACCAAAAGTTTGAGAGAGAGTTCTATAGAGTTATGTTCAACCCGGAGATAGATATTGAAGAGGCCGATGGAGAGTCCACTCCGAGAGCACTTCCTAGTCGCTCTTTCTTATCTACGAACATCATTGACCACTTGCATTCACTTAAGGACAAGCTTTCGAGCTCTACTCAAGTGTTGCAAAAGGTAGTCCAAGCGATAGAAGGGATGCGCTCGCAAGTGGAAGATCCTAGTTCGAGGATGCATTGCATTGATGCCTAGGAGGTCGTCGCCGTACCTCTCAAAGTTAATACTTTTAGGCCCTTAATGCGTCCTATCCACAATAATGTAAATAGTGGCAAGATGGGGTCGTCCACAGGAAAAGGGATTTTTCTAAGTACTTAGACACCTATATGAGAAAACGTACTAAACACATACATACATAGATATATATAAAAGCATGTAAACAAGGGGGGGGGGGGGTTTGGTTGGATGGTTCCTAAATTAGCAAATTATAATACAACAATTAGCAAATCAAGAGAATGATGCTAATCATGTAAACACAAATAAAGATGTGATGAAAATACAATTACGAAGCCATGGGCGCAATTGACTTCCACTTCCAAACCTCTTATCCATCATTGAACATGCAACTTATTTACTACTTTCACTACTTGTTGTGAAGACTAAACTTCTATCCTTCTTAGATAGTAGTTTGCAAGAGTGAATTCGACATCTCTTGTCAAACCTCACCAATGACTCCCGTAGTCAAACCACGACCCAAGGTATCCCATTAATGGCATTTAGCACGAAGGATCAACAAACTCAGCAACACTTATGACCACTACACCGTGACTAAGCATTTAATCGATCTATGCATTTACACGGGATTAGTCAAGAACGTTCAATGCTCATAGACTTCTCCCGTTTGCTACAAATGATAGACATGGCAAAGAGTTCGACATTGCATATCTATCTAGCAATCATCAATCCATCAACATAATCAAAAGCTCTAATTCATACTCATACATTCCTAACAAGAACAAGGGGGAGTTTAACCCAACTCACCCAAACCCTAGCAAGCAATTCATACGAGTATTCCTATACTCAAGCTTTCAATAACATTAATGATATCAACAACACATTCAATGCTCCATAAATGCACAATAGCAAGAGTAATAAACAAGATACAAATTGTTCTTAAGACATGAGTTTGGAAGCTTTGGTCAATTGCTCCCAAGAGATTTGATTAGCTACTAGAGTTCATGCTAATCTAACTAAAACAACAAATCAAAACAACAAGATAAATCAAAGATGAAAAATGGAGAAATAGGGTTTAGAACAGTACAAAATCCGCAGCTCTGAAAACTGGAATGAGAGGAGAGAAAAAATGGTATTTATAGTGGAAGGAAAAGAAAGTATGATTCTGGTCAGTGGCCGTCGCGACTCGCGACGAAGTTCGTCGAGACTCGCGACGAGTCCGTCGTGACTCGCGACGGTAACCAGAATTTTTGCATTATTTCTTCTTCTTCTCCTTGTGGCATGTAGTAATCTCCATAGTCACTCCTCTCAACTTCTAAGTCTTCAACGGTTTCAAAAGTGATCTTCAATGGCCTCCGGTCTTCACGTCTTCGAAGCAAGTCTTCAAAATCTTCGAAAGTGTAGTCTTCAATGGCCTCCGGTCTTCATTACTTCGTTACACAAAACATCTACTTAAAAGAGGTAAAAAGTTTCTCTTGCCCCTCCTAAGAGGATTTCATGGTAAAACACAAGCTGTTGTAATGAAAGAGCACAAAATGGATCCTAAATAGTACTAAAATAAGCATATAAAGTGGATGCATCAAACCTCCCCACACTTGAACCTTACTCATCCTCGAGTAAGAAAAGATCCAAGTATACGAAGGGAATGATACCTCCACATCCTACTACTAATCCCCCAATTCACTACCTCACAAAACTCTCAATATTGCACATCCCAAGGTTAAGATCAAATGAGAATTTTCCACAACCCCTATTCCTAAATCTACCTAAACCATATCACCCCGTCAATTCATTAATTTCCCTAAGACATCTCCAAATCCGGAACTGACAATCCCAAATCCAATGATAAAAGATGAAACCAAAAGTATACATGAAGTTCAAAGCACATGCTTCATTCTATATCAATATATCAACCTAAAAACGAAGTCTATTAATGATCAAGAATTTCATAACTTACTCCGTCTTTCCCCGCTAAATTATCCATCCCCAAAAGATTCTCAAGATGTCGAGCTACCCGATTCCTCCGTGTGGTCACCGCAACCTTATGACTCCATCGCCGGCAAATGAGTAAACATTTGATGTCTTTCAATTTCTCTCGCTTTCTCTCATTTTGCCTAGGAGCCCTTTCAGGTTTTCATCCTAGCCACACAATCATTTTTCTTTTAGCTCACACCTCACCTTTTTCCACACATTTGACCTCTCATTTTTACCTAGGCCGCCCTTTCGGGTTTTCGACCTATCCGGGCCCCAATGTTGCCTAAGTTTCCCTCTCGGATTTTCAACTTAGCGGGATTCTTTTTCCCTTTTTTTTCAAATTTTTTTTTCAAATTTTTTTTGGTTATTGTTCCCCATCCGAAAAGTGGCAAATTGCTTCCAAATGTGAAGGTTAAGAAAAGTATCAAAACCAACATTATCCCAAATACATCGGAAGCAAAATATCCAAAAGAAAATAACAGAGTTGTGCAAAAATGTATCACCCTACGACAGTAGAAACCCCTCCCCACACTTAAAATGCTACATTGCCCTCAATGTAGACTAAGGTGGAGCCGTACAAAGCAAAACATGGGTAAGGGGGAAATGTAGTGCTCACACTATCAATGCTGTGAAGACGAGGCCACCGCCAGAGTAGCGCTGCTGGTACTGTGCTAGCCATTCCGTGTTGCTCTGCCTCCGTGCCCTCCGCCTCTCTGCTCTCGGATTGGGGCCTGATGTACCACCCGACTGGGGCTGCAACTCATGGATGCGAGCTGACAGGTGGTCAATCTCCTCATCCATGTCGATCAAAGCCTGGGAGACAAACACGTTTTACTCCAAAATCATTCTGTCCTGGCGGTGGAAACCATCGTGCATGGTCTGCATCATTCGCTCATAGAAATTTGGCGGAGGCTGGGAGTGGTGAGGTGTAGCCTCATCCTCCTGCATGGGATCCGTCTGTGGTGGAGGCTGTGGAGAGTAGTACTGCTGCTGCTGCTGCGGCTTCGAAGGAGGTAGGGTGCTATCATCACGCTGGACAGAGGCTGGCTCGAGGTCATGAAGCTCACGCTGGAACTCAGCTGCACATGAGGAGTCTGGGGAGATCGCCAAATCTTCCAGCGGCGTGTCGAACTCCAGCTTCGTCTTGCTCTGCTGAGGAAGTGCCATGAATGTGACCTTCCTCGCACCGTATAACCAATGGAAGAGCCCAGTGGTCCGGGTGACACTGAGCATCTCAAATCGAACCAGTCGCTCGACGGTGATCAGATAAGACGTTCGCCTCCCCAAACGTGGGAAGTCGGCCGGAGGGACTAATCCTAAGTACTCCGCTAGAAGGCCTATCATTCCTCCGACCATGATCTTCCCCTTTGCCTTTCCTGCCACTTCTACAATTCTCTTCATCCAGAGCTCTGCCCACAGCCCATATCCTTGCCCCTCGCTCGTTAAGTGCCATAGGAAGTGAATGTCATTGTCTGGCACATTCGTCGGCTCCGCGGAGCAAAAGATTGTGCCGGCCAAGAGTCTGTGCACATAACGGAGCGCAGGGTGAATGATGGCACTGCTCTTGTCGTGGGAGTTCTTTTGTCGCATATTGATGACATTCCAGAACTGCATGTCATCTTCAATTGTCCGCTCTTGGGCTTCTGGGTCCAGTCTGTTTCGTATCGCAGCAATGTCAAAACCAAAGGCCTCCTCAACCTGTGAGACGGTCATCTGCCAAGATAGGTCATCCAGGTGAAAGGTGATGTACCTCTCACAGGGTTGGTCACCCCTCATGCTGCTTATACGGACAGTGGATAGGAACTCCAGCGTGTACCTCCGGTAAGTGGGAGCGCTCTTGCTCATGAATCCCTCCATTCCCCCTTTGGCGAGGAGGCATCTGACAGGCTGCACAAGGCCGAGGGCATCCAACGTGGGCATATCAACAAAACTTGTTTCCTTAAGCAGGCGACTCTCTAGGGCATCCCATCTGTCCGCATAGGACCCGGTGATCAGGGTCAAGCCCATGTACCTATCCGGCGAGGAAGGTGCAGGGCCCAATTTCGGAGCCCGTGGTGGAGGTGGAGGAGTTCCAGTGCGCTCATCTTGCGGGGGAACCCTAAATCTCCTCTTGGGGGCCATATCTGTCAATCACAGCAAACAGAGCAAACAGGTCAAACGCGAAGGAATATGTGTATATGCAATATGGCAAATCTGTAACCAATCTTAAACTAGTTCATTATCACAGGCCGGATTAAAATCAACTCAACTAGTTCAAGTTCTAATTGCAATTGCATATACAATCTACATGATGTCCAACAAGCCCAGACCATTAAATCCACGAAGTTTTCACATAGTTTAAATCAATATGCTATATTCCAAAATCACAGTTATGCTCAACTAATTTAGCCATCATTAGTACAGTGACAATGTCAACCTCTATGTTCCATGGCCAAACTATTCTAAACAAAATAGCATTCCAAAGCACACTAACATTTTATTTCAATAACAACTATGTTTGCTCCTGGGCTAACATGCTTCAAATACAGAGCCACCATCTACTCCCCAGCCAAAACAACACGAATGCACATATTCCAAAACTAAGCAGGTATAATACAGTCAAAACCGCGCTACGGAAATATATCGTGCAAACTGCAATTGCAAAATATTCACACAATACCTATCAAATAAAATTGGATGCACAACATATTCACCACAATCGGCCAAGATCAATGATTTAAATTCCAAACACCATACCACACAATCTACACAATATCCAATAAATAGCATATACATTCGTAATCACAATTAGGGCTCAATAGAGTGAAGAAGTGTACCAATAATACGCTTAGGAAGAAGAAAAATGAGAGCCCACGATCAATTTGGGTTTGAATTGCCTAAAGCGTCAAAAACCCCCAAAATCTAGGGTTTCGGTTCTTTGCAAATGTGAGATGTGATTTGAGGTGTGGAGAGTGTTTCGATTGTGGAGAGTGTGGTGAGTGTGGGAAGTGTGGTGGTGGTGCGGTGCGGCGACGAGGCGGCGGCGGCGATGAGATGGCGGCGGTGTGGAAGTTGAGAGGATGGAAGAGGTATCGGGTTGATGGGGGAAAAGAGACTAACGAGTGAAGGGGAAGAACTGTTCATTCAGATTTTAAATCAGACCCCTGTTTTTTTTCTGTACGCTCGACCGTCGCGACTCACGACGGAATTCATTGCGACTCACGATGAGCGTCGCGAGGTTATCGCGAGTCGCGGAAAGTGAAATATGAGATCGATCTTTTTTTTCAAAGTTTCTGAGCACGTTGTGACTCGCGACGATATTCATCGCGACTCGCGATGAGCGTCGCGAGGTCATCGCGAGTCGCGGAAAGTTGAATCCGAAAGGCTAAAATTTCCCAAAAGTTTCTGAGCCCGTCGCGACTCGCTACGAAGCTAATCGCGACTCGCGACGAGTGTCGCGAGGTCATCGCAAGTCGTGGAAAGTTGAATCCGAAAGGCCAAAATTTCCAAAAAGTTTCTGAGCCCGTCGCGACTCGCGACGAAGCTCATTGCGACTCGCGACGTGCGTCGCGACTATCGACGAAGCTCATCGCGACTCGCAACGTGCGTCGCGAGGTCGTCGCGACTCACGGAAAGTGGGATCCGAAGCCCAAAAATTCCCAAAAAATTTCTTTGCCCGTTGCGACTCGCGACGAAGTTCATCGCGACTCGCGACGGGCAACTAACCTGGCACTCTGCAAATTTTTCTGCTTCTTTCTCTTGTCCAAGTTCTTCCTTCTCGAATTCAAGTATTTTCCCCTTCCAAAATCCCATGCCTTGGCTTCAAAATTGCTACAAAATCATGGAGAAAACAACCCGTGAAAAGAATAAAGCAAAACAATGAAGCTTAATGATAAAAGCTCAAAACTAAACAACATCAACAGAAAGTCACGAGTGACGATCCGGATGATCAAAACCAAGTTTATTTAACGTCGTCAGCATGACTCCCTTCCCTCCTTGGAGTTTACTCACAAACCGGATTGAGGAGATCAACGTCCTCTCCTTTCTCCGGTACAAAAGTCTCGTGGTAAGGTTTCAACCGTTGTCCATTAACCTTAATGGTATTGGACTTAGCTCGATCTAGAATCTCCACCGCACCATGCGGGAATACCTTAACCACCTCAAAAGGACCGATCCATCGAGACCTTAACTTACCTGGGAATAGGCGAAGGCGAGATTGGAATAGGAGGACCTTCTGACCAACGTCAAAATCCTTCCTGATGATCATCTTGTCGTGCCATGCCTTTGTCTTCTCTTTGTAGATCTCGGCGTTCTCATAGGACTCCCTCCGGATTTCATCCAGTTCCTCCAATTGTAACTTCCTATGCAAACCAGCTTCATCTACATCAAGATTAAACTGTTTGACCGCCCAGTAAGCCTTGTGCTGAATTTCCACCGGTAGGTGACAGGGCTTACCAAACACTAACCGGTATGGGACATACCGATTGGTGTCTTGTAAGCCGTCCTATACGCCCACAGGGCATCATTCAACCGAGAACTCCAATCCTTCCGGTTAGGGTTAACCATTTTTTGAAGGATGGACTTGATTTCCCGATTGGAAACTTCAGCTTGCCCGTTGGTTTGTGGGTGATAGGCGGTGGATGTCTTGTGAGTGACTCCATACTTCTTCAAGAGTGCTGCTATGGTCCGATTGCAAAAATGGGTGCCACGGTCACTAATCAAGGCTCGGGGTACCCCAAACCTAGAAAAGATGTTATCTTTCAAGAATTCTGCAACCACTTTAGAATCGTCAGTCCTAGTGGGTTTTGCTTCAACCCACTTCGATACATAATCAACAGCAAGAAGAATGTACGTAAAGCCACAAGAACTAGGGAAAGGCCCCATAAAGTCAATACCCCAAACATCAAAGATTTCATAGTACAAAAGAGGTTTTTGGGGCATTTCATTCCTAGTGGAGATATTTCCTACTCTCTGGCATTCATCACAAGATTTGCAAAAGGTGTATGCATGCTTATTCACCGTAGGCCAATAAAACCCACTCTCTAAAACTTTCCTAGCGGTTCTCTTTGCTCCAAAATGACCGCCACATGCATGAGAATGACAAAATTCAAGAATTGAGTGTATTTCACTATCAGGGATACATCTCCTAACAACTTGATCCGCACAATGTCTCCAAAAAAAGGGATCATCCCACACATAATATTTCGCATCACTCCTTAACTTATCCTTTTGGGCCTTAGAAAAGTGATGAGGGAATTTACCAGCGACAAGAAAGTTTACAATGTCGGCATACCACGGTTGGAGATCCCTAATGGTGAACAATTGTTCATCAGGGAATTCCTCCCGTAGTTGCTCCTTCATTGCGGGGCTTACCCCAATGTCTTCCCCCGGAGTCAACCGGCTCAGATGATCGGCCACAAGGTTTTCAGCGCCCTTCTTATCCCGCACCTCCAAATCAAATTCGCTCAAAAGCAGGATCCACCTAATCAATCTTGGCTTGGCCTCTTTCTTCGTCATTAAATGACGAAGCGCTGCATGGTCAGTGTACACAATAACTTTTGTACCAAGCAAGTAAGATCGAAATTTTTCTAAAGAGAATACCACTGCTAGCAACTCCTTTTCAGTGGTGGAGTAGTTCCTTTGGGCTTCATTTAGGGACATGGATGCGTAGTAGATGGCGTGAGGTACTCTCCCCGCCCTTTGACCAAGCACTGCTCCAACGGCGTAATCACTCGCATCGCACATTATCTCAAAAGGCAACGCCCAATCCGGGGGTTGTATGATAGGGGCCGAGACTAACCTTCTCTTCAATGCATCGAACACCCCTTTACACCCCTCATCCATCACAAATTCCACCTCCATTTGCAACAATTTGCATAGAGGAGATGCTATCTGTGAGAAGTCCTTGATGAACCGGCGATAGAATCCTGCATGGCCAAGAAAAGAGCGCACTTCGCGCACATTAGTAGGATAAGGCAAAGTTTGAATCATGTCTATCTTTGCCTTGTCAACCTCAATACCCTTAGAGGAGACAACATGGCCTAAGACAATACCTCTCTCCACCATAAAGTGACATTTCTCATAATTTAGCACTAGGTTAGTTTCAATGCAACGGTTAAGAACTTGCGCTAAATTTGCTAAACAATCGTCAAAGGAATTACCATGAATGGTGAAGTCATCCATAAATACCTCGACAAAATTTTCAACAAATTCTGAGAAAATGCTTACCATACACCTTTGGAAAGTTGCTGGGGCGTTACATAACCCGAAAGGCATGCGTCGGTAAGCGAACGTACCAAAGGGGCACGTGAAGGTGGTCTTCTCTTGGTCTTCCGGGGCGATAGCCACTTGAAAATACCCCGAGTACCCATCCAAAAAGCAATAAAAGGGGTGGCTTGCTAACCTCTCAAGCATTTGATCAATGAATGGCAATGGGAAGTGATCCTTTCGTGTTTCAGCATTCAATCTCCGGTAGTCAATGCAAACTCGCCACCCGTTTTGAACTTGGGTGGGCACCATTTCACCCTTCTCATTTTCGACTACCGTCATTCCACTCTTCTTGGGTACCACCTGAGTTGGGCTCACCCATTTGCTATCCGAGATTGGATATATCATGCCTGCTTGAAGCAACTTGAGGATTTCCGCCTTCACCACATCCATCATAGGCGGGTTCAAACGGCGTTGGGGTTGTCGGACGGGTCTCGCACCTTCTTCCAACAAGATTCTGTGCATACAAGTGGATGAACTTATGCCTTTGATGTCGGCAATAGTCCATCCAATTGCTTCCTTATTCTCCCGCAACACCACCATCAACTTTTCTTCTTGCTCCTTGGTGAGCTTGCTCGAAATGATAACCGGAAGCGTCTCCCCTGCCCCAAGAAATGCATACTTGAGATCATCTGGCAAAGGTTTAAGGTCAAGCACCGGAGCTTTCACAAGTGAGGGGAGGAATTCCGGTTCCTCAGGTTCCTCTAAGAGTAGAGGGGGAGGTGTTGAGAGACTCGGTGTCATCTCTTCAAGCAAGTTCAAATCCTCAAAGCTGCCCTCCAAGTCAGTGCTCATAGAATATACATTGTGGGCATCATTAACATCACATTGCAAAGCAACCAACAAAGAATCCTCACCATTTAGTTCAAAAACATCTTGCACAACTTCTTCAACAATATCTAGGGCATGGCAAGAATGTTCTTCACTAGGATACTTCATAGAGTCATTTATGTTAAACTCTACTTTCATTCCATCAAATTCCATGGTGAGGGTACCTTTATGCACATCAATCATTGTCCTAGACGTTTTCAAAAATGGCCTCTCCAACAAAATTGGGGCGGCATGTTTATCATGCTCCATGTCAAGAACATAAAAATCCGCGGGGAAAATTAAGGAATCCACCTTAACCAACACGTCCTCGACAATACCCTTAGGGTATACACTAGAACGATCGGCCAATTGGATTACCACCCCGGTTTTATGCAATGTTCCCAAGTTGAGATTTTCATACAAAGAGTAAGGAATCACATTTATGGATGCACCCAAATCAAGCATAGCTTTTTCAAAACGAGTATTTCCTATTATGCACGGGATTGTGAACATGTCGGGATCGCTACATTTAGGGGGTAGCTCTCTTTGACATAATGCGGAAACATGCTCACTTTTTCCATTTTTCAACTTGTTTTTGGCCCTTTGTTTCCTATTCACAACACATAATTCTTTGAGAAATTTGGCATATCTAGGAATTTGTTCAATTGCATTCAAGAGAGGGATGTTTACCTCACATCTACGAAAGACTTCGTAGATGTCTTTGTTATCCTCCGTCCTCCTCCTGTCTTTCAAGGCCTCCGGAAATGGGGGTTCCGGAACATATGGAGGGGTATCCACCACCTTTGTTCTTTTGTGTGGAGGAGAGGATGGTTCCGGGATGGAGGTTGACTTCGGTCTTGGTGGCAATGTTTCCAACTCGATTTCTTCCTCCTTGCCTTTGTTGGCTAGCTCATTGGTCTCCTTCTCATGGACTGCCTCTTCCTCAACTCCCTTTTCAAACTCTTCAATTCTCATTGGCTCCTTTTCAACATTTTCAGCCTTCGGTGAAGCACCAACCTCTCTACCACTTCTCAAAGTGATAGCACTTGCATTTTGCCTCGGGTTAATCTCTGGTTGGGCAGGTAGTTTACCCTTTTCCCGGGCTTCCATTCGGTTCACCATTTGGGCTATTTGGCTCACTTGAGTTTCCAATTTTTTGATACTTGCTTTAGCTTCGTCTTGGAATTGTTCGCTCTTTTCAGTACTCATGCCTAATCGGTGAATAGCTTGCAACACCTCATCCTTGGATAGCCCCGAGCCCTCCCCTTGGTCTTGGGGTTTGTCTTCAAGCCTTTGGAACTATTATTGAGGTGGCCGGTATTGTTGTGGGGGAAGCCTGTACGGTTGAGAGTTCTGGCCTCCTTGAGGGTTTCCATACCGGAGGTTCGGGTGATCACGATTTCCCGAATTATACGGCCGATTTTGGTACCCTGGGTACCTTTGGTAGCATTGGTTACCTTGGTAGCCTTGGCCACCTTGATACCCATAGTTACCTTGGTACCCTTGATTTCCCTGATACCCCATAGCACTTACTTCCTCAACGTAATCTTCTTGTAGAGTGGGGCATGTGTCCGTAGGGTGCGCCAAGTAGCAAATTTCACATGACTTAACATGTGGCGCATTTCCTCCGGGCTTTGTCATCAAGGTCTTCACCATGGATGTGAGGGCCGTGACTTGATCCTCCAATTTCCCACTGTTGGCAAAGTCACTTGCAGGTATTGGGTTTCTCCTCCTCAAATCAGCCCTTGAGCTAAAATTCCTCGACTCTTCCGCTAACTCTTCATATAGTTGCATGGCTTCGGTGGGCGTTTTGTTTCCGAGGGTGCCACCACAAGAACTTCTAACCAGCCTTTGGTCTTCATCAAGAAGGCCATTATAGAAGTAATACACCAAATCTCCCTCCGAATAGCCATAGTAGGGACAACTTTCGAGGAGCATCTTAAATCTCTCCCAATACTCAAAGAAAGACTCTTCATGCCACTGCAGAATGTTGCTTATGTCTTTCTTCATAGCAGCGGACCTCGAGGCCGGGAAGTACTTGGCGAGAAATTTTGTCTTCAAATCAAGCCAACTCTTTATGCTCCTTGGCGGTAGGTAATGGAGCCAATCTCTAGCACTATCCTTAAGAGTGAAAGGGAATGCCTTCAACTTGTAAAAATCTTCATCCACTCCATGAGGAACCGTACCGCTACACAAGAAGTGAAATTCAGTGAGATGCTTGTTGGCATTCTCCCCTTGCCTTCCAAGGAATGCGGGTAGCATATTGATGAACCCGGTTTTCAGCTCGAAATGCCCATTTGGCCCAACCACTGGGTACTCAATGCACATCGGTTGTTGCTCAAGATTGGGTGCCATGATTTCTCTCAACAAGGGTTGTCCCAAAGGATGGTGTGGTTCCCTTCTCGGATTATCATCTTCTTGCTCGATTTGATGTTCCATTGATGAAGATGTATCCGCAAAATGGTCACTAGGAGGGGTGTTATTCACACTTTCCAAAGAAAGCCTCCTAGCCCGTCTCAAATTCAACTCCAACTCGGGGTCGTAGTGTAAGGGTTCTTGTGAAGAGGATCGCGTGCGAACCATACACCAAGAACTCAGACAATACGTCTCCAAGCCAAGCGAAAATGGCAAATTAACTAAGAAATCAAAATAAAACCAAACTAACAAATATTCACAAGTAGCACATAATCACACATAATATGCTAAAGCACTTAAAAATGAACGCCTTATCCCCGGCAGCGGCGCCAAAATTTGGGAGGTCGTCTCCGTACCTCTCAAAGTTAATACTTTTAGGCCCTTAATGCGTCCTATCCACAATAATGTAAATAGTGGCAAGATGGGGTCGTCCACAGGAAAAGGGATTTTTCTAAGTACTTAGACACCTATATGAGAAAACGTACTAAACACATACATACATAGATATATATAAAAGCATGTAAACAAGGGGGGGGGGTTTGGTTGGATGGTTCCTAAATTAGTAAATTAAAATACAACAATTAGCAAATCAAGAGAATGATGCTAATCATGTAAACGCAAATAAAGATTTGATGAAAATACAATTACGAAGCCTTGGGTGCAATTGACTTCCACTTCCAAACCTCTTATCCATCATTGAACATGCAACTTATTTACTACTTTCACTACTTGTTGTGAAGACTAAACTTCTATCCCTCTTAGATAGTAGTTTGCAAGAGTGAATTCGACATCTCTTGTTAAACCTCACCAATGACTCCCGTAGTCGAACCACGACTCAAGGTATCCCATTAATGACATTTAGCACGAAGGATCAATAAACTCGGCAACACTTATGACCACTACACCGTGACTAAGCATTTAACCGATCTATGCATTTACACGGGATTAGTCAAGAACGTTCAACGCTCATAGACTTCTCCCGTTTGCTACAAATGATAGACATGGCAAAGAGTTCGGCATTGCATATCTATCTAGCAATCATCAATCCATCAACATAATCAAAAGCTCTAATTCATACTCATACATTCCTAACAAGAACAAGGGGGGAGTTTAACCCAACTCACCCAAACCCTAGCAAGCAATTCATACGAGTATTCCTATACTCAAGCTTTCAATAACATTAATGATATCAACAACACATTCAATGCTCCATAAATGCACAATAGCAAGAGTAATAAACAAGCTACAAATTGTTCTTAAGACATGAGTTTGGAAGCTTTGGTCAATTGCTCCCAAGAGATTAGATTAGCTACTAGAGTTCATGCTAATCTAACTAAAACAACAAATCAAAACAACAAGATAAATCAAAGATGAAAAATGGAGAAATAGGGTTTAGAACAGTACAAAATCCGCAGCTCTGAAAACTGGAATGAGAGGAGAGAAAAAATGGTATTTATAGTGGAAGGAAAAGAAAGTATGATTCTGGTCAGTGGCCGTCGCGACTCGCGATGAAGTTCGTCGCGACTCGCGACGAACATGCTAGTCGCGACGAGTCCGTTGCGACTCGCGACGGTAACCAGAATTTTTACATTATTTCTTCTTCTTCTCCTTGTGGCATGTAGTCATCTCCATAGTCACTCCTCTCAACTTCTAAGTCTTCAACGGTTTCAAAAGTGATCTTCAATGGCCTTCGATCTTCACGTCTTCGAAGCAAGTCTTCAAAATCTTCGAAAGTGTAGTCTTCAATGGCCTCCGGTCTTCATTACTTCGTTACACAAAACATCTACTTAAAAGAGGTAAAAGAGCGCAAAGTTGCTCTTGCCCCTCCTAAGAGGATTTCATGGTAAAACACAAGCTGTTGTAATGAAAGAGCACAAAATGGATCCTAAATAGTACTAAAATAAGCATATAAAGTGGACGCATCAATGCCACACTTCAAGCAACCAGTTACATGGATATGAGCTTCACGAGTCACGAGGATGAAGGCCCTTCGGGGCCGTGAGAGTGAGTATCAAATTCTCCCTACCTCACTTATGTTTTGATATGATTTTTGTGCATTGGAATTTTTGCATGGGCAAAGTGTGGGGAGGGAGTAGTGAGCACTTAGGGATTTTTCATTCTTGGATTTCCTCGGTGCATTTCATGATTTGCTTTGGTAGTTGTTTTTCTTGTTAGTTTGTGATGTTGATTTTTGTTTGTTGAGGGATGATTTTGGATGAACATTTGGTGGTATGACATGGTATGCTAGGATTTCTAGTTTGCATGGGGTAGGATGTTTTAGGAAATTGGTGGTGTATTTTTTATGTTTTGACTATCTTTTGTAGTATGAAGCCCACTTTTGGGGGATTTTTGTGCTATAGCAAAAAAAATTGGAAAAATTGAAAAAATATAAAATATATAAAAAAGTCAAAAAGTCGAAAACCCAAAAGGGAGACTTTGGTAACATGAGGAAAATCTTGGATAGGTCGAAATACCTAGGTAAAAATGAGAGGCTAGGCCTGATTAGGCTTACGAGCCTAGGAAAAAATGAGAGGCCGTGTGAAAAGATGTGAGAAGTGAGTACCCTTTGTGTGTTAAACCTAGAATGAAAACCCAAAAAGGCCCCTAGGCAAAATGAGAGAAATTGAGAGAAAACACAAAACTAGGTTGAATGTATGCTTCCGCGGTGGATTGTTTTTTAAGACTACTCTTTGATTGCTTTTGGGATCATTTCGGGAAAAGTAAGCTAGCTTGACACATCTTTTTGGCTTACCTTTTTCCACACTTTACTTTTTGGTGGTTTGATAACTTATGTCTTTCGGGGAGTGTAAGAGTTGTGAGATTCTTACTTTCTTGGGAAAACAGGGTAATCTTGGAATAAGTTGAATGCCTCTGTTAACTTATACTTTCATGCTACATTTCACTTGATTCTTTTTCTTGTCTTCTATTTACTCGAGGATGAGTAAAGGGTTAAGTGTGTGGAGTCTGATCTGCTTCATTATGCGTGCGTTAACCGATGCATAGGACATACTTTTTAGTTACTACTACTTGGTGGATTGCTAGTATTAGTTGAGTTTACGTGACAGGGGGTTTACATGGACATGTTTGGTTTCTTGTCTAAATCCCGCATTTTGTAGACTTAATTGGTACTAATGGACATCTTGTATCCACGGGCTCCTTGATCTTCCCTGTGATCATCTTTAGTAGGTTGCCCATGGATACTTTTTGTTTACATTCTATGTGAAGACCGTTCGTAAGGGCGGTAGAAGATATTGAAGGCCGTTCGCAAGGATGGTAGTAGATACAAAAGAATAGACGAAGGCCACAATTATCATTGCACAATAGAAGGAGATTGAAGCCAAAGATAGGCGACTACAGAGTTCAAAGCGGCTAACGAAGAAATGGGTAATCGTGGTCCGATGAATTGTCCTTCAGTCCGGGAGTATTCCAATAAGAATTATCCTGATTCTATTGAATTTGTCTTCTCAAGTACTATAAAATCGAGTACTAAAACTCTCAAATCGAACTAGCAATTCTTCAGCAACAAAGAAAACTAGTTCAGCCGGCCGAGGCACCAATGGGTTGGTGCGGGCCGGGCTTGGTTTGGCACCAATGGCCCGCGCCAAGGAGACCAGAGCAAGGAAATGGTGTGACCAGTGCTAGACACGATGGGCCACCAAGTACAAATTGAAGACCCTTTCACGCCATAGCCCACCCCCTGCCGCCGCCGCCGATTACTCCTTATCCTTGCACCCCTGCCGCCAATGATTACTCCTCTTCGATTTGGTCCCATCCCACTATAAAACAACATCAACGCCAATGTCAGACCTTCTCTCGGATCTGGTCCTTCCCTCTGACATTAACAGAGAGCGCTACAAGAGCGTGGATTTGGGATTGTACCTGCGACATCAACGACGACATTAATACCATCGCCGACCTTCTCTCTGAGCTGGTCCCTCTCTTCGACAGCAACGATGAGCACTATCACTATCGCAACCCCTGCCCTCTAAAACCATCACAACCCCCACCCTCTGAAACCATTGCAACCACCCATATCTTCGGCGCCACCTTGTTCCGACGAGAAATATGATCTTCTCCGGGCTGAGAATCAGAGGAGGAAGCGGTCCCGACATTCTCTGGCATATCCCTCCAATGTTTTTTCATCAAGTTGGGGATTTTTTTTGTGGTTTTTTTGTTGTTTTGGGATTCTTCCCTGTGATTTTTTGTCAATTTGGGATTTTACCTAGGTTTCAGGGGTAGAGGGCAGCGGGATTCAGGGGTGGAGGGCGGCAATTTCAGGCGAGGCGGCAGAATTTTAGGGAAGAGTGATGACATCGGGAAGGAAATAAGGGAAGGGGAAGGGAAAAGGAGGAAAAAGAAAATAGGAAGAAAAAATAGAAAAATAAAAAAAGAAAGAAAAAAATGTGGGAAATATCATTTTTCTCTTAAAATTAATGCTGAAAAATTAGCTTAACAATCTAACCTAACGGAAAGGTCACAATTCACTAGTTTTGTTATTTTAGGAGCCAATAATGTTGGAAAAAGAATTAGAGGGCTAAAGGTGAACGATGGTGATGGTTCGAGGGCCACATAAGTCATTTGCTCTAATTAATATTGTAGTAGTGTTTTTACTTTCATGTTTATTAGTTGTTAGATTGAAAAACCAAACCCCCCTATTTGCATGTTTTTTACTAGCTATTGCTTTCACTCGTATGGATTGACGACCCGTACGAGAATGTGTTTTGAGTTGATACATTAACCTAGCATCTCTATGGACAAACATATAGCTTACCGCTAACTACCCTATAGGTAGCGTAGCAGTAAGAACGGGTGCAGAACTATAAATTTCTATCTTCTTGCTGTACCACCTCCAACAGGCTTTGGACTTCTAAGATACGAGTTTTAACGATCCTGGGGGGAGGCATGTTATGGTCATTGATAAACAATGTACTTGCCTTGATGAATTGTTCGATAAGTTGAAGGAAAAGTAGGATGATCAGTGTGATCACTTTTCAGCTTTTGCCCTCGGTTGGCAAAACAAGTTTGACGAACCGTTTGCTATAAACACACTGATGTGAAGTGAAAATGAGTAGCGCCACACTGAGTGCGACATGCTTGATTCGTATGTGCACCAAATTGAGCAAGCTGGTGTTGAGTACAAAGATAAACTTCAGGCTCTCCCTTCTTCATCTCGTAGGACTACTGGTCGTGGAGATCTTACTGTGGAAATTGGTGGGCAGAGGATTAACTTGTCTGAGGCTGTCCGATCGCATATTCGTTGCCTAGAGGAAGAAATACAAAATTTGAAGGTTGAAAATAAGAGGTATGAGGAAATTGTTGATGTTATGAATATGCAACTTGATCGCGAGGAGTTCGGCCCTATAACCAACTTCAAGACGTATTATGTTAGATATCTTGGTCATATAGAGCAAAGGGGTATAATACGCCATCCAACTTATTTACACATAAAATAGTGATATGACCATATGGTTAGCAAATAGGGTGTGGCCGAGGAAAACCGGCGTAGGTCTAAGCACCCTCAATGCAAAGTTGAGCATGGTCATCGTTGTCGTGGTTCGTCTTCTTCCGAATCATCACGAGCATCTAGGCAAAGTTAATATGTAATTATTTTTTGTTCCAAACATTTATAGCATGATGTTATTTTGTTCTAGCTTTGTGATGTCGTGGTTGTCTATTTTCAATAAAAGCGGACTTCACACTTTGAATTTTATTGCCTGCGTTATTTTTTCTTCTTCACAAGATATCTTTCTTATACGTCTATTGTTTTCGTTTTGAGTATTCAAACTCTGTTTGTCGTAAAGCCGCAAGATCTATAGCTTATTTTAGGCACTGTTTCATAGGCATATCTGCCTTATAGCAAGATCTATTTCTTATTTTATTAAGAGTATGTTATGTGTGAAGCCGCAAGATCTATCGCTTGCTTTTGTCGCTGTATTAAAGTCAGGTTTATCTGGTAGCAAGGTCTCTAGCTTGCTTTGTTGAGAGTGCAGATTTTCAAAATCTATTACTTGCTTTTGTCACTTCGTTGTGGGTATATCTGCCTTATTGCAAGATTTATGACATGTTTTCTTAAGATTTATATTTTTTGAAGCGGCAAGATGAGTAGCTTTCGTAATTGACAGCTTATACCGCAATCATCATGCGTTCATCTTTTAAGATTTTCTAACTTAGTTTTATGATCACAAGGTATAGCTATTTGAATAAACAAAAGATGTTACTCCAAAATATTTATATTGTGATAATATCGCCTTCACACAGAACGAGGGAAAGAACACCACCAATGATCATATCATGGTTTCTATACTTTGAAACTATATTTTCCTTCCTCTTTGCTGATTCTACACATAAATATTTCTCAAGTTGATTATGTGCCAAGTGTTGGGAACGTTGCTTCCATCCATTATCTCTAACTCGTAGCAGTTGGATCAGTGTGTCTTTGTTATCTTGTACGGTCCTTACTTCGAACACAATTTTCCTTTTTCCTTAGCTAGGCTAGCTTCATTCTTTCTTGGTACCAGATAGCCAATTTGAAATTTTGTTTCCTTGACTTTATGGTTGTATGCTCTAGCCATCATTTCTTTGTACTTTGCTTCCTTGATCGCTGTCCCCTGTCTCTTCTCTTCTAGTTCTTCTAAATCCAACCTCACAATCTCTGGATTAATGTCTTCTTTATATTGTTCAAATCAAAGGCTTGAGTTTCCAATTGCCACTGTTATTACCACTTCATGTCTATATACCAGACTATACGATGTTTCTCCTGTGGGTTCAAGCACAGTTGTTCTGTATGACAAGGTGTTGGGTATCTCATTAACCTATCCTGCTCGTTTTTATTTCCAATCTTTTCTGGATACCTTGGACGATTGTTATGTTTATTACTTCCATCTAACCGTTTGCTTGAGGGTGAGCTATAAAAGTGAATTTTGTGCGATTCCCAATTTCAAACACCATTCCTTAAAGACCCCACTTGTGAACTGTGTGCAGTTGTCGGTGACACTGGTTTGTGGTACTCCGAAGTGACAAACTATATTTTGTCAGACAAATTTTCTCGTTGCTTCCACCGTCACTCTTCCTAAGGGCTTAGCTTCTACCCACTTTGTGAAGTAATCGACTGCCACAATTGAAAAATTGGAACTGCCAGCACCTTTTGGAAAAGGTACGACTAGATCAATTCCCCATTTATCGAAAGGCCAAACTCTGTATATTCTCATTAATGCTAACTGCGGCTCGTGCGATATTGGAGTATTCACTTGGCAGCTTCTGTACTTGAGGACAAAGTTATGTGCGTAATTAAACATCATTAGCTAGTAGTATCCGACTCGAATGATCTTCTTCGTGATCGTTCGAGACCCTTGATGCGATCCGCATGATCCTTCGTGCACATACTTCAAGATTTCATTTGCTTGTGATGACCCCACACACTTTATCAATGGAGATATGTATCCTTTCTTGTATAAGGTTCCATCTTCGTAAACATAGTTGTGGGATCGCATTTCTATCTTCGTGTCCTGTACCTTGTATGTTGGTAGCTTCCTTTTTTCAAAGTATTCGATTAATAGTGTCATCTAGTTTTCCTCCTGTGCTTGAACCGGTGACACAGTTGTCCTTGCTGTGCTCCTAACTGGAATGAGCTCTACATTCACATACTTGTGTTTGGCAAATGACTCAAACCCTGATGTTGCTAGTTTTCTTAGGGCATATGCCTTCATATTTGCACTTCTTGGGACATGCTGGGTATTGAAGTACTCAAGGTGAGTGATGAGTTGATGAACCCTGGTTAAGTGTTTCATCAATTAATTTTCTCACACTTCGTAGTCTCCTCGTACTCTTCACCTTCATGTTAACTGTGAGATTTAAGTTGTATATTAATGCATCGTACTCAGCTTTGTTTATTGGGGTAAGTGAAAAATCAAAGCAAAGCGAGTATATGTATTCTCCTCCATCTGGGTTGATCAACAGCAGTCCTGTTCCACATCCTTCCTTCCTAAATGCCCCTCCCACAAATAGACTCCATGTGATGTCTTCCCATTTGGAATTTCCTTTGTCTATGTCAAGATACTGTTGTGTTTTCACCTATTGAGCTCCCACACTTGTCATTTTCGTGATAAAATCTGCTAGAGACTGCGCTTTGATTGAGGTTTACGGTTGAAAAAGAATCTCAAACTGTCCTAATTCAAGAGCCCATTTGATCATTCTCCCGGATGACTCAGGCTTGTTCAAGACGTTCTGGATTGGGTAGTCCATATAGACTAAAATCTTATGACTGTGGAAATAGGTTCACAATCTTCTTGATGAATATATCAACACTAGGCTCAACTTTTCAATTGGAAGGTACACTCTTTCAGCCTGCTGCAGTATTCTACTGGTGTAGAACACCGGAATATGCTTCTGGCCTTCTTGCCTTACCAAAACTAAGCTCACTGCGTTTATTGTGGAAACGGCCAAATATAAGTATAGTGTTTCTCTCCGAATTGGTGTTTCAACGTTGGTAGTGTTCGAAGTTAGCCATTCAGTGACTCGTATGCTATTTGACACTCTTCACTCCAGCTGAACTTCTTAACCTTTTTAAGGATTTCAAATAGTGGGAAGTATCTTTCGGCTACCTTTGACACAAACCTACTAAGCAATGCTAGCGATCCCATTAAGATTTGGACTTCCTTCACTGTTCGTAGTAGGGAGAGATTAACACTTGCCTGTGTTTTCTCTAGATTAGCCTCAATCCCTTTTATGGATACCTTGTATCCTAGGAATTTTCCTGCACCTACCCCGATCATGCATTTTTTGGGATTTAGCTTCATTCCAATTACACTTAATGTATTCAGGGTTCCCATTAAGTTTTTCGCGAGGTCACACACTCGCCTGGTTTTTATGACCATATCATCCATATATGCTTTTATGTTACGCCCAATCTGACTACAAAACGCATTATCATCCACTCTCTGATATGTTGCCCATGTATTTTTCAACCTGAAGGACATCTTCACGTAGAAAAATATCCCGAAACTTGTTATGAAGGCCATTTTTCTGCATCTTTGGGGTTCATCAATATCTGATGATACCCTTTGTAGGATTCCAATAATGCCAGGACTTCGTATCCCGAGATTTCTTCTACTAGCTAATCGATCTTTGGTAGGGGATAATGATTCTTTGGGCATGTTTTGTTCAAATCGGTGAGATCTATGCACATTCTCCACCCAGAATCTGCCTTTTTCACCATTACTGGGTTCGCTAGCCATTTTGGGCATATCACCTCATTTATTATCCTAGCTTGCAATAATGCCTTTACCTCTTCCTCGATTGCCATTTGGCTATCACTGGCAAAGCTTCTTTGTTTCTGCTTGACTGGTTTGATCAAATCAACGATATTCAAAGAATGAGTTATAATACTCGTGCCGGCTCCTCCCATATTCTTTACACTCCATGTGAATGTGTCATTATGATCTCTCAGAATTTGTATCACTTTCCATTTCTCCCGATTTGGAAAACATTTCCCTATTTTGACACACTTAGATGCATTGTTGTCATCCAAAATGACATCTTCAGTTTGTTCTCCAAGATCCAGTGGATGGTCCACTTGATTGAGTGAGTCACTATTTGTGATAGTACTAACCATTTTTGGTTGCTCCACTATTTTTCCTGCTTTCATTGCGATAACCATACACTGTATGGTAGCCTGCTGGTTTCCCCTCACCATTGCAATCCCTGTTAGGGTTGGGAACATCATGAATAAATGGTACAAAGATCATATTTCTTTTGCTCTGTTCATCCACGGCCTACCGATAATAGCGTTAAACAATCTTAAAGCATTCATGACAATAAAGTCACAAATTATGGTGCAACTCCTCTCATTCTCGCCAATTGATACTAGAAACTGTATGTTGCCTAACGGTATCTCTGCTCGCCCAGTGAATCCTACGAGTGCATATGTGAATTTCTTTAAGTCAGTCCTCTTGAATCCAAGTCTATCGAAGTAGTCTATAAAAATCTTTCTACCGTGCTTCCATCATCTACGGCCACTCTATGAACCATCACGTTTATAATTTTGGCAATAATGACCATCAGATCATTGTGCAGTGAGGCATTAGGAACCGCATCCTCTTCGTTAAACGTGATTGTTTTATCAATACACAATCTTTTATCTATAGGCTCCTGTGGTGGTGAATACCTGGCTTTAGCCTTCCAAGCATTATTTGATAGGGACTCTGTTGACCCATGTATAGAGAAGACTACTTTCTCTGGAGCCTTGTTGGACACATCCTCTTCATAGTCCACTGCTGCCATCATTTTTCGATTCTTGTTCAGAGTGTTTGTTGTGGCTTAGGTTATTTCCATGGAGCTTCCTGCCTTGATTGCTTCGTTGTATCTATTAGCACCATCTTCTTTCCTGTATTGTCTAAGATAGCCATTTCTTCTAATTTCCTTCTACTTTCTGCAATATTCGATATCGTGACCGTGATCCTTATAGAAGGTGAAATAGTAATCTCTTGATCTTTTCTCTGGAGATGCTACCATTGGTGCCGGTTCATGGAATAGATCTTTGTTCACTTGATAGATCTCCTTTCGTGGTAAATATGATAAATAAAAAATACGGTGGAACATCGGGGGGGGGGGACTAAAAGTAATGCAAACCCTAGGCTACGTGATGAGAAGCCTAGGGAAAAACTAAGATGCATCGGAGTTGGGGGGGAGGGTAACCCAAATGCCCCCCCCCCAAATGCTAACCATAAGCTTGATGGTGCTAAGCCTAGGGAGATAGATGCAAGTCCAGATACAAGTGTGAATCTAAACCTATACATAGCAACCAGAAATGTGTAATGGCTCTTCATATAACTCCCCATCGCAGTCGAGAACAGGGTCTCGGGTCTTGAAGAAAAGTTGACGAAGAGACTGCCAGTGGAAGACATAGAGCGCAACCGAGTGTAGTGTACTCGGGGCTTGAAGGGTCGCTGTGGTGTGCTGATGATGCTTGATCCGAGTGAAGCCGGGACCGCCAATGGAGTAGCAGCTTCTACCATGTACACCCTTAAGGTGAAGAAAGAGGGGTGTTATTGGCCTTCAAATGTTCTCGTGGTGTGAACCAAGGCTATTTTAGAGGGAAAGAATGTTCGTAGGCAGTGCCAATAACTCTTGTGGATCCCTCCAAAAATAGCCCTCCTAGTGATGGAGAGAACGGACAAAACTTGTATGACGTGTGTCTAGCCTGGCGATTCTATAATCGCCCACTCCATTTTAAGTAAATGGACAACTATATGCTAGTTTAACACAAAGTGTTGCGTGAGCATAGGGGGAGTGGTAACCGTAAAATCCAAGTAACTACTAGGAGTGGGTAAATTAATTTTGCGTACGCTAATTAATTAATCTACCTGATTCCTGTGGCCATGCAGCCAAATGAAAAAGGTTGCTCTGCCACCCATAAGGGGAAAAATGCAATGAAAGCATGGAAGAACTCATTCATCCACCCAATACAATTCCAGCCCGAAAAGAAGGCCGAAACTTAATGAAATCCACGAAGTAGAGCCAGAAAAGAAGCAAAATATGCCAAGAAAATAAGGGAAAGTACCCTTTTAATTCATGCAGGGCAGCAACTCCTTTTCAGTCCATTTATTCACCAAATAATCTGGTCAAATCCTCTTCCCAGCTCAAAATAATCTATTCCTTCTGAAAGATTTGCAAAATCTGCTCCTCCGATTGATCATGTCATTTATCGTGAAATTGAAAAACAGAGAAGATAACTTGGGTAGATCATCGTTGATGATTCCGATTTAACCAGTTCACCATGGCCGGCCACTGTACCTTGAATAGCTGCTTGTAATTCCGACGAAGCCTCGATTAACAATATTCCTTCAACCAACACGTGGAGAATCATCTCTAAACATCTGTCATGAATCTGACTAATCCCAAGTTATCAACCCCATCAATCAATAACATTCAAACACAAAAAATCTTGAATTCCATGTGAGTGTTCATCGAGGAAGTAGATAAATATGAATTCTTGTCATAAAACATAGTAATCTAGTCAAAAATTCCAGTTAAATATAGTTGTCCTTCCATCGAATCCATCGTGAACTCTTCTAGATTCTAACAAATTTTATGCCTCAAATTCATCTGTATCCTCAGTCCAACAATTACTTCACATAAGCTATCCACCATCTGCCTTTTCATGTGTCAAAACCGGGTAGAAACTGGGTTATAAGAGGGCCCAGTTCCTCTTTTATCTTTTGAGCCCACTTCAATTTCTTTTCAGCCCAGCAGATGTTAAAAACATCCATCCCTCGAGGGGGTATACCTTCCAACCCTCGAGAGATGTCGACCCAGCGAGGTCATAGTACACCTCGGGCCATCCACCACTCGAGAATATATCTCACCTTTTGAACCCATGTTCACAATCCACCTGTTGAGAGGACAACATCCACCTCTCGAACCCTTAGTACGCGAATCGCCCATCGAGAGCACACGAGGTAGTACACCAACCACCAGTGGAAAGGACAATAAGCAACCCTTGAGCCCTTATTACGCATCTCTCCTCTCAAATACCTATTACTCAAGATCGTAGAATCCATCACTCGAGAGTGTCCACCATCCACGGTACACGAAAACACCATCTACCACTGGAGTTGTTGCATCATCCACTTGAGAAAGTAACTCGAACCCATTAAGCACAATCCACCTGTCGAGAGGACAACATCCATCTCTTGAACCTGTAACATGTGAATCACCCATCGAGAGCATGAGATAGTACACTAACTACCAGTGGAGAGGGCAGTAAGTAACCCTCGAACCCTTAAGCATCCCTCCTCTCGAATCCCTATTACTCGAGAGTGTAGTATCTACCATTCGGGAGTGTCCACTATCCACGGTACACGAATATGACATCTACCACTGGAGTTGGTATATCATTCACTTGAGAGATTACCTCGAACCCATTAAGCACAATTGACCTGTCGAGAGGACAACATCCATCTCTCAAAGACGTAGCACGCGGATCCCCCGTCGAGAGTACACAAGATAGTACACCAACCACTAGTGAAGAGGACAGTATGCAACCCTCGAACCCTTATTACGCATCCCTCATCTCGAATCCCTAATACTCGAGAGTGTAGTATCCACCATTCGAGAGTGTACACCATCCACAGTACATGAATACACCATCTACCACTGGAGTTGGTACATCATCCACTCGAGAAAGTACATTATCCACTCAAACCACCATTCCACCCACCACTCGAATCGCCACTTGAGATTACAAGGCGTTGATCCTAGCAACTAGGGTTTACGAGCAACCCTAGGGAGCCTCTGCCCCATTTCTTCCTTTTTGGGTTTGGCGACCCCGCGGCGCTCTAAATGGGTTGAGCACCCAGATTTGTTTCTTTGCCGGATTCACGACTTACCGTCACCGGTTAATCACCAGAATCTAGGAAAAAATCCTCCAAGTAATCCATCCATTATGAGAAATCTGCTCCTCCATTCTTCTTGATCTGAGTATTATCATGAAGTTGAAAAGATGAGGAAAACACCTTGGGAATGCCATTGTTAATGATTCCGATTAAACCAATTTACTATGGCCGGGCGGATACCGGGATCTAAACACATAGCAAATCATCTCCAAATATCTATCTTGAATCCGACTAGTCCCAAAGCATGAGACCCATTTAACAATAACATTCAAATACCCAAAATTTTGAATTCCATATGAATGTTCATAAGACAAGAAAATAGATATGAGTTTTAGGCATAAAACATAGCAATTTGGTCGAAAATTCCAATTAAAACAAATAACCATGGCCGGAGGGTGGCCGGGATCTGAGCACATGGTTGCCCTCTCATCGAATCCATTATGAACTCTCCCAAATACTAACACTTTTTATACCTCAAGTTCATCTCTACTCTCAATCCAGCATGAACATCACATTAACTATCCGCCATAAACAAATAATTTTCTATACAAATCCGCACAGATTCTTGATAAATAAGCCTCTCATCTAACAAAAGATGGAAACTTACTTGGGACAATGATAGATCATCGCCAAATCTATTCCATGGACAACCCAGATTGAATCTGAAGTCGTTCTCCTCCATGGTGCACGTTAATCTTCCTCCAAAACTCCAAGATTCAAGATCGAAAAAGTAGATCTTAATCCAAAAAAAAATCCAGATTGAAATTCCAAATCTTAAAAAACAGAGACAAACCATACGTTGAAAGATGCCCGACGAGGAATCCAGCATTAGTGTTGGAATCCCCGCCAAAAACTCTAAATTAAAGGAGAAGAAAATGGAAGAAAAGGCTCCAGTGTTCAGGAGAAGGATAATGTCCTTTTTCTTCCAGAGAGCATTTTTTTCTAGAGAGAGAAAAAACTTCCTCCTGATTAGTCTGAGACTGAGAGCTCTTTCCAGATCTCCTTTCGTGATTTTGTTAGCAGTGTCTCTTGGGACAAGATGCTTTGTGTTCCCGCTTCTCTTACTTTGAAAAGGAAGTTTCCATTCCCCTTCTTTGCCAAATTCCTTTGTGAATCCTCTATTACTCTTTTCTCTCCTCACTCCCACTCTATTTTGCGGTTGTTCGCTTCTTCGGTTTGTACATACTGCTCTATCATTTTTTGTAGGTCCCTTGGGTTTTCTGACATATTTTTTGTTAGTTCCTTATAGAACTCTCCCGATCACATGCCTCCCATGAACGCACCCAAGGATGATTGAAACGACAGGTCCCGAACCTGTAAACTCTATGTGACGAACTTACTATGATATTCTTCCAAACTTTCATCGCTCCATTGAGCTATATTGTTCAGGTTTGTGATTGTGTTGATAAACTTCTGCTTCTGGTAGAAGCGTCCCAAGAAGGGATCTGGAAGTTGTTCCCAAGATATGATGCTTCCATTTGGTTAATATTCATACCATGTAATGGTTGTTCCCAACATAAATATGGGGAACACCTTACACATCAACTCAATTTCAGCATCACGGAACCTCATGCTATTATGATAGGAATGTAGGAATTTCTTTGGGTCTGTAATGGTAATTTGAAGTCCTTCGGCATCTTGAAGTTGCGAAGATATGGTGCTAATGGCGACTTGTCTTCATCGTCATTTGCTACCATATCTCTTAATTTATCCCCATATTTAAGGTCATCATTGTTTTGACCAATTTTTTTACTTACCCTTAGGGACTTTGGTTTGAGAGTGGCTAGGAACTGATTATACAACTACTCTCTGTTCGCTTCTAGAAACGATGTGAACGCTCTCCTTTCCTTTTCATTGTTTGTGTTAGGGGACTCTGCCAATTCTTCATCTTCCGTGTCATCCCTAGCGTGTTCTTGCTCTCTGATGGTAATGTGATCATGATTTCGACATGGATGTACATTCTTGTTTCGTTCAGCTGTTTGATCTTGAGTGTGGCAGTTTTGACTTCTTTCACTTTCGGTGAACACCATTGTTGACCTTGTCGGGAATAAACGATAAAAAAAATCCCGTCTCCACAGTCAGCACCAAATGTCGTGGTATTCTCAATCTGACCGATTAACCATTGTTTACCGGGGTGTGCCTGCAAAAGAGATCATGGAACTGGTTTCGGGAAAAAGACTCTAATGCCTAAGTTAGTCACTTCCTTTTTCAGAATCCATCATTTTCGGTCTAGTTATACTTACTTGGATTCATGTTCTCTCAATTCCTTTTATAGTGTATTATGAACGTGGCTCTGCTTTATCTGGGTTTGCAGTCGTGTGTCTGATCGTGGTTCCAATAAAATCAGTTTGTAGCTGACACCTATTCATGGTCTCCACTTTTTGCAATTTGTAGGTTAACTTGGCTTGTCCTGAGTCCATCTGCTTTGTTTGCATCAGTGGTTAGGATCGAGCCCATTTGTGGTTTGGGCCTACCGCCTAGCATTTGGGCTAGGTATACTCTATAAGCCTTATCCTTCGATTGTATGAGGGTTTATCAAACTCCTCGATGGAATCCTGATGTCATTGTTTAGACAAGGAAAGGAAAATATATGGTTCCGGAGAGATTGCATGAAGACGTAGAATGTCTTTGAGAGCTAAATCTTTTGTAACCAAGAGAGCTAAATCTTTTGTTTGGAATGAGTGGGTCTATGAGGGTATCTATGCTTCAGCTGATTATCGAGCGTTCGAAGAAATTAGATCGGAGGGGCCTGCAAATAATAAGAGAAAGAGAGGTGACAATAGACTGCCATGGCCACGACCTCTTCGATCTCAGGCTCCTTTGCAAGAAATGAGTGTTGAAAAGATAGTCTCCGAGACACCTCTAAAGGTCTTTGGGATATTCTCTTTATAAGTTTGCTTCTATCTTTTTTCTTTTAAGATTTGTAACTTGTTCTTTCTTTATGGAGTGAGCAGTGCAGATAACTTTGTCAATGCCCTCAAGGAGGATGTGAACCATCAACTGAAGGTGTGAGTTAGGCAGCCTACTCCGGTGCATACTCAGTTAGGATCTCAGGAGAAGCTTCATGTGCTGAAGAATCCTTCGAAGAAACCAAGGTTCGAGGCTGCTGGTGTTTCCACCAAGACTGGCCATGACAATCCCCTCAATGAGGCTGACAATGAAAATTTTTCTTTGTGGTATCTTGGGAATTTGAACGATGAGCCTTCGGTATGTTACTTCCTTTTCTTTTTATTTTTTTATATTCCTTTTTTTTGTTTATTTCTCCTTCATTTCTCTTGTGTTTATTTAGGTAGTGGCGGCCGTTCGATCGGTCTTGCAATCAAATGGCGTTTTCTCCAGTCAGGCCCCCCTCTTGCAAGGACCCATCAAGGAAGCAATTAAGGCTGCTTGAAGAGAGCGTGAAAAGGTGAAGAAAGATATGGACAAGATACAGGAGGACTGAAGAAATTCGAAGGAAAAGGAAAAGTGTCTATCGAATGAGTGTTTGCCTGAATCCTAGCATGCCCTGCTAGAAGCCTTTATTGATAGGATAATAGGTTCTCGAGACCTGTATGACACATTCCTTAAACTTCTCGGGGTAGGGAAGCTGTGGGGTTGAACTGAGCTCTTCAACTGGGTGTTCGATCATCTTACCACCGAGCAGGTCGAAGCTTTTGAACCATGTACTGACCAAGATGCCAAGGAGAAGTTGAAAGTTGGGTTGAATAAACTGTCTAGCCCTGGTGGCTTTAGGCTTTGGCCTCATGATTTCATCAAGAAGGAGAAAAAGTTCAAAACACCTGCAGAACTTTAAGGCCTCACTATTCCTGCCCCCGCTTTGCAGACCGATGACCAGACTTTGAAGGGAAACAATGAGCATGCTACGAATGCTGAGGATGATCAGGTCATGCCACAAATTAAGAGACCAATCCTAGCTTAGGGCATGAGGGAAGAGATGTATGAGTTCTAATCCCTTTTTATTTGAGTTGTATTTTGGGGAACATTTTTGAATGTCCATGTTCTGGAACTACCTTAAGTGATTTTATCAAATATTTTGGAACTTATTTGACATTTTTATCTAATTTATTAGTTCAAATATTTAATTTTTATTCTTTATTCTTCACAAAGTGCACTTTTGAGAGACGAACTGGAGAAATCTACTCAAGAGGTTGCTAGGGTTAAGGTAGAGTTTTCAAAAGCTCTTACTAAGCTGGCCTGATTGAGCGAGGATTTATTTGTAGCTAAAAAAGAGTTGTCATCATGGCACGATGGTAGCTATCCTTCAATCGAGGAGCTTCTTAGCAAAGCACAGAAAGATCCTAAAACCAGTCAAACAGTTGTTGCCCTCGCCATAGTAGACGAGGCATGTAGTGCTACTGAGCGTAGTCATCAAGACGCTTTGCAAGAAATTATGAGTGAATATTCTAGTCTGCACAAGTGTCTTACTGATGCCAGGCTATACCGTACTTTGAATAAGTGGGGGGGGGGGATAATGGGCATTATTGGGATGAGATTAAAAAGCTTGAATCCCAAATTGGTGAGATGGTCACGCGGGATAATTACCTTACCAAAGAAATTTCTCAGTTGCAAGGGGTTATCGATGACAACCAATGGTTTTGTAGTGAACTTGTAAGTCAAAATTCCTAGCTCTTGAGCCAAGTGCCGAAACACTCCATTATTATCCAACTCTACTCTGGCAGCCTTCGAGCACATGGATTGTCTTATAGAGTTCTTGATATGGGTCCTATTGGTGATATGTTCAGATTCTTGTATAATATTGAGATGGCTATGTTGTAAAAGGGTTTAAATAGGGATCTGGACTACTATGCGGCATTTGATGCCATTCATGAGTGGAAAGATCGTCTTCGTTCAGAAGCTAATGCCAACTATAAAAAACAGGCCCTTTGAACAGGGGATCTTCACCAGTGAACTTTTCAAATGGGAAGCATTTGAAAAGGTTCTCCGAAAAGAAAACTCAGCCTAAGAAGAAGACTCAGCCTAAAAAGAAGACTCAGTCCAAGAATAATTCCCAATCTCAGAATAAAACTCCACATGTTAGTTCTTCCAACCATGTTCTCTCAATTGATTCCGTGGAAGAGACTCCAATAACGGTCCCTAATGTTGATGAACATGCCCTTCCAACCTATAATTGTGACGCGGAAAGAAATGCATCATCTCCTGAAGACTTAATACCTCGCTGAAGGTAACGTACTAGTTCCATCTCCGAGGATCCGGAGAGAAAAGTTGACCATTTATTTATGATTGCTACTGGGGTAAAACTGGAGAAAATTCGATGGTTCGATTGTTTGTATGTACATAGTGTTCTACTTTGTAACTTACAATAGGATAAGAGTTTCTGTTTGTATAACATCGAGGTGGTTGTCAACTATATGAGAGAATCCTACTAGGCAGTTGATTATATAATAAGTGAATAAGTTATCTATTTATAAATAAGTATGCGTTGTTCAAAGCTGATTTATTTGATTGTCTAGGATGTATTTTCCATTTATTATCGAATTTTTTTCTTGCTTGAAAGCTAGTTATCTTACAGCTTAGGAGCGAATCATTTCAACTACTTGAGTGTGGATTACCTCGATCACTTAAGGGAAAATTTCCTCATCACTTTAATAGAGAATTCATTTTGATTGCTTATGAGTGAATGTATTCTGCCAGTTAAGAGTGGACATTCGATCGCTTAAGAGCGAACATATCTCACCGCTTAGGAGTGGACACTCGATCACTTTCAAGCAAATTCATTTTATTGCTTAATAGCAAACTGTTCAATCACTTAAGAGCAAATTTATTTTATCGCTTAAGAGCGAAATATTCAATCGCTTAAAAGAGAATTTATTTTATTACTTTAGAGCAAACTATTCGATCGCTTAGAAGCGAATTTATTTTATCGCTTAAGAGCGAATCATTTGATCCCTTAAAAGTGAGTTTATTTTATCGCTTAAAAGTGAATCATTTGATTTCTTAGAAGCAATTTTATTTTATCACTTAAAAGTGAATCATTCGATTGCTTAGAAGCAAGTTTATTTTATCACTTAAAAGTGAATCATTCGATTGCTTAGAAGCGAGTTTAGTTTATCACTTAAAAGTGAATCATTCAATCGCTTAGAAGCAAGTTTATTTTATCGCTTAAAAGAAAATCATTTGATTGCTTAGAAGCGAGTTTATTTTATTGCTTAGAAGCGAGTTTATTTTATCTCTTAAAAGCAAATCATTCGATCGCTTAGAAGCAAGTTTATTTTATCACTTAAGAGAGAATATGTTGTATCAAACTTTTTGAAGTGTCAAAATTTTCAGTAACTTAATCAGTTGCTGCATAGAGCATACAAATATGGGAATAATTACATATAGTGAAATCAACTACTCGTCAACTTCATCGAGCCTAAGATGCCTATCCTTACAGCTGATGATACTGTCGAAGATTAACTATGTTCCACCTTCTCGTTATACGGTTATCGTCCATCGTGCCTAGGGTATAACTTCCCCCTGGATGAGCTTCAAGAACTTGATAAGGTCCTTCCTAATTGGGAGCCAGCTTTCTTTTAGGCTCCTGGCGGTTCTTCTCATTTTTCCTCATTAAAAGATCTCCCCCGGCAAATTGCACTCCTTTCACCCTTCAATCATAGTATCGTTAGACCTTCTCTTTAACCTTGGCCTCTCGAATTGATGCCAATTCCCACCTTTCTTCCAACAAGTCCAAATCTAGGCGACGATTATCTTTGTTGCTAGCCGCCAGCTATCATCATTCAAGGACTTGGTACACCAATTTCTGTGAGGATCACAACTTTCGAGCCATATACCAGCCTATAAGGTGTATCGCCTATGGTAGAGGATTTCACCATTTGGTAGTCCCACAATACACTAGGCACTTTGGTAAACTAGTTCCTTTAGCTTCTTTAAGCCTCATTCGAATTCCATTAACAATGGTGCATTTAGTAACTTCGACCTGGCCATTTGACTGTAGATGATACATTGATGTCACATTTAGCTGGATCTTGAACTCCTTGCACCAGCCCTTGAAGGGATTATTTGCGAACTGGGCTTCACTATCAGTAATGAACGCCTTTGGAATGCTAAAACGACAAATAATTTTCTTCCAGCAAAATGAAATAACATATTTCTCCTTGATGTTTGCCAGAGGCTCTACCTCGACTGCCACTATCAAATACTTAAACCTCCCGGATGCTTCTGGGAAAGGTCCCACTAGATCCATTCCCCATTTATCAAATGGCTATGAACTGTGTAGGTTAATCAATTCTGTCTGAGGGACGTGGGTTATAGGCGCATGTTTTTGGCATTGGTTACAAGCCTGGATATACCGGTTGGCATCCTCGAACATGGTTGGCCAGTAGTACCCAACGTGAATCCTTCTTCTTGCTACTGAACGGGATCCCTGGTGACCGCCACAAATCCCTTCGTGGACTTCCTGCATCAAGTAATGCAGGGCGTAAGGATAGTCAATACCATTAGGGCTAATGAGCAATGCTTCTGCCCCACTTACACCCAAATGAGATGATCCATTGACGAATAACTTCAATACTCTTTTTGCCTCAGTTTTACAAACATCTTCGATGGCTTCGGTGGTTTCCATAATGAAATATGCTTAGGCCTGACCCTTGATTGCAACCCTGAGGTGGTCGTGTATGTCCTGCTCTCCCACCTTTACAGCCCATTTCATCATTCTCCCCGAAGACTCGGGCTTTAGGAGTATCTACCTAATATGATAATTAGCAAGCATGACTATGGTGTGACCCTGAAAATAGGGTCTTAACCTTCGAGCTGCATGAACCTGTGACAAGATTAACCTTTTGACAGTAGTATACCTCATTTATGGGGCTTGCAGGGCTCTGCTAACGAAGTATATGAGATGCTATTGTATCTCTTTCTCCTTCACAGGTACGGCACTAACATCCAAGGCTTATGCAGAGAAATATAGATATAGGACTTCCCCCTTCTCTAGTTTCATTAACATAGGCGAAGTTCTGACATGTTCTTTCAAGGTTGCGAAGGCTTTCTCACAATTCTCCGTCCACTCAAACTTTCTAACCTTATGAAGCACATCAAAGAAGGGTAGATGTTTCTCCGCTCCCTTCGATAAAAATTGACTCCACGCTGCTAAACACCCTGTCAACCTTTGAACATTCTTCACAGTACATGGAATTTTCATATTCATCAATGCTTCCACCTTTTCAGGGTTAACATCGACCCCTCTCTCCGAGACCATAAAGCCCAGAAACTTTCCTGCCCCAACTCCGATCACACATTTCGATGGGTTCAACTTTAAGTTTGACCCTCATAACCCATCAAACATATATACTAAGTCCTGCAAAAATTGATCGTAGGTCATGTGAAACCCCAAACATAATTAGACTAATAAATAGAATATACCTCCGTAAAAATCTTGTTATCTTAATTGAACCTTTTAATATCACTCTAATTGAAAAAAATATTTATTTATGGATGTGTATTAAAAAAACAACTGAATAAAGAGGAACACAAAGCTAATTATAAAATATAAATTAGAAAAAAAGTTATTAAGGATTAATCTAGATGTTAATCTTGGTTGATCATAGATTAAGTAAATTTGAATTGAAATTTTGAATTAATAGTAATTATTGAAAAACTAAAGTAATAAATATCAAACGATGAAAAGATATGGGTTTTTGTTATAGAATTCATTTAAGAAAGAGGAAGTGAAGAATAATACGCCGAATTAGAATGAAAGCGAGATATACAATTTGGACATTTTAAAATAAACACAAATATAATAAGTGCGTAAGAAATAACAATTTGAGTAGTTAATAAAATATCTATATTATTACTAGAATTCTTATAATAATGGCTCGTACTAATAAAATTACAATTGAAATTAAAATATTGATAGTAAATTGTAAATTATTAATAAAATATTTACATTTTATAATAAAATTTCATAGGAATTACAATCAAAATTTACATTGAAAATTGTCTACCAAATTCAAATAATTGAATCGGAAAGGAATATTAGTAATAATAAAATATAAATAATATATATTATAATTAAAATATATTAAATAAATATAAAACAAAATTATGAAATGGGGATGGGCGGCTAACCCCATCCCATATGTGTCAACTAAACATAAAATAAGGCAACTTGCCTTTAAAAACAATGTTTTTTTTTAATGGAGAACACCCGAGTGTGGGGGAATATATATTTGGTACCCCAAGCCAAAAGGAACCAGAGTATAGAAAGTAAATTTTACAGAGGCCAACCTCATTGCCCGCAAAAGTGAGCCTAATCTAAAGTCTGTACGTAAACCGGAAATTTCGGTCAAGTTTTGTTAGTTGCGTTTCCAAAGCTACGAATCTCCACACCCCGTGTTAATTCGCATTTTGGCCAGGCAACTAACAGAATAACCGTTTGAAAACATGTATTCTAAAAAGGCACAGCCGAGCAGCAGTAGCACTGAAGCAGTAGCACAGTACCAGCAGCAGCAGCAGGAAATTATAGAACAAAATGGAGAGGTCCACAATCAGGTGGCCGATCAGTGGCCAACCGGAATGAGCATCAGACAGCAAGTTGAAAAACAGGGAGAATTGACCTGAGCCATCAGCAGTATCAATCCTATCTCAAGTCATGTGAAGAAGTCCTAATTTGGGGAGTTTGTGATCTGTCAAGGGCAATAAGACCTCGGATATGCAGAGGAAGATTGTTGAGATCTGATGATATATTATGTGCAGTATGATGATATTTTGCTATTGCATCTGCAACCAAATTTCCTTCCCTAGGAACATACTTAAGTGTAGCACCACTCAAAAGCTTATTAACTTTATAAACCACATCAAAAAGTGTCCAATAAGCAGTATAGGGTTCACAAATCATCTTGACAGCTAATAGAGAATCAGACTCAATGATGACCGAAGCATTCAAGTTGATATAGGATTGGCAAGCAATTTTAACTGCAAGTATTTCAGCAAGCAAGGATGAGTTTGCAGAGATGGGAACCGATTTGATCAGTGAAGGTGAACCAGTGCAGTCCCTAATAATTACCCCAACAGAGGCCCTGTCCGGGAGCCAAGATGCATCAGTATTAATCTTTGTGTAATGTTGTGGTGGTCTATCCCAGGAAACAAGTCTAATAATCGGTTTCGGAGGAGGTCTTAAATGCGGAAATAGATTCTTTATGAGCTGAGGCATGCTACATGTGGATTTCAGATAAGTAGGGTTAGAGAACATAGCTAGCCTAATAATGTCTATAGCTTCCTTGTAGGTGTAGTCAGCAGAGGGAGGAATCTGATCAAAGAGAAATCTATTCCTAGATTTCCAAAGGCACCAGCAAGTGATGGTAGGGATAATATAGCAAAGTAGCTGGAAGGCCTTAGGTAAATCACTACAGTTCCAAAAGGTGTAGAAGGTTTGAGCTAAGGTTTGAGGTTCAGGTAGTTGGAAATTGACCAAAGAGGCCATGTGTCTCCATACAGATTTGGCCAGGGGGCATTTGATGAAAAAATGTTTAAGGGAATCTCTGTGTCTACAGAAAGGACATTTGGAGGCAAGACTAAAGCCGCATGTAATGAGCACATTATCAAATGGAAGTAGAGATTGTAGCATATTCCAAGAAAAAATAGAGATCTTTTTTGGTAAAGCTCTATGCCATAGGAGTTTGAAGACCAGAGAGTTACCTGATGAGCCAGTAATTGCATGATATGCAGATTTGGAAGTGAAATTACCAATTGGATCTGGTTTCCAGATAAGCCTGTCATATCTTGTTTCTTCAATTTGGGCTTCCTGTAGAAAGGAGAGAGTATCATTTTCTAAATAAGGAGAAATCAGATGCAAAATGATAGACTTATTCCTGATGAAATCAGACACAGTGAGTTGCAGAACTGGAGCAGAAATATGTTCAGGAACATGACAAGTAAGTGGTCCAATTATGCACCAATTTGAAGTCCAGAAATTGCATAGCCCTTTACCATGAATTATTAAGGAGTTTTGTTCAGAAAACTGGTTAACTGAACAAATCCTTTTCCATGTAACCGATTTTTTATGAGACTCAGGAAGTGACCATAACAATTTAGCCCATAATGTGTTGCCTGTTTGACTTTTCCACCACAGCTTTAGTGAGCATACCTCTAAGATATCTCTGATTGACCTAAAACCTAAACCACAATTGGAAGTTGGAGTAGCTATGTGAGTCCATTTTTTCCAAACTTTGTTTCTTTTTCCATCAGTCTCACCCCAGAGAAACCTAGAGAGTCTTTTTTCTAAGTTCTTGATTACTGATTTAGGTGGTTTAGTCACATTCCAAAGATGCTGAGGCAATGAGTACAAGCAAGTTTGAATCAATACTAATTTGCCTCCTGAACTTAGCCACAGATTTTTCCAGTTATGAAGTTTCTTATCATATTTCTCCATTAGTGGTTGGAAGTACCTAGTGAGAGTTCTACCTGTAAAGATTGGGCATCCTAGGTACTGAAAAGGTAAGGAACCTTGCTTCATTTTAAGAATAGTCCTAATCTGATTTATTTTTCCAAGTGAAGCCCTGTTACTAATATAGAAATCAGACTTATGGAAGTTAAATTTCTGACCAGAAGTATATTCAAAAACATCCAGAAAAGCCTTAATTCTAACCAGATTAGATTTAGATGCTTGCATAAAAGTAATGGTGTCATCTGCATACATAAGATGTGTAGTTGCAGTAATTGAAGAAGGTATCTGGTAGTATGCAAGTTTATTGTTTTGAAAAATGAAAGATAAAGATCTAGAGAAAGCTTCAGAGAAAATATTAAAAAGAGAGGGGGAAGGGGGATCACCTTGCTTAATCCCTCTTGTTGCCCTAAAAAAACCCACAGGATTACCATTGATAAGAATAGAAAAGTAAGCTTGAGAAAGGTTAGCCATAACAGCATTCAAGAATTTTCCTTGAAAACCAAATTTAAACAATATATTTCTCAAGAAGTGCCAGTTCACTCTGTCAAAAGCTTTCTGCAAGTCTAGTTTCAGGATACAGTTAGGAGTCCTAGCTTTCTTATTTAGAAAACGAATCATTTCCTGAAGATAAATGATATTATCTGATATGTCCCTATTTTTCATGAAAGCCGATTGATTAGGGGAGATCAGTTTGTCCATATGTGGTCTAAGCCTTTCCATTAGAACCTTGGAGCATACTTTATTTATTACATTAGACAAGCTGATAGGTCTGAAGTCATTAAATGAACTAGGAGTGGATTTTTTTGGAATTAAGGTAATCCAAGTACTAGATATTCCTTTGGGCAGAGGAGAACCATCTAGAAAATCATTAACAGCCATCACTAGATCAGTTTTAATAAAAGGCCAGCATTTCAGATAAAATTTAGGTGTAAAGCCATCAGGGCCAGGACTGCTATTTTTATTCAAACCTTTAATTACAAACTCTACTTCAGATTCAGTTGCAGGCTTAGAAAGATCATTATTATCAGCATCAGAAATGATATGAGGTATTTGATTCAGAAAATGTGGGTAGTATGTATCATTAGGTTCAGTGTTTGGTTCCTGCAGCAGATCAGTAAAAAAAAGAAATGGCTTCATTGTTTATATCAGTTTGGGAGTTAAGCCATTGACCTTCTGTATTTTTAATCTTACTAATCTGAAGTCTACAATTTTTCTCTTGAACCACTTTATGAAAATATTGGGTGTTATTATCCCCTAACTTATTCCATTTCAACTTAGCTTTTTGTTTCCAAAGCTTTTCTTTTTCCTTTTGAGCTCGTAACAGTAAAGCTTTATGTCTATTTAATTCCATAAGCTCAGTATCTGAGGGATTAAGATCAAATCTAGATTCCTGGAGTCTAAGGGCTTCTTCAGCATTTAACAGATTAGTATCAATGTTCCCAAAACACTCCCTGTTCCATGTTTTTATCTCTTTTTTAAGTCTGATCAGTTTGAGATAAAAACCAAGCAGGCCCTTAACATTCAAATGTTTGTCCCAATTTGCCTGTATGAGGGGGATAAAATCCTGACGATTAAACCATGCATTAAGGAACCTAAAAGGTTTAGGATTAGTGATGGTTAAATCAGAGATTTGCAGTAACAGTGATGAGTGATCAGAGGTTTGCCTGTTCAGAATCTGAATGGAGGAGGAGGGAAAATTAAGGTTCTAGGAGATAGTAGATAAACCTCTATCTAGCCTTTTGGATGTGGGATTCCTAAGTCTAGAGTTGCACCATGAGAACAAGTTCCCAACCGTATTAATTTCCTGCAAACCCGAGGTATTTATCCATGCATTAAAATCCCTAATGCTGCCTAAGGAGGGTGTGCTTGGGCCCCTATACTCAGAAAGGGAGGTGATAGTGTTGAAATCACCAATAAAAATGGTATCTCCATTAGAGATGGGAGCTAGATCTTCCCAAAGAGTCTTCCTACCTTCTCTATTTCTAAGTGCATACACAAAGACAGCATTCATATGAAAATTTAAGGACAGATGCTCTATATGCACATATAAAAACTGTTCATGGGAGGCTAGTAAGGAAACTGAGATAGAGTTAGACCACATAATCCATATCTTACTGTTAAAAAGAGTCATGCCATTTTGGTAGTGAAGCTTCTCCTTATAAGAGTGAACTTTAGAGATATCATGCATAGGCTCAATGATGCATAGCAACTGAATATTTTTAAGTCTAATCAAATTAATTAGTCTCAACATTGATGATTTCATTCCCCTAATGTTCCATACTAAAAAATTTACTGAGGGAGGATTAGTCATTGTTCACTCGATTTACTACTTTTGGTAGATGATCTAAGCATCATTTTGTTTATGTGGGAGAAGTAGTTAGTCCTTTTACCTCTGGACTTACCTTGCATTGTATCCTGACTCAGTTTGGATGGAGAAGCAGAGATGGCATATGTACTGGTGTGTTCAGCTTCTGCCACTTCTTCCTGGATGCCAGTTAGGTCATCCGGCTGGTCCTGTAAAATAGCAAACCTATTTCCCACTCGACTATGGGGGGAGTTAGCAGTAAACTTTTGTTGTTCCAAAAATAAAGTATGTTTTCCCAAACGCATATCATCACTGGCATATATCCTCGGGGTGAAATTTATGTGAGCAGAGTCATGAAGTAGCTTCTTTAAGGAGTTATCAATACTGTCATTAAAATTGAGAGCAGAGGATTTGTCAGGTGTGTTGTGAGGCTGTGAATGAGATGACTCAATGTTAGGAGTGGATTGGGGGTTTAGAGAAGAGGATGGTATATCCAAAGAGTCCAGGGTCTTATCCGTCTCCATGATAATTTGATCAGATTGTTCATCCATAAGGATCAGGGGGGGAATCAAATATTTTTCCAGTTGGCTGCCACAGGGTCTGGTTAGTTTTCCTAATTTCTTCCTGAGGTTTAACAGTGTGATTAGGAGGAAAAACTCTACATTGGGCCATAGAATGACCTAGCTTAGAGCAGTGATCACAGTATAATGGGATATCCTCATACTCAATTTGATATTTCTTGTTGTTTGTGACAGAGCCCAAACGAATATGAGAGCATAGTGGTTTTTGCAAATCAATTTCAACACACAGCTTAATGGACGAGGGCCTTGTAAGCATGTCAGTGGCCATGTCATTTTTGATAAAACTCCCAATACTATTACCAATAGATTCAATTGAGGCAGAGTTATAGTAGTATAGGGGAACCTCTCTAATTATGCACCATACAAGAACTATAGGGGATTCCTTATGAATTGAAAATTCAGGGGTCCATTTTAGGAGTTTGAGTAAAATGCCACTGAAATTCCACACTCCCTTCATCCAGCAACGCTGGTAGTCATTAAGCAGTTCAAAACGAATGAGAACATGCTTATAGTCTAAAGAACCAAGTTGGTACTTACCTGAGAAACCAACAGTTCTGAAGAATTGCTCCAGTTGTTCCATGGAACATCTTCCTTTCGTGAATTTGCCTACCAGCGCATTTGTATAGTGGGATGATAGTTTAGCAATCTGCTCATCGGAGTATAAACATGCCACATCGCCAAGATGTTGGGATTTGAGGATTATCTCAGGGTTGTTGGGTAAGGTCTTATTCAGGGGAGGGGATTTATTCTATAAAGCCGCGGCAAAGGATAGGTGGATAGGAGGCGTTTGGTTTAGGTTACCGTTGTCAGGGATGGGAGGTGTTGGAGCGGTCGCCATGGCTACCACCCAGCTCGGTTTAGACCGGCCGATCTTTGGCGGATAATCAATGCCAGAAATTGGTACTGATTATCCGTATCAGATTAGGGAACGATGAGATGAAGAGTTGGGATTAAGGAAGGAGAAGAAGTGAAATCGCACCTACGATCGCACCAATATCGCACAAAGTAACATTGAATATGAACGTTAAAAGCTTAATAATAGTTACTTTAAAAACAATGTAATCATGACAATGAGGATTAAGTTAAAAGAAAAGGAAATAGTAAGCCATAGTCAGCCAAATGCTTGCAAATTGCAAGCCAACTTGTCCTTTGGAAGCTTGAGAAGAGTTTTCTGAAATGCAAGTTGACATAAAAAAGTGATGAACTTGTGCGTACGTGGCACAAAACTATTCATCACCCAAGCAAAGACATACCAAGGCTTCATTCATGCCTTATAAATCCCTCATCCTTGGGTTAATATACAACCATTTCCCATATTCATCATTTCAGCATATACACCCAAGCACCCATTTCCTTATTCTTCACCCCAGGAGTGCCTATGTCTGCTTCCTTTTTTTTTTTTTTAGAAACCATCCAAGGACGCGGGAAATTATATTAGGCCTTTCCAAGCTGTAAAATATACAGAAAACATAAAAACGTAAGAATAGAGCGAAGCCATGGCTTAGTTGATGTTTACATGAGTGAGCTATAAGCTCATGAAGCAACCCTTATTGCTTCCAAAATGAATTAAGATGTATATCTTATAGTTAGAGGATTACAAAAACTGCTAGATTGTTTGGGAAGATCGTCGAACTTATTAGTGGATCGAATAAACGAAACACAAGTCAGTCAGACTCACCCCAAACATTCTAAAAAGCTTATCCTCTACTAATATAGAAACAAAAGAATTGTGCAGTGATCCCGCATAAGAAACCATTAGGCAATGAAAGTTATCCATCCGTATGCATGTATATCTGCATGTATATCCGTATCCATCCGTATCCATCCGTATCCATCCATATGCAATGAAGGTTATCACCATCCGTATCCATCCGTATCCATCTGATACTGCGGGGGTATATGCTCGTAAGATGCTGCAAATGAAGTCTCTGAAACCTATGTCTGCTTCCAGGTTGTTTTCTTCGACATTTTAATTATGAAGAAATCAACCCCATTTATAAATAAGATATGGAAGTTAGGGTGTTTGGATTTACTTATAATGGAGTAGTGGAAATTTCAATTTGGCCTACGCTTATCAAGGTGAGTGTTTTCATTGCCCTACCACGAATTGAATTAAAAATTATTATTTTATATTTTATGCATGGTAAACTTAAATGTGTTATTTTAGAATTTTATACGCATTATTTTATGCCTGTTAAATTTAAAAGTATTAGTTTAGAAATTTAAATGTATTTTATGCCTGTTGAATTTGAATGTGTTAGTTTAGAATTTTATATGTTATTTAAAATGTTTAAAAATATTATGTGCTATTCATGCCTATTATTTTGGTTCGTACTAATTAAATATGGTGTGTACTTTATCACACTATGTTTAATTATTGTGAACCTGGGTAAATTAACTGCTATGATATTTTATGTGGTGCCGACGCGTACTTTATCTTGCCATGTCAAACATGGATTGTTTGCTACCTGATTGCTTGTTTGTGCTTTTCGGGGTCCCCGACGCAATTTTAGTTCAATCAAAGTCGGCGAAGAACGGTATAGACTGGACCGTCTGATTAGACCGGCTACACGTGGAGTTTCCAGTATGCTAGCATAACCATCTGGATCTGATACGAGCTCGTAATTGAGCATCTGATTGGGCATGGTTGGCGAGAATGAATTCTTGATTGATACCTTCAGGTACTACTGAAAAATTTATGCCTTGTATGTTAGTCAGAGTTGCCTAAAAGGCACTTGACTGCAACTTGGCATTAACCACCTGTATCATTTTACTATGTGTTAGAATTTATGTGGCTATTTGTTTTATGTGATCATTAAAAATCAACTTGGTAAATACTGGTGATGGAACCTTAATAAGTGAGGAGCTTACTATAGTCTAATGAACCGCAACAGGTGTAGCTGAACCAAAAGAGCGAGAGCTCGTGTATGAAGCCTTTACTGCATTTTGGATAGGATCCTGGATGAGCTTTTGAATCTAGAAACTAATTTAGAATTTTTATTGTTAAACCATGTAAACACTTATTATAATACTTTCATTGTATTAGTAAGCTAGGTTTTGAATTCTAAAATCGTTTCCACATAATCTGTATTGCTCATTACTGCATGCAAGTAATTTGGCTCGTTGGATTCTTGGTAGCACTTCCTGGTCCGAACCGATACTTGCGTTGAGCAGGTAGGTTGTGGATTGGGGGTGTTACAGGTTACACTTTTCACAATCATATCATTGATATAGATTTCCCGTTTTTCTCGATTTATCTTTTATAGAGTTTATCAACCACCCGTTGGTAAGTAGCCCCAGCATTCTTCAATCCAAAAGATATTTTCTTATAGCAAAAAGTACCCATGTCCGTTATGAACAAATTATTCTCTTTGTCCTCTTCTACCATCAGTTAATTGTGATAACCCTTAAAGACATCGAAAAAGGCTAGGATCCGGTAACCTATTATCGCCTTCACAAACTGATCTATCGAAGGAAATGGATAGCTATTCTTTGGGCGATATTCGTTTAGATCTGTAAAGTCAATGCACATCTATCACGCCCCATCTGTTTTGGAACTAGGACTAGGTTGGCTAACCATTCTGGGTATAACACCTCTTCGACAACCTCCACCTTGAGATGTTTTTCCACCTCCGATCTTATGGCCTCTACCCCTAGGGAAAACATCCTCTGTTTCTGCTTAACAAGCTTTATTGAGGGGTCAATGTTCAACTTATGGACAGCTAACTATGCTGACACTCCCGTCAAGTCCGATGTATCCTAGGAAAACACATCGTAATATCGATCTAGCAAAGCCTTCAATTCTTGTTTCGCCATTTCCGGCATCATACTTCCACTACTATTATTCTAAGGCTTTGAATGGAAAGTTGTTGGGTATCAGCTGGGTCTAAGTTCCCCATTTATCGAGGACACACTTCTCGCTTTCCCTGCACTTTTTGCCGCTTCATAATTGCAACTTCAGGCTACTGCTTGATCTCCACGGATGGATGCCACTCCATTCTCCGTTAGGAACATCATCATCAAATGATACGACGACCATACCACTCAAGCCTGACACATCCATGGCCTCCTCGGTATCACAGTATAAGGAGAGAAAGCATCGATGACTGCAAAATTGCAATACACTATGACCCCTTTATCTTTAACGGAAACCGTTGCATGCAAGGTTATCTCCCATATTGGATACACTATCTTTCGAGTAAAATCTAAAAACGGCGAAGTCAATTTTTTTTTAGGTTCGTACGTCCAATTCCAAGCCAATCGAAGCAACTCACAAACATGATTTTGACCCCACTTCCATCATTAACAAACACTCTTTCCACCAGTGAAGTCCCAACTAGTGCTAAAATAACCTTGGGGTCAGCATGAGGGGTTTGATTTGGAACTGCATCCGCATCCACTTCTGAGAATGTGATCGTCTCATCAGGTGAAAGTCTTTTCCCCCTAGTTTCCCCTGGCAGGACATGTCATGACTGCGCTTTCGTAAATGCATTCAAAGCTCTTTCACCAACGACTCCACTGATGACATTGATCACCCTGTGCACAACAAGATTCCCTTCATTTCTAGTTTGATTCTCTACTGGGGGGTTTCTACCATTCATTCTCCTTGCGGCTCTCCTACCGTTTTCCTGAGGGCCACGATCCTCTCTATTTCCAGCACCAAAATTTTTCTTAGGGGGCATATGTTTCCTCGATCATTCCTGTGCTTCGAATTATCATCCCAGAATAGCTGGGGAAAGGATTCTATTAGAAGACCTTCCCTTTCACGTCGATCAATTTCCATCCGAAGGTGGGAGCACTCATTTGTGTTGTGGCCATAATCTTTGTAGTGGTCGCAAAACTTGTTGGTGGTTCTCCTAGCACCAAAGGCTTGATTAGTATTATTCATGGGAGATGGTGGTTTGAAAATCTCCCATGGATACTCCGCTGGGGAATGCCGCATAGGTGTGTAATATTTTCCATCGGTCTCTTACCTTGGGAGTCACTAGGCTTTGCTTGTTTGGCCATTATCCCTTCTTTCTTCTTTTGATTTACCTCCTCAACCTTTGAATGCTGCTCTACAATTTCTTGGAGCTGCTGAAGTGTCTTTGGGGTGTTTGCTACTAGCTTCTTGTAAAGCTCTAGGTCTTCCATCTCCAATAGATAACCTTGGATAATTTCATTTTCCGTACCTTAGACCAACCCCAAGCTTTCATCGACATATCTATGATAGAAAACCGCTGTGGATTCTCTTGGTTTCTGCTACGTCTGATACATATCTGCCAATGTCTTGGTGAATTTCTTTTTTTGGCAATACTAACTAAGTGCCCCACTGAAATCTCGGTATGACTACAACGAACCCCTGGGTAGCTTATTGAAACACTCATGGGTTTTTCCTCGAAGATAACTACCCACCAACTTACAAGTCAACCTCTCATCAAAGTTTCGGGAGTTCATCAATCCAAGGAAGGTCTGAATAAATTCTCAAGGGTCTGAATCTCCTGAGTAGGTTGGAAGTTCTTCTGGTGGCTTCATATCTTTGGGCCAATGAGCTGTTGTCATGACTGAACCAAACAGAGACCCCACAATTTGTCTTGTTGGCCCTATCAACCTGTCTAACTCTTAGCCTAGGACTATTTCTGCTCCATCATACTGATAATCCCTGTTCTGATTTGGCCCTCGAGGGTGCCCTGGGTGAACAAGAGGTAAACCCCCCTGACCACGATAATCCATCACTTCAGCCTGACCCCCCTCCCCCCCGATAAAGTTTGAGTGATTTGGGACTCCTAACCATAACATAGCCCCTCGGTCCTGTTCAATGCATCAGGGAGGATACATTGGTATTAAAGCAGGCACATGGTAACTCACATGCATATGATCGGGGAAAGAGGGTTGTGCCCTTGGCTATGTAACTTCTCTCACATACCCCATGTATGGGACTCCAAACATTAGGTTTGGGACTCCTAATCATGACATAGCCCCTCAGTCCTATTCAATGCCTTGGGGAGGTGATAGAGGTTGGGCTCAAGAAGGCCATTGGGCTGCAGGTATGGCAGCCCAGTTAGGGAAATATTTAATACTCTAACTTAATTACCGCATTCGTGGGTAATTAAGGGAGATAATTAAGGAGTACATTATTTAGGACACAGATTATAAATACAAGGTACACATTTACTCATCATTCATTATGTCTTAATTATATGGGATGCTTGGACTAACTTAAGCATCAGAGTGCTGACTCCTGAAACCCCAGTGATAGTTTAATTGTGGGTTAGTTCGAGAAGAACCTAATCCCACAAACCGGTTGGTTATCGAAGATGCATCAAGTGATGCCGTCTGTGGGAATGACTTAGTCGGATCAAGGTTTGGGAGAGTTTATCTCCACGGTAGTTCGAAGAAGTGAAAGATTAAGGTCAATAGGTACGTGGGATGGATCTCCACCAAGGTTAACATCGGGGAATCCAGAAGGAGGAAACGATGGCCGCATTGAGGAAAACACCATGGAAAATATTTAAACAACGGGAGCAGAGATGCAAGTGGAACCCAGTACAAGCGTAGGCTATGAGAGGGGATAAACCTTAGTGGCAATTAGCGCAAATACCCTAGTGCTAATCTAGAATGATATGCCGGGGCCCTCGAGGACTTTGGAAGTGATGGGAAATACCAATCATTTGCTCGAGAGAGTGGTTGATTCGAGGGATGGAAAGTTTACAGAGGTTTCAGGAGAGTCATATATGGAAGCTTATGGCCAACATAGGCAAGGAAATCAGAATGCAGGGAGAGTAACCCCAATTCAAGATGTGGAATGAGCAGATCAGGTTCTGGCTGCTGCTAGTTATCAAATAACCCCTCATCCGAGGGATGATAAAGTCACAATAGGGGAAGTACCTCCCTCACCTTTTGGAATAACTACGGGGTGGGCCTCTCAACCCCAATACCTGATAGCCTACCCTAATCAGGGATATGTTGGAGAACTACTACAGGCTAGGCCCCATCATTCCATTCCTGGTTATTCCCAAGGTTCTATATATGCGTTACCTCCGCTAGCCCCATCTACTCCTACCCTTGACCTGGCCGGTCCAAGAGCGACATATGGAATGATAACTTCTTCTGGAACGCAAGGATATATGAGTATGGGAATCAACCATGGGTTGTACAATCCTTATGTTTAATGGCCACCACCACCAGTATACCCAAACCTCAGACAGCACTAGATAAACCCGGGAAAAGGAAGAACCCAACCTCTCTATATGCCATAATTGGGTGGTCACAATAGGGGGTTAAATATTCATGTGGGTCAGCTCGAACCCCTATCAGATGCAAGTGAATCGTTAAGAAAGGAATTAGATAGATTGATCGGCTCCTTGGGCCAGGCTACGGGGTCTCCTTTCAGCTGGGTGATCACCGGGGTTCGATGGCCAATAGAAGTGAAGCCCCCAGAAGGACTTCCCACATATAGTGGTAAAAATTACCCTCAAGAGTTCATACAGACATTCCTGGGTTTGATGAGTTCGAGGGACTTCGATGAGAAATTGACATGTAAGCTGGTAGGTAGCTACTTGTGGGGAAAGGCACAGGAGTGGTTTAATAAGTTGCCAAGGGGCTCACTTCAATCATATTAGGACTTCAGTGCAACGTTGTTGAGCCAGTACGCTCAGAAGAAGAAGTTTACCAAAACTTTGTTAGAACTCTACCAGACGAAGAAAAAGCCAGGGGATAGCACGAAAACCTTCTATCATCGGTATGTAGACGAAAGTTTGGGGGTGATAGAAACAACGGAGAATGAGGTGATCCAGGGGTACCTGCTGGGGATGTATGACCTGGAATTATACAAGAAGCTGAGTACTAATACTCCTAAGACATTGCAAAAACTTTGTGAGGTCGTGGAGCAATATTAGAGGGTAGAGGAGACAACTAACGTCATTAATGGCATGGTGAGAGAGAGATCCTCAAACGATGTCATAAGGGCTAAAGCTCGAATGGTTCTCGCAGATGAAACTGTCACTTTCTCGAAAGTGGATGATGTGCCGGACCAAACGCCCCATACAGACCCTATGGTAATTTCAGCCATTGTTGGAACGTCCTTGATCAGAAGGGTGTGCGTTGATGATGGGAGCATGGTGGAAGTGATGTTTGCTAAATGTTTTGACCAGCTAGACATAGGGCATGAGAATTTGAAAAAATCTGCTTCCCCTTTATCAGGATTCACAGGAAATCTGATATTACAGATGTAGGCACGTATTGCTATAAGAAGATGCCTTTTGGGTTGAAGAATGATAGGGCTACTTATCAGAGGTTGGTCGATAGATTGTTCAAGGGACAGATAGGGGAAAATATGGAGATATATGTGGATGACATGGTGGTCAAAAGAAAGAATTATGAAGAATTTTTAAATAACCTGGAAGAAACATTTGGTAAGCTTCAGGGAGCTAATTTGAAAGTGAACCCGTCTAAGTGTGATTGGTGTGGGAGCGAGGAAGTTTCTCAAATTCATAGTCTCAGAGAGGGGGATCGATGTAAACCCGGAAAAAGTTAAAGCTCTAAGGACAATGAAACCCCACAATCGATAAAGGATGTGCAGAAGCTTACAGGATCTTTGGCAGCATTAAGCAGGTTCTTATCGAAGGGGGCGGAGAGGCACTTTCCTTTCTTTGATGTTTTTCAAAGGGCAAAGAAATTCGAGTGGAATGGAAAATGCGAGGAACCATTCGAGCAGTTGAAGGAGCATTTGGGGACATTACCTACCTTGATGAAACCAGACAAGGATGAGACATTTTACTTGTATATTTCCGCATCACCGCTAGCAATCAGTGCGACTTTGGTAAAAGAAAAAGGAAAGGTTCAGCATCCGATCTACTTCATTAGGCGTGCCCTGCAGGAACCGAAGATGAGGTATACGGTCCTCAAAAGGTTAATTCTAGCTCTCGTGCATGCAGCCCAAAGATTGAGACCCTACTTCCAGGAACATAAAATAGTGGTGCTCACGAACCATCCTATTTGACAGATCCTGCTAAGGCTAGAGATTTATGGAAGAATGATAGAGTGGGCTGTAGAGTTGGGAGAACAGGATATCCGGTATCAACCTTAAGTTGTAATTAAAGGGAATGAACTAGCAGATTTTATAGTGGAAACAACAGAACCCCTCGAAGCGTGTTTGGATCCCATTCAGAATGAAGAAAAAAAGTAAAGAGGGATATGGAAGTTGTATGTGGATGGTTCGTCACATTCAGGAGGGCAGAGATTATCCTTATGCATTGAAATTTGCATTTAAAGCAACTAACAAAGAAGGTGAGTATGAAGCATTGATCACTGGATTGCATCTCGCGATGGAGCTGCAAGTGGAGGAACTGGAGGTTTTCAGTAAGTCTCAAATTGTGGTTCAACAGGTAAATAGAGAGTACTAGGACAGAGAGTGTAATCTGAAGAGATATCTTGAGGTAGTAAAGAACTTGTTGAAAATTTTCAAATTTTATACATTGATGCAGGTTCCAAGGGAAAGCAATCATAAAGAGGACGCTCAAAGAAAGCTTGCTTCTTCGGATTTGGGAACCCAATCCCAGTAGCAACTACTCATGGAAACTTTGAACAGGAAAAGTTTTGAAGAGCCTGTAGTGATGGTGGTTGAAGTGGAAAACTCCTGGATGACACCATTTGTGACATACCTTCGAGAGGGAGTCCTGCTGGAAAATGAAGTGGATGCCAGAAAGATAAGGTTGAAAGCTCCAATGCATGTATTGCAAGAAGAAATGTAATATAGAAGAGGCCATTTTCAACCATTACTTCGATGTGTTGATTCTCACGAGGTAGATTACCTCGTAAGGGAGGTTCACGAAGAGGTATGTGGCAGCCACCAAGGAACTAGGTTCGTGGCAATGAGGCTCATTCGAGCAGGATTTTACTGGCCGACAATGTTTGAGGATGCGAACTAGTATATTCAGGCTTGCCATCAGTGTCAGAGGCATGCGCCTATAAAACATGCTCCACAGGAATAAATGAGAAGCATCTATAGTTCATGGCCATTTGACAAATGGGGGATCAATTTGGTGGGCCCTTTTTCTGGAAGCGCCAGGAAAATTTAAATATCTAATAGTGACTGTTGATTATTTCACCAAGTGGATAGAGGCTAAGCCATTGACAAACATAAGGGGAAAACAATCATTTTTTTGTTGGAAGAACATTGTGTGCCGCTTTGGAATCCCAAGAATGATCATTATAGACGATGGAACGCAGTTTGCTCAGGATCCCTTCAAGAAGTGGTGCGAGGAGTATAGGATCAAGCAAAAGGTGACATCTGTTTACCACCCCAAGCCAATGGGCAAGTGGAAGTGACCAACATAATAATAGTGAATGGAATACGAGCGCGCCTCGAAGGGGCAGAGGGTAACTGGATATGGGAATTACCCAATGTGTTGTGGCCATATCGGACAGCCGAGTCTTCCGCTACTGAGGAAATGCCTTATAGTCTGGTATATGGCTCGGAAGCAATAATTCGTACAGAAATAAGAGTCCCTAGCCCAAGGATGACAGTTGCTGCAGATGAGACGATCAATCAGCAAAATCGATGTTTGGATCTAGATCTGGTGGAGGTAAAGAGAGAACTAGCATCTCTACACGAGGCTAAGGTCAAGGAACGGGTCAGAAGATACCATGACAGAAGGTAAAGAAGGTGTTGTTTAACCCGGAAGACTTGGTCATGAGGAAAAATAGAAAGGAACATGAGGGGAAGTTAGCTGCAAATTGGGAAGGACCTTATAAAGTGATCTAATCGTATATGGGAGGAAGCTATGCTCTCATACATATGAATGGAGTTCAAGTGCCAAGAAGGTGGAACATTACCAACTTGAGAAAATACTACCAGCTGTGATGTTCGAGTGGTTTGCTCTAAAGCGGCACTCTAGTTGGTGTTCGAGCGGGTTGGTTTAAAGTAGCGCTCCAGATGATATTTTCAGCTATGGCTGATGTTCAAGTGGTTTTCTTTAAAGTGCCACTCTAGTAGGTGTTTGAGCGGGTTGCTTTAAAGTGGTGCTTCAGATGATGTTTCCAGCTACAACTGATGTTTGAATGGTTTGCTTTAAAGCGGCACTCTAGTTGGTGTTCAAGCGAGTTGCTTTAAAGCGGCGCTCTAGATGATGTTTCCAGCTACGACTGATGTTCGAGTGGTTTTCTTTAAAGTGGCACTCTAGTTGGTGTTCGAGCGGGTTGCTTTAAAGAGGCGCTCCAGATGATGTTTCCAACTACGACTGATGTTTGAGTAGTTTGCTTTAAAGAAGCACTCTAGTTCGTGTTCGAGCGAGTTGCTTTAAAGCGGCACTCCAGATGATATTTCCAGCTACGGCTGATGTTCGAGTGGTTTGCTTTAAAGTGGCACTCTAGTTGGTTTTTGAGCGAGTTGCTTTAAAATGGCGCTCCACATGATGTTTCCAGCTACGTCTGATATTCGAGTGGTTTGATCTAAAACGACATTCTAGTTGATGTTCGAGCGGGTTTCTTTAAAGTGGCGCTTTAGATGATGTTTCCACCTGCGACTGATGTCCGAGTAGTTTTCTCTAAAGCGGCACTCGAACACTATGTTGTACTCTCGAAATGATATACTAGTGGGTGAAATTTGTAGGATGTAGGTGGAAACACTGAACCTAGGTAAAATACTTGTGTCTCTAAATTGCTTAATTTCTACTTACCAGTAATGCTCATACTTCGTTCTAACTAAAGAAGTTGCACAAGGTGCCCCTATTCGAGGAGTAAAATAATAGAGATAAAAAGAAATCTAATTATTCATTCAAATTCCAAAAAATATTAAGGATACAATATATACACTAATATTTATTCACTGGGAGGAAATCCCGCTTGAAACAATTCTTCAGTGGAAATATGCTTTCCCAGCTTCGTCATGTTTGCCTCTATTTTTTTGAGTTTTTCAAGCTTTATACCAGCCACCCTTTAGATATCCTTCATTTGCTCCTCCACAGAATATTATGAGGAATCAAGGGGGTGACAACAACGGTCTTACACCATTTCTTTGTGGAAGGTTCGAATGGGGCCTTTGAGGATGGCCCAACACTTTTGTGGCATTTTGAGGAAGACCCTTGGTTAATTTTTCTCAATGGAACAAAGTGTCGTTCAACTTATTTAGCGGAAGAATTCTGTGACCGAGGGGTAGAGCAAAAACATGAGGGGGTAAACCCCTTAACTTTCAGTTCTGCAAGCCAATCAAGAATGAGGTCAAAAGCCTTCTTCTTCCGTGGAGTCCCATTCTAATGAACGTTGACCTCTTCCATTCAGTACTGAGTATATTTAAGTAAAAACTTTGGAAGATGATCACTACTAATGAAGTAGGAGGTAGGAATGTCGTGGGAAAGCATATTGGCACGAAGGCTGACTTCGTGTGCAGTGATTTTTGCTTTATATTCAGTGAAGGGCTGCTCCATTTCTATGGCTTGTACCTTCTAGGCCTCAATATCCCCAGTAATTTTTGTGTTTTTGGATAGAAGAGATTCCACCAAAGAGCTATCTTCAACTGGAGGTCTCCCTCTAGGGGCTGAAGGGGGTTCGCTTGAGGAAGGGGGATCATCGCTAGCTATCTTCTAAGCGAGTAAGTCCTCTTCAAGACTAACCACTATGCGTTGAGCTAATAGGTGTTGTTTGGTAATTAATTCCCTCAGGGCTACCAGTCTGCGATTTTTGCCCAAGCAACCGATTAGGCACCCTTTCACTACTGAAAGTCTAGTTGCAGCGGCAAGACAGGACTTCAGAGAACCGAACTTCTAATAAATTTGATGCATCAGTTGTTCTAGTTCTTCATCAGCGGGATCACGACCCTTGACCACTTCTAAAGGATAGGTACCATTAAATTCCTTGCTAAGGAAATCCTTGACAAACCCCTTGAAAGTAGGATGATCTTTAGATTGCCACAGCTTCATCTCAGCTTTGAGGTTGTGGAGCTTATCTATCAAGGAGTCTTTCTCTTGGCTACACTTAGAAAGATCTTGAAGGGCAATCACATCTGTTTGCTTGTCTCATTTAGCTCTTTTTGGGCACTCGAAAGCTCCTCACGTGCCCTCTAGCACCATTTTCAACGAATTATACTACGAAAAGAAAACAGAGGTAAAATCAATAAATCATGGCATGAAGAGAAAGAAATGTGTTTTCATTGATTCTCAAGAAAATAGGGTTGCAATTGAGGGACCTTAAGTAAAAAAATAGGGAAGAGAAATATTTTACAATTAAGAAGCAACCCTAGAATCATCCTCCTTTGACGTGGAGGCAATAATTTCTTCCCTACTCAGGGGAGGCATCTGTAGCCTCTGGAAGGGGGACCGCTCAAATCCCCTCAGCAATAAAGAACTGCCATTTGGCCTTGATGGAATCCAATAGGGAAAATCGAATGCCGTTTTGTTTGATAGCCTCATCCCATTTTGCGTCCAGAGTGGCTTTGAGCTCTGGATTAACTAGTTTGTCCACCTACTTGGCCAAATCTTCAAAAAGAGAAGCGGACACTTGTGGCTTTAAAAATTTCTCGGCTAATTTGCTTCAGCTGATTTCCTTGGCCACCCTTAGAAGATCCAAGAAAAGTTCCTGCAACTCAGGGCTATTCAATAGCTTGTGTTTGAATGCCTCGAGCAGTTGCACCTGCGTGGCTAGATCTTCTGTAGCTCAAACCCTCTCCTCAGCAGCTCGAACCCCCTCTTCTGCAGCTTGTACCCTCTTGTCGAGGGTATCTTTCTCTAGCAACCATTGACGCCTCTCGGTATCAACACCTTTCCTCTCACATTCCAAAAGCTTTTGCTTTTCTTCGAGTATCTTATATTTTTCCTCGAGCACCTTCATTAGCTGCAAAATCTCAGCATCTCGTTTGCTGAGCTCCTCACGAAGGTTACCTTCGCCAGCGGAGCAAAAGTAAAGGTAGGCCACCACTTTCTTGGTGGCCTCGCACAAAATTTTAGAGGCCTGACAAAACAATACAGCTCAGATCAAGACTACAAAACAAAAAGAGAGGAGAGAAGAGAAGGGATAAGAACCTTGGGGTTCGATGCCATCTTTGATAGTTGATCCTCAATCCTGAATACGGATGCTGCATCAGTTGAAGGGGGCGGATATTTTTGATGAACATCCTCACCGCCATGTGTCCCCATAAGCGGTCTTGGTGAGGAGGAGTAGATAGTATTGATATTCACCTTTGTCTTCTGGCGAATGTTCCGGGTGTGAGGAGACCACTCAACACTAATGGTTGAGATAGGCCTTTCGAAGCCTTCTGTAGGAGGGAAACCGGGTTTGAGGGGGGAGACACTGGAATGGAAGCCTGGTTCAAGGAATCAATTATCTCCCTTGATGGATCTTTACCCTGTTTTGAGGACTTTGGCTTCTTTAAGCCTTTAGCGAGACCCACTGAAAATGGAAAAAGAAAGAGAGTCAGTCAATATTAATGAACATAATAACACAACAGATAAGAGAAGTAGATTTCTATTAAGGCACCTTCGGAAGGTCCCAAATGCCTAGGGTCACTAAAAATGATCTCGAGGGGAGGGCCATCTCTGGGGCCCTCACATTCTCTTCGCCTCTTTCTTGTATCTTTCTAAAGTGTGTTATACACATATTCTTCATAGATTCTGGGCGGGAACGCAAAGCCTTCAATTTGGGGGTTGGGGTTGTTGAATAGGTTGTAGTCGAGGGAGCTGGACACCGGTTTTTGTCTGTCCCTCTCAAGGGCATCTGGGCAGATGTATTCCCCAGGTTTAAGAGATTCAACTTACACGACCTAATTCCACGGAGGGAATCGATACCTCCTACTATCAAATGAGATACCCTTTTTCCAGCTCTTCCAATCACCCGAATTGCTAGAAACACAAAAAACTTTACTATGTACTTCTCGATTGGCAAACGTGACGATCATATCGGTAGACCCCCACTATAGAACATAAAGTATAGTGAGCAAAAAAGCTTATAACTAGGTTTAATACCAAATTCGTCACATCTGGTCAAGAACATCATAATGATCACCAAAACATTGGGGTGGACTTGCGCAGGGCTCACCTGAAATTGCCTAAGGAGTTTGGGAAAAAAAGGCGGAAAGGGAAAGGTGAGCCCGCAATGAAGGTGTAGGAGAAAGATGGACGATTTTCCTTCGGGAAGGTTATGAGGGGAGTCACCTTCTTGAAAGGGTTGAAAATCGGCATCTGGAGCTGCTTGTTGGCCAAGAGGGATCAAGTCCAAAATTTTGGAAATAGCGGTTCCCGCTACTGGAATTGGGGGCTCCATCCCTGAGTTCTTTAGCTTTAATCTTCGACGAGTCCTTTTTTTCTTCTCTTGAAAGGGCTCAGCCAGAGAAGATTCCCGAGTTCCACTTGAGGGTGCTTCCCCCCCTCCCTCCTCGAGGATTGCCTTCTCCCTCGAAGGAAGTACTTCTTCCTCCTCCCATATGGCTTTGAGCTCTGGATTTGGGGGAGGGTAAAAACCATCTTGCCGCTCGTAGGTGACCTCTTTATGTAGGGTTTGCCCATGCCCAGAGAACAATTTTTAGCAGCTTCTTGAGAAGGAATATCAGTTATGGGAAAGATTCTCTCTTCCCCATGACTATTAGATATGCCCTCTTCAGCATCTTAGTCGCGTCAAAGTTCTTCAGAGTGGGTACATTCTGGGTCGCTAACGATTCTCTACAGTGCACTAACCCCTGACTCACCTTCCCTAATTTCACCAGAAAGTTTCTCGAAGGTGGAACCCTCATCAGAGCGGGCCATAATGGAAAAAGGGGAAACGAGAAGATTAGAAAGAGAATAGGGATGAAAGAACTTACCGATTTCTGAAAAAAGTGATGGAAGTTAGATCACTCGTGAGAGAAATATAGAAAGAAATCTTGTAAGAAGACACCTGCAAACAAGAAAAGTAAATAAGTAAGCGTGGATGAGGGGTAAATATGGGGGCTAAAGTGACAAATAATTATTTTGGCATTGGAAATATAAAAAGTTATGGAAAGACGTGATTACCTCTTCCTCTTCTGACAGCATAGTGTTTGGGGCAGTGTCACAGTGTGATTGTATAGCACACGCGTGCCCTTTCGGAATCTTAAACGTTGAAGTTGATTAGAAAACCAAGTTCTCATCCTTAAAGGCAGGAACACAGCGTGCAAGGTTCATTTCAACCCTTCCAAGTTCTCGAATTGTCCCATTCATTCGAGACCTCGAAGACCTTCGTGACGTTCCAACTTTCTAGGGTCTAGAACTTTCTTTTCTGGGGGCTCTTGATAGAGGTTAAGCCCAAGAAGACCATTGGGCCGCAGGTATGGAAGCCTGGTTAGGGGAATATTTAATACTCTAACTTAATTACCGCATTCATGGGTAATTAAGGGCGATAATTAAGGAGTACGTTATTTAGGACACAGAGTATAAATACAAGGTATACATTTACTTATCATTCTTTCTATCTTAATCATATGGGACGCTTGGACTAACTTAAGCATTAGAGTGCTGACCCTTGGAACCCCAGGGATAGTTTGATTGCAAGTTATTTCGAGAAGAACCCAAGCCCAAGAACCGGTCGGTGGTTGAAGACGCATCATACATCGGCATCTAAGCAGGCACATGGTAACTCACATGTATATGATTGGGGAAAGAGGGTTATGCCCTTGGCTGTGTAACTTCTCTCACATACCCCATGTATGGGACTCCGAACATTTGGCTTGCTAGTGGCTGTGCCCTAATCTGTGCTTCCAGGGCCAATGACGACGTATGACTTATCGAAGGCATCATAGTCGTCGATGGTGGTGGAATCATCGAAGGGGGTACGACTTGATAATTTGCTGCTACCAACATTTGTGTGATCAGATTGAAATTTTGAGGAGGTCTCATAGCCTCATCTGCTATACTATTTTCCTGGACTCTTCGTTCATAAGCCTCCACATGCGAATCACCAGAACACTCCGCGAGATGGTCATCTCCACCTCGCTATCCAAACAATGGCATTGGCATGCCAATTCCCACAGTTAGCTCTATAGTGATCTACACCTCTCTTGGGACTCCTGATAGAGCTACAACCTGCAATATTTCGATCACAAGGGTCGGAAAGCTAAGACCTACATATCCTCGACTGGTACTGTTTCCGCATCCTGTACTGCTACAGGGACAGCCCTCTTATATCCTCGACTGGTACTGTTTCCGCATCCTGTACTGCTACAGGGGCAGCCCTCTTCTCCACCTGTCCAGACCTATACGAAGATCCAACTTGATCACCGGCACCAGTCCCCTTGATCCTTAACCTCTCACTCCGCCGAGTCGAAGTCGTGAACACAAATATGCACCACGAGATCTAGATCTGGCTGAACTTTGGGTCCCATTGGGAATGCCAATTGATGCGCCTTGGAACTGTCAACCTAAGCCCAATCTCGATCCCAGCTAGCGAAGCCTGCGATCTGCAAAAGGAAACCAACCCCGGAGCAAAATAGGGGAAGATTCTCCGACGATCTAGTCAGCAACCAACAGGGGGTAAAAGTAGGCAATAGAGTGCTACCAAAAATAGAAGGCATACATCCCTATTTATACCCTCATAAAACCCTAATATCCTTGGTCTGTGACCTAGCTTCCTTCTTCTTCTAGTGAGAGGCCTAACTACAGGCCCACTTAGAAATACTTTGGATTTTGGGCATTTTCCTAGGTGATGAGAATATTAGTTCATTTTGGTTTTTAATTCTACTATGTCATCATGTGATTTGGAGCGAATTCATGGTATAAAGAATTTAACTATCTATTAACAGTTTACCACTGCCCATGGCATGCTGTCTTCTGCGCATTACGATGACATTAATAAGGCTGCAGCCAGAATCAACTGATACATACGTTGATTCTTTGTATCGACCATCTTTTACAAAACCATTGTAAAACTCCGTATATTGTATTACTGAAAGTTGATATTTCAAAGCAGTTTCCTAGCTACATATCTTGTTTTAATTTTCCATTCATAGCAGCCACTCAGATGACTCGAAAAGATTCGGCAATTTGTTTCAACTCCTTGTAGTATCTCTTCCATTGAAGGCCTACAGAATGAGGGTAACATTTTCAACCACATTTGGTTTGGAATTATAAACCAGAGGGCAAAGAGTAAGACTGCAGAGTAGTTGTACCATTTCCTGAGACGGCGAACAAGTACAGGCGATTTCCAGCAGCAGTTGCTGTAATGAAAATATGAGGTGGTTCTAACTCAAACTGGTAGTATTTTCTTCCCAAGTGTTGTACAACTTGAGAACTCAATACTTTCCCTTCCACATTCTCCCCAATAACTTCAGGCCCGAATGCGTTGATCACTTTATCTGGACCTCCAATGTCTTCAATTTTGGCATTATCATCAATCTCTACATTGTTTTTACTTTGATTGTCAGTGTGCATTATAGTATTAGCATTTATAGAGTCTTGAAAGCAGATAAATGACTAACCATCTGAAAATCTTTTAACTGGAGCAACAATGACAAAGAGGCGTCCTTCTTTGGAGTTGGCAAACCTCAAGTCAATTTCTGTGCCTCCTAGGTCTGCAATTGAGACAGGAACCTAAACCACAAGATAAACAAAGCCATGATAAGATTCTTCTTCATGGTAAAGTTGGTAAACTAAATCCAAGTCACGTCTACTGATAACCGGATAGAAACACACAACTCTAATATAAAACATGCAAGAAATCAACACCAGATCTTCCATACCACTCTTAACAACTATTAACACGAACATTGCACATGAAACGCTTATTCTACACTCTAGCAGAGTTGATTCTTACCTCTTCCCAGCCATTGGGAACAGAAAAGCTATAGGGATCCATAGGACTCCATCCTACACCGTGGCCCCCAGACTTGTCATCCGGTCTCCGGTATGTTCTCCAACCTGCCTGAGCAATGCTAGTCTATTCAAACTGAATATACACTTTGTACAGGATGAGTAAAGAATGATGGACACAACTTGAGCTAACCTTGTTCATTTGGTTCAGAGAGACCAGGTACCCTCCCTGCAAGAAGACCTTGTTTCACAACTGCAAGCCCCGAACCAGGAAACCCGAGTGAGGTGGTAATTAAGGACACTGCAGAAGCCACGGCTAACCTTCTATTCACTCTCACTGCACCTCCTTTACTTTCTTCATCTGGTCTTGGATTTGGTAAAGAAATCTTGTTTTCCGGTGTGGATTTCCCAACAACCTGTAGATTGTTTGCTCCTGACAGATAACAGCAAGCGTATAAGACTCTGCTCATTTTCTTCTTTGACAATTTGATAGCAGAAATCAGGGAGCAAAAATTGTTCTGTTCGTTTGTTTGTTTCCAGTACGAGGGTGGGAGTTTTTGTGGCTGCTATTCAAGGAGGCTTTATGATCTCAAAAAAGAAAAGGACTTCTTCCTATTCTTGTGGCTCTGAACTCATTTAAGATTTCCTTCAACACTTCTTACAAAACGCTCGCAAAACTTCCAAGAAGCCCTCACACTAGTATCTCAGCTAACGATTATCTTTAGTTCAATCAATCCCTACTATAAACAATTTAGGGACCATAAACTGAAAGCGCATGGATATCAGAAAGTTGTAGAATTACACTTCATCATCAAAAATACAATTCTATGTACATTGTAAGGTTTCCCTTTCCTCCAAGATACAACCAAGAACTGCTGCTTGAAACAGAAAATGTCACGGCTAAACTCTAATGATTATTGGCTGACTCGTCAAGGAAATGGCATAGGAGGTTTCCACTTGCTGAATTCCAGCAGATCCCTATTAACAATAGTTCTATTGTGAAGCCAAAATGTTTCTGTTGACTGGTGGAACTGCCTCACTTTCTTTTGAAGTTCCCACATAATTGCTGTAAATGCAGAACAGGACTCGGTTTCAGGAGTGTAAGCCCATAAGCATCTCACTTGCCTTCCCCGAGCTATTATCTCTTCAATGTCTTGGTCTGACAAGGAAATTATAAGCTATAAGCTATGATTCCACCATTGATCAAGAACTTATCCAAAGTAAGTGAGAAACAAAGAAAATAACAGTATGCTTACCAGGTATTGATTCTAAATACTCCAACAGTTCGGTACCGATGCGTGTGGATGGCCACTTGATTGATATCTGGGTGTAGTCAACGATGTTCTGAAAAGGCAACTCCACCTGATCCGATAGAATCACTGGCACACACTCCTGTTCAGAAACATATTTCTATAAGCACATTCAAAAAGAGGAACCTATCTATTGTTATAGCATATGCACCACAGGGTAGAGACAGACCACAAAGAAGGACTCGTAAAAGCGCAGAGTCCATGATGACTCCCCACGTGGAGCTAGACAGAACTTTGCATTCCGAAGGTGTTTAAAATATTCCATCCGACCAAGTTTGTCCGGGCCACTAAACTTCAATTCTGGAGATTCCAACTGTTTACAAAATGAGAACTAATACTTTCCGGAAGAACAAAACCAAATAAGAAAAGGTACAAGCAAGCATAATCAAGTAGTTAAGGGCTATTGTGATAATCAGGAGGAAATACAAAATATGGCCACAGCACTTATCTTATGGGCAGAGAGACTGTAAGAGTACAGAAATTACTTCATATCAAGCTATTAAGCTAGTCTTTCATTCTTTGGCACTTAAGAAATTTCCAAGCAATTACATGAGCAAATCTAACCATTGAAGACAGGACAAAGATGTAAATAACTAGATTCAACTCGGCTATAAATAAATGAATGCATAATATAAAATAAGACCAGGGAAGAAAAAATTTTAAGCCTTCGAAAGAAAAACCAGCACTGACTCAACCAGATAGATCAACCATAACACCCCAAAAGAGAAGAAGTAGACTCGAGTACTTGTACAAGCACCAAAAGACCTATTGGTGTTATCTTCAAGGTTGCAGCATAAATAACAAAACAGCCTCGCCTATCAACGCTATTCGTGCACATATATTTTTAAGCTAACTCCAATACCTATGCACCCATAACCACATTCCAAACGAAGCAGAAGAAAGGATGACAAAATAGTGGCTTAGTTTAGAAAAATTGGAATATATACACACAGCCAAAAGCAAAGGGAAATAAAAAGAAGATAAAGTCAAGGAAGACACATACCTTAACTGGAAATTTCTTTGCAATCTCTATCAATTGGAGACGACCAACTTTTCCTTGTGCTCGGCCTAAGAAGTTTGCTAGATGCTTTCTCTGTGATAAAGGTAAAGGCTCAACAAGCTTAGCCCCATGAGTAGTCATCCCATCCTCAACATTTCCAGGAATAATAATATCTTTCCATGTATTGAACGCACTGGTGTCTCTTTTATCAGTCCTGTCTCCCTGCATTGCAAATGAATAATTGTTATTGCCATAAACTGATACCATACTGCCAAATTCCCGATATACCCATCCACCCCTAGAGCAAAATTTTAATAGAATATTGGCACGAATAGTTCTCTTCTCTCTCTTTTCATGCAAGTAGATAGGTGAAATGTACCTCGGGAGTAAGAATAATGGAGCGATTCAAGTATGTTGCCCAAGATTTGAATAAGTGAGCTCCAGCACCGCTGCAAAATGGTACAAACTGAGTAACACTTTACAGGGAAATACTTATCATAATACAGGCTCCCTAATATTAAGCCTGTAAGGGAACCTTCTGCTATCTCCACTTAAGCCGACTACGAGTCATTTATATGCTTGGTGCAGTTTGATAAAGAACATAGGGAATCAAAACCAGCCGTCATAGAAAATTTAAGAGTGCAAAAGTTGAACAGGGGTGGAAATATTCTCATTTTTGTTTTGCAACTAATGTAAGACAATCAAAGTCAAACTTATTTTATTGCACTGTGCACTTTCAGTAATATCTGATTCTAGAAAACCAATAACAATAAAGGAATAATACCTTGGGAATACAAATATGTGATTACGTCCCCCTGATAACCTAAAATATGGCATCTGACTTAGTACCTGCAAAAATATAGATCCACAGTATTTAAGGAAAGAATTTTAATCTGTAAGGAGAGGAACAGATAAATAGGCACCAAGTAAAATTATAGCCTCCCAACAGAAGAGTTGAGCAATTGATGATTAAGCAATGGTTCAATTTAGTTGTTTAAAGGCTGAACTACCTTGACATAAGTTTGGTTGATTTCTTTGTCTGTCAGGCCACCCATCATTCGAACACACTTAACATAAGTTGGAACGAAAAACAAATCCGCCTCCTCTTTCTTAGTGGTACGGAACCTTGAGCTTAGGAGCATCCTGTGAATTTTAACCTAGAAGTAACAAAAAGCACAATGATTAAAAAGCTTTTAAGTATATTAGTAATAAGGAACACCAAAGAACAAGACCTTAAGCATCTGCAAGCTAAAAGTAAATAGAAAATAATCTAGCATTGTTAGGTTTGATAGTAGAAAGAAACCCTGTTATTTTTAACAGAACTAAACTGAACTCCAAACTCTGTACAATTTCATACTAAAATATAGACCTGAACAAATTGAAGTTCAAAAGAGCCTGGCCTTCATCCCATGATGCAATTTGTATGTGCCATAACCAAACCAAGGAATGCTATCCCGAATCATTAACCTCACACTCCTCTTAAAGCTTACTCAGTAGCAGATTTTTTTTTCCAGTCAAACACTTTGATAGTAAAATTCAACCGATATATAACTAATAAACAGATGGGTTGTTATATTTTGTAATTATCAGCTAGAGTCTATTCAGCATAGAATCTTTTTACGGTTTTCAACAAACATGTTTGACCGTAAATATGTGTAGCAACCGACAATGATATCACACAAAAATTTGATATTTAGAAACTACGTGTTGCAACCAACCATATCCCATCCGATAAAATTATTGTTCATATTCTTATTCAAATATATGGTCAAAGTTTGGAATCTTTGACAAAAAAATTTCTGTGCGCTGGGCGGAGGGAGTATACATTTTAAGTGTAAACTAGCAAATAAAAATCATGACTCATAAAACTAGTTCACTCTACATAAATCAAATCGCACAAAAAGGGAAAAGAAAAAGTTAAATTAAGAATGCACAATGAATGTGATTTACTACCTGACTGCCCCACTGCCCTTTCACGCAGCTCTCCGGCGAAATCTTGCCATCGCGGCCGTAGAGCAGCAGCTTGAGCCCGTCGATTTCATTTTCATCGTACACGTAGATCTTTATCGATAGGTGACTACCGTAGCCTCTGTCGGGCCACCGGAGGGACCCGACGGAATTGCCGGAGACGGCGGCGCCGGCGCGGTTGCCGAGGGGAGTGTAATGTGCGGGGAGCTCAGGGTAGAGACGTGTGAGGAGGAATATGATGATGACCAGAGATGCAACTCCGATCTGGTATACTCGAGTGCAAGGAATCGCTGCTCGGCTTTGCCTGCTGTTTATCCCCGCCATATTCCTCTTGTGGTTCATTCCAAAGTCCAAACGCAAAATATTGGTTGACGTTATACCGGACCAAACCAGTACCAAAATGCCCAACAATAACAAAGTGTATATTTATCTACCAACTAGATAATACCGTGGCACGGATTTATGAACAAAAATAAAAATATAACATAATTTATAACTCTAATAAATAATAATTTTTTAAAATATTTAGACACGATGTGTTACTGAAAATAAATTAATATATTTATTTTAAATAAAAAATTGACTTAATTTTTGCTGGTACATAATAATTAATTATTTAATATTAAAATAAAAATAATATACATATATATATATATATTATAAAGATAGAAAATTAATTGGGGAATTGAATGTTAGTCTAGCGGTTGAAGTCTAGTGCTACTACAATGAGATTATGGGTTCAAATCCCACAAAGGTTAAGGGGAGGGGAGAGATTTTATTGGGGGCTCATTTGAGTTATTACCCAATTTTTTTTTTAAAAGATAGAAAATTAATTTTAGACTAAATTATTTTTTTGGTCCCCTACAAAGTATCTTATACCATCTTTTGGCCCTCATGTACAAAACAACCCTTACACAGTACCCAACAAATTCAAAACATTTTGTTTGGTCCCTAAAGGTGATTTTCAGGGAAAGTCAACGGTAAAATTGGTCAAAATATGTAAAATGACCATTATACCCCTGGCTTTAAAAATATAAAATAAAAGGAAAAAAATTTGCGGGAGATTCGAGGGCTCGAGGCATGAGGTTCGAGGGATCATGATGAAGTCAAAAATCTGAAAATTAATATTTTTTAATTGAAAATAATTTTAATTAGTGAAATTACCATTATACCCCTGACTATACTGGAAAATCATTTAGTCTTACCTGAAAACCACCTTTGGGGACCAAACAAAATGTTTTGAATTTGTTGGGTACCGTCTAAGGGTTACTTTGCAAATGGGAGCAAAAAATGGTATAAAATACTTTGTAGGGGACCAAAAAAATAATTTAGTCATAATTTTATATAGAAATACTATTAATTATGAACAAAATATAAAAAAAAATAACAAATATATATTCATAATCAATCAATAATTATATAGTTAATATAATAAGTAGATGAAATCTTAGTGATAAGAGAAAGTATACTAATATAAAAAATAGGGAAAATATCAAGAAAGATGGCATGTTCATAAGTTTAATTGCAAAATGTTTAATTGCAAAATGTTCATATGGACATGCCAGAGAATTAATTGCAAAATGGGGTATATTTTATAATTAACAAAAAAAAGGAGTATTTCATATAAAATTTATTCAAAGAAGAAAAGAAAGACAGAACGTCGGATGCCGTCAGCGTCATGGCTGAGCTCGACCATCATCCCCTAGTTCAATCCTTCATCGTCGACATGGCTGAGGTCCACCACCATCCATTAATTCAATCCACTCTTCATCCCGCGCTTCGTCTTGTGAATTAAATCTGCAGATCGACAATTATTTCAATTGAAAGGTTCGATTTGCTTTGTTTCTATTATCTGTAGGTTGAGGAAGTTGTTTTTTGCAACTTTTGTTAAGTAGGTTGTTATATAACCGTCCCTGGATTGATGTGATGGACAATTTTCTTTGGATTGCTTATGCTCTTTTGATCATCTACTATGGCTCGATGTGGTGCAAATTTGGTTTAAGTCTCGGTCCCTACATCAGTATCCCTATATAAGGTTTCCCAGTACTTGATAATCACAGTGCTAGTAGATTCCTGTAGCTAAATTTCGTGCTAAAAAATTGATTTTCAGGTGCTGATTGTCCAAGAAAAGAGCGGAAGATTTGGTGCTAATGGCTGTTTTGTCTGAGTTTGAGATTGAATTATTTCAATTAAAATTAGATTGTCGGTAACCCTCGCCCTCAGGGCCCCGACCGCAACCACACTAAGCCCATAACCGAGGAGGTAAATCACTTCTCCCAAGGATTCGACACGCGGTCCTCGAATATACTCGGTGGCCACAAGGAGCACTTCCACTGGAGGATACTCCCACATTGCTCCTGTCGAGATTCGAACCCCTCCCCATAAGGAATGGAACCACAACACCTAACCACTTGGAGTATTCAGTGGGTGTTAAAATTAGATTTTCAGAAGCTGATTGATGGTGGGGGATCTTCACAACCGCATCCCATGTGTTAAGAGGTTTTCACATATTCCATATATAGTATGTTTGCTTTGATAATATGAATGTTGTGACTGTGTTATTAGTGGATACTTCTTATTTGATCCCATGTTTGTACTATTTCCTCCGTTCCAGGGGAATCTGCACACTTGTTTTGGGTGTTCCAGGCAAATCTGCACATTTTTCTCTTAAGGAAATATTTAACATTCTAAAAGACAATATTACCCTCACAAACTCAAAATTTTACCAAACTCAATACCTATTTCTCACAAACCCTACACCATCCTTATTTTCTTCTTTTCCAAAACTGCGCCCGGCATGCTCACCACTTTCATCTTATTTTCTTCTTTTCCACCAGATTCCACCACTTTCAGCTCACACTCCGCCACCACTTCCACCTTCACCACCACTTCCGCCTCCAACTACGCCTACTCCCCCTTCCGACTGACATCCTCCTATGCCTTCCCACTTTCTCATTCGCCACCAGATTTGTCCTCCCTTTCTCCTCTGCCTTCCCAATGCCGACCTCCGCTGCCCTTCGACGTTGATCTCCTCCACCACTCACTGCCGCCGCCCTCTCTCCGCCACCAGATCCCCCTGCTTGACACCGTTACAATTCACCTCAGTTCCGCCGCCAAACTAAGTTATTTCCGCTGTTATAAAAAACCAAGCCATTACAATTCACCTCAACGAAGATGGACGGTGGTGGTGATTGAAGGCGTATATGGGTTGTAGTGTTTGAGGGTCGCCAAAATGGAGAAGGAAGTCGTGGGAAGAAGAAGGCGGAGGTGCAGTGGAAACGGAAGTGGAAGCTGTGGGAAGAGGAGGTGCGGTGGAAATAGAGGAAACATGGTCGTATCTTGAAGACGAGGCGCTAGATAGAGTGTGCAGATCTTGAGGTTGAAGAAGACAGAGAGAAAAGCAGGGAAGAAGACAGAGAAAAGCAACTGAAGAAGACAGAAAAAATTAAGGCCATTATAGACCTTTCATGTCAGTCAAATTATAAAGATAAGTTTCTCTTTCTGCGAATTTCCCTGGGCCATGGAGTATATATTTCATGCTACTTATGTACTGCTCCATTCTGATGTAATAATTCTCTTCCAGTCAATGCACACCTGAATAAATCCAACCTGCAACATGAGTTTTAACCATTGTTGTCAAATTCACGTTGTTGTCAACATGAGTTGCATATGTTTACTTAAATGTTGCATCTGTTAGTATTTCGTGTGTACTTGTTAGTTGTGTTTTGTATGATTTTTTTTTACAAAAATTTTGTTGGTTGTTCATTTTGAATTAAGAACTGTATCTGTATTCTTATATTTTGCATCTATTAGAAATTAGTATGTCCTTGTTAGTTTTATTGTGTTTGACTTTTATTTTCATTGTTGATTATTGTTTGTTTTGAATTAGAAATTGTACATGTTTGCTTATATGCTGCAATTGTTAATATTCAGTATGTATGACATTTTTCAGGAGTTTGATCTATACTTTTTTTGGTTTTAACTTTTAAGTAATCGGACAACATTGAACATTGAACTACATAAGACGTCCCGACACGAGGAGGATTCAAATTGAAATGACACTGAACTTGAAGATTCGAAGATGATCCCCTTTTGAAGATTAATAATTGATGATTCATTATATTAGAGACTGTTAGTTAATTTAGATAGGAATATTGTTGTAATTGTAAGTTCCCTAATGGAAGATTTCTTTCACGAGCACTTTATCTTCCATTTTTTTAGATGTTGAGAACCCTTCTCGTGTTTGAAATTCACAAAATTTGCATTTTTTTTACACAGATTATGGAATGCTTTACATGTGTTGCTTACACGCTGACAATCCTTTCTATGATATCTCTTTGATTTAAATCAGGAAAATTTTCCCATGTTTCTGAAAACAAACACATGTTTTAATGTAATCAGTATATATTGTAAGATATTAAATGCAGTACCTATGAAAATTTTAAAAATTATAAAATTATGTGACATGTTTTAGGTATACTATAAGAGAGTACAAATTGTAGGCTAACATATGCATGTTTTAACAAAACGTAAACGATTCATAAGGTAAATTATGCACTGCCTCGTGACAAAGTTTTTCTATTGAAAAAAGGAATTGATAATTTAAAATCATATGCGGATTTTTATTTTAACAATACATGTTGTAAAGTAATTAATGCATAGTTAATATTACAATGTTAAATTGTCAAATTTTAGTCTCCTTTGTCTGTACAAACTATAACATATACAAGTTGTAGACTAACATATTCATGTTTTAACAAAACAGAAACGACTCATAACTTAACTTATACTTGATCTCCTAGAAAAATTTCAGAATTCATATTTAGAGCTCTTAAAACAAGTGCATGTTTTAATACAAACGATACATATTGTAAGAGAGTACTAATTGTATGCTAAAATATGTTTGTTTTAACAAAACATAAACGATTCATAAGGCAACTTATGCACCTTGATAAAGTTTTGTTATTTATTTAAACAATACATATTGTAAAGTAATTAATGTAGAGTTAATATGACAATGTTAAATTGTTAAATTTTAGTCTCCTTTGTCTATCTAAACTATAACATATACTAGTTGCAGGCTAACATAGGCATGTTTTAACAAAATAGAAATGATTAATGCAGCACTACCTCTTGACAATGTTTTGCTATTCATAAAATAAATTGATATTTTTTAATCAATTGTGTGTTTTTGTTTAAACAGTATATGTTGTACAATAATAAATACATAGTTAATATGACAATTTTAAATCGTCAAAATTTAACTTAACTTCTACATGATCTCATGAAAAAGTTTCATGATTCATATTCACAGTTTTTATATCAGGTGCATGTTTGAAGACAAATGATACGTATTGTAAGGCAAACGATGCATAGTATATACGAAAATTTTCAGAATCATTTATTTCATTTTTTTGAATATTTTCCACATGTTTTTAACATGTTCACAGCAGAAGAATTCATACATTCAAAACTTTGAACAACAATATCATTCACATCGAACACAATTGAATAACATAACCTCAATTGAATGTGAAAAATTACAATACAATTGAAATTAAGGCAAACTGAAATCAAATTGTTTCGATCAGATCTTGAACTCGCCCTCCCTTCAACATCAAGTCCAAACACTTCTAGAGTACCATTTTCCCATGTAGATAAACTCGAAAAGCCACCATCATACACCAAGTCTCAAGAAATCGAAGCCCAAACGGGCTACGGCTTCATAAGCATACACACAAAACTACACCATTAACCACACTAGCTAGCTACATTGGGAGGCCAAACATTCGAAGCCCCCGGATATCACCACAAACGAACTCAATTAGCTAAGCAAGACATCAAATTTATGGATTAAAATCAGTGCCTTCTTCAGTTGATACTTCACAGGTGTAATTGTCACGGGATCATATTTCAGGAGCTCATTTATGTTTCTGCAGAGCAAACCCATGAATCCCACCCTGCATATCTTTGGAAACTTAGACAACACAAATGGGGGAGTTATCTCTTTGAGCACTCCCCTGAAACAATAAATGAACCTGCAATACTAATCAAAACAAACATTATAAGTCCCAGATATCACAACAAACTCATTTAACTAAGCAAGACATCAAATTTATAGATTAAAAACAGTGCCTGCATTTGATGAATTCATTAAAGCAATAAAATGACCTGCAATACCAATCAAAACTGGAACATGAAATAGAAAAACCAAAACGGCCGAAGAAAAGGGAAACTTTTAACAAACCGCATGAAATTTCTGTAGAGTTCTTTCTTGGGAGCCATAGTAAAATGGTACTCTAGAACTGCCATTTACCAACTCAGTTTTCTGATTCTTTCCAAACACCCGCTGCTAAAAAACCGGGCATCGCAATATATATCCGAGCTACTTGTAATCATTACAAAAAACAATCATTATACCTGTGAATGTGTAATTCAGAATGATTTCATTGATGCAAGGGTGTTACAATTTATAGAGTACAAGAGCTATACATTCATTGTATCTACCATACTCTAAATATAGACAAGAAATATTACAAATAAATACAAGAATATGTTAATATCAATCAAGATATTCTATCAATAAATACAAGAATATCTTGATATCAATCAAGATATTCTATCACCCCCCTTCATGCGAAACGTCGGATTGCTGGAGACGCAAAGCTTGGAACGAAACAACTCGAAGAGCGGGCGAGACAGTCCCTTAGTGAAAACATCAGCCACCTAAAGAGAAGAGGGAACATGACTAACACGAAGCTTCCCAGAGGTAACAAGCTCACGAACGAAGTGGTAGTCAATGTTGATGTGCTTAGCCCGCTTATGGGCAACTGGATTTTGACCCAGAAAAATGGCACTACTGTTGTCACAAAGCAGTAGCGGAGTGGAAGATCGAGGGACCCGAAACTCACGTAGCAGTTGACACAACCAAGCCAACTCAGCCGCAATATTGGCCATGGCACGATATTCGGATTCACAACTAGATCGAGAAACAGTAGGTTGCTTCTTAGCACTCCAAGAAACAAGATTTCCACCAAGGAAAATAGCATAGCCATAGGTGGAGCGGCGAGTCTCGAGACAACGAGCCCAATCAGCATCAGAGTAGCCAAGAATGGGAAGACCACCAGGCGAAGGATGGAACGAAAGTCCATAGTGAAGCGTCCCACGAACATAGCGAAGGATGCGAGTGACAGCTTGAAAATGATCATCCTTAGGAGACTGCAGAAATGGGCTGACAGAGTTAACAGCATAAGATAAATCTGGGCGAGTGATTGTCAAGTAGCAGTGCACCAACAAGTGAGCGATAAAGCTTGGCATTTGAGAATTCAAGACCTGCAGAGGTGACAAGCTGCGAACCAGGCACAAACGGTGTAGAGACAGGCGCAACATCCGTCATACCAGCTCGCTGTAAAATTTTCATAGCGTACTTAGCTTGCCCTAAGAACAGCCCAGAAGAAGATCGAGTAACTTCAATGCCCAAAGAGTAGTGAAGAGAACCAAGATCTTTGACGGAGAACTCTCGATCAGCACGAACAATGAACCGCCGAATGAGATCGGAGTTATTTCCGGTGAGGATGATGTCGTCAACATACACCAACAAATATAGCACAGTTGATCCTCGAGCATAAACAAACAGTGAAGTGTCAGTCAAACAACACTTAAACCCTAAACGGAGAAGAAAGGAGCTGAAGCGCTGGAACCAAGCTCGAGGAGCCTGCTTGAGCCCATATATGGATTTCCGAATGCGACAGACAAAATCCGGATGAACAGGATAAGAAAATCCAGCTGGCTACTCCATGTAGACCGGAGAATCAAGAACACCATTAAGGAAAGCGTTCCTGACATCGAGCTGAAAAAGAGGCCAAGAGAAGGTCGTGGCAAGACCAAGGATGATCCGGACAGTAGAGGCTTTAACGACAGGACTAAAGGTATGAGTAAAGTCAAACCCAGGCAGCTGAGTAAATCCTTGGGCAACAAGACGAGCCTTATACCTGTCAATAGAGCCATCGGGATGATGCTTGAGACGATAAACCCATTTGGATCCAACAACATTAGCATCTGAGGGTCGAGGAACAAGATCCCAAGTGTGTTGCTAGCGGAGAGCTCGCATCTCCTCATCCATGACAAAAGTTCAACGGGAATCTTTAACAGCGGAACTAAACCCTCGCGACTCAGTCTCGGCAAGCAATGCAGCAAGAAGTCCAGTCATCTCATAATCAGCAAACTGACGATTAGTGGTAAGACTGCCTGTTTGCAAACGGGTAGTCATGTGGTGAATCGGTCGCGGTGGTGAAGGCGACGGAGAGGAAGCAGACGGTGATGGAGATTGAGATGGGGATGGCAGTGATGACAGTGCAGGAGTTGAGGTCAGCGACGGTGTTGGAGTCGGGTTTGCCGATGGTGTTGGAGTCGGGTTTGCCGACGGTGCTGGAGTCGGGTTTGCCGATAAGATAGGATCATCCAAGTCTGCAAAGATAGAAACATCCAAGGTTGCTGGAGCAGCAGACGTAGAATCAGCAGCTGCTGGAAAGGAGGTCTCATCGAAACGGGCATGGCGAGTGAGGTGGACCTTCTTGGATGAGGGGTCAAGGAAGCGAAAACCTTTGTACTGCGCACTGTAACAAACAAAAATGCATGGAACACTTCGAGGAGCGAGCTTATGGGGTGCAAACGGCCGTATATATGGATAAACTCTACACCCAAAAGGATGAAAGTTAGAGTAATCAGGATGACGACCATGGATCAGAAAGTAGGGAGACACATTGTGAAGAAGACGGTTGATGGTATAACTGGCAGTGGCGAAGGCAACATCCCAGTAAGATGGTGGTAGCCGAGAGTGCATCAACATTGACAGTCCCATTTCCATAATATGCCTGTGTTTTCGTTCGGCTCTACCATTCTGTTCTGGTGTGGCTGGACAAGAAATTTGATGAAAAATTCCCTTAGCAGAGAAATGAGCCCGTAAACGCGCATTAGTGAATTAAGTGCCTCCATCACTTTGAAACACCTTAATCGAGCAGGAAAACTGATTTTCAACCAAGTTCTGAAACTACACGAATGTCTCAAAAAAGTCCGATTTCCGCTTCAACAGATAAAACCAAGTAAAGTGCGAAAAATCATCCACAAAGATTGCATAATAAGAGAAACCACTTTCTGATAAAATAGGAGCAGGACCCCATAAGTCGCAGTGTACTAAAGCAAGTAAAGAAACAACCCGTCTGGGATTTTCCATAAATGAAAGCCTTTTTCCCTTAGCTCGTTCACAGGAAGAACATAAAGAGGGTGTAGGCGAAAAGGATGTAACCTTAACTAGGTTGAACTTATTCAATAATGAAATAACTGAAGGGGAAGTATGGCCTAGTCTAGCATGCCATATGTCAAAAGACGCCCTATGTTTATTTGCTTTAATATAAGCAACAAAAGCAGCACCACCTTGTTCTAGCACATAAAGACCTTTCTCACATCGTCCTCGGCCCACGATTTCCTTTTTGGACCGTGTCTGAATAATAAACGAATTTTCATCAAATGTTATCATAGCATGTAAATCCCTTGTCAGTTTACTAATGGAGAGAAGGTTTTTCGTAATATCAGGTACCACTAACACATCAGATAAGCATAAATCACGAGAAAACCGACGCTGACCAATATGAGTAATTTTAACAGATCTACCATTAGCAATAGCGACAGAACGGTTAGCGTTATAGGGAGTGATGCTGTCAAGACCAGACGATGTGGAAGCCATGTGGTTGGTAGCACCAGAGTCTAGATACCAGTCAGAAGCATTGTCGAGAGACACCGAGGACTGAAAAGCATCAGCAAGATTTGCAGACTCCGGATTCGGGTTGGTGCAAGTGCGAGCCGTGTGACCAAATTCATAACAAAGTTGGCATTTGGGATTCCACCTTCGTTTACTACGACAAGCACCGCCACCACCACCAGCAGATTGACCAGAGGAGCCACCACACCAACTGCACGACCAGAACCACCAGAGTGCCTAGAACCGCCGCTAGATCGGCCGCGCGTGGGGTTCGATGCACCTGTCGGTGGCGCGTGTTGGCCACGCGCTTGGGAGTTCGAGGAAAAACCACCTGAAAACGCCTGTGCAGAGGCTGCAAAAGCGACGGGAGCAGGATCAGAACCCATGTCAGTATGAGAACCACCAGAAGCGAGGAAGATCTCGTGATTCTGGTCAACACCTTCCTTCATACACCTTTCCATGAGCTACCTTGCCAATTTTTTACCCGAAAAACAGAAGCATGAGGTCAATAAGAACTTTTGGATCAATAGAAAAATGCTGAGTGGATGATGTTGTTGAGGATCCATTCCGAGATGCAGATGATGGTCTCTCACATTCCCCATCCCCTCTTCCAATGGAATTGTTTTTACCAGAGAGACTCATACTTTTGCAAAATAGACAATCCCACTCATACCTAAGAGCTAAACCCCTCACATTCCACAAGAAAACAGGGCTTTAGTTCGGACTAATCCCTCTCTTCCTACAAACCAACAATTTCCAAATCAAGAAACAACTATCTTTTTTACCGGAGACAACAAAAAAAAAACCTTGTCCAGTAGGGATGGGAAAAAAAAAACTGAAAACCGAACCAAAAATCAAATTATCCAAATCTGAATACCCGAACCGAATTTAATATACAGTTTTTGGATATTAGAATTGAATAAACTGATTTCTAAATACGGTTTTTGGTTTGGTTTTGGATATTAAAACTCAAACCGAAACCCGAACCGAATACCGAATTGCAATTAATTAAATATATAATAATAAATAAATTTTAAAACTACAAAACTAAATTTATAAGTAAATATAAGTGGGAGGACTAATCTGTAAATTTTAAAAAATGGAAAATAAACGAATCGGCAGATGAAGACATGAAGTCATGCAAGGCTGGCATTGCACAACCTAAATGGCTCTCCTCCAATTTCACTTCACCATTGCTCCCGCCACCGCCTCTCTCGCCGTCAATCATCATCAACCTCTGCCCAGGTTCTGTAAAGCACCATTTGCTCTGTATTCAACACCAAATACTGGATGTAGGCTTGACAAGCCTTTTTCTCTCAATAATAAAAAGAGGAGTGATGTGACTGCAAAGGCTTCGGAAGGCGCAGCAGACTCAGTTGAGCCTGAACCTCCTTCAGAGAAGGCAGAGGAAAGTGTACCCATTGAGAAACTTCCACTTGAATCTAAAGTGCAGATGCATCTTGAGCAGAGGCTGAAAATGAAGCTGGCGAAGAAACTCAGGCTAAGAAGAAAAAGGCTGGTCAGGAAGTGTCATTTGAGGAAGAAGGGTCGATGGTTGCCTTCAAAGATGAAGAAGAACAAGAATGTATGATGTTGATGTTCCTGGTTTATTATTGCTGATAATGTTGTAATTTAGATTCTCCGATTTTCATGAATCAGTTTTGGTACATTCGCTACTTAAATGTTCAGCAGTGATCTATTCATTTTGTGGATCAAATCTTGTTATATATATGCCACCTTGGGAATCAATTCTGCTCATATGGTGATTGCTGGATGATGATAAAAAAAAGAAGTCATGCAAGGCTTTAAAATGATGAAATATGACTTAGCATTAGTCCCATATTGGAAGATTCAAGAGACTTAGTATTAGATATCAATTATAAATAGACCCATACTCCTCCTTCTCAAAGCATAAGATGCAATTGGGCTTTAAGTGACTAATTACTTGGCCTTGAACAATTGGGCTGTAAGTGATAATTTTCAGTTAAAATTTTGACATGCTTATGGATTTTTTGGTTTGGCCCACAATTGTGGTTGGGCCCACAAAAAACTAGTTGAATTGAATTCGATTAGATAAGGGTTGGAATCAATTTGGTTTATTTGGGTTGAATTTGGTTTCAAATTGAAATTGAATTTTGAATTCGTTTTGGATGATTTAGGTTATTTAAGTTGTTGGGGTCGGGTTCGGTTTTTGAATTATTAGGGAAAAAATTGAATAACCCGAACCGAATAAATCGAACCGACGCCCACCCCAGTCACTCAACGTATCCAAAATATATACCTGTCAAAATTATCTGAATTTCACTTGTTAAAACAAGAATCAACATAAAACACTATTGTATTACTTTCTATACATGAACAAAAAGAAAAACATATGAATTTTGTTCCACGGAAGAATCCGTACCAGGAAGTGGTTGTATCGGGAAGAGCAGAAATAACCCTAGGAGGCGGTGAGATGCGGCGGCAGCGGTGGAGTTGGGTGGTTTGGTGCCCGAACGACATAGCTCTGTGGAATCCTCGGCGGTGAATCCAAGTTCGACAACTTCCGACGGTTATGCTGGTTGGATCGATGTGGAGGAATCGACCGACTCGAGCTCGAAGTAGGGTATATGTTAGATATTTGCAATTTATCTCGCGAATTTTGTTTAACGGCTAAATTGTTTTTTGGTCCCCTACAAAGTATTTTTTACCATCTTTTGATTCTCATTTGCAAAACAACCCTCAGACAGTACCCAACAAATTCAAAACAATTTGTTTGGTCCCCTAAGGTGGTTTTCAGGTAAGACTAAATGGTTTTCCGGTATAGTCAGGGGTAAAATGGTAATTTTACTAATTAACAAAATTTTCAATTAAAAAATATCAATTTTAAATTTTTTTAGATTTTCGACTTCATCCCGAGCCCTCGATCCCTCGAACCTCCTACCTCGAGCCCTCGAGCCCTCAAACCTCATGCCTCGAGCCCTCGAACCTCATGACTCGAGCCCTCGAACCTCATGTCTCAGGCCCTCGAACCTCCTGCCTCGGGCCCTCGAACCTCCTGCCTCGGGCCCTCGAACCTCCTACCTCGAGCCCTCGAACCTCCTGCCTCAAGCCTCCTGACGAATTTTTTCTTTTTCTTTTTTATCTTTTTAAACTCAGGGGCATAATGGTCACTTTACATATTTGACCAATTTTACCGTTGACTTTCCTTGAAAAACACCTTTGGGGACTAAACAAATTGTTTTGAATTTGTTGGGTACCGTCTAAGGGTTGTTTTGCAAATGGGAACCAAAATATGGTAAAAGATACTTTGTAGGGGACCAAAAAATAATTTAGTCTTGTTTAATTTATGTTAATTGTAAATTTGTCTCTGACCTGTCCATAAGCTTATAGAATGACGGACATGCTGTCAGTCAGTTAGGAGACATACTTTTAAAAAATATAAAAGAAGAGTCGGTCTCTTGAAAGACGGTTTTTCAACAATTTATGAAAGACCAAGGTTTAAACTGCAAATTAGAATAAATGATAATAAAATTTTTGAGTTAAATTAATCGAGTCATAAATTTATAACTGTTGCACATTGGCATAATAAATTTTTAATATTACAATTAGAAATTTTTACCTTTCTACTATTAGTATTTCCAAAAATATATACTCCATCTGTCCCAACCATTCCTGCATAAAGAGAAAATTTATGTTTTAATTTGGAGAAAGTGAAATATCTAAAATGCCCTTCTCATTCAGCCTTTATTGTCTGCCTTTTCTGTTATTCGTCTTCTTCTTCGTACGCCTAAGGACAACTTTATGCTTTTTTTTCTGATAGATGTGACGGAGACGCTTCTTGGCGTTGGCTTTGCGGGTGGGCGTGGGCTTTATTCTTTTCCAAATAAAGCATCAAGAATAATGTTTCTTCCCTATCTCCATGATCAGACTCTTCCAGAATGCACCCCATCTCAGTTTTTAAAACACAGAGTATCTTTCTCCGACCGCCGCTATATTTTTCCATGTTCCCCACCTAAATCTGCCACTCTTTGCCTCTCCACCTATCTCCTTCGCCTCTCCTTACTAGATCTACAGCATCTCCACCTATCTCTGCTTGCTCGTACCATATCTGCTACATCGGAGAGTCATGCGACATCGAGGTGGCGATAATTACGGCTAGGTTTACGGATTGAGAGGAAGGAGAGGTGATATAATGATTTTTCGTAAGGAATTGTATTATTGATGACTGAATATATAGAGAGTACAATAGAGGTGAAATAAGGAAATAAATCTAATCATAATAAATCATAATCTAATCAGGAATCTGATTTATTTTAACACCCCCTCAAGCAAAGCGTCGGATGCTTGCCGACGCACAACTTGGACCTGAAGAACTCAAACAGCGGACGAGAGAGCCCCTTGGTGAAGATGTCCGCAATATGAAGAGAAGTTGAAACATGAGCAACGCGCAGCTTTCCAGATGTCACCAGCTCACGAACAAAATGGTAGTCAATGTCGGCGTGCTTCGCCAGCTTGTGCACCACCAGATTCTGAGCCAAAAGATAGCACTGTTATTATCGCATAACAGCAGTGGAGAACTAGAAAGCGGAGCCTGAAGATCATGAAGCAAATGAGTGAGCCATACCACTTTTGAAGCAGTGTTGGCGAGAGCACGGTATTCAGACTCAGTAGTAAAGCAAAAAATAGTGGGTTGTTTCTTGGCACTCCAAGAAACCAGATTCCCACCAAGATAAATTGCATAACCATAAGTGGACAGGCGAGTCTCCAGACAGCGGGCCCAGTCAGCATCAGAGTACCCTAACACCTCATGAGTACTAGCAGAATGAAAGCTAAGACCAAAATGAAGGGTGCTACGAATAAATTGCAAAATCTGTGTCACCACAGCGAAATGGTCATCTCTAAGATCCTGAAGATACTGACTCACCGTGTTAACCAAAAATGCCAAATCCAGGCGAGAGATGGTGAGATACTGGAGAGCACCAACAAGAGAACGATAAAGTGTAGGATCCCAGAATGGAGGATTAGTATAGCTGTGAAGCTAAGAACCAGTGACAAATGGGATAGAAATAGGTGTTGCGTCAGACATACTGTCCCAATTCAAAATATCACGAGCATACTTTGCTTGTCTAAGTAGTAACCCCGAGGAGGTAGGCAAAACTTCAAGGCCAAGAAAGTAATGAAGAACACCAAGATCCTTGAACACAAACTCTTTGTGTGTCCGATCGATGAACTAGCGAAGAAGAGTTGAGTCGTTGCCTGTAAGAATGATATCGTCCACATACACAAGTAGGTGCAGTAACGATGACCCTCTCAAGAGGACAAATAAAGAAGTATCCGCTGAGCTACACTGAAAGCCAAGCTGTGTCAGATAACTGTTGAAACACTGGAACCAAACCTGGGGAGCCTGCTTAAAACCATAAATGGCCTTTCGCAAGCGACAAATATAGTTTGGATGAGCAGAATCCTGATAACCAACGGGCTACTTCATGTAGACCGGAACATCAAGAACACCATTAAGGAAAGCGTTCTTGACATCCAACTGATGAAGTGGCCAGGAACACATAGTGGCGGCTTTGACCACAGGACTGAAAGTGAGGTCAAAATCAAAACCCAGAATCTGCGAGAAACCCTTCGCCACAAGTCTAGCTTTGTGACACTCAATAGTGCCATCCGGTCGATACTTGATCCTATAGACCCATTTGGAGCCAACAATGTTGATATCTAAAGGTCGAGGCACCAAGTCCCAAGTGTGCTGACCACGAAGAACAACCATCTCATCATCCATGTCTGAAACCCAAGCTGGATCCCGAAGGGTGAAGCGATAATCAGTGGGCTCTGTCTGAGAAAGAAGTGCAATAGTGAGACTATGAGCAATAATATCTGAATAATCCCAGCGTTGAATGACACCAATAGAAGACCAAGTAGCCATCCGATGGGTACGAGGCCGTGGTGGCGAAGCTGGAGGAATCAAACCAGCTGACGACGCTGAAGAAGACCGAGCAGAGCTGACCGGAGAGTGGCCTTCGGAGGACGCTGGAGAAAGGACGGCCAAGACTGGTTGAGGCATGGTGTCCAACGGCTGGGGTGTGATGGTCGACAGCTGAGGAGCTGGGTCTGGGTCGGCCGTCCAGATAGAGCATGGTGGTGAAGGAGAGGCGCCTGGAATGGGCACAGGTATGGTGACCACAATCAATGAAGTAACAGCTCCATAAAAATGATGAAATCTCCAGACCCGAAATAGAAGACTGTCCGTAGAAGATGAGACATAAGGGAATAAATTTTCATAAAAACGAAAGTGGCGAGAGACATAGATGAGCCCAGAAGTTGGGTCGAGACACTGGAAACCCTTGTGACGAGGGCTGTAGCCAATAAAAAACATGGAATGGATTGCGGTGCAAACTTATCAGTAGCAGTGGCACACAGACATGGAAATGCACATCAACCAAATGGGTGAAAGAGGGTATAGTCAGGCACATGACCAAAAACAACCTCAAAAGGTGATTTGCCACCAAGAACTGAACTAGGCAGACGGTTAATGGTGTAAATTGTGGAGGAGAAAGCTTCCACCCAATAATAGTGTGACACAGAAGAGAAAAAAAACATAGCAAGACCAATCTCTGTGATGTGACTATGCTTCCGCTCAACTCGGCGTATAGGGCGAGGAAACATGATGATGAATGCCACATGATATGAAGTGAGCCTGAAGTCGATGATTAGTAAACTCTGTGCATCGGTTTGAAAGTTTTTAACCCAAGCTAGAAAACTAGGTCTCAACAAATTTCTGAAACTGGATAAATGTGTCATAGAAGTCTGACTTATACCGCATCAGGAGAAAATATGTGAATCGCGAAATATTATTGATGAAAATGGCATAATGAGAAAAACCACCTACCGATAAAACATGGGCTGGTCCCCACAAATTGCAATGCACATTATCCAACAAACCAGTAGTGCGCTTGTCACTAGTGGAAAAAGGTAAAAGGCTACTCCTGGCCATCTGACAAGAAGAGCAACTAACAGATACCGACATAGCAGAAGTGATAGAAATATAGCCCCGACGACTCAACAACTGAATGGTATCACGAGACACATTACCGAGGCGAGAGTGTCACTGCTTAAAAGAAGCCTAAAGCTTTCCAGAGCGTAATTCACCTAAAAAGCTGGAATCACCAGTCTCAAGAAAATAAAGACCTTAACTATGACGACCTTTACCAATTATCTTTCCTGTATGCTTATGCTCAATTGAAAATGCGCTGGCATCAGATATAACACGGACATGTAAATCACGAGTAAGCTTACTAATGGACAATAAACTTCTAGTAATCTTAGGGACCACAAGGACATCATTAACAGAGATACTAGAGAAATGACACTGACCGATGTGAGAAATAGATAATTATTCACCATTGCTAACAAGAATAGAATCAGAACCACGACAAGATTGTACCTTATCAAGATGATTGGTGCGAGCAGTGATGTGAGATGTAATACCCGAATCAGCGATCCACTGATTTGACGAAGGATGACAGTTGGGACCTTTGAAACTGGCCTGAAACAAAAATTTGTCTGCAATCCAATTAGTGGAGCAATCTTCCCGAGATAAAGATGCCAAATAAACCATAGAAAGAAGATGCCCAAAAAATATTCGCGTGATTCAATGTGCCAAAGGAAGGCTAAAAAATATGCCCAAAATTGCCAGACGCGTGCGAAGATGCGTCTGAGTCGCCAGGCGCATGAATTCACGTACGAAAGTGAGTTGGCACTCATCCACAACACGAGCACATGACCGCACACGCTTCTAGTAAGGGCTGTGGGCACGGGGATCTGGCTGTGACTCACTTTGGCGGAGATGCAACGAGTGCGACCGGAGAAGACGATTAAACTTGAAGACGATGGATATGAATTCGACGAGATGGAGCTGATATTTGATATCTAAAAACAAAGCCACTGCCGGAAGAAGATCCTAATGCCGGAGATGACTTAAACGTCGATGAAGTTTATCGCCGCCAGAGGTGAAGTTTGAACGCCGGTGAGAGGGGTACCGTTGTAGATACGGATGCCGGAGATGACAATGACAAAGCCAGAGATGAAGAGTTTAGATCTTTAGAAAGAGAGAGACGCTGCAGAAGAGCAGGTTGGATGAATAAGATTGCCGGAAGATGGCCGAAAGTCACTGGAAATTGACTGGTAATTCACCAGAATCAGGTGCCTTGGTCGGTCGGAAATATTTTTTTAAAAATTTAAAATGAATAAATTTAGGATTTATTTTAGGATGAAAACTTGCTCTGATACCATGATAGAATGATTTACCATAAGGAATTGTATTATTGATGACTGAATATATAAAGAGTACAATATAGATGAAATAAGGAAAGAACTCTAATCATAATAAATCATAATCTAATTAGAAATCTAATTTATTATAACAAGAAGGATGATGAGATTTGGAGAATTGGGATTTTGGATTTGGGGTTTGGGGGATTCGGAGTTGCAGAAGAACAAGAATGAGGAGGAGGAGGAGGATGAGGACGGTGTGAGTTTGTGGAGGGGGAGAGAGAAGACACTGGTGGTTTAAAGTAGGGTTAAAATTTTAGCGTAAAACTTTAGTTTTTCAAGGGTAAGAGTATCTTTAGTTTGTTAAATTTTTTCTAGAATGAAAAGTGTGCAAATTTAGTAGGGGCTACCTAAAATGGAAAGTGTGAAGTTATGGGAGAGAGAGAGAGTAACATTTTTAAATCTGGAATTATAGACGTTACGCTTGTTTTCATAGTCTATTTCTGACAAAGGGAAAATTCTAAAATGCCCTCTTCTTCAACATGAGCTATCCTCTTCTCACCACCACCTTGCCACCCTGCCTGCTATCCTCACCCCAAGCCCTCCTCTCCTCACCACCACCCTGCCACCGTGCCTGCTATCCTCAACCCACCCAAAACAACTTCCCACACCAATATCAAAATATCTCAGAAACTAGTTAACTCCAGTAACTCAAAGAATACAAAATCAACCACAAGGACCAAAAGAAGCAGGATCCAACCAAGAAAAAAAGGGGAATCGGGCTCCGACGAAACTCCGATGCAAACCCAGAAACAAAACGAAACTCCGGAGGAGGGAAAAAGGGGGAGACAGAGAGAGTACATAGGGAAGATAAGGAAGGCGGAGGACGGCGAAGAGAAAAAAATGGGAATTGGGCTCCGACGCAAACCCAGAAACAAAACAAAACTCCGGCGGAGGGAAAATAGGAGAGGTAGGGAGAGTACGGAGGGAAGATGAAGATGGCGAAGGGGGGCGGCGGAGAGAGGAGGAGCGGAGGGAAATAGAGATGGGAAAATGGTGAGAGAGGGCCCACCTCAATAACTTCAATGGCGGATGATGAACTGGAATCACACAACTACTGCTCAAATTTGGCTTTCTTATATTTAGAGAAAACCCCCAAATCCAGATCAAAGTTAAGAATCACAGTCCTCCTAGATTCCAACTCCAATATCTCTGTCTTCATCCGCCTCTCCTGTACAGAGGGAAGATGATAATGGCGGAGGGAGGCGGAGGAGAGAGGAGGAGTGGATGACGGCGGAGGATGGGCGGAGGGAAGATGAGGGAGCCAGGGAGAGTACGGAGGGAAGATGAGGAAGGTGGAGGACGACGGAGGCAGGGCAAAGGACGACAGAGGCAGGCGGATGACTGAGGAGGAGAAGGCTGGAGAGAGATGATTGGGGGTGAGTGAATGAGTTGAGATAGAAATTTTAGGAATTATATTTGAGTGGTTGAGCGAATAATTGAGTTTTAGTTTTGGAAAACATTGTAAATTCATGAAATTATTAAGGGCAGATTTGGTAATTCAGACGACAAACTTTGCCAAATGAGGAAAGTTTTGAACTTGTGCAGAATTGTTGGGACAACCAAAAAAGGAAAATGTGTAGAAATGGCTTGGACGGAGGGAATATAAGACTTTGACATAAAATAAATAGCTGTAACAAGGCTCAGATATAGAATATCTTGTGATTGATTCAAACTCATTGTCTTCTTTGTGAAAATTTTAAATTAATAGCGAAGGAAAGCATAAAATTGAAGACCAACTTCAACCGTGGAATAAAAATTCATTCATTTGTCAAAAATTTCAGCCACGTGACTGAATCGAATGGTTTAAATTCATAATCAACAAACTCGAACTATGAATAACACAATGTTTGTCTAAATTATGAACTAAGTTGACCAAATTCTGTTTCTTCTATTCATAAAATAAATAACGAACAAATAATTACTTAGCCGATCCAAATTTACTCGATTACTATAGTCACTTTCCACTTTGAAACTTATCTATTATGTACAATTTAGCCTAATTTCACAAATTTAAAATTTATGTTTCACTGTCAAACAGGAAGAAATCATTGCTAATTTGGTGAACTCTGGCCAATCATTCTTCACCCTTAACAGCAAGCTGTTAGCATTCCAAGTCAACAACTTTAGAGGATCCTTCTTACTGCTGCCATCCTCATAAGAGCTTTCTCCATCCTCACAAGCACTTTCCTCACAAGATTTTCTTTTCCCTACAGAAAAATAGAAACCATAGCTTTTAGCTGAAAATAAAATAAATTGTTAAAAGGAAAAAAACAACCTAATCATATCCAACAACTCCCAAAATTGAAAAAGAACTGCTCATAAAAATTGGTATGGATAAGAATACACGTCTTCTTTTCAAGGAAATCCATAATGCTAAAGGAGCTGAAAATTGAATTCACTAGCAGTATGCGTACTGGTGCATATATGGCCCTGCCATCAAGGGGTTGACGGCCACCAGGCCCAACCTAATGTTAACCTGCAGCAAAGCGAAAGCATTCTGGCTCAAGACAAGGATCAAACCGATTCGTGATGAAACACGTCAACTGAAATACACGGAATGAACAGTGAGCACGAAGGCCACGACCGCAGAACGTGAGGATCGTAGTACACACACAATCTCAACCCCTAAAACCAAGGAACCATAACCCCCTTAAACTATAAATACAACAGGCTAGACAGAAGCTAAGGTAAGCACTACTAACTAGAGAAATCCTAATTTTCAAACAAAAGAGACTAACTCGATCGTCAGAGTTGTTTCCCCAATTCATTTCAGGGACTAACTGTGCAGGTACGAAAGATCAAGAGGAGTACAACCAGTGACCTACATGAACAAACCACCGCATCATTTGGCACTGATTGTGGGGACAGATTTTTTTCTCAAGGTCGATCAGGTAAGCAATGGTGTTCACTAGGAGTGAAAAAAACCATAACCCTCAGTCACGAGAGCAAACACTTGGATGTAATGGGGGGGTGCAATATCAAAAACATCACACCTTGAGAAGGGAAAAAGAATATAATGAAGAGGAAACAGAGGAAGAAGAAGCAGAATCCACAAATAAGGATTATGACAAGGAAAAGATGGCGTTTGCAGCATTCTTGGAAGCAAACAGAGAAGATCTGTACGATCATTTTCTGAAGACGCTAAGGCAAAGACCCTGAAATCAAAATAAAAGAATAAACTAGGAATGCGACCTTCTTGACTATGAAGAAGAGCTTCGTGACATCGTCGCAGAAAACAACGTGGACAAATCACCTCTCGCACCACATCTGGGACACTTTAAGATGCCAAAAGATTTCAAGCTTCCTTTGCATGTTATAGTCTTTGATGGAACTACAGACCCTTGCATTCGTATAGAAACAACATGAGATTTTGTGGTGCAAGCATAGAATTAGTTTGCAAAGCGTTTCCCATCTTTTTGTCAGGCACATCGGTCACTTGGTACGACCTCCCAAGTGGAAGTATCAAATCTTGAGTATAGTTATTGGATCTATTCCTAGGTCGGTTCTACCAAAAGCAGAAGTTCACTAAGACAATCGATGATCTTAATAACATAGCGCAGTGAAGTGATGAAAGCCTCGCATAGCACCATAACCGATTTGTCACAAAAAGTTTACAGGTTCGTGACTTGTTATTTCAATCATCACTAGGGGCATTCATGGGAGGCATGAGATCCGGAGACTTTTACAAAGAGCTGGCGAAGAACATGCCTGAAAACCCAAAGGAATTACAAAAGATGATTGAACACCATGTACGAATGGAGGAAGTGAACAATCAGAAAATAGGGAAGGAAAGAGGCAAAAAAAGAGCAATGGAGGATTCATAGAAGAATTTATTCAAAAAAGGGAAAGGGAACATCGCTTTTAGAAGACCAGAACAAGAAGTGCAAGGCTCGATATTCTAGGACACGCCGCTGACAAGGACACGGAAAGAGATCTGGCTAGAAAATAAAGATCTATTTCAAGAGCCAGCACCGGTGATTGCACCACCGGAGAGGAGGTCTAGGGAGTTTTACTGCGCCTCCTACAAAGATAATGACCATGATATAGAGTATTGCAGAGATTTAAGAAGATAAATTGAAGAAAATATGAGAAATGGTAATTGGGCCAGTATAGAAAATGAGCGAGCCAGTATGGGGAGACAAGTAAGACATTGAACCCATCTCCAAGAAGCCAAGGCACAGTGATCGCAACGGCTAAAAACCAAAAGATAACTGTGGCTGTAAATTACAATGACAACATGGATAATAAAGCGCCAGAGACAGTCATATTCTCCATACACGGATCCACAGAGTCGTCCAACAACACCTGTAAGGCTAAAGCAAGATACTCTCCCCCACAAGAGCCGGTAGATAAAGGGTTTAAGTCAAATGAAACAATCATAATTAGTGAAGAAGATACAATACCCAACGCTTCGCCACTCAATGATCCTTGGTCATGATAGCGAAGACCGATAATGCAACTGTTCACAGAGTATTCATAGATGATGGGAGTGCAATCGAGATACTATTCACAGATTTCTTCGATAGACTGGCCTTCAAAAGAACAAACCTAAAGAAGTTCACCTCTTCGTTAGTTGGATTTACAGGGCGAGCGGAAATACCCTTGGAGAACATACAACTGCCTGTCGCGATTGGAGAAAAGGGCAGAACTTGCACCATTTTGAGCGACTTTGTGGTCATGGACGCTCCAAGTACTTTTAATGCAATAATTGGAAGACCATGGATGAAGAGGGCTAAGGCAATTTGGTCCCCTTACCACCTGGTAATGAAGTTTCTAATCCCAGTTGGTATCTCAACCATAAAAGGAAATCAATAGACCAGGTAGTGTATGGTTATAGCAATGAAGATGGGTAAGTTTGGGGAGAAAGTGAGGATAGTTAACAAAATCTCAGTTGGTTGCCTGCTGGAATGGTCAAATGCACCAGTTTATTTTGGAGAAGAAACAGAGTCAGTAAACTTAGTAACGAAGACAAATCCAGATGCGTAAGGATTGGGAAACACCTTCCAGATAAAGAAAAAGTGAACGTTATTGAAATCCTAGAAAGCCAAAAAGATACGTTTGCATGGAACGTGCAAGATATGGGAGTAGCGATGCCTAAACATCGCTACTCATTCATTGAATATCAGTAGTTCAGTCAAGACGGTTAAATAGAATCACGTTTCTCTGCTAGCGATAGGCAGAAAGCAATCAAGGAAGAGGTAACATCGTCACTGCAAGCATGTATATTAAAAGAAGTAAGATATCCAAGCTGGTTAGCGAACCCGATTATGGTAAAGAAAGCAGAAGCTGGATGGAAAATGTGCATAGATTTAATAAATTTGAATAAGGATTGTCAAAAAGACTGCTACCCTTTGCCAAAAATTGATCAACTTGTTGAAGCAATCTCAGGATATGAAGCCTTGGAATATTTGGACGCATACAAAGGATACCACCAAATAATGATGAACCCAGACGATGCAGGAAAAATGGCATTTATAACAAGCTTTGGAATGTTTTGTTATGTAATGATGCCGTTTGGGCTCAAAAATGGTGAAGCAACGTATCAAAAGGTAGTCGACCACATGTTTCACAGCCAAATAGGGAGAAATGTTGAGGCATATGTTGATGACATGGTAATCAAGAGTAGGGGGGTGTGAACAACTTTGCTGCGGATCTAAGAGAATCTTTGGACACATTGAAGGCTATAGGGATGGAGCTCAATCCAAAGAAGTGTGTAATTGGGGTAGGCGTTGGGAAGTTCTTAGGATACAAGGTTTCTTCTAAGGGTATTGAAGCTACCCGAGATAAGATTCAAGCCATAGTAAACCTCCCCTAACCACAAACAGTTAATGAAGTACAAATTATAATGGGATTGCTAGCAGCACTTAGCCGCTTTGTCTCGAAGGCAGCGGAGAAGCACTTTCCACTATTTGAAGTGCTGCGAAAGGCAAGAAAATTCAGCTAGACTGGGGATTGTCAGTAGGCATATGATGGGTTGAAGAAGTAGCTTCAAGCACTACCAACGTTGAAGTCACCCACCCCTGGAGAGACTCTATACATGCACTTAGCGATATCACAAAAGGTTGTCAGCTTAGTGTTGGTTCGCTTAGAAGGACAGAAGCAGGTACTAGTCTTCTACATCATCAGAATGCTACAAAGTGCAGAGAAAGCTTACATACCGATGGAAAAATTAACCCTAACTTTAATATATTTGGCGCAAAGGTTACAAATGTGTTTCCATAGTCATCGCATAGTGGTTTACACAAAGTTTCCAATCAAGAACATCCTGACCAAACCCGAGTCTTCGGGAAGATTAACAAAGTGGGCCTTGGAATTAGGTCAATTCGAAATACAATTCCAGCCTCGAACAATGATAAAAGCTCAAACGTTAGTAGACTTCATTGTAGAAATGACAAGCGAAGAGGCACAGAGGGAGAGCATGCACCAGAGCATGGGAATTGATAAAGGTAAGATGAAATGGGAGGCAATCACTTGGACATTGTTCGTTGATGGTGCGTATAGTAAGGAAGGTTGTGGAGCAGGATTACTATTGCTTAATCTAGATGGAGGTGAACATAGATACTGATTGCATTTTTATTTCCCGCTAAAAAACAATGAATCAGAATATGAAGCCTTGATTTATGGACATGATCTTACGGTCAGAATGAAAATCAGAAGTGTTTGCGTATCCAGTGACTTGCCAATTGTTGTCCAGCAAGTGCGAGGAGACTATGAGGTGCGAGAAGAGCAGTTGGTGAAGTATTTTGGCAAAGTGTAACAACTCATATCCCAGCTCGAGTACTTCGGCATACAACATGTACCGTGAGGAGAAAACATAAAGGTGGACGTGCTAAGTAAGTTAGCAACAACATAATTTGTGTCTTTTATTGAACATGGATACATTATCATCGAAGTTATTTTGATCAGAAGTACGATGTCAACTATCATATCAACTATCCAAGAAGATTAAGTAAGCTGGATGTCTCCACTAATAGACTTCTTTGAGAAGGGGGATCTTTCCTAATGATAAGATGGTAATAAGAAAGTTGGAGCTACGTTCTACCAATTATGATTACGAAGACGGGACCTTATACAAAAAAGGTTTCTTGTCCCCATGGAAAAAAATGTGTACGAACACCGAAGGCAACCGAGATTTTAAAAAAAAGGTTCATGAAGGTTTATGTGGAACACATCAATGTGCTAGAACAATAGCAAGAAAGATTATCAAGGCTGGATATTACTGGCCGACTATGTTCAACGATGCACATAACTTCATCCTTAAATGTAGGAGTTGCCAAATCAATGCCTCGGTGTCGCCAAAGCCACAATCACTTCTGACTAGAGTCTATGGAGCCTAGCTTTTTGACAAATGGGGGATCAACTTAGTCGAGCCATTCCCAAGGGGCGAAAACAACGCCAAGTTTTTAGTCGTAGTAGTCGACTACTTAACAAAGTGGGTGGAAGCGAAACCACTAGGATGTGTCACAATTAAAGCAACTAGAAATTTTTTATGGCAAAACATAGTATGTCGCTTTGGTGTGCCGCATACCATGGTCATGAAGAATGTTACACAGTTCAGAAGTGGGATGTTCACCGATTGTGTTTGAAGCTCAAGATTCTTCCAAAATTTATCTCTGTAGCACACCCTTGGGCTAACGGTCAAGTGGAGATAACAAACATGACTATGATTCAAAAAAAAGAAGAGATCAGAAGGAAAGCAAACTGGCTGGGTGGTCGAGCTGCCAAACACGCTGTGGTCATATAGAATGACTATCCAAGAGCTAATGGGGAGAACGCCATACAATCTAGTTTACGATCATAAAGTAGTCATACTTGTAGAGATTGGTAACTCAAGCCTCTGTGTAAGCAATTACAAGGAGATAGAAAACCCGGGGAACATGAAAGAGACCTCGCAACAATCACATAAACTAAATATAAGGGAAGAGCTAGAGCGTATAATCAGAAGGTGAAAGAAACTTGGTTTTGTGTTGGCGACTTAGTGTTGAAGAAGAACAAACCTAGTCTGACAGAAAAAAGAGGAAAGCTAAGCCCAAAATGGGAAGGGCCCTATAAGGTCACAAAAGTTCACAAGTCCAACAACTATGAGTTGTAGAGGATGGATGGTGCTGCAGTCTCTAACACATGACATGTGGTCAATTTAAGGAAGTTTTATGTCTAGAAGAGAGATAGTAAACACCTACTTGTAAAGAAACCAAGACATTATCCTTGGTTCCTTCTACCCCATTGTTTTGATGTGATATGATCGCGACCGTACATATTTAAAATAAAAACCCACTTTGCTGGACCATGATTACGCTTCTTATTCTTTACTTGCACTTGTTAAAAGATATGTCAATCAAGTTACTGAGACTTGACAAATGAAACTTAACAATGGGCTATAGACCTTGCACATTTATTGACAATCGCAAGCTTAGATCTTGCAAGTCAAACAACCGCAAACTATAGATCTTGCACAATCAGCGATGCTCGCAAGCAATATATCTTGCAACCTTGCGAACCAAACAACCTCAAGCTATAGATCTTACATAATCGGCAAAGCTTGCAAGCATTAGATCTTGCAACTTCGCGAACCAAAATACTGCAAGCTATAGATATTGCTTAATCACCAATGCTTGCAAGCTTTGGATCTTGCAGCTTCATGAATCATACAAATTGTAAGCTATAGATATTGCCGATAGGTAAACGTGCCTCCAAAAAATAGCAACCAAAGCAAGCAATAAAACTTGTAGTTTTGCACATCACAAAGAAGATAATAAAGTCACATCACGAGGAAGATATGTCTACAAAGCCCTACCTAAGTCAAGCCATACAGTTAGAAGCTTTATAACTTCTAAATTCCCCAACAAAGTTCACAAAACAAAAAAATGACATAAGTACACTCTAGGTTTATTACAAGGAAGACAAAGAAATCCATCTACGCCTCGAAGCACGCAAGGACCCGGAAAATGATGACTCATCACAATGATGACCATGCTTAACGTCGTGATTGGAATGCTCAACCCTACGACATTTATCCCCAGCCTCCTTTTCCTCACTAACCAAGTTAACGTAACGCCACTGCATGTGTAAATAGGCAGGATGATGTATGAAACCTCTTCGTTCCATGTGATCAAGATGTTTGCCATAGTACGCCTTGAAGTCATTGATAGGGCCAAATTCTTTGCGATCTAATTGCATGCTCATAACATTGACAGTCTCTTCAAACCTTTTCATCTCAAATCGTAAGTCCTGTATTTCTTTTTCAAGAGACCAAATGTGCAACCGAACAAACTCAGACAAATTAATCTGTTGCCCACCAACCTCTATGGTAAAATCTCCATGGCTAGAGACCTTACGAGAAGACGCGTATAAAGCTTGAAGTTTGTCTTTATATTCAGTACAAGCTTGCTCAAGTTGATGCACATAGTTATCGAGTCAGGGGTGCTTAGTGCAAAATTCCTCATTGTCATTTCGCAACTGTGTGTTTATAGTGAACAGCTCATCGAACTTCGCCTGTCAGCCAAGAGCAGAATTTGATAAATGATCGCATTGATGTTGCTTCTTCTCCAACTTAGCCAACAAATTATCTATACGAGTACATTTTTTTTATCAATAATCAATGTTTTTTATGGGCCTTACGAGCCTTGCTTGCCCCGTAATCTCTAGCTTCAACTTGTTGACAAAGCATCTTTGCTAAGTTTAACTACTGTCGATGAATGAGGCTACTTTGCTCGCTTAAAATTATTCGCAAATCACACAGAGCATCTTAGTTGTTCTTCATGGTCGTATTCCACTTCTTCTCAAGATCACTGATACTCAATAGTGTATACCTCAAATGTATACCTAAACACAAAGCCCACTCTTGAACACGGACAGGGAGATTAAGCGTTCGTAGGTACTATCAGCAGATTTAAGATTAACTTAACCGTGAATAATGTCTTTGCCAAGTGATTCAACATTGTATCCATCAGGAATGGGCTTGCTAAGGGACAACTTGTAAATGAAGAAGGAGACGAAGACGAGACAGGGAGTTTCCAGTCAATGCACAAGGGAAGCGATTCCATATGCTAAAATAATTTGGAGGAAACTATTTCCACGCACCCTTCAGTGAAGGATCGGGTCGTACGAAATAAGCTAATAGGCTCACAAAAAGAATCATGAAACCCCATAAAATTAATAATTTTTAAGAACTTATGATCAACCAAAATATTGAAGCCCTGCACATAAGTAAGGGCAATGAGAAAATAAGGAACAAGAAAAGTAGTTCAAACTTTATACTTAAAATCACACAAACATTACAGACGCGTATCAATTTATTGTTTTGATTTTATAATCCAAAATCCAAAATCCAAAAATCAAAGTTCACTAAAGATTAACTAACTTCAGAGTTTGAGTTAGAAGGAGGTTGAATGATGATTGCAGCCGCATCTTGGCTTGGTGGCTCAGTGGAATCCTTCTCGCTAGGCTGCTAGATAGAAGCTTCAGTAAGCGCACTAACCCCACCAGCCGCAATGGTATCCGGGTTGGGAGTTGGAGCAGCAGCCTTGACCTTGAATAGAAGATCTTTGAAGTATTCCACCTTGCACTCCTTCAATTCAGCCATAGAAGGAAGGCTCGGAAGGCTCGGAAGGCTAGCAAGATACGAGATCAGGGCATATGGATGCCCCCATCAAGAATTTTCTGGATGAAGGCTTTGTTGAAATTTTATTTCTTCTTTTCTAGGGTAGCAATGCACTTCTTCAGATTTGGAAGACTTTTTATATCTATAACAGGATTCCATTCTCTTTGATTCTTCACAGCCTCATATTACCTGACGGTGCGAGCTGCTTTCAAAATATCCCCAAACAATTGATAGAATGGCTTCGTCTTGCAAAGTTGATCCACCAACACTTAGGGGTAATGAGGTGATGCAAGTCCGTTGGTGTGGATTTCTTTCAACTCAACATGAAGCTTGGTCACCTCCACCCCTGCGAGCCTAGATGCCTCTTCAACAACACTCAACCTCTCTTCAACAGCTTTCACCCTATCCTTAGCAGTTTTGAGCAAACTCTCCAGTGTTGCACATTTGATATCATGTGTTTTTTTATTTCTCCATCAGCGACTCATCACCAGGAGAATGCTTTGACAGTATCCCACTTGCAATCTGAAGACCTTTACCAATCTTATAAAGTAGAATAACATAGGACAGGGTCAATAACAATGTTACACACAAAACACTAAAACATAATGTAGACCATTAAGGTTCGGTCATGGACCTACTACTGCTAAAGTGTCAGGTAAGGAAAGGTTAGAGAAAAGATTAGTATTCATCCCCTCCACTAATGGATTCTCGGGTCACGGTATAATTTGTTAACCAGTTTTGTTAACACGCCCCTTTTTGAAAGAGGGAGCAGAATGTACTATAAACCCACCACCCCTACCCCTCTTGGGCGGTTTCTCCTTCTGCACGTGGAGATGACCACTTGGCTCCCCTCCCGCGGTACTTTTATCCTTATCCTTAGGGTTTGTAGAGTTCGCGTTCTAAAGCGCGGCGTTATCACCGACATTATTATCGACCTGTGCAATAGCCTCATCCATCTCCACCTCATCGCCATTAAAGACCGATGGGTCAACCTCACCCTTAGATAGATCCGTATATGAAACAAGATGAACACTTTAGATTAGAACAAATACATACGAAAAATGGAAAAGTGGCAAGTTCAGCAAGATAAGGAAGACCACTGATAGAACACATCAATCAAAAGCAAACAAAACACCTTCAGCATTAGAGTCAGCATGGCAAAGATGTTGGGTATGCATACGAAGTGTGGTCGCGATCTCCGTCTCTTCAGTATAATGAACACTCAAGCCAGGATGTTTAATCTTAGGGGTCTTGTAGTTCCAAGAAGGAACTGCAGCTCCAGGGGCTTGTTTTGCTTTTATAAAAAAGTACCAGGTATGCCAATCACCAACATTGCTAGGAAAGCCACTTACAAGCTTAACCCTCAGAATCACAATATAAAAGTAAATTTGTCTATAGTATTTTTCACTTTGCGAGGGTGATAGAAGTTGCGAAACAGATTAAGAGTAAAAGGTACGTTTTCTTTTTCACACACTCGAAGAAACCCCATTATTATAGTGATACCCTTAGGATGAAAATAGGTCAACACAATCTTATATGAACAAAGGAGTTCAGTCATATCAGCGGGAAGAGGGAAATAAAGGCTGGAGTTCAAGTAATCCAAATATCAAGAAATATACCCAGGGGGAGGATTGCAAACACATTCGGATTTGGCAATAGAATAAAGCTTGAAAGAAGCAAGAAAAGGGAAATAGTTCTTTAAGTCGTTGACATACGAACCAGTTAAAATACTTTGGACGACGGAAGATCCAGTAGCATGACTGGAATCCCCATCGGAAGGGACATCTTTTCTGGTGACTTACCACGATTAGAGGAAGACATTGTCCTAGAGTTGAAGTAAGAGTTGTAATTAGGATCAAAATAACGTGGATTCAAAAGTTATGGAACAAAGTTGCACATCAGAAATGCCGGAGAAGATGACGGAGAATAGATAAAGATAACCACTAAAACTACCACAAAATTAGGAACAATTCCAATGTACCAATTCAAAGTACGTTGAAAATGAATCGGAAAAGTAGAACTTACTCGAGAAGAGGATGAAGACGGAATATGCACTAAACCTAGGAATGCTCAGACAAGGAGAAAATCTTTGGCAGCAAAAGCGATAAACTGAATCAGGAATGGGGGAAAACACTTATATGGAAACAATAAAATGGCACAATCGAGGAGGGTGACCAGTCAGAAGAAATGAAAGGATGGCAATCTAACACAAAAAGAAGAGTACCTTTTGCTTAAATCGAGACGGCAACGGCAGATGAAAAGACAGTGAATTGATTGAAGCCAACGATTAATGTATTCGGTTAAAATTCCTCATTTAAGAGGTGAAGCATAAAACAAAAACTTGAAAAATGCGGGATATAAGATTAAAGAATGTGGAGCAAATATCGAAACCTTGAAACACAGCCACAGCAAAAATAGACTTACCACAGGAAGTTCAAAATTCAAATATTAAAATCTGAGGAAAGTTGAAGATAGAATTATAGCCATGAAGCTTACGTCCCTTCGTAAGGGAGATGAACACGACATTAAAAATCGAACAGCTTGTATGCATATAATACATGTTGGCATTTAAAACGCAATGTCACGCCATTACTCTGTTCCTTTTAGTCTTCCTGGCTAGGGGGGCTTATGGTGAATATATGGCCATGCCATCAAGGGGCTGACGGCCACCAAGCCCAGCCCAATGTCAGCCTGCAGCAAAGAAAAAGTATTCTGGCTCAAGACAAGGATCAAACCGGTTCGCGATGAAACACGTCGACCAAAATACATGAAACAAACAGTGAGCATGAAGACCACGACCGCAGAACGTGGGGATCGTAGTACACACACGATCTCAACCCGTAAAACAAGGAACCATAACCACCTTAGCCTATAAATACAACAGGCTAGACAGGGGCTAAGGTAAGCACTACTAACTAGAGAAATCCTAATTCTCAAACAGAAGAGACTGACTTGATCGTTGGAGTTATTTCCCCGGAATCATTTCCGGGACTAACTGTGCAGGTATGAAAGATCAAGAGGAGGACAACCAGTTACCTACTTGAACGAACCATCGCATCACTTACCAAATCTTCTTCTGGTGTCCTGTAGTGATGTATTTGTTCATACAAGGAAAGCATAATTTCATAAAAGTTCCAAAATTTTGACTTGGCAAGATTGAGACATGAATTTTAATGCTTACTGCGAATGCAACTTCGTTCCATTTCCCAGTTCTTGAAACCTGAAATTTCTTATCTTTAAACCTGTGTGTAATCTAAGAAATACTTAGTACTAAAAATTACTGAAACACATTAAATATAATTCCACCCTGATTTCTATCAAGTTAGATGGGGGAATATATGTATGGTCTCTACAAAATTGAAGAAAAATGTTAATCATGTTGTAGCTGACACTAAATAGGTACATATTGAACAAAGCAGCATAAATCATCTAAGCTGAAACACCAAAATCTTGACTTTAGATCTACAAGATGAGCAATAGAAAAATCAAATCATAAAATGCTATAGAAATGACTTGTAGACTCCCACATTCAAGAAGAAACTTATTTATGATCTTATATATTAAGCTATAGCTTTGTTGTTCATCGATGCAAGACTACGAATGATACAATAAGACATTTTTCAAATTTGATGTGTCATTTATGCATATTCTACAATCGATTAGTAAATAGTAAAAAAATGAAGACATACCTTGATTTCCAATTTTCCATAGACATGGATATAGCAATTCTCAAAACTCAGAAACACGTAAAAAAAATTCAACCGAGTATGAAGTGCAAGAAATAGGAATGTTTGTTGAGTACCTGGTTTATTTTTTGAAGGAGGCCATAGGTGATAAACATATTGAAGCATTGCTATTTTGTTTGTAGAATTTAAATGGTTCACCTATTTTTTGCACCGATGTTGGTTCTACCGGTGTACCAATATCAAATATATTGTACCGGTATTATTTGAATAGGTATTTGTACCGGCGCAATTGCTAATATGTGCACCAGTATAGTATTACCGGTGTGTACTTATTTACTCTTTTTATTAATTTGGCGCGAAGAGGTAAAATTTTTAAACCGGTAATGGAAAATTACCAGTGCAGAAATTAAAAAAAGCGGGAAAAATTTGCATTTGTACATCGGTTACAATTAGCATCAGTGTAAGAATTGATCACGCATCGGTATTTTCTTAATACCGGTGCAAAAATAAATTCTTATTCTTGAATTTTGGTGCCAAAACTATTAGTTTTTGCACCGGTATTGTGATTGTACCGGTGCAGGACAGGAAAATATACTCCTTTTGGCTGAAAATCTACACCAGTAACAGATTTTATCGGTGTAAAATGCTTCAAATGCACTGGTAAAGTCTAAATATTGTTGTAGAAAATAGCATTAAATGCTCACCTACCCCCTTTTTTAGAGGGTTAAAAATGAGATTTTTGGAAGAAGATGTTCATTAATGGTGTTTTTTAGTTGATGATGGCATTGAATTCTCCACAATGAAGACCCTTGAAGGTACCTTTTTTTAATTACATTTATGGATATTAAGGATTTCAAGTATGGTTTTGGTTAGTAGAGATATTTACATTTTGTGTTTAATCATTTGATGGTGATTGAGGTAGAATTGTAGATATTAGTTTGTGTTCTCAAGGTTGTAGTTATAAGGCTATGTCTTTTGATTCCTATAATGTTGAACATGTTAAGAATGTTGTAATTGTAATATTGGTGTATATTGTGCATGTATGATGTTGCATGATTAGGAAGTCATAATGAAAAATTCTATTGTATTAAATGTATTGAAGTTTGATTGTTGGACATTTATTGATATGTAGAGTTGTATCGCGTCATCGAGAGGCCTAAGCATGTGTATGCCAACGTTAGTAGGGTGAGCGATGAATATATTATGTTCGTGGGTGAGTTCTTGGAGCATGCTTTTAGTCGAGAGAAGCGAATATTATGTCTCTGTCGTGATTGTGGAAATTGAATTCGTACTGATAAGAAGGACACCCTTAAACTCCATTTGTATAGCCGGTGATTTGTGAAAGATTATGTTGTGTGGACCTTTCATGGGGAAAAATCACCACCGGAAGTGAGAGTTAGTAGTGAGGGAGAGTGTTTTGGGGATTATAAGTTGGATGACATGTGTGAGGAGGTTGTTAATGAGTTTAGAGGGAGTCCCGAGGTTTTGGCTAACTTCCTTGGTGAGAAGGATACACCATTGTATCCCGGTTGCAAGAAGAAAGACACGGTCATGTCGTGTTTGCTGGAGTTGTTTAATTTGAAAGGTGTAGGGCCATGGAGTGATACTAGCATGAATAAATTGCTTAAGTTTTTAAATGAAAAGCTTCCATCCGCTAACGGGGTTCCTGATAACCTTTATGAAGCTAAGAGAATTCTGTGTCCGATGGGATTTGAGTATGAAAAGATACATGCTTGTCCGAACGATTGTGTCATATATAGGGGTGACCTTAAGGATAAGATTTTTTGTCCAGTATGTAATGTGTCTCATTATAAGAAGAAGAGAAATGTGGTTGTCAGTGGAGAGCATGTTGTGCCGGTGAGGAAGCAGATGCCGGCCAAATTTATGTGGTATCTTCCCATTATTCCGAGGATGTGAAGGTTTTTTAAGAATGGAAATGATGCAAAGAACTTGATGTTGTGCATTGATAGGGGAGGTTGTAAAGATGACAATATAATTCGACACCCGACAGACCCTGGCCAGTGGAAGAAATTTGACAGGATGTATCCACACTTTGCATCCGAACCTAGGAATTTGAGATTTGCTTTGTGTACTGACGGTATGAACCCATTTGGGAATATGTCTTTAAAACACAGTTTATGGCCGGTTATGATTGCCATTTACAATCTTCCCCCGTACTTGTGCATGAAGTGAAAATATGTGTTGATGCCCATCATGATTTCAGGCCCGAAACAACCTGAAAATGACATAGACACTTATCTTGCCCTTTTGATAGAAAATTTGAAGGTGCTTTGGTCGGAAGGTGCCTTAATGTTTGATGGTTGTAGTGGTGAAGAGTTTACATTGAAGGCGATGCTTTTTTGTACCATAAATGATTTTCCAGCATATGGTAACCTTTTCGAGTATATGGTCAAGGGTCAAAAGGCTTGCCCAGTTTGTGAGAATGAGACAGATTACCATCAGTTGAGGGATGGGCGAAAGACTATTTATTTGGGTCACTGTAAATTCCTGCATGTAGGTCACAAGTTGCGGGAGAACGCAGTTGCATTTGTTGGTGGGAAGGAGAGGAGAAAGGCACCCAAACCTTTGATCGGTGTAGCTATTCATAACAAGGTAAAGAAATTGAATTTTGTTCTTGATAAGAAGTTATCAAAGGGTGGTGGGGCTGTGGACGGACTATGGAAGAAGCGATCCATTTTCTTTGATTTGCCGTACTAGAAAGATTTGGATGTTTTCCATTGTTTGGATGTCATGCATATCGAGAAGAACGTTTGTGAGGGTCTAATTGGGATGTTTATGAACATTCTTGGGAAGACTAAGGATAGTTTGAATGCGAGGAAATATTTAGTTAACCTTGTTATACGGTTGGATCTGGCACTAGAGGTAAGAGGGAAGCGAACGTACCTGCCTCCCGCTCCTTACAATCTGTCAGTTGCTGAGAGGAGATCAGTGTGTGAGAGCATCCAAGGAATGAGGGTACTTTCTGGTTACTCCTCTAATGTTAGTTGGTTTGTGAATGAGGAGTTGCATTTTAATGCTTTGAAATCACACGATTGTCATGTCCTTATGCAACAACTTTTGCCCGTAGAAATACCTGGGTGTTTGGAATACAAACTTCTATTTTCTGTTATGCGCTTGTGTTTATTTTTCAACTCGATATGCAAGAAAAATATTAGCAGGCAACAACTTGATGAACTGGATCGAGAGGCTGTTGTTGTTCTTTGCCATTTAAATAATTATTTTCCCCCATCATTCTTTGCATCATGGTGCACCTAGTGGTACACTTAGTTAGGGATACACATGTACGGGCCTGTCGGAATGAATTGGATGTACCCCTTTGAGCATCACATGGTTGTTTTCAAGGGTTATGTTTATAATTGTAGTCAGCCAGATGCCTCCATTGTTCAGAGGTACATCACTGAGGAGATCATCGAGTATTTTACAGAGAACTTGGTTGGGAGAATAGCGGCTAGTGTTCCTGAAGAACCCCACTGTGGAAGGCTGCATGGGATTCCATGTTCCAATGGTACGCTTCATACACCCCATCACACTGAGTTGATAACTGTTCACATATATGTATTGCGTAATAGTAGCGAGAGTGTAACATATGTTGAAGAGCATGTTTCCCTGTTGGAAGAGATTCATCCAAACTGACCCCAGAACAAAATTCAGGTCGAGCATTCTTCAAGATTTGTTAACTGGTTTTACAATCGTTGTAATATCGACGTGATGTCCAGTAACCTACGAGCATTTGCAAGGAAGTCGAACTGCACTGTTAGACGATACCTTGGTTATGACATTAATGGCTTCAGTTTCTCAACATTGGCGAGGACGAGAAGAACACCACTCAAAATAGTGGTGTATATGTTGAATATGAATCCATCAGGCAAGCAAGAGAGATAAACATCCGATTGTTGATGTGATGCCTTTCTATGGGGCGATTGAAGAAATTTGAGAGTTGGATTACGTAGATTTCAAGGTTGTTGTCTTCAAGTGTCGTTGGGTGGAGCACCGTTCCAATGTTGTTGTTGAGATGCCCATGAGGTTCACATTGGTCGACTTGAATTGTGTAGGATATGAAGAAGACAAGTCCATCTTAGCTACCCAAGCATGACAGGTTTTTTACATCAAGGACCCTTCGAATGAGAAGTATCATGTGGTGTTGCATGGGAAGAAGTTTTACTTTGATTAGGAGATTGATCAGCTCGCCATAACAGATAGTCCTAAGTTTCCATCGGTATTTCCCGGTTTGGAAGATGTAGGGGAACCCATTGTTGGAAGGCATTCTCATGACGATGGGCTGTGGGTTGATGAGAGAGGTGAAATAGTAGGTGGGGACAATGTCTTGAAGTGGAAGCGATAGATTGGTCGTTCTCGGTCGTTGTTTTTGTGACCTTGTTTTGTGAAAAATTGTATGATCATTCAGCGATTTAGCGTGTAATGTATTTAATTGATACTCTTTTATGAATTGGTTGGTATGATGCGTGATTTAAATGGACTGTTTATGAATTGAATCGGTGAAAATGTGTTTAAATTGAGAAAAATTTTCTAGTAGTTGAGTTTTTACACCGGCACAGATGAAATTACCGGTGTAGAAAAACAAGGGAGGGACTCTGTTTTGTACTTACGCACCGGTACTCCTACCGGTGCACAGTACTTAGAAAAGGTTTTGGTCTTTTTGCTCTCGGGTCTGATAATGTAATTTTTTTGGCATTTAATGCAGCGTAAAACAACTGCTTTTTGTAACATTGGCACCGGTATTTTTTCCGGTGTTGGGTACTTAGAAAAAATTTGTAAAATTTACTCTCGAGTCAAATTATTTTGAAAATTTTTTATTTAAAGTAGCTGCTTTAGGCGTCGTTTTACACCGGTATATGTATAAATCGATGAATAAAAAAATGTTCCCTTTTTAAAAACCCAATCAGCACCCCATTTTCACAGTACTTAGAATTTATATCTGTCACACCATACAATCCCCATCACTACTTATATTTGGTGGAATCCTACGTAGGTTGGCATATAAATCAGGTAAACCACTGGAATGCATCTATTGTATGATTAATTAGCAATTGCATATGAGATAGAAGCATTGAGAATGTGACATCATGAATAGCCTGAATTGCATGTAAGGTGTTTGATGAAATGCCTCAATGTGTTTCTTAGGAAATGTCTCCAAAATCCAATTCGAAAAGGATACGCCATTCAACGTCCCCATCATTGTCGAAAGTATCACCGCACACTTACATGGATGGTACCTTCGTGTCCGAGGAGACTAGGTTGGTCTATGAATCTTACAAAGGACGGCGTCATCACATAGAAAGAGAAATTTGAAGCATCTTTCCCATTCGAACAAACTATCCAGAAGCTTGAGTGGGAAAAATTCTGCGAGTCTCCGCAACCATTCAACCTGACCATTGTAAATGAGTTCTATGCAAACTTGAAGTGCGGGCCAAGCTACAATCACATATATTGTAGAGGTAAAATTATCCTTGTGATACAAGAGTCTATCAATGGATTTTTTGGGTTGCCCAATGTTCCAAACGATGAAGACGAGTTTCTCACACTACATTTTCTAGGTGATGACGGCTATATGCTGCAACAACCAATTGAGAAGGAGATCGTTGGGACAGTAACTAGGATCAGTACGGACATAGACGAGTTGGTCAAACCAGGTTGGAACAAAATACCTAAGAAAACTCTAACTCCGGATATAAATGGGTGGTACCACTTTGTGCGTCTAGAATCCATCCAGTAACTTTAACACAGAAGTTCACAAACTTTGTCTCATCTTCTTGTATGCAATAAAGAGGGAGCTTCGGTGGAATGTTGGTTGTCAAATTTTTCCTATGGTACAGAGGTAACATGATCAAATAGGATCTTATGCCTATTGTAGTATCATCTCTGCGCTTTGTTCAAGAGCGGGAGTTTTTGGCCGTGCACATGACGTTTATGGCCAACCAATGGGTAAGATTTGTGTGGACTCTTTCTATAGACAGACAACTGACACGTCTGTTGCTACTATTGAATCCAGAGTTGCTGCATTGGAGGTCGGTGTAGCAAACTTTCTTGAAGAATCCAAATACCAAAGATCCTGGCAGGAGCCAAGGTTATGACGTATCAATTTCCTAACGCTGTGGCAGTAGTTGGAAAATTTCCAACCTTCCGCACATGCAATGCCGATGACATGGACGTTGGCACAAGTACCCGTGATGGTGATGCAACAGGACCAGCTGACGGGGTAGAACCATTTTCTCAATATTATTCGTAGAAAACTTGTATTAGTGGTTAGGAAGAGTAGATTCTATACTCAACTTTGATTGTGTTGAACTTAGACAGTTTGACATTCTTACTTTTGACAAACATGCACGATGATGAATCAAATAAAAAAATTTGTGCGTCGCGTTTATTGAAATTTTATCCGTCAAACACACTCATGAAGACCAAAAAGATAGGCCACACATAGTTGGCCTATTGTTTTACTTCAAGACCGCCGAATATGGTGCATTATATTCCTAGAATTCTTAGAATTGCAAGAAATTGTAGCATTGGGAGTTATGGAGGTTCCCCAAGTAAATTTGTAGGCAATAGTGTAATTATGAAAAATATAGTGCAAGCATTCATTGTTTGTTTTACAGGGCCTTTCGTCCACCAGTAGGGTCTACAAATGCATTAACACGATCGTTATGTATTGCATTGCATATATGTGGAGCCAATTTTATATTCCGACCCTTCCAAGATTCTTGGAGGGACTAAATTACAAAAGGTAAAAAGTTTACTCGTAAATCAAAATTGCAATCCGATCAAACTGGATGGTCCACTAAATAACCCTTTTGTATTTCCAAGTAAAACATGTGGGGAAACAAATGGGTTCGGGCTCCGGATTTAGTTTCAAAGATATTCAGATTACATATAGAAACATTGGAGTAAACCCTTACCGTTTACTCTACAACACCTACTAGCACTTCAAGATGAACCACCACCCGGGCACAAATATGTTTCAATTATGATTTAATCCTGAAATATTCAATTTGATAATTTATGTAGTTTCCTAACACGTCGTAACCGCATGGCACAATTAGGGGGACCTAATTGCAATAAACACATACAATCAACTTTACGAGTCCCTCGGTACCATTGAGGTACGAAAACATTACTTATTCAATCTGGAGCATTTGAAAATTCCAATTGGGCCGGTGGAAAGGTGCTTGAAGGGGTCGACGAAATGTATGGGGTCAATCTGCAAATTTTTTTAAATTAAACAATGCTTAGAAACTTCACCGTACGGGGCCCATGTGATTGAAATTTGCATGAAACAACTAGTAGAATGCCTATTCACAATATTTGAACATCAATTTGATTAATTGGGGTCGTTTGAAAAATGCATGGGAGGCAAATGCAATAAGTGATAATTTAAACAACTAATAAACTTTTTTTACACCGGTAATAATAAAGAAGTACCGGTGTATTTGTACAACTTTTTGGTGCGCATTTCAATTATTTTTTGGATTTTTAATAAGGCACGAAATATTTTACATCGGTAGTTTATGATTTTGCATCGGTAGATATACCGGTGTTGGACAGTTAGAAAAAAATGCACAAATTACTCTCGGGTTGAATGTTTTTTTTCCAAAAATATATTTAAAGCAGCCGTAGGCAGCTGCTTTTTGTACATTTTTACACCGGTATTTTCCTTTCATAGTACCGGTGTACAACACTTAACAAAATTTTTGTGTATTGCTTTCGGGTCAAAGGAAATTTATTTATGCTTTTCTTTATTTTTACAACGGTATTTTAACCGGTGCTGCACAGTTAGCGAAAATTCAAGCCTGTTTTCACTATTCTTACACCGGTACTGTATGTATTACCGGTGTAATAAACATAACTTCTGAAATCAAAACCATTTGAAACGGTCATAACTCCCGCAATTCATTATATTCTCATATTAAAATCCTTCAATTTCTCTTTCAAAACCGCCATTAACCACTCCAACCATTCAATCCACAACTCCTCATCAACCATTGTAACTCATCATCTCCCATTCCATCCCTATAAAGTGTGGAGCAACACAAGAGAACCAACAAAAATGAGAGAGGAAGTTGGGGAGAGAAGAAAGTAGTTGGCGATCCGTTATTGGCAAGTTCGGCAAAAGGGTGTTCAACAAAAATGCTCCATTGGTGATGGTAAGCGTTGGGGTTTATGTTACCATGGGTTACCAAGTCAAATTCTCTTAAAAAAACCATTCCATCCCTCACGCACAATACATGTTCGATCAATTGCCTCTATGACAAAAAAAATGTAAATCTACAAAAATTTGAATGACACTCTTGAATGGTATATTTATACAATTGTGGGGAGTGAATGTTTTGCGCTTTTTGTGGATGGCTGATGTAGTTCTATAGTATTTTTGTTGGTGATAATGTTAATAGTCATGTTAGGGGGGAGTGAGAATTCCTCGGTTGTATGTCTAATTTATTAATCCAAAGACATTGGTATGTTATTCGATAAACTTCTATTAGGTTCCATTTCATTCTATATCAAGTTTCATGCCTTAATTGTTCAAGTTCTATGCCATGTCGTATAAACTTTTATGCCTCACATGATGTAGTTTCATCTAGGAATTGTTCAATTTCTATGTCATGTTTTGCTCAAAAGTTTTACGAACTAGTTGATCAAGTTCTACGCCATGTTTTATCAATGTTGATCTTTAAGTACCATTATTGTGTGAACCTTCATGGATTGAAAATTTCCAATTCTACTGTTATAGATGCTGCCGAATAAGGGGAAATTCAACGCGAAGAGGAAGCGGCCATTTATGAATAAGGAGGAGGAGGTAAAAGATGTGGTCAATGAGGAGGTGGATGTGGCGGACCAAGAACCACAGCCAAAAAAATCCCATTGAAGATAAAATTTGAGGAAGAAGCAACTCAAACGAATGACCCGTCTAGTGAGAGAAGGAAGAAACCGTGGAGCACTACATAAGAATGTACGAATTTCTTCCGGATAATTACATTCACATTTCAAACCACTTCCGTTTCATTAATTTGTTAACATAATTTTCCGACAGCGATCATTGATACCTCATCATTATCCGTCTCCGAACGGAGGAGGTTTTCACTCTGGACACATTGTCAGGGGGTATCAAACCAACAAACTTGATAGAACTCAGGGCATTTCAATCAATGAAATCAAAAATCCTAGTTTCATAATAAACGGGAAGAAGTAACCATTTAAATTTACTCTCTTGCCAGGCTTGCTTGTGCATACCAAAGGGAGAAGAGAAAGACAGAGCCAGATTCCGAATACACTTGGAAAATCAACAACATTATGGTAAGTCATATTGTCATTTCATCCATCAAATTTTATGTTTAGGGTTAATAATTACATTTACCTTTCCCGTGTTGTACCAAACCCAAAATGGTTCATGGCAATGCGGGTACTCCATCATGCTCTTCCTGGAAGAATTTTTTTAATTACCCAGAGACTAACAATATCTTGGAGGTAAATCTTTCATCTCAAAATTTGATAATATTAATCTCTAGTAAATGCAACATTATTGATTAACAGTGTAAGTTTGAAATTAACAGATTTTCCCAGAGGGCAAAGGGTCGTACCATGTGTACGAAATTCAAGGTGTAGCAGAGAGATGGTGTGGGGCTTGGCTCGGAGACTAACAGCAGCAGGTGAACACTGCGTTGCAACTTCTGGATGATCAGAGCGACATAATAGGTTGATGGTTAATATTGAATGGCTTATGATATTTGTATTCTATGGATGGTGTTTGGTTATACTAAACTTGTGTTTTACTTGGTTTGATTGCATGTGTTAAGATACTTCTTGTATTTCATATGTTGGAATAATGTTCGCGTGTTTTGCGAGTAATAGAATGTTTCAAATTTCTTACATATTCAAAAGTTTCAATTTATAATAGTTCACAAGTATCTCTGGCCGTTGTTGCTCCGAAAATGATCCGGGATGGACCATCGAAAAAAAATTAGGCATTGCAAATTTTAGCCACATAATACGCCGGTATAAGGCAGGGTCTGGTGTAAATAAATTTCACATTTTAAATAATTAATTTTTAATTATTTCAATAATACTGATGCATAAAGTACAATAATGCCGGTGTAAAAAAAATACCGGTGCAATTTATTCCGTGAAAAAAAACTATATTTCGATACAAAATAAAGTTCGGTGTCAGATTTAATACCGGTGTACAAATCACTGTTTTACATCGGTTCATGGGTTAAATACCGGGTGCACACATTTTGTGATCCCGCTATTTTGCTCTGGTATAAGATACCAATGCAAATACTGCTCTACACTGGTCCATTTTACCGGTGCAAATTTATTGCATTTCTACAAGCTTGTACATACGCATCGATACTTTTGGGGGCCAAAATACTGATCCTATGCCCTAAATTATTGATGCAAATGCCCCTACCCTTATCATGTAGTAGTGCATGTCCTCCTTGGAGCCTTTCTTTTTCTTCTTCGTCACACCCAACTGCTTCTTGATAATGTCATCCATCATGGTCTCGTCGTAGCTCTTCGTAGAAGCCCTCCACCTCGTAGACCGCTTCGAGACTAATCTGTTTGATAAAGGCGTCGTCATCATATCGCCAATCAACAAAACCACCTAAAAATAGTAAACAAAATGCAAATCAACCAAAACTCAACGTTCTGAAAAAATCTTACGAACTTCACATTTAATCGTTTGAAATAACAAAAAACACACAACCAAAATGATGTATGATTTCAAGCCTTACCAATTAAACAATCACAAGAAAGCAATATTAAACATAAAATTGAAACCGGGAGATCAAAAGTTCTACAACATGGCGCTGACAATCGGTCTTATGAACACCTTTGAAGTTACGTTATCACCACTGCAGTCACCCCCATATGGCACCGGTCGTTCATGCCTTCTATCGATCGGGCCTAAGTAGGGTGGTGCTGAAACGTAGTTACTATGACACCAATTATAAAAATTAGTGCTGAAAGTTCGATATTACAGCACCGGTATTTGAGATGCCGGTGCTGAATGCCGAGTTCTCGTTAATGATCACCGGTTCTTATACAACACCAGTTACGAACATAAACCGATGCCTAAAGCCTGACAGATTACAAAAATCAACACTGGGTTATTTTTTATTTTCCGGTGTTGTTACTTTGGAGAAGGATGTCTAAGCACCAGTCATATTATTTGTAAAATCGGTGCTTTTTATTATTATTTTTATTTTGCAATATCCTTTTAAAATTATTTCCGGCCCTCCCGGAATTGAAACCCAGAGAAAATTAAATTGATTGTAAGCAACAACATTTGAAAAAGTAAGAATCTTAAGTGGAAAAAAAAGCAATCCACCAACATGATATAGCTTAATACAAAAGGTGAAACTGTATCCCAATAAAATACACAGTTAAAATACACTAGGTCCACTGAAGTCTTGGTTTGTTAGGAAGATACGTTCACTCAATCTTCACACCTTGTGTCTGTGACGTTTATCTCCTTGCCATTATACGCTCCTCTTGTCGGGGGAAATATCTATTTTGCACAAAATAACTACGATTTATCGAAAAATTATTTTTTGAAATGTCAAAATGATGCAGCATTTAAGCACCAAGGGAAGATGGTGTGTGTAACTATGTTTTAACAATGTATTTAAAGAGTAACTCTACGGTCGATCGTTATTGGGGAAAAATCGAACTGTGTGCGATAATTGGTGCAAAACACACACTTACTATTCACCTTCCTCTCCTCTTTACCTTCTCTGTCTCTTTCTCTGTCAATAACGGTCATTTTTCACTGATCTGGCCTCCGTCCGTGGCGTTGCCAATGCCCAATCCTACAGCAGAAACGATCCTTGCCAACCATAAAAGCTTTATCCAAGCTCTAACCGCTAAACCTCCCCCGCTTTTTACATCCCTACCCGATATGCCCAACCTACATCCCATCACTGAGTACAAGGGCAAGATAGCTTTCATCCTTCCTCAGGAGGAAGGTGAACTATTGGCATCACATTATCAGAACGCCCTGGTTGGGAAGTTCAATAGAGGAAAACCAACTATGGAACTTCTTCACACAACTTTCAAGTCAATTGGTTTCAAATCTAAATTTCAATTAGGTTCTATTGATTATCGTCATGTTTTAATTAGGTTTCAGGATAACGAAGACTATCAGAGATGCTGGATGAAGGGACAATGGATGATTCAAGGATCAGTCATGAAAGTCCAGAAATGGTCTCCGGAATTTTCTCCAACAGCAGAATCCTCTATCGTTCCAGCCTGGGTAACAATTCACAAACTCCCTATTCACTTTTACAATACTTCGGCAATCATTGGCATGAGTAGTCAGATAGGTAGATATCTAAAAATGGATGTTGCAACAAGTGCTCTGACTAGACCATCTGCCATTAAAGTTTGTGTAGAAGTGGATCTTCTGTCTCAGCTCCCCTCAATTATTGTGGTAGGAATAGGAAACAAAGTAGCAGATTACCCCATAGAATATGAGGAACTCCCCACTTACTGTACTCATTGTAGAATAATAGGCCATAATCAGGATAATTGTAATTTCTTGCACCCTGAGCTAAGGAAAAAGTACATGGATACAACCAAAGTAAATGGAAAAAAGGAAAGAAGAATCCCAGAACAAGTAGAACCACCAAAAGTGTTAGAATCTCACTCTAATGTAACAATTAATGCAGAGGGATCCTCAGCTCTAACTGTACCTCAAAAGGAATCTGATTTCCAAATACAAAAAAATATCTCAGGCTCCCATCAGGAAAATAATTTTAACTCTTATATAGTTAGCCACAAGAAAAGAACTGACTCTTTCTACTCCCTGGATGACATTTCTAAACCAATCACTGCTACTTTTTGGAGAAAAAAGAACAAACAGGCTGAAATATCTCCCATCCTGGAAGATTTAACACTAATAAACACTGTCGCAATATCAAATGCTTTCCAAACTTTAGATGCCTTAAACGAAGAAGATCAGGAGGGAGAAGCTGTTAAGATCTTCCATGAATCTCTGGAATCTCATGAGGCAGCGACACCCCCAACAACAAATGACAAGAATTCAATCACAACAGAAGAATTACCCACCCCTGGAAATAAACAAGGTGCCTGTCACTCAGAACAGGGTTTCATCTCAGCAACCAAATCATCTTTTATCCCTGAAGATGCCCTGGCTGGGGAACAAAAGGACGCACAATCCTCAACAGATCAGAACACAAAGGTACCCCAAAGTGCTCAGACTAAGGTTAGTACTCTCAAAACGAAATACATTCTAGATAATATGGAAAAAGTGAGGATAAAATAGGAAACAATAGTAAAGCCTCAACTACAAAACTTAGGAAGCTTAGATCTTCACACAAAGCAATCCCAACAGGTTTTAAATGATTAAATACACCATCATAGGAAATATATTAGTTTGGAATGTTAGATGCTATGGAACATCAATGGATAGATTAAAAACCCTAAAGTTGTCCCATAAGATTGATATTCTTTGCCTGATTGAACCTTGGCATGATAAACAGAATTTAAATACTTTGATGCATGAACTAGGTTTCAAATCTGCCCTCACTGCCCAAAATGCAAAAATATGGATCTTATGGAACCAAGCCTTTAGTGTAGTCAGTCTAAAATGAATCAAACCAATTTCTGCAGGCCAGAATCTCTGAAATTTCGACATCAGTTAGTTGGAACTGTATCTTTATATATGCTAGTGTGAATAGACAAATGAGGGAGTCTCTTTGGAATGATTTAAGAACACCACCCCCTGAACCTTCCATATACATTGGGGATTTTAATACATTAGCCTCGGTTTCTGAATATAAGGGGAGAAAATCAACCCCCAATAGAAGTATGAAACAGTTTAATGACTTCATTAATAACTTGGACTTGCATGAAATTTCTACGGTAGGAAACTCTTTCACATGGTGTAATAATCGGTTTAGAAATAAATGCAAGGACCTCATGCTTCAAAGATTAGACAGAGGCTTAAGCAACCTAGATTGGCTGGACTTATTCCCTAACAGTTCAATTCAAGTGCTAAATAGAATGACATCTGATCACTCTCCTTTACTCCTGTCTATTCAATCTTCTGAAGAAATGGTGCCCAGGCCTTTTAGATATCAAGATATGTGGTCAAATAGACATGATTTCCAGGACTTAGTGGTTAAAAACTGGAATTTATCAGCTCCTTTTAGAGGGATGTACAGATTAGTGTATAAACTTAAAAAGGCTGAAGACTGACATTAAAGAATGGAACAAAAACACCTTTGGAAATGTGAATCAAAATCTGCTAGAAGCTGAGGCTAAAGTCAATGATCTGGAAATAATTTTTCAACAAACTCAAGATGAAACAGATTTAGCTGAACTTAATAAGTCAAAAGCCTTACTTATTAGATCTCAGAAAGAAAAAAACATCTTTTTAAAGCAAAAGGCTAGGTTAAATTGGCTTAAGTATGGTGATGCAAATACCAGTTTCTTTCACCACACCATTAGAGAAAGGAGAGCTAGGTCAAGAATTAGTAAAATCAAAGATGGACAAGGGAACTGGATATCAGCACCTCAACTGATTAAAGAAGAAGGAGTTCGATTTTTCAAGGAATTACTTAATGAGGACATCACTCCAAAAACAGGAACTTACTTTAACTATTTTCTAATGGAAATACCTAAAGTAATTACTGAACAACAAAACCATCTCCTCCTTCAACTTTTCACTATCTAGGAACTTAAGTATGCAGTTTTTGATTTAAATAAATCTAGTGCTCCTGGACCTGATGGTTTTTCTGGCGAATTCTATACCACTTTCTGGGAAACCATTAAACTTGAACTGCTTGAAGCAACAAATGATTTCATATGCAATGGTAATATCCCAAAAGTTATTTCAAGCACCTGGCTCACCCTAATCCCCAAAAAACCAATCCCTACATCCTTTTCTGATTTCAGACCAATTAGTCTATCAAATTTTGTTAATAAAGTATTCTAAAAAATGCTAATGGAAAGGATCAAACCATTGATGCAAACTTTAATTTCTCCTAAGCAGAGTGCATTCATCAAGGGTAGGGATATCACTGATAATGTTATCCAAATGCAGGAGATGACCAGAATTTTATCTAGAAAAACAAAGGTTCAAAATTTGATAGTTAAACTTGATATGCAAAAGGCCTTTGGTAGATTCTCTTGGTCTTTCCTGAACTCTATACTTCTCCAATTCGGTTTTCATGGAAATTTTGTTAAAATTATCATGCATAGCATAGCTGCTGCTCACTTTTCTGTTCTAATCAATGGAGTAACCTCAGGCTTCTTTGCATCCTCTAGAGGCATAAAACAAGGAGATCCTCTTTCACCTTTGTTGTATAATTTACTAACTGATGACACAACAGTTTTTCTTAATACTAAACCTACAAACTTGAAAAGGTTTAAAAAGTTCCTGCAAGCATATGAGCAAACCACAGGACAAAAGGTCAATTTTGCAAAATCTGAATTTTTTGTATCCCATAGAACACCATTAACAACAGTTCTATCTGTAAAGAGGTTACTGGGAATGGAAAAAGGTTCTTTTCCATTCAAATATCTGGGAGTCCCTATTTTTTCAGGTCGAAATCTTCAGGTACACTATCAACCTCTGCTGGAAAGAATGGAGAAATCAATCAATAATTGGAAGAATAGATGGCTCACTACTGCTGGTAAGATTGTACTGATTAATCACTGTTTTATTTCAATTCCAACGCATATATTCGCTGTCTTGAGTCCACCAAAGATTGTTTTGAAAAAAATGGAGAAAATAGCATCCAGTTTTTTTGGGGTAATTATGACAACACTGATAGGAAAAAATGGAGGTCTTAGAAGAATATGAGTCTACCTATAGATGAAAATGGCATAGGTTTTAGGGATTTAAAAGCTATTGTTGATGCCTTTTCGTGTAAATTGTGGTGGAAACTGCAACAAAACACTACCCAATGGACTTCTTTGTTATGGTCTCTTCCTATCTCCTATAAAAAATCACATACATGGTCTAGAATATGCAAAATCACAGCTAAGGCAAACAGCTATTCCAGAGTACTCTATGGATTGGGTGAATGCTCTTTCTGGAACTCTAATTGGACAGGAGAAGGAGCTCTGTATTATAAGTGGCCATATGAGATGAACATTCTCTTTGAGGATATTTCACTCAAGTTTTTTATAAACAACAAAGCTTCCCTCCTTCCAAAGCTGGAGCCATATCTGGCTACCAATTTATATTCCCTTTTGCAGGATGCTAAGCTGGAACATTCTCATGAGGATAAGCTTGTTTGGACTCCAGCTACAGACGGATTATTTTCCATACAGTCTGCATACAACATTTTCAGACAGAGAAAGGCAAAAATCAGACACTTTAATAAGGTTTGGTCTCCTTTCATCCCAAAGAAAATGTCTGTTCTCTTGTGGAGAGCCATGAATGGAATTCTTCCTTTTGATAACATATTATGTAGGTTAGGTTTCGTTTTAGTCTCTAAATGCCCCCTCTGTTTGAACCACACAGATACTTTGGATCATTTTTTCAATTCATGCCCCTCCTCTATTGCTGTGTGGGATTGTGTCAGTGACCTTTTACATCTTCAACGTTCAGTTTTTGCAAACTTGAAGGGCAGAGTTGAATATTATCTTTCTTTTAAGGCTGAATCCAAGATTCAGTCTAACATTACCACTGCTATCCTCCTAGTCACAATTTGGTTTCTTTGGATTAAAAGAAATAAAATTATTTACGAAAATGAATCTTTCTCCCAAGTAGCTTGCTTTAATGAGATTAAAGGCATGATATATCACATTTTCACTATCCACCACCTAATTGGCAACGTAGATAAGCATAAGTATTGGACTCAGGCAAATATAATCCCTCAAATCTTTCAAAAGAGGAAAAGATCTTTAACTACTGTAAATTGGAAGAAGCCACAAACATGATATAAAATTAATACTGATGCCACATGGAATAGAGGTGGTTATTCTTCTTTGGCTGTGATAGTTAGAAACTGGATTGGGAATGTGGTTATCATGAGAGCTAAAACATTCCAATCTCCCTCCCCTTTACATGCTGAACTAGTCTCCATTCAATGTGGATATGAAATATGCTCAGAAATGGATCTATCTACTTGTGTGGTGGAATCAGATTGTTTAATAGCTTTTCAGGGTATTCAAAATCCAAAAAGTTCCCCTTGGAGAACCTTTTCCATCTGCAGTTCCCTCAACTCAAAACATAAAAAATACCCAATCCAACACATCCATAGGGAGGCAAATAGTGCAGCTGATTTTCTAGCAAAATATGCTCTAGAAAAAAACCTTAATGGTGATATAGACATACAGTCAGCCCCTCCTTTCCTTAGGGGCCTTTTAACACTTGACAAAAGTGGTCTTCCTATGATTAGAGTTGGTGTGTGAATTTCTGATACAAATGTTATCGTCTTTGAACAATTTCCTGGGTACTCATATCATACAAACAATATGCATGCAGTAAATTAGAATAGAGACTATTGTCCTCTCTGTTTTTGGCTCCTCAGATCCTATCAGAAGAAATTGGCATAAACTCAAGCTCCCCTCAGCTGCAACACGGATGGCATATGGACCCCCCTCAGATGCAACATCTCTGTATATTCGGATTTTGGGCTACTGCAAGCAGGCTGCAGCCAACCTCGGAATGGAGTGCTCAAATCTACAGCTTCTTTGAAACTTTGCTGCAAATTTTTGCTTTGTTTTAGGCTCTTCATATTTACGTGCTAGAATGAAGTTGCCTGGCCAAAGGAAAGAATTAACACATGGGGTGGAGATTCTTTCTTTTGGAATCGCAACTATCATTCCTATCTTTTGTCTTCTATCCACTAGATCCAGAAAAAAAATCACCTTCCTTAATAGATGCTAGGTATTCTTTTGGCGGTAACTATTGCTTCAATGATCCTCATGTACGAACTACGACTCTGTATGTATTTGTCTTTACACAGGCTTGGGGAACCTTTATATAATACCCCCCACCTTAGGGTGATTTAAAATAAAAAACAATGTATTTAACATTAACATTGATTTAATGTTAAACACACAATGTTAAACAATTAATGATAAACACACCATGTTTACTTGGTGCTCATACACTAGAAAATCTCCACATTTGAAATTGTGGAGTTCTACAAATGTTATAGGACCGTTTCATAATTGGAAGAAACATTACTTAGTTAAAGGGCACTACATGAATAGAAAGCAACCAATGCAGTGCCCTTTAACTAATTCTTCTTATGCTAAGCTTGTTCACAATAGCACAATTTGGCATTGAAAACCATTTAAAATATCGAAATGATACAGCTTTACAGCACCAAGGAAACATGGTGTGTATAAACAAAGCATGTCAAACACGTAATGTTTACATGACGCTGATAGACTGCAACATCTCCACAGTTAAACATGAACTTGAAATCATCAAAACAAGCAAAAAGACATGTTAACTTTAACTAATGCTTCTTCCATTAAGTACAATTTCTGATACGGAAAGATTTAAAATGTTGAAATGTTGCAGCATTTAAGCACCGAGGAAACTGATGTGTATACCTATTGTTTAAACTATGTATTTAACATTAACAACGATTTAATGTTAAACACACCATGTTTAACAGATAAACACACCAAGTTCCTCGGTGCTCATACACTACAAATTCTCCATAGTTTAAACATGAACTTGAAAAAGATTTAAAATGTCGATATGTTACTGCATTTAAGTACCAAGACTTTTGGTGTGTATACCTATTGTATAAACAGATAAACACACCAAAATCCTTGGTGCTCATACACTACAAATTCTCCACAGTTTAAATTTTGGAGTTGTACAAATGTTACAATACCTTTTATAATGGAAGAAGCATTACATAGTTAGAGGGCAATACATGAATCAAAGACGACGAATGCAGTGCCCTTTAACTAATGCTTATTCATTCAAAATATCGAAATGAAACAGTTTTACACCGAGGAGACATGGAGTGTATAAACAAACCATGTCCAACACTCAACGTTTCCTTGGCGCTGGTAGACTGCAATATCTCAACGGTTTAAACATCAACTAGAAATCATGAAAACACAGAACAAGACCGGTAAACCTTAATCTAGTTTGTCATTCATTCAATACATTGTAAAAGTTCGATGCATTTAAAACTAAAACACAAACACATCAACATCCCACAATAAACTATATCACATTAATTATAGAAAAAAACCTTCAAAGTCGTACATAGTTAAATAGAAAATTACAGTTTATATCACACAGTACAAAATCTATAATTATATCACAGGGTACAAATTCTACAGTTTATAGAACAATTTAAATCACACTGTACAAAAATGTTCAACATGATGCAAATTCTAATAATGAGAAACCCCTAAACATGACACAATTATCTACATATCACAGGTGCTCCAAAAATTATTAAAGGCAAAAAAAACCTAACATCAAACCATACACAAGGAACTATATATATATACACACATACACACACACACACAAATACCGGTGTATACATCACTACTGCAGGACAGGGGTATTTGCACCGGTAATTTAGGGCAATAGCACCGGTATTTTGGCCCCCAAAAATACCGGTGCGTATGTATAGGGGATTAGAAACGCAAACAATTTGCACCGGTAAAATGGACCAGTGTAGAGCTGTATTTGCACCGATATCTTATGCTAGTGCAAAATAGCGGGATCATAAAACACACCGGTATTATATTGAAAACCAGTGTAATACCAGAATATAGTTTGCACCAGTATTTTGCACAGGTATTTAACCCATAAACCGGTGTAAAATAGTGATTTGTACACCGATATTAAATCTGATACCAGTCTTTGTTTTGTAGTCGAAATATAGTTTTTTCACCGGAATAGATTGCACCGGTATTTATTTTACACCGGTATTAATGTACTGTATGCACCGGTATTATTGAAATAATTAAAAATTAATTATTTAAAATGTGAAATTTATTTACACCGGTACCTGCTATATACCGGTGTATTATGTGGCTAAAATTTGCAATGCCTAATTTGTTTTCCGATGGTCCATCCCGGATCATTTCCGGGGCAACGACAGCCAGAGATACTTGTGAACTATTATAAATTGGAAACTTTTGAATAGGTAAGAAATTGGAAACATTCTATTACGAAAATATGGCTTGCAAAACACGCGAACATTATTCCAACTTATGAAATAGAAGAAGTATCTTAAACATGCAATCAAACAAAGTAAAACGCAAGTTTAGTATAATCAAACACCATTCATAGAATTCAAATATCATCTGCCATTCAATATTAACCATCAACCTGTTATGTCGTTCTTATCATCCAGAAGTTGCAACACAGTGTTTGCCTGCTGCTTGTAGTCTCCGAGCCAAGCTACACGCCATCTCTCAGCTACACCTTGAATTCCGTACACATGGTACGGCCATTTGCCCTCTGGGAAAATATGTTAATTTCAAACTTACACTATTAGTCAATAATGTTGCGTTTACTAGAGAATAATAATATCAAATTTTGAGATGCAAGGTTTACCTCCAAGATATTGTTTGTCTCTGGGTTGTTAACGAATTCTTCCATGAAGAGCATGATGGAGTACCAGCATTGCCACGAACCATTCTGGGTTCGGTACTGCACGGGAAAGGTAAATGTATTTACTAACCCTAAACATAAAATTTGATGGATGAAATGACAGAATGACTTACTATAATGTTGTCGATTTTCCAAGTGTAGTCGGGTTGTAGCTCCATTTTCTCTTCTCCCTTTGGTATGCGCAAGCAAGCCTGTCAAGAAAGTAAATTTAAATTGTTACTTTATCCCGTTTATTATGAAATTAGGATTTTTGATTTGATTGATTGAAATACCTTGAAATGACCCTGAATTTGACCATGTTTGTTGGTTTGATACCCCCTGACAATGTGTCCAGAGTGAAAACCTCCTCCGTTTGGGGATGGATAATGATGAGGTACCAATGATCGTTGTTAGAAAATTATGTTAACAAATTAATGAAACGGAAGTGGTTTGAAATGTGAATGTAATTATCAGGAAGAAGTACTTACATTCTTATGTAGGGTACGATGTAGAACTCAACATCCGTTGCCTTCGTTGTTTCCCAAATTTGTTTGAAACGGAGTTCGACCTCCTGCTTGAAGTTGGTTAGGTTGCTACAGCTGGATGGGCAGAATTAGACACGGCCTGAATTAGTTTAATATATTTTCTCCCACGGGTGCCTGTAACATTAATCGTACATGAAAATGAACTCTTGATAAATTAAAAAACACAAAGGCTGCAAATTTGGAAACTCACCCCATCCACACATCGACCTGCACATTATCGATCCAGGTCATCGAACGCATGTTTCCCAGTTTCTTCCCAAACTCAACCATAATTTCTATTCCAACACCGCAGGTGTAATGGCGTGCGAATGTTAATGGTCAGAACACTGGAAAGAACATGCAGTCCTTATTCTTTATCATTTCCACGATAGCGGCATTTGCTTCCTTTATGAATTACCCCATGATCGGCCAATCTGTCAGGTCTCATTTGTTTATCTGCGAACGTGAAATGATCCGAAATGATCGCTTGAGCATGTAGTAAATCAATGCATAAGACATGTATCGATTATTGACAGTGTGCCTCTTCATATTTTTCTCTGTCGCTGGGATCTTCACTGGACTTTGTAGAAGCTGTAGCAATGTCATCCATCGCCTTCTCTATAAACTTCTTGGGATTTTCAAGGCCTGGCGGAATCTGAACACCACTTACAGATGCTAAACCCTCACCAATTGCTCCAGGTACGATACCATAGCTTTCACGACCAATTGATCATTAGATGGTCTCCTCCGGCCTATCTCGTTGGCTGAGGAACTGCTACCGCACTTGGTGCGGGAGAGATGAGGAACAACCAGCGTTGTGGGTAGACCCGTCTGAGTTCCTCTGTACCTACCCGGGTGATCTTTCTTCTTCGTGACTTTTATGAGGATGTCCTCACCTGGCTTCAGTTCCAGTGCTCCTTTTCCCTTAAGCTCATTCAATTTCAAGTGAGAATCACATAGGAACGCAATTATGTATATGAATAATGTGAAGTACACAAAATATAATAATTTAAATGGTCAATTTTGGCGTAAATTACAACGTTCAGTGTGATCTTCTCAACCTCTTTTGATGTGTATAACCCTTTCTTATCTTTGTTTGCCCCAAGTTAGACAAGAGATCTGTCAGGTGTGAAGTCCCTTTGACTGAGTTATTTCTCAATCTCCTCGCCAGTGAATACCTTGGCAGTCTACCTCATTCTCTCCTTCTCCTTCAGATCCTTACTCAATTCATCATGGATGTATTGATTACCCCTTCTGCCCATGTGGTGTATGTAATCCCTACCCTTATTGCATTCAATATTTGTCACTCTGAGCCTCTATTGTTGTTATAAATGAAAATTTAGTTGGATAGAATTTGTGGGAAACATGTCTCTTAACAAGTATTTATTTTTCCATCATACCTGAAAATACGTATTCGGACACCTCTTTTTAAACAAGTGACATTCGGCTTCATCCATCCACTTGTACTTCTCCCATATCGGTATTCCTACTTTATTGATAGCTTTGTCCACGTCGTGAATGAACCTATTTGCCACCTTTGTCTTCCAATTCCTATGTTGATTTTTCGCCCTCTCTGTAACCTCCTTCTTTAGTATTTCTAGTTGCCTGTCTGTCACATGTGTTTCAATTGTGAAGCTCTCCTGGAATGAATCATATGAAAAATCATGTCAGGAATCACGTCTTCACTAAGACTTTACCATTGCATAAAAATTTTAAATTACAATTGTTGAGAGTCTTAATAGAACATTCTTCTATGCCTCTTCCTTAACATCCTCAGGGACATCGCTCCAGTGTTCGCATGCGTCAAATCTGATGTGGCTCCAAAAAGCGTAATTGCCATAAGCGTGCTGATAGAGGTTATGCCTAAGAAGGCCATTGGGCCGCAGGTATGGCAGCCCGGTTAGGGAAATATTTAATACTCTAACTTAATTACTGCATTTGTGGGTAATTAAGGGAAATAATTAAGGAGTATGTTATTTAGGACACGGAGCATAAATACAAGGTACACATTTACTTATCATCCATTCTGTCTTAATCATATTAAACGCTTGGACTAACTTAAGCATCAGAGTGATGACTTGTGGAACTCCAGGGATAGTTTGATTGCAGGTTAATTCGAGAAGAACCCAAGCCCATGAACCGGTCGGTGGTCGAAGAAGCATCAAGTGGAGCCGACTAAGCCGGATCAAGGGTTTGGAGAGTTTATGTCCACGGTAGTTTGAAGGAGTGAAAGATTGAGGTTGATAGGTACGGGGGCTGGATCTCCACCAAGGTTAACATCGGAGAATCCAGAGGGAGGAACGTTGCCCGCATCGAGGACAACGCCATGTCTAATACTCAAACAACGAGAGCGGAGTTGCGAGTAGAACTTAGTACGGGCGTATGCCACGAGGGGGTGGGGGGAAAAACCTCAGGGGCGATTGATACAAACACCCTGATACCAATACAACATGATGTGCCGGGGCCCTCGAGGAAGCTGGAAGTAATGGGAGAGCAAAGACAGGGAAATACCGATCCCCTGCTCGAAAGGGTGGTGGAATGAGCCGCTTAGGTCCTAGTTGCGGCCGGTTACCAGATCACCCCTCCTCCGAGGGATGATAGAGTCACGATGGGGGCAGTACCGCCCTCGCCTTTGGGAATAATTACAGGTTGGGCCTCTCAACCCCAACCCCCAATAACCTATCCTTACCAAGGATATGTTGGAGAGCCGCTACAGGCTAGGCCCCAGCCTTCCATTCCTGGTTATTCCCAAGGTCCTGTATATGTGCTACCACCGCTAGCCCCATCTGTTCCTACCCTCGCCCTGGTCGGTCCAGGAGCGGCATCTGGAATGATAACTTCTTCTGGCACGCAAGGTATGTGAGTATGGGAATCATCCAGGGGCTGTACAATCCTTATGTTCAACCGCTACCACCACCAGCATACACGAACCTCGGGCCGCAGTGGATGAACCCAGGATACGGCGGAACCCGACCTCTTTATATGCCACAGTTGGGTGGTCACGATAGGGGGTTGAACTTGCCAGTGGGTCAGCACGAACCCCCCTTGGATGCAAGTGAATCGTTAAGAAAGATAGGTTTCCCTTGGGCTAGGCAGCGGGGTCTTCTTTCAGCTCGGTGATCACAGGGGTTTGATGACCGATAAAAGTGAAACCCCTGGAAGGACTTCCTACATTCAATGGTAAAACTGGCCCTCAAGAGTTCATACAGGACATTCCTGGGCTTGATGAGTTTGAGGGACTTTGATGAGAAATTGACATGCAAACTGGTATGCAGCTACTTGCGGGGAAAGGCACAGGAGTGGTTTAATAAGTTGCCAAGGGGCTCACTCCAATCGTATCGGGATTTCAGTAGAGCGTTGTTGAGCCAGTACGTGCAGAAGAAGAAGTTTACCAAAACTTTGTTTGAACTCTACTAGACGAAGCAAAAGCCAGGGGAAAGCCGGTAGAACCATCACCGGTGCAAAAATAAGTGAACTTTACACCTGTTGACTGGATACCAGTGCGTGTGTACTTATTTGCACCGCACTGATGTTAACATGATAAATACTGGTGCAATTGGTTACATACGCACCAGTATACCTGTCCTTATGAATTTATACCGCATGCGCTGTAGAATCCTAGCACCATGTTTTCTTAAAGCGCCGATGGCACAGTTGAACCGGTACTGAATATTAACATACAGAATTTTGAACTTCTCGTCCAAATTTTGAATTTACAAAATGGTACCATCCATTCATCTCAAAAATGAGTAGCTTCTTTGACATATTTTTCCAACCTGGTTTCACAATAGACTCGACATCGGTTCCCTCCCTAATTACCGTCCTCACGATCTCCCGTCCTGTGGGATCATCAAAATCCCAACCCTCATCGGTATAGTAGTGAAATGCAAGAAATTCATCCTCCTAGGGGGGGACATTTGGCAACCCGTACAACTCGGTTATGTATTCTGCAGTTAATTTCACCATTTCCCCACGACCGAATGCCTCAGTCCACCTTCTAGCACACCGCAAATTAGCATAGAACTCACTCACTATGTTGAGGTTGAACATTGGAGGTGTGTGACACAATTTCTCCCACCCAAGTGCCCGAATACTTTCTTCAAGGGGGGGGGGGGCATTTTCAATTCCTCTCTTCGGAAAATGTCGTCTTGTTTTGTACATTTGTGCAACTACTTTCGCCTGCTCCGAAATGAACCTCTTCTCATGTTGTTCAACATTAGATTGCACCTCCGGAGAGGAAGGGGATGCATCGCGTGTCCTCTTGTAAAGAGTTTTGGGCATCATATCCTACAATGTCAAATGAGGCATTTCAACAAACATCTACCATTCAGGTAAAAAAACCTATAGAATACTTGCTTTCATGAACATCAACAAACCCTCAATGCAAGTAAATCAAATCCAATGTATATACATAGATGCAGTTATTACACATTAACGCTATATACATCATTGCAATATCGAACAATGTTGGAGAGCCAAGTGAACCAACATTGAAAATAGTTGTTATTTTTGCAAAAACTTTTGGTTCATGATTAATAATGTAGTAGAATATAAGAGCAATGTTTGAAAGAGAACTCACGTCAATCCTTTTGGAGAGCTTGGGAGTCTGAAGCTATGGGGAAGATGGGTTAGATTTGCTCTCCAAAATTTAGAAAATGAAGAGTAGCCTGCCGTGGAGCTGTACAAATTTCTAAACTTAAATTTAGTAGCACTGGCATGGAGCCAATAAACCGATGCTAAAACTAGTAAACGCTTCTGCTTAAGGCTGCATTGCATTGATTTTTTTTACCTTTTATCCCAACCCAGAATATACTTGCAAAATAATTTCTAAGGGGCTAGCACCAGTATTAGAACTGGTGCTGAAAGGTCCCAACACCGATGCCACTATCAAAAAAAACAATTGCTTAAGGCTGCCTTGATTGATTTTTAAAAATCCTTGTTTCAACTTGAGAGCTAATCCGAAAACTTTTGCCTAAGTATAAAGCACCGGTTGTTCAACCAGTGCTGATATTTAAACAATCGGTGCCTTAAAAACAACAGAGCACTTACTTTGTTTTTCAACCTTAAACAGTACCAGTGGCCATTAAAATTTATAGCACCAGTTTTTCAAGACCGGTGCTTTAGTTTCCCTATTTTTTAGTGCCAAATACACTATTTCGTAGTTGTTGCCCAGTTCAAGCACCGGTTATGTGTACACCTATACACAATACCAGTGCTATGTATTATTTATGACACTGATTTAAGGCAACAATATCTTAAAACTGGTGCTGGAAATAATTTCCAGCACTATTTCTTCTAAAATACTGGTGCCAGATATGAAACCAGCACCAATTTGGAGGATCTTCAGGATTCATACCGGTGCCATAGTACATGTTTTCCAGTAGTGAGTAGTGAAATTGAGCAAGCAACTCCTAATTTAAAGAGAGTAGATTGTCGGGAGTATCTTCATTCTAAATCAACCATAAAGAGAAGGCCATCAAGGAAAGAAAAAACACGAAAAAAACATATTCAACCAAGATTCATCTGGCTTCTCTAAAAAATAATAATCTATCTGAGCATAGAATGGAAAGCGAAACTCCTGGTTCTGAACTTTGTAATGCATGAAAAGTTATAACATATATCAACAAACTTACTTTAAAATTTCCCAAAACTTACGGAAAATAACCCCTCAAACAAAAAAAGAAGAAATAAAACCATGAACTGTGCATCTGAAATCTCTCCAACTTCCAATCAGTCCAATCAAATCAATAGTCGAGGAGAACCAACGTGTAATAGTCATTGATGCAGCTGAACTTACATAACTTCTAGTTGTGCTTGTAACCGACATGTTTTGAGGCATTTAACTGTTCCACCCACATTCTCATGCTCACATCTTCCATCTTGAAAAGGAATAGAGCAGGGTGCATTTGTTAACACGGTTAGTTGTTTAGATAACTCATAAAATCAAGATTACTGTTACATACCCTCAGCTTATGTTTCTCGAAATCCAGCAATATCCCCACCCATTTGCATAGGGAGGATACTCTTCTTTTGGCCACTCTTGCAATATGACAATGGAAAAACATATTACACTAAATTCGCAACATGATGCAGAGGAAAACATGACAACCTAAACAAACAATTCTTGTAAATATGTTCTTTCTCAAAGAATCAACTCTATTAGACTAATATATTTCTCATAAATATTGATCTCATACATGAGAGCTCAAAGGGTGATAGAGCTAGAAAATATGAAACAAAGACTGTATTAGAAACACAATTACACAAATGATGGGGTGATTCTGCATATTTTGGCGGATTAGCTTTGCAAAGATATTCAAAAATGCAGCCTATAACTTGCAGAGTTATCTATATGACGAAATATATTACTCAACTGCTGTCTCATTTGTAAGCCTTAGCATTTTTCAAAAGCTAACCTTTAGAGGGCAATAATTTAAGTAAACCGAAAGCAACAAAGATCACACATAAACATTTACACTTTACAGGCTTCCAGAACCAAACCTTAGTTTAAATTAAGAAACAAAAGGAAATGTTCAGAGTGAAATCATATATATTTAAAACACTTCAAAAATGTCTCTCTCAAATATATAAATTGAAGTAAGAACAGAGAAAAGTATCGACACAATCATACTGAAACAACCACTGAAATGGTACACAAAATATAGGAACTATTCTTTATGAAACATCTTGCCATTTGAGAGGTGGGGTCATTTGAGTAGTACTAAACAGGGCATTGTTGGCATCATTTGTGTACTGGTTCAAATGACAATTGAGTTGATTACCCTGGTTAAGCTGGGTTTGACAGTCTTTAGACAGTCTAAACAAACAAATGCACATGCGTTCAAGATATATAAGAAACCGAGACACCCTTGTTCTTATCTTATAGCTTAAAATATGTTAATATCAAAATGATGCTCATGAAGAGAGTCAAGCTTCAAGTCAATTATTGAGTAAATTTTTGTCAATCACTTCACATCTTGAGGTAGAAAGATTACCTCAGCTTGAGGTAGAAAGGTTCTTCCTAACATCCTTGCTCCTGACGCTCAACATCGTGCATCTCAGGCAAATGAAGGAACTTCTCTCAGTTTACCTCAGTTGAAGTTGGCGCCACTTAATGAACATCTGATAGGTCTGTACACCACCAGCCAATGGACACTAGGTCAGCTATAACCATTGCTCCAGCAAAAGAAGCCTGGCATTTACCAAACAACACTATATTAAATTTAGTGAAAACAATATTTTATTAAAAATAACTTGTCTCCTTGACAGTCCATTGATATTCAGAGTATAAAATAGTTCACAGGTCAAAGTTTGATTCAGGATGGATTCTTACCTTGATTTGCAATTGTATATACTTGATACGATCAACTACATTATCTATTACTGTAGCACATTGCAAAGCCAAAAGCCAAAGGTTATTAAATTCTTGAAGAAACAAAGTAAGAAAACACAAATAAGTTAAATAACTACAGTATCAGCTTTTTGCCCTAAATCTGCACAATCGAGCTTAAAGACTAAATTTTCATCAAGTATAGATCATAACAACATCATAAAAATTGTTTGTTATTTTGACTTTTCTAAGTGTCTAAAATGACACCGTTCAGTGTTTTCCTCAATTGATTGACGTCAATCAAGATTATCGCCATCGCCGTTTGTTCTTAGTTTTCCATACATGTGTAATATTAATTACAATCACCATATAATAAAAAAATATTTATTTTATTTGGTTTGGTGTGGTGGTGGTGTCAACCAGGGATACTTTTGATATTTTGACTTTCCTAAGTGTCTAAAACGACACCATTCAATATCTTCCTCAATTGATTGACGTCAATCAAGATCATCAACATCGTCGTTTTTTCTTGGTGAAAAAGAAAGATGACAGGTAAAGGATGTGCGTGGATTACACGGACCTGAACAAGAACTGTCCCAACGACTACTACCCGCTGTTGGTCATTGACCAAAAGGTGGACGCCCTTATCAATCACCCAATTAAATGTTTTCTTAATGCATATAAGGGATACCACCAGATCCACATGCTGGAAAGTGATGTAGAAAAAATTGCGTTTATAACCGAGAAGTGAGCCTTTGGGTACCGGAGGATGCCTTTCAATCCGAGAAACACCTGAGCCACATACCAAATGGTGGTAGATAATATTTTCTAAAAGAAAATTGGGAGGAACCTGGAGGTGTATGCAGACGACATGATGACAAAAAGCACCCAGTGTGAAACTTTTGTGGAGGACATCAGAGAGACACTGATACAATTCAGGGAGACAAGGGTGAAGCTGAACCCAGTTATATGTCAATTTGGGATGGGAGCACGAAAGTTTATGGGACACATGGTGTCAAATGAGGGGTTTCAGGTGAACCCCAAGAAGGTAAAAGTAATCTTGGAAATGAAATTGCCAAGCACAGTCAAAGAGGTGCAAAGTTTGAATGGGAAGCTCGCAGCCATGAACAGCTTCATGTCCCGAGCAGCAGAGAGAGCACTCATTTTCTTCAAAACCTTGAAGGGATGCATAAACAAAATGGGGGTGATATAGTGGGGGGAACTGAAAGAGAAAGCATTTGAAGAGCTTAAAGCTTTTCTAAAAGATCTTCCAACCCTAACCAGCCCACAAAAAGGAAAGAACTTTTACCTGTACGTGGCAATGAGCAAAGAAAGCAATCAACGCCGTGTTGGCCAGGGAGGAAAACAAGGTGAAATTACCTGTATACTTCATGAGCCAGTCTCTGCAAGGCCCGGAACGGGGATACACAAGTCAGGAGAAGCTTGTATTAGCCCCGGTCCATGCAGCAAGGAGGCTAAGACATTACTTCCAGGCATACCCTGTGATAGTATTGACCAATCGCCATTGAAAGCAATACTAACTAAGCCAGAACTTTCAAGGAGATTAGTGAAATGAGCGGTGGAGCTGGGAGAGAAAGGCATTAAATACGCTCCGAGGAGAGCAGTGAAAGAACAAATAATGGTATATTTCCTAGTGGAAATGCCCAAGGAAGGAGAGGCAAGAACAATGGAAGCATCGAGCGGTGTCTGAGTTGTAGATTGAGACGGATTAACAGGAATAGAAGGAGCTGGTGCAGGCCTGGTGATATCAGATCCGAAAGGTTTAGAGGAAACATACGCCCTACATTTCAAGTTCACAGCCTCAAAGAATGAGGCAGAGTATGAAGCATTGATTTCGGTCATGGAGATAGCCAGGAGTTTGGGGGCGAGAAAACTGCAGGCCCATGGAGACTCGATGTTGGTAGCCAACCAATACAACGGGTTATACGCTGTCAAGGAGCCGACAATGATAAAGTTCATGGATAAGTTCAGGAGCCTGGCATCACAATTTGAAGAGTTTGATATCACAAGAGTCCCAAGATACAGAACACATGGGAAGATGCACTGAGCAAGCTAGCATCTTCAGCACATGCACACTTAACTAAGTCTATATGGGTAGAGGAGTTGGCCAGTAGATTGACCGATGTGGAACAGATTGGGGCAGTGCAGAGCGCATCAGCCAACTGGACAACACAAATCTGGAGCTATTTGGAGCATGAAACGTTACCAGTGGATGAGAATAAGGCAAGAACAATCTAAAGAAAAGCACTGCAGTAGGCTATGAAGGGTATTCTGTTGTACAAGAGGGGTCACACAGAGCCGTGGCATAGGTGTGCAGAGCCAAACTAATATGGCATTCATGTTTAATCCCAAAACAAATTTTTTTCCGTGGATGCTTTTAAAAAGGAGGCTGTCTACGGTTGAAAGGCTTCAGTCCATGAACATACTTAAAGAGCAGCAACTTTGCAGTATGTGTGATGAAGAGGAAGAATTGGAACAACATATTTTTACTCAGTGCATGTATAGCGAGGTGGTTAAAAAACTTTGGTTGCAGACTGTTGGAGGTATAAGGTATTTGAGGAAAATTCTTGGACTTCTGAAGCAGAGGGGAAAGAGGAACATGATTAGGAGCTATATTGTGGTGCTTTATATGATCTGGGAAGAGAGAAATATGAGAATTTTTCAAGAGAAAAAGTAGGATGAAGAAGCTGTACAAAGAAGAGTTGAAGAGGAGACCAAATTGTTTTGTGGCAAGGTTTTAAAGATATACATTGGGCTAACAAGATAAAAATAATTGGGCTTATAAATCTTATGAGCCCAGTGCCTAGAGCTTATTCAATTAGAATTGGCACAAAAAAGGGATAGTAAGGTAGCCTTCTTCTCTTCTATTGATATTTGCTTTTCTAATTTTCTTTAACCTTGATAGTTTTTTTTTGTAAAATACTAGAGTTAGGGGTGGAACATTCTATATGTTTTTGTTTTGATTTAATGAAAAAAAAAACACTGACCCGATAGTAAAGGTCGATAAAAACACGGATCGGTTAAAGAAGGCCACGGGGTAGTATAAAGTAGACCATATGTAACAAGAACATGATCAATCCATTAGGTAAACACCCCATCATTGTTCACTATATACAACCAGCCTCCAGTAGCCAAAAAAACCACATGATCGCCAAAAGATGCTATTACCAGTTTAACTTTCCATATAAGACATTGGTAATAGAATTAAAGCTTCTTCAACCCCAAGTTTAGTGCCATAAGAAAAAAAAATTGAATGAACATACTTTCTCACATTATTCACTGGAAAACTCATTCACCAGGCAATTTGCAGCTACACACCATCGTTGCCTAGCCGCTCACACACTAACTCACAACCTCACAAACTAACTGCCACACATTAGTCAACATATCCATAACACCCTTATGCATGCACAAATTTTCAGTAGCAAACACGCATTAATTAGACCAATATACTGACACACTTGGTTAAAACTCACACTTTCAAAGCTAGAATCAACACACACAATGTAGAGTCACACTAACTGAATTATGCTCACACAACACTCTAAACTGGGCTCAACCCTACTCAATCCCCACAGATACAACTTCACACAGACCTAGATCCGCACGACCCACACTACACACTCCATAAAAAACACACATAACACCCACTTCATATTGAACACACATAACACCCACACCATAAACAACACGCATTCACTCACACACATCCTGCATCACAATCATACTCACAAAACTCACCACACAAAAAACATCATATACACTGTAACTATTTAATTTCTGAATCAATGGCAGCGAAGAGGGCGATCGATAATGATTTTGATACTATTTTTGTTGCTAAGAGAAGGAAACTTTGTTGGAAATGTGGAGTTAACACATGAGATCCAATAATCATTAGTTGTTGAATTTGGATATGACTTATTATGTACTATAGGTGTTGGTATTCATGCCTATGTATAATTGTTTCGCAATTTTTCGTTAAGTTCAGAAAAATAGCATTTTTGCTATCTATTGATACTGGCACTTTGCATAGCCAGGTTCTGTTGAACCAATATTTTCAATGTGGACTAGTTTTTATCAGTTTAAAATTAAGCATTTCAAATATTTGTTCGTTCGGATGAATATGTGTCATTTTAGTTTTTCTCTTTAATAACTTAAAACTACAACCTAGTCACCAAACTCAAGCATGTCTCGCAGAATTTCAGAACTCTAATCTTAGAAAATTCTCTTACTTTTTCCCTAAAACACCTTGAATTGCATGTAAAAAGGCATACTATCATCTCTAAACTAACACAATATGTGTTTTGCAGTCTGCTAGCGTCCCTGGAAAAATTACCTAATCAAATAATTGTGAAATGATGACATCTTAGTTATGAAGGTATTCTATTGGAATCATAATAAATGAGCAAGAAAATTTGTTCACCAACTAGCATTCATAACACATTGTACTAAAGCAGAGCAAATAGAAAGGAATGATGAACAAGCCTTCAATTTTCCAAACATATGTCAAACAGGAATATACCAGATTTGTTAATTGGCAATTTGTGGTAACTATACAAATATGGTATTATTGAGTTGCAGCATCAATGAAGAAATTTCGGTGAAATAAGGAAAGGTTGAAGACTGATTTCGAGAAGTGTACATCTCGTCCAATTTGTATTTGAGTTGGAGAATATATCAGTTCCTATATCTGTGTGATTAGATTAATGTTATGGAATCGGAATATTCAGTTATGGTTAGGATATGGATGAGATATTCTAATTATTCTAATTCCTTACTTAATGGGATTAGATTTGGTAATGCTTATCTCCAAGAGATTTGATTGTAATCAGAATATTATACGGAGAAGAAATTACATTTGCACAAAACTTCATGCGTACAAAACGGCCCATGTTAGAATATATGGAAAACTGAGATTTAGAAGTTCTATCCGCATGAAGAATATTGCGTGGATATTATAGAAGTGTGGAAATTTTGCAATATATGATTGTACATGTTGAAGCATGTTGTTTATGGAAAATTCCCTACAAATATAGAATTGGATTTATGGAATATTATGGGATGATTGAGATAAGGAAAATCCCTTTATTTATGGGATTAGGATATGCTTCAGAAGAGATTTGGAAATGGAATCTTGGGATGATAAATGGAGAGAATTCCAATCTTCTCATGGTATATATATTGATAGACATCACGGTTATGTACTCACGGATTAATTGAAGAACATTCTGCATCCATATTTTTATCTTTTGAGAATTACTACATAGTCATTAGTTTGTTTCCCAACATGAACTTAACTATTGATCAAGTTCAGAATCATATACCTTAATTTTTCGGGAGGAATATATCCAGCATCGACAAGTTTCAAGGTCAGACAGAGTCTGATCAAAACGGATCAGTGGTAAGGGGATCTTGCAGGATTCACGTGTTATAATTAGATATGATAAGTATATTATATGGTGTACTTTGTACTGTATCTTTCTGATTAGTGGATTCATTCTGAGCTGGGCCAGACCCCACAGATGTAGGTGGATTTCACCGAACTGCGTAACTAAATCTTGTGTGTTCATGTTTTACTTTGCTGCATACTTGGTTAGATAAGCGTTGTTGGAACACGGTAGTAATTATCTAATTAATTGGGTAAAACCAAATTTCAATTGGTATTAGAGCTAAGTCACTTGTTTTACCTTGGTTTTGATAAGGAAAGTGTGATATGGTTTTACCAATGGCGACCAGAGAAGGAGCTTCTGTGTCTCGGTTACCACTTCAGGAAGGAACGAATTACAACTATTGGAAGGCTTGTATACGGGTGTTCAAAAATTCACTGGATGAATTGGCCTGACACTATGTTGAAATAGATGTGAAACCCTTAATTGTTGGACGTTCTGAAGGAGGGTAATCTAGCTCTAAAGAGCCAGTAGTTAAGCCTAAAGAGTCATGGACACCAGTTGAGAAAATGGGTGGCTTGGCAAACTCCATAGCATTAAATGTCATCTTTACTGCAGTAGATGAAAATCAGTTCAAACTCATCTCTACGTGCCAACAAGCATAGAAAGCATGAGATGTCCTACAAACTGTACATGAGGGATAAGTCGTGTACGTGAATCAAAGCTACAAATGCTGGCCACAAAATTTGAAGAGTTGAAAATGAAAGAAGATGAGACTATTGCTGGACTCAATGAAGGACTCAGAGACATCGCAAATATGGCACATCAATTGAGAAAAAAATTAGAAAGAGTCTAAGTTGGTGAAGAAGACGCTGAGATCACTTCCCCAAAGATTTGCCATCAAAGTAACATCAATAGAAGAAGCAAGAGACGTGACCACAATTACTTTGGATCAGTTGATGAGATCACTACTAACCTATTAAATGACGTTAGAAAATCCAACGAAGGAGTTGGCATTAAAAAATTTGTCATCAAGAAACAATCATAAAGAGGATAGCGATGATGAAAATGAAGACCTTGCTTTTATCCCAAAGAATTTCTCATGGATGCTGAAAAAAGTGGTAAATAATGATTCTCAGGAAAGGTTTAATGGGAATAGATCACGGTTTCAAGATTTTGGCAACAATTATGGACCAGGGATGGAGCAAACCACTTTGCAATCCTTAAGAAATAAAAATGGCAAAGTATGGCAGTCAGGAAGGATTCAATGCAAATATTGTGAAGGGTACGTGAATATCCAGGCTGAATGTGCCAACACTCGGAAGAAGCAAGGAAAATTATACGCTACTCTATGGAGTGAAGATGATGAAGAGGAATTGATGGGTAATTATGTAGCTTTTGGAGAAAAATATCATGGAGATTTAGAAATTGTTACTCGATGTTCCAACATCGAACAAGAAGAAGTGGATCGATGTTCCAACATGGTTCAAGGTGTTGAAGTCTGATGTTCCAACACAGAGAATGTATGTAAAGAATACTCCTCGAGTGATGACGAAGACAAGGTTGTAAGTGATGAGGATGTCTATGTTTCTTATTAAAAGATGTATGAAATGTGGTTGAAAGTTGCTGATGCTAAAAAACTCTTAAAATGGGAGAAAAATCTTTTAGCTGAGGAAGGAAGAGAGATGACATCCCTAGTGGAACAACTCCAAAGGGAAATTGAGTTGTTGGTATTAAATATGAGTTTGATGACAAAGAGGGATGAAGTTGCTGAGACAGCTATTAAAAGACTGAATTCTGGAAAAACAAAATTGGATGACATTCTCACTATGGGTCAGAGTTTTGTAAATTGACAAGGGATAGGCTACAAAAAAATTGTATACCAGCACTGGGGTATTCAAAACAGAGGTTCAAGTTATAAAGAGAAAATTGGTCAAAACACGCCCACAAAAAGCTTTAATGTGTGGTTACTGTACCTATCAAGGTCATACAGATGACCATTGCTTTAAGCTTCTTAGATATATTATGAATGGACATCAGCCCACATCATGTTCCAACATGGATCAAGTGCAACAACCAAGGATGGTTAGAAAGGTTTGGATCCTAAAGCCCCTAAATTGTACTTTGTTGCTCACACTTACTTTATTGCACACCGTAAGGATTTGTGGTACCTTTATAGTGCATGTTCTCAACATATGACTAGATCTCAATAGTATCTAAAGAACATGGATTCATTACATTTGGCGATGGAAAAAAACATGGTAGTTGAAAAAAGTGAACTGCATGTTGAAGGATTCCCCATATTCACTAATGTTTGTTGGTGGAAAATCTAAAGGCTAAACCCCTAAGTATCTGCCAACTATGTGATAATAATATGACCATGGAATTCCATAAAGAGAAGTGCACAGTGAAACATGACAACAACAAAGTGCTTACCGGTATTTGGTCATCATACAAATGTTACTTGTTAGAACAAGAAATGAACTGCTTGAGTGTCAAATATGATAAGGTAGGTCTTACGGGTGACCATGTTCCAACATCAGATAATTTCTCAGATTAAAGACGTAATGATGTTAGAACATCAGATGAGGAAGATCTTACAGATGAAGCTGATGACTCTTATAACTTCAACGATGTTGGAACACCGTCCTCCCCAGAACTCTTCTATGTTCCAACATCAGTGCAGGTTGTATCAAGCAGAAGAAGGACTCGATCGATCCCTTGGGTTGATTATAGGGAACTTGTTGGTCTACAATGTTTTCTCTCCATCATTGAACCCAAGAATTATAAAGAGGCTCTACTTAATGAGTATTGGATTGTGGAAATGCAAGAAGAACTTGGGAAATTCAAACGCAATGATAATAAAGCAAGGTCAGTTGCTCAGGACTACACTCAGGTTGAAGGAGTTGATTTTGATGAGAAATTCGCATCAATTTCCAGGTCAGAATCTATATGCATTCTCCTTGCTATGGCTTGCACTATGAATTTTACTCTGTATTAAATAGTTTTTAAGAGTTCTCTCCTAAATGGTGTGGTTAATGAGGAAGTATGTCATCGACTCAAGAAGGTTTTAGATGGATCAAAACAAGCACCAAGAGCGTGGTATAAGCGACTCACTACCTTTCATATTCAGAAAGGTTATCGTCGAGGGGGAGAAGATCGCACCTTGTTTGTTTTTCGAGAATCATCAAATATACTGATTGCTAAAATCTATGTTGATGATATGATCTCTTTGTCTACTTCACCATCCTTGGTACAAGATAATGTGACTTTCATGCAGGCCAAATTTGAGAAGAATATGGTGGGATTATTTGCAATATTTCAGGCCAATCCGAAGGAATCTCACAAGACAGTAGTCAAAAATATATTTCGATATGTTAGTGGGACTTTTGAGTATGCAATATGGTATTCTAAGAATCAAGACTCTTAAGTGGTTGGTTATAGTAATTCTGATTGGGGTGGTAATGCAGATGATCAAAAAAGCACCACAAGTGGATATTTCTTTATTGGTGGAAGTTGGTGTGCACAATTGCTATGGATGAAACAAATGCTGAATGATTATGGAATTCAAGGAGAACCTCTTAAGGTTTTGTGTGACAATAAAAGTACAATTGATATGTCCAAAAATTCAGTCCAGCATTCTCGACAAAGCCTATTGATACAAGGCATCAGTTTATTCGAGATCAAGTTGAGAGGAAAGAAGTGGTGGTTAACGATGTTCCAACATTGGAAAATTTTGTAGATATTTTCACAAAGCCTTTGGACCCTGTAACTTTTGAGCTCCTCGGACAACACTTAGGCGTGTGTCTAATTTGAGGTATTTATTATCTTCTCAAGCTTTGTGTGATTTTATTTTTTTGTACATACATTAGAAAAATAAAAAATGGAAAGCAGAAAAAGAAAAAAATTGGAGGCGTAGTTGGACATGGTAGAAGTTGGTGTTGAAGGCATTATGGTGATTGATGTGATGACTAGTTGGTTAAAAGGTGATGGTTGAATATATCAGAGAGATGGCTCTTCCTGGTATTCTGGTTTAGGATGATGAGGAATTGGAAGGCAGTAATGATGGCATGTTCCAACACAGAGTATGGAGAAAGGTAGAGAAGATGTGGGCATGGAAATAGATGAGCCTGGTGTGATTAGAGATTCAAATGTTCAAACATCAGTAAATGTGGCTGGAGAATGTTATGATCTGGGTAGTGATCAAGTCTATGTTCCAACACTAGATATGGAGATAGGGGAAGAAAGTATTGATGGAGTGAAGGAAGTTTAGCATGGTGATGTTCCAACACCGATATAGATTGAGGGCGTTGATTCCTAAGCAATGAAAGGATTTGATGTTCCAACATCAGAGAAAGCAGGTGAAGATGAGAGGTGCCATGTTTCAGCATTTGAGAAAGCTGATGAAGTTGAGAGTTGCTGTGTTCCAACATCAGGAACTGGTGTTCCAACACAAGTTGAGCAGATTATTGAAGGTACTACGGATCAGAATGTAGAATTAGCAAAAGAATAAGTACAACCACCAAGAAAAAGATGAAAGCAGAAAGAGGACATCATTCAAGGGCAGCTCCCTCAGTCAATGATGCACTTAATTTTTTATTCTTTGGTGCATACTGCCATGAGAGATGTGATATTTTTTTAGAAGGATTTTAGTTGAGAGGACAACTGATTTGAGTGCACATGAGATGCATGGATTTACAACCTACATGAACTGTTTTGGTTTCAAGACCGTTGCCTTAATTTACAAGGAGTAAAACTGAGAGATTGTATAAGAATTTTTTAAAACTCAATGGGAGACAACATTGGTCCAGATTTTGAATAGTACAACAGAGTTTACATCAGAGGCAAGATGATCATATTCTTTTAGAAATTACTGGAGGATTTCAGTCTCAATGGAAACTCAAGCGAACGCTACTGCACCTAGCTTGACTACCAGGCATTTCTAGATTATTGTAAAATGTTGGATTCTCTTGAAATACTATAGCTCTTACTCGAGAAATTCCATACAATAGGACATATGATTTAAGACATATGCATAATCTGCCATGGAATCCCAAGGCTACAACTTCTAGTGTTGATGAGAAGAAGGTCAAGTTTGTGCAAAGTTGAGAGCTCTAGCCATTCAGATGGCAGCTTTGAAGGCAAAAAAGCCAGATTAGATAGGGCACAAATAGCTGCTCCTGAAAAGGTTTGAAGGCTTTGATATGACTGTGTTCCAACATAGGCTAGATATTTTCTTTCAGGAGGAGTTACATTTATTGGATATTTTTCTTTGATTTTTTGTGTCTATTGCGTTTGGCATGTTTATGGTCCCAAGGGGGAGATGTTTTGGATTTCTTGGATGACTTTATTGGCTCCGTTGGGTTGTTGTTCCAACATGCATATTATTCTTGGATGTTGAGGGAGTTCTGGAATTCAAGGGGATATATTATGTTCCAACATCCAGAGTGGTTTATTCTCGGATTTTGGTACATATGTGTTTATGTTGGTCCTGTGTTCCAACATGGTTTTCTGGGTAGCTAAGTACAGATTGTGATTTGATGTTCCAACATAGATGTTGAGGTCTTTATGTTTTTGGATCTGTGATATTCAGAATCATGTTCAAACATCCATATGTGGTTTTGTTGATTTCTATATTTGTATAGTTGTTGCGTTGAAAGTCCAAAAGATTGATGGGTCCATAAAATGCCAAAGGGGGAGATTGTAAAGTACATATTTGTTAATTGGCAATGTGTGGCAATTATGCAAATATGGTACTATTGTATTGCAACATCAAATAAGGAATTTCGGTGAAATAAGGAAATGTTGAAGACTGAATTCGAGAAGTGTACATCTCGTCCTAGTTGTATTTGAGTTGGAGAATACATCAGTTCCTATATCTGTGGGATTTGATTAATGTTATGGAATTGGAATATTCAGGTATGGTTTGGATATGGATGAGATATTCTAGTTATTCTAATTCCTTACTTAAAGGAATTCGGTTTTGTAATTCTTATCTCCAAGAGATTTGATTGTAATCAGAATACTATGTGGAGAATGAATATATTTGTAAAAGACTCCATGCGTACAAAACAGCCTATGTTAGAACATATGGAAAGCTAGGATTTAGAAGTTCTATCCGCATGAAGAATATTGTGTGGATACTACGGAAGTTTGGAGATTTCAAAAAAATATGATTATGCGTGTGATTGAAGCACATTTGGTTTATGGAAAAATCCCTACAAATATAGAATTTGATTTGATTTATGGAATATTATGGGATGATTGAGATAAAAAAAATCTCTTTATTTATGGAATTTGGATATGCTTCAGAAGCAGATTTGGAAATGGAATCTTGTGAAGACAAGTGTGGAGAATTCTAATCTGCTCATGGTATATATATTGATAGACATCACGGCTGTGTACTCACAGATTAATTGAAGGAAAATCCGCATCCATATTTTTTATGTTTCGAGAGGTACTACAGAGCCATTCGTCTGTGTTCCAACATGAACTTGATTTGTTGATCATGTTCAGAATCATATACCTTAATTTCTCGGGAGGAGGAGATCCAGTGTCAACAAGTTTTGAGGTCAGATGGAGTCTGATCAAGTCGGATCGGTAGCAAGGGGAGCTTGCTGGATTCACGTGTTATAATTAGATAAGATAAGTATATTATATGGTGTACTTTGTATTGTATCGTTCTGATTAGTGGATTCATTCAGAATTGGGTCGGGCCCCACAGATGTAGGTGATTTCACCGAACTGCGTAACCAAATCTTGTGTGTTCATGTTTTCCTTTGCTGCATACTTGGTTAGATAAGCGTTGTTGGAACACGGTAGTAATTATTGAACTAATTAGGTAAAACCAAATTTCAAGAAAAGTTGAAGTAACCTTTGTTCTCCATCAGTATAATATCAGGCCCAACATATATTATAACCCCTTGATTGAGTTAAATCTCATATTATCAAGCAGCAAAACTGAACTCAAAACCCTCTTAGGTATATGATATATCAACACAAACTGTATTCCAAACAATAGAAAGACAAGTATTTTCACTAAACCTAGGAAAAAATAAATAGAGGGAAATGAGCATTATTATTTTTTTTTTGAAGTTCTAACTAAACTTGAAAGAGACGATCAAACTGATGAATATTAAGAGCACTAGGCAGATTATAGCTACAAAAAGAAACAAACTTTAACTATAAGCAATACAATCTGTTTTATAGCCCCTGTATAGCGATCATGATCCAAATGTTGCTCAGAAAAGAAAGAAATTGTATCCATCTCTCCTTAAGAAGTACGATTTGGAAGCCATCACCAATTAAATTCTGACCATGATACAACTATCTATACATGTATGTTACTAGTGGAAAGAGAAAGATGTTCAAGAAGTATTTTGCACTTGGTCTAATCACTCTTTCCCAGGAGTCTCTTTTCTTCCTCAACCTGTTCGATCAGCACTTGCAGCTCCGCTTCTGTTAAGCTCTCCAATCTTTTCTCCATAACTTTGCTTTCATAGTCGCGTAGCTGCTTAGCGTAAGTCATCTCCTTATTTCCAACTCGAAATACATACGTAGATATCCATCCAAGAGTCAAACCTAAGACCAGAACCAATTGAACAACATTCCCAGCCACCAATTCATTGACTCCGACAAACTCTAATCCAGTCTTCAGGCCAACTCCTAAAAGAGTAACTCCAATACCGATCAACAAGACATCTTTTCTTGTATACCCGAAAGGCATCTTAGCTTGGTTAGAAGATTCATCCCCATTGCCATCAGAATTTGACGATATGTTACTCCTTGGGATTGAACTCACTTCCTTTCTAACCATGCCATATTGTTCTTTTCTATCTCTACCAAAAGATGAAGATTCCCTTCTACAAATTCGTCCACGGATAACTCTTTCTTTATTGAAGTGGTGAGAAGCTCTAGTTCCTGGTTCTAGTAATGAAAAAGAAGACAGACCCGCCAAAGGAATAGAGTTGAGTCTGCATAAAGTGGTGTTCTTTATGGGTGAACATGGTACAGAAGCCATGGTAACACCTTCAGTACAGTGCTGTAACTTTCTGCTTTTGTTTAAGTGGCTTTAAACCGTTGTCAGCAACAAAATGGGGAAATGAGCATTAAAAACCAGTTAAAATTTTATCATTCGTATTAATAGAAGAATCTGTCTTATGAAAGACGGTACTTTCATAACTCATGGAAAAATCAAGGTTTAAAGTGCAAATTCAAAAATGAATATAAATTTTTTGGGTTGCATGAATCGGGTTGTAAACTTTATAACTACTGCACGTTGCTTAATAAAGTTTTAATATCGTAACTAAGACCTTTTATTTTTTCTTATTATAATTAGATCTATCTTTTCATAAGTGTATGAAAAGACAGTTTTTTCCAACACATTGCCTTGATAGAAATGTTGGTCTAGTTTATACACAAGTAATGATATAGGTCTACATCTAGTAAACAAAATATACTAAGCAATACTATGTGTGCTAGTCTACTATTTGTTTTTTAAAATTAACCTATATTAATGGGAGGGTTATGTATTAGGTTCCCCAAACCTAAAAATGGTAAAGGATTCAACAAAAACTATCACAAGAGTGAACTGGCTTACTAGTTTCATCGTAAGCCAAAAACTATCACATCTTTATACAGTGGGAAATACCTTCACTTGGTCAAATAAGAGAAGACCTCCTACATTAGAAAGACTTGATAGGGCTCTAATTGACCATGGCTGGAATGAAAAATTTCCAAACAGCTCACTGCACACACTCAACAAACATTCCTCTAATCACTGCCCATTACCACTAACCATAGGGAGTAAAATTGCTTCATCGCCTAAGCCATTTAGATTCCTAGATGCTTGGATAAATAGGCCTCTACTGAAACAGATCATTGAAACTAACTGGTCAAAAACCATATCAGATGGACGCCGGTCACAAACCACCAGTGTTCCATCTTATGTCTCCTTCTCTTTGCCGCCGCCACTTGATTCGAGTGCTCGCGGTTGTAGTGGTCGAGGATCAAGTGCTTGATGGTTTGTAGGCTCGCAGGCTTGATGCTTGATGGCTCGAGGGCTCAAGCGCTCGAGGGCTCAAGGGCTCGAGGGCTTAAGAGCTTGAGTGCTCGAGGGCTTGAGGGTTCGAGGGCTCGAGGCTCGAGTGCTCGATGGTTCCAACCTGCATTTTCATTAAAAAAAATCAGCAGTATCCATTCAAGATTCTAATGGCAGGTATCTGTTGTTTGTCAAGAGCTAGAAGTCCCTTGGTTTTCTGATCAAGGTCATGGTAATTCAAAACTTTTGGTTCCTTATTCCTTCCTAGTTTACTTAATCTATCAGCAACCATATTTCCTTCTCTTAGAGTGTGTGTAATTATGATGTCCCCCATCATTTGTTTGATTTTAGATGCTAAATGATACAGTTCCCATGGGGCTTTGGTAGGGTCTTTCATTACTTCCAGAATATTGGCACAATCCGTTTCAAGGTATAAAACATTTAGGCCAAGATCAGCTGCTAAAATTAGTCCTTCTTTTAGACTCAGGAGTTCAACTTAGAAACTAGTTTTTGCTCTAACTGATTTATGACATGCCTTAGTCAAAGATCCATATTTATTCCTGATAACTATCTGAATACCACAGCCTACCCCCTGCTTCCATGATGCATCAAAGTTAATTTTGTATTCCAGTTTTGGTTTAGACCATGTGATGCATTTAATTTTGGGTACTGTTGGTTTTTTCATGGTTGGGATTAGACCAATTTGAACCCAGTGATGATCATTTATCTCTGTACTAACCTCTGGATTGGTGTAGAAGATGAGGAACATGTCTCTTTTGATGTTATGGATAATTTTTTCCCTATTTGGTCTAATATTTTCAAAAATGAAACTGTTTCTAGCTTTCCAGATTTGCCAACAGATGAGAGAGGGAAAGATGGTGATTAATGTGGAGTGTATTTTTGTCTCTCTATTATAAGACCAGTAATGTGAAAGTCTGTCAAAGATGGAGTTGAAATGTTGGTGCCTCAGTCCTATCATCTGGTCAAAAAATGTCCACATGTCTATGGCTAGAGAAAAATCATTGAAGCAGTGGCTAAGTGTGTCAATGTTGTTGCAAAGTGGGCATTTAGATGCAAGTGAAAAATTGCTGAAAATGAGTATGTCATCAAAAGGTAAAATTGCATTTGAAAGTTTCCACATAAACATAAAAATTTTCTTTGGCAGTTTTGATAATCATACCTTCTTCAGAATTCTGATTTCTGATTATTGTGAGGCTACTATCTTGTATGCAGACTTGAAACTGAACTCTCCATTGTTTGATGACTTCCATATTAACCTGTCCTGTCTGAATGGGTGTACCTGCAGCTTCATCATCATGTGGAAGATGTGATTAGGTAATGTATTAAAAGAATCTAGGAAGCTTGACTTCATGTTTACAAAATGTTGGATTGTAGTGTAGGGTGGAACCACTGTATATATAGATGGGTCTACATAGTCTTGCAGTGATCCCATACCAGTCCAATTTGTAGTGAAAATATTTGCTAAACCATTGCCATGTATTATCCTTGTTTGGCTTTCAGCCAGCTGGTTTACTTTTGATTCCTTTTCCAGATTTGGGATTTTCTTTGATTTTCAGGGATGGACCATAAGAATTTAGCCCATAGTGTCTCTCCTTTTTGTATTTTCCACCACAATTTAAGGGAGAAAGTCCTGATTAGGTCTTTAATGTTTCTAATCCCAATACCATTTTTGTTTACTGGATAACTCATCTTTGTAATGCTTCTCCACACTTTTTTAGGACCATATTCATGCTCTCCCTAGAAGAAATTGGAGATTTTCCTGTTTAGTTTCTTTATTACTGATTGTGTTGGGGACATGACAACCCATAGATGCTGTGAGAAAACAAAAAGGATAGATTTTACGAGTGTGAGTCTTCCAGCAGTACTAAGCCATTTGTTTTTCCAAGATTTCAGTTTTATCTCATATTTTTTCATTAGAGGCTCAAAATATATCTCTTTGTAATGCCAGTGTAGATATGGCACCCTAGATATGTAAATGGAAAAACACCTCTGGACATTCCTAATGAATTTTTGATCATTCTTAGATGTGTTAAAGAGGTATGTTTACTTATGAAATTTTTTTCCATAGTTAATCTGTTGGTCACTGTATTCCTCAAAAACATGTAAGAATGCTTTGATTCTTTTTATGGAAGTCTTTGTGGCCTGGAAGAAGATGATTGTGTCATCTGCATAGCATAGGTGTGTGACAGTGTTTTCATATGCAGGATTTTTAAAAAGATTGATCTTCTTATTTTGGAAACAAAAAGCCAAGCTTCTAGAGAAGGATTCTGAAAAAATATTGAATAGTAAGGGGATAAAGGGTCTCCCTGTTTGATTCCCATTGAAACTTGGAAAAAACCTGCAGGTTTGGAATTGATAATAATAGAGAACCATGCACTAGATAAGTTATTTAGGATCAAATTGATGAATTGGTCCTGAAATCCAAACTCGAAACCCTCCAATCTCCACAAATCTCCCTTCCACTCAAAATCTGAAACCAATTCTTCAATACAAGGGAGAATCGGCTGTGCTCTTCTCTCCTGAGCAAGTATCGGAGCTGTCCACTCACTACGCAAATGCTCTAATTGGGAATTTCCCATGAGGAAGGCCGACAATGGATAAGCTAGAAGCTGATTTCAAGACTGCAGGTTTCAGCGGAAGCTACCAACTGGGAGCAATTGATTTCAAAAACATCCTAATCAGGTTCCAAGTGAAGGAAGACTTCCAACGCTACTGGATCAAGGGGGTTTGGTCGCTTAATGGTCAGAAACTTAGGTATGGCCACAAACCATACCTAAGAGTGTGCTAGTCTACTAATCGTGGTGAAGGCTGCTCTTGCATTTCTGTCTATTTTGTGGCTTCTTCGATTGCTTGAATTTTTAGTTTCAAAGCATCGTTGGACATGTCGTGGGATTTTAACGTAGCTATCTTCCTTGGTGACAAGTCACCCAAAAGTACTTTCTTCCGGAAATCAGTATTCTTCTCATCCTTGAGATTGAACATGATGGATATGTACTTTTGTTTGTTGGGTCCGTAATAGGATCCCCATACCTTAAAAAATTCCATCTCTACCACAATGGAAACAACAAAAGCTTCATACTCTCCTCAGTCAGTCACCTTGCACAACGAGTTGGCAATTTTTTCCCAGGTAAGGTCCCTGGTTTTGTCATTTTTTTTCGGCAATAGTGGCATCCCCAGTGCCTCAGCCAGAATCAAGACTCCATTGTTCTCCTTAGGATTTGGTATTGAAGCTCATTTCTTGTTTAAAATGGGCCTGAAACCGAGTGCTTGATTTGTATGTGCATAAATTTTCAAAATTGGATGCAGGTGTGCATGTTGTCTAATTTGGACACCAGGGTGGAGGACGCATTCGGAGAATGTGTATATTTTTTTTCCGGTGGTGATATTTTCATTTTTTTCCTGGTGTGTATTATTCATTTGATTTCCTTAGAATGCGTCCTCACCTTGATTAATTTTTTTTGATTTCCAGAAATATTTGAGAACGCTGTCGTTGAATGCGTCCTCACCTCGAGGGCTAGAGGTAGAGGCTCGAGGGCTCGAGGTAGAGGCTCGAGGGCTCGAGGTAGTAGACTCGAGGGCTAGTGGTAGAAGCTTGAGGGCTCGAGGTAGAGACTCGAGGGCTCGAGGTAAATGTTTGAGGGCTTGGGGTAGAGACTCGAGGTCTTGAGGTAGAGGTAGAGGCTCAAGGGCTCAAGCTAGAGGTTCGAGGGCTCAAGGTAAAGGTTCGAGGGCTCGAGCTAGAGGTTCGAGGGCTAGACTTAGAGGCTCGAGAGATAGAGGTAGAACTCGAGGGCTAGAGGTGAGAAGAATGGTTCAATTCTGAAAATCTGGGCATTTCAAGGATAGATTGGAATGCGCCCTCATCGATGTGGCAGCAACCGGAAGGTTGGAGGACGCATTTCAAGAATGTGTCCTCGTCGACGTGGCGGCCGCAGAGGGAAATTTTGGAAATAAATGCGAAGAAAAAAACAAGAGAAAAGTGCATATATAACCCTATATAATTGATGAAAGTGCAGATATAACCCTGCGATAATTGAAAGTGCAAATATAACCCTGGTCAGTCAATGCCGGAATAATGGCTTTAGGGTTATATTTGCACATATGTATAGTAGTTAGGGTTATATTTGCACATATGTATAATAGTTAGGGTTATATTTGCACTAAAAAACAACTTAGGGTTATATTTGCACTTTCTCCAACATATAGGGTTATATCTGCATATTACCCAAAAAAATAAAATGCAGAGGACGCATTTGCTAAATGCGTCCTCGAGAAATCTTTTAAAAAAATGGAGGATGGGGAATGCATTTGTCAAATGTGTTCTCCACATTTGAAGCCACTGTTGGATACTGTAGCCACACTTATAGAAATTTCCCTTGATTTTCATGGTAGGTTTTGTGGTTGAACGGGAGTTGTTTTTTTCATTTTGACAGAAGAACCACTGAGTTGGTGGAAGCAGTTGCATTCATACACTCTTCTCACCATGGCCTGGTGATGTGCCCATTTTATACGGTTATATTAGGGTTTTTGGGATTAACTTTTGTACACTTTTGTGCTCTAAATGTGACATTTTGCCTTGAAATTATCTAAGGAGGGTTAAAAGCGACTTTGACGTTTTTATCACTTTTTAGAGAATTTTGTGTGACAAGGTAATTTGTTTGAAGAATTTGACAACTTTGAAGACTTTGAAGAATATCTTTGAATATTTTAAGATTTGAAGACTTGCATTTGAGCTTTTTGAAGATATGAAGAGTTGAAGAGGTGAAGAAAGGAGAGCAAAGCAAAGGGTGAAGGATGATCTACGTTTTGAAGCAGAGTTTTCAGAATTTTCCGAGAATAATCAGCCTCCAAGAGTGGTACCATTGGATTCCTCTTCTCGAGTACTATAAAATCGACTACAAGAACTCCCAAAACGGATCAACGGTTCACCCGGAGGAAGCAAAACAAAACAGGACTAAATTTTACTGATCTTGTCGCGACTCGCGATGCTTCGTCGCGACTCGCGAATTTTGCCCTGCAGCCTGCGTTTTTCTCCCCTTTTTCTTGTACTATAAATACCTCTTCACCCACTTCTTCCCAACACTCTAAGCCCGACTTGGGGGCTTCAAACCCTAGTTTTTCACCATTTTCTTCCATTTCTTCTTCTTTCTTTGTAGATTTTTGTTCTATGTTATGGGTTTTAGTTCTCTAGCTTAGTTTTATCTTGGGAGCAAAGGATTGAAGCTTCCATTTCTATGTAGTAAGAACCATTATATCTATCTATTTGGTGTTTTTGCTATTGTGCATTTATTGAGCTTTGAATGTTAATTGTTAATTGCATTGATGTTGTTGGGAGCTTGAGTATATGAAATACTTGTATGAATTGCTTGCTAGGGTTTGGGAAGTGGGTTGATTTCTCCCCTTTTCTTGTTAGGAATATATGAGTATGATTTAGAGCTTCTTAAAAGATGTTGGTGTGTTGATAATTGCTAGATGAATGTGATGATGTCGAACTCATTGTCATGTTTGTTTTAGGTAGCAAATGAGAGAGGTCCATGAATGTAGATCGTTCTTGACTAATCTTGTGTAAATGCATGAATTGGTTAAATGCTTAGACACGGTGTAGTGGTTATAAGTGTTGCTAAGCTTGTTGATTCTTCGTGCTAAATGCCATCAATGAGATACTCTTAGTAATAAGGGAGTCATTGGTGAGGTTTGACAAGAGATGTCGAATTCACTCTTGCAAACTACTACTTAAGAAGGATGGAAGATTTATCTTCACAATAAGTAGTTGAAGTATTGAACAGATTGTTTCACTCGTTCTTGAAGCCTTTGTTATTTAGCATTTATGTATTCTTGATGGTATGTTTCACTTCATTTATGCCATGGGTTGTTTGAGAATAGGAAGTGTTCTTATGATTGAAATGTTCGGGTGTTAGGAAAGTGACGAATTCCTTAGCTCCTTTGCATGAAAATCTATGAGCATGAGCTTAGAACTTCTTGTGCATAATGTGTTGTGATTCTTGCTAGATAAGTATGTTAATGTTAAGTCAAGTAATGAATGTGATAGAATGAGTGAATGGTTCAATGATCTACATTAGGTTTGGAAGTGGATATCAATTGCCCCCAAGGCTTTGTTTTAGTAGTTTTAAAACCCTTTTTCTTAGTTTTGTTTGATGATTAGCATAGTTACTTAACCTTGCTAGTTATCTTGTCTTTTAACTTTCATAGCTTAGGAAAACCAACCATCCAAACCCCCCATTTTTACATGCTTTTATATGTATGTATATATATCTACTCCTAGCCTAATATCAGCCTTTTGTGCCTAAACGCTTAGGAAGATCCCCCTTCTTCGTGGACGACCCCGACTTGCCGCTATCTACTTAGTTGTAGATAGTAAGCATAAAAGGGCTTATAAATATTAACTTTGAGAGGTACGGCGACGACCTCCCACCTGGATCACAAGGGAAGATTGTTCACAAATTTTATTGTTAGGGTTGTTCTTCATGTGAGTGAGATGGACTCCCATGTTGGTCTTGATGCAACCCAATTTGTCGCTGCCGCTGTCCCGCCATCTGTGGCCTAAATCTACAAGATAAAACCCCCAAAGGTGTCCAGGAGGAAGATGCTTCGATGACCAAGTAAGAAAACCGGATTACAAGAGTGTAATTGGGAATCAATAGTTGAGTTTGTAGGGTTACATTTAGCCTTTATATAGGTAGGCAAGTAGGACAACTTTCTTGTTTGCTTGTGGAGCAAGTACTTCTCCCTTGGGCCGGCCTAAATGATATTTTCCAAAGGATAATACTGGGAACCCGGGCTGGATGCACTTAGGCACTTAGCCCCATTACGAATTTACACATTATCAATAAGCCCCTGGAAAGTTGACGGTTTGGCCTTCAAATATATCCCAAGAGCCAGGGTTCGAATTTACGTCCTCCCCCACAAATTCAGTGACTTGCCCTTTGACGAGGTTGCTTCGAATTTATCATTAAATGGGGGAACAACCTTCAAAATCCCACACTGTTTCAAGGGTACAATTTTTGTGCCCCTGCAATGCGGTAAAGGTTCATTCTAGGGATGGATTCGGAATCCTCCACTTTATCTTCGAGTTTGTCTTTTGAGCAGTTTTATTTGTTGGGGGTCCGACCTTAGCTTTCTAATCTATTTTAGAGCACAAGGGCCAGGCTTCCACCCTGCTTATTTTTCAGGGGAGCTTTGAGCTCCTGGGGTTTGGCCCTCAACTTTCTAATCCGTGATAGAATTTGAGGGCACGGTTAAACCCCTTTTTTATTTTACAAGCCCCAATGTTAGGAATACACGGTCTGACCCTCAGCTTTCTAATATGTGCTAGAATTTGAGAGAATAGCTTCGACCCCTTTTTTATTTTACAAGGGCCTTCGGGCTCAAGTAGTTAGGAATATGGGGTTCGACCCTCAGCTTTCTAATCCGTGCTAGAATATGAGGGCTTGGCTTCGATCCCGTTTATTATACAAAGGAGCTTTGAGCCCCAGTGGGGTTTAGCCCCCAGCTTTCTAAATTGTGCTAGAATCTAAGGGCCTAACTTCAACCCTTTTTACTTTACGAGGGGCCCTCGGGCTCCTGTAGTGATACGTGGGAGGATTTGACTCTCGACTTTCTAATCTGCATTAGAATCCGAGGACCTGGCTTCAGCAAGGGAAGTGGAAAGGTCACGGGGGCGTGATGGCCACTCGTACTTTTGAGCGCATGTGATCCAGGCTGGATTTCATGTGTGCCACCTTCTCCATTAATGCCTAGGGATTCTCCCCCACACGGCCCATTTACTCACGTAGTCAATTATTATGAGGTAATTTTTACCTTTTATTCCCTCTATATAAGGCACTTCTCAATGCTTCTCCTCACTCTTTACTCACTTTCAAATTTCAAACTTTTCTTTCTCTCTCTCTCTCTCTCTCAGAGCGGTTTAGGGCATTTTTCTCCCATTAACACTTCCAGAGAGCTCCGATCAAACTCCGGCTGTTAATTAGTGAGTTTCCCCTCATCTGACCTTTTTTCCTCTTATTGAAATGTCGCAAAAAACCGTTGGAGAGACAATGCTCAATTCCGGCCTATTTTTTTGCCATTTCCCCCACCAGCAAGGTTGAGAGTTGTCATCTGCCAGATTTTGGTGCCTTTCCATCGTCAGCTACTGGTCTCAATTCAGTCGGTAGGGAAGGCGGAGAGAGCTCTGCCGAATGCCTAGTGCCACCAAGGGGGTACTATCGTAAGTGGGTCACTTTGAGATCACAGATTCCAAGGGAGGCCAGGGTTCATAAGAATAAGGAGGGGGGTTACCTTTTGTTTTTGAAATAATTTTAACCCCAATTATCGAGAGCCCCCAGCTGGTTCCCAAGGAAATATCCCAGTTGCTATTATCCCTTCCCTTTTCAGTCAAGCTTCTAGATGACCCGCGGTTGGAAATCCTTCGAGAAGACGAAAACCCTAAGGAAATGAGACCTGGGAGGTGCACCTTTTACGAGCGCGACTTCAAGTTTGGGTTCTGATTTACCTTGCCCCCTATCCTCTCTCAGCTTTTCAAGGAGCACCGGGTTAGCCTAGCCTAACTTCATTTAAATGTCATACTCATTACCATGTCATTTATAACCAGATGTATTAGCTTAGGTATAACCCTTAGCTTCGAACTCTTTAGGTCCCTTTACTACCTTTTGACTAGTTGAGCCGTGATGCATGGGGATACAAAGATTAGTTGGATCTTTACCCTTAGCAATAGGTTTTCCGATTATCCCATCAAGATCTCCTCGAACTGGAAGGGGTGGCACAAAACCCCATATACAATTTCGATAGTGAATGTGAGAACTACTATGGTCCAGCGTGGAATTCGAATCCCAAATTTTAGAATGATGCCAATTATTTTTCTTTGGACAGCGTGGTAGCAAATAGGGACATGCTGTTAGGCAAGCCATTCGATATTTCAAAAAATTGCGACTATGTCTGATGAGATGTCAAATGCATGTATTTTCCAAAGCATTTAACACTCTTTTATCATATTTTTGTTGTAAGATTTCTAGATTTAAGTAGGTTTACATGATAAGGGGTTTAGATGACCATTTTCGGGTTTTATATCTAAATCCTTCATTTTGTAACCTACGTTTAGTCTAGTGGATTTTTGGTCCTTACGAGCATCTAGATTCCTTTTTGTAAGCTTAATTTGTATATTTCTCGCAAGGACATAGGAGTGATTTAGTTAAGGCCATTCTAAATGATGGTAGAAGATGGAAGGCCACTCACAAAGTGGAAGAAGATAAAGTGAAGAAACGAGAGCAAAGCAAAGGGTGAAGAATGATCTATGTTTTGAAGCAGATTTCTGAGAATTTTCCGAGAATAATCATGCTCGAAGAGTGGTACCATTGGATTCCTCTTCTTGAGTACTATAAAATCAACTACAAGAACTCCCAAAATGGATCAACGGTTCACCCGGAGGAAGCAAAACAAAACGGGCCTTTTTTCCATCGCGATTGGCGATGAGTGTGTCGCGACTCGCAAAATGTTAACCTGAGAGCTCACAATTTCCTGATCTGGTTGCAACTCGCGATGGAGGCGTCATGACTCACGATAATTTCCCTTCAACTTGCATTTTACTCCCTTTTTTCTTGTACTATAAATAGCTTTTAACCCCCTTCTTCCCCAACCCTCTAAGCCCAACTTGGGGGCTCCAAAACCCTAGTTTTTCACCATTTTCTTCCATTTCTTCTTCTTTCTTTGTAGATATTTGTTCTATGTTATGGGTTTTTATTATCTAGCTTAGTTTTGTACTTGGGAGCAATTGATTGAAGCTTCCACACCTATGTAGTAAGAACCTCTATTTCACTCTTTCTTGGAGCATTTGTTATTTAGCATTCATGTGTTTAAATGTGATGTTTTACTACATTTATGCTATGGTTTGTTTGAGTATATGAAGTGTTTGTATGATTGAAGTGTTAGGGTGGTAGGAAAGTTTCATATTTCTTAGCTCTTTGACATGAGAATCCAAGAACACGGAATTAGAATTTCTTGTGCATAATGTTTTGTGATTCTTGCTAGATAAATATGTTAATGTGGATTGTTCTCAAGTTTATCCTATAGATGCAATGCAAGGTTAAATCTTAAATGTGGCTTGTTCAAGGTTTAGCCTAATGAATGCTATGTTTGGTTAAATGGCTATATCTTTGGTAGAAGGCTTGTTGTTATCAAATCTATGGTCCTTAGTGTATAATGTCGTTGATGAAATACCTTTATGATGTGGTTTGCCTAGAGTTATTATCAATGAGGTTTGCAAATGGTCGTTGTTTGTCTTTGCAAATTACTATTAAGAATGAGTGAATGTTGATCTTCGAATGGGAAGTTTTAGCATTCCCCATAGGTAACGAATGTGATAGAGTGAGTGAATGGTTCAATGATCTACATTAGGTTTGGAAGTGGATAGTAATTTCTCCCAAGGCTTTATAATTTGTACTTTTTACCCATTTTTGTTAGTTTGTTTGATGATTAGCATAGTTACTTAACTTTTCTAGTTAGTCTGTCTTTTAATTCATAACTAGGACCACAACCAACCAAAACCCCTATTTATACTTGCTTATATATATATATCTACCTCCTGCCTAATATCAACCTTTTATGTTTAAACGCTTAAGAAAATCCCTCTTATTCGTGGACGACCCTGATTTGCCACTATCTATTTAATTGTATTTAGTACGCATAAAGGGCTTATAAATTATAACTCTGAGAGGTACGGCGATGATCGCCCAATGTCTGGCCAGAAAAGGTCTATGAGTGGATCTACAGTCAGGAGCTTGTTTTGATTAAACCCCCTCCTCCGATGGATCTGGGAGGTCATCGCCGTACCTCTCAAAGTTACTATTTTTAAGCCTTAAATGCTTCCTATCTACAATTAAGTAGATAATGGAAAGTCGGGGTCATCCACAAGAAGAGGGATCTTTCCTAGTGTTTAAATATATATAGCGGAAAACATACTAGGCATAGACAAATATAAATACATATAAAAGTATGCAAAAGGGGAGGGGGTTTGGTTGTTTTTTCCTAAGTTACCAAATTTAAAGACAAGTTCACTAACAAGCAAGGGAAACTAGTAAACAAACAACAAACTATGAGAATGAGATTTAAAACACAAGTTACGGAACCTCGCACAATTGACTCCCACTTCCAAACCTCTTATCCATCACTGAACATGCAACCTATTTATTACTTTCACTACTTGTTGTGAAGAAAAATCTTCTACCCTTGTTAGATAGTTGTTTGCAAGAGTGAATTTGACATCTCTTATCAAACCTCACCGATGTGTCCCTTCTTCGAAACACGACTAAAAGTATCTTATTGATGGCATTGAGCATGAAGAGCCAACGAGCTTGGTAACACTTATAAACACTACACTGAGTCTAAGCATTGAACCAATTTATGCATTTACACAAAATTAGTCAAGAACGTTCAATGTTCATAGACTTCTCTCATTTGCTACAAGGAACAAACATGACAAAGAGTTCAACATTATCATATTTATCTAGAAATTATCAATCCATCAACATAATCAAAAGCTCTAAATCATACTATTGGATTTCCTATCAAGAAAAAGGGAAACCAACCCATTTTCCCAAACCAAGCATATCAAATAAGTACTTCATATACTCAAGCTTTCAAGAACATTAATGACATTAACAAACACATTTAATGCTCCATAAGTGCACATTAGTAAAGGCATTAAATAAGCTACAATATGTTCTTAAGACATGGGTTTGGAAGCCTTGGTCAATTGCTCCCAAGAACTAGATTTAGCTACTACAAATCATACTAACATCCATAGACAAATTCATAGAGAAGTAAAGAGATAAAAGATGAAGAACCTAGGATTTTTTGATGAGAAAGTTCAGCCAAGAAGAGAAGATTGGAAGTGGGTGGCCAAAAATTCCTTTTATAGTCCAATAGAGAGAGGAAAAGAAATCTAAAAAGAAAAATTGCAGCAGGTGTCGCTCGGGCGAAAATGGCTTCGCTCGAGCGGGCTGCTTATCTTTACCATTTTTTGCGCCTATTCCTCTTTGCTTTGTCACCTTGCCTTCTTGCCTTCAAATCTTCTATTCCTCTAGTCTTCAATAGCTCAATTGCAACTCTTCAAATCTTCAAAGCTAGTCTTCTAAGTCTTCAAAGCTAGTCTTCAAAGTCTTCAAGAGATGGTCAGTCTTCAAAAATGCCTCTAACTCAAATTTGCTCAAAAGCAGGATCTATCTTATCAATCTTGGCTTGGCCTCTTTCTTCGTCATCAAATGACGAAGCGCTGCATGGTCAGTGTACACAATAACTTTTGCGCCAAGTAAATAAGATCATAATTTTCCAAAGAAATTAATTCCTTTTTCGTGGTGGAGTAATTTCTTTTGGCCTTATTGAGAGACATGGATGCATAGTAGATGACGTGAGGCGCTCTTGCCACCCTTTGACCAAGCACCACTCTGACAGCGTAATTACTAGCATCGCACATGATCTCAAAAGGCAAAGACCAATCTGGGGGTTGTATGATAGGGACCGAGACTAAACTTTCCTTCAATGTAGCGAAAGCCCCTTTACAACCCTAATCTATCACAAATTTCACCTTCCTTTGCAACAATTTACACAAAGGAGATGCTATCTTTGAAAAGTCCTTGATGAACCGGTGGTAAAACCCTGTATGACCAGGAAAAGAACGCACTTCGCGCACATTAGTAGGATAAGGCAAATTTTGAATCGTGTCTACCTCTACCTTGTCTACCCCAATACCCTTAGAGGAGCCAACATGGCCTATTACAATGACTTGCTCTACTATAAAATGACACTTCTTAGAATTTAGCACGAGATTAGCATCAATGCAACGTTTAAGAACTTGTGCTAAATTTGCTAAACAGTTGTCAAAATAATTACCACGAACAGTGAAATCATCCATGAATACCTCAATAAAGTTTTCAACAAATTGTAGGAAAATGCTTACCATAGACCTTTGGAAAGTACCAGGGGTGTTACATAGCATAAAAGGCATACGCCGGTTAGCAAACGTACTAAAGGGGCATGTGGAAGTTATCTTTTCTTGATCTTCCGGGGCTATGGCTACTTGAAAGTATCCCGAGTACCCATCCAAAAAGCAATAGAATGGGTGACTTACTAACCTCTCGAGCATTTGATCAATGAATGGCAAAGGGAAGTGATCTTTTCGGGTTTCCGCATTTAGCCTCCGGTGGTCAATGCAAACACGCCACCCGTTTTGGACTCGGGTGGGCACCATTTCACCTTTATAATTTTTTACTACCATCACCCCACTCTTCTTGGGTACCACTTGAGTTGGGCTCACCCTCTTACTATTCGAGATTGGGTATATCATACCCTCTTGGAGTAACTTGAGGATTTCCGCCTTCACCACTCCATCATAGGTGGGTTCAATCGGCATGGGGGTTGCCGCATGGGCCTTGCATCTTCCTCCAAAAAAATTTGATGCATGCAAGTGGATGGACTAATTCCCTTGATGTCGGTAATAGTCTATCCAATTGCTTACTTATTCTCCCGTAACACCACTATTAACTTTTCCCTCTTGCTCTTGGGTGAGCTTGTTCAAAATGATGACCAGGAGCGTCTCCCCTTCCCCAAGCAATGCATATTTAAGGTAACTTGGTAAAGGCTTAAGCTCTATCACTGGAGCTTTCACAAGTGATAGGAGGAATTCCGGTTCCTTGGGTTCCTCCAAGAGTAGAGGATGAGGGTTTGAGAGGGTCGGTCTCATCTTCTCAAGCAATTTCATATTCTCAAAGCTTTCCTTCAAGTTAGTGCTCATAGAATATACATTGTATGCATCATCACTATCACATTGCAAAGAAACTAACAAGGAATCATCACCAAATAGCTCAAAAACATCTTGCACAATATCTTCAACAACATCTAAAACGTGGTAATCATATTCTTCACTAGGATACTTCATAGAGTCGTTTATGTTAAACTCTACTTTTATCCCATCAAATTCCATGGTGAAGGTACCATTATGCATATCAATAATTGTCCTAGAAGTTTTCAAAAATGGCCTCCCCAATAAAATTGGGGTGGCATGTTTATTATGCTCTACGTCAAGGAAATAAAAATCCCTGGAAAAACTAAGGAATCCACCTTAACCAACACGTCCTCGACAATACCCTTAGGGTATCGGCCAATTGGATTAACACCCCAATTTTGTGCAAAGTACCCAAGTTGAGGCTTTCATACAAAGAGTAAGTAACCACATTTATCGATGCACCTAGATCAAGCATGGCTTTTTCAAAATGCGTGTTTCCTATTATGCAAGGGATTGTGAACATGCCGGGGTCGCTACACTTAGGGGGTAGCTCTTTTTGACACAAGGTGGAAACATGCTCATTTTCTCCACTTTCAACTTATTCTTAGCTCTTTGCTTTCTATTTACAACACATAATTCCTTAAGAAATTTAGCATATCTAGGAATTTGTTCAATGACATTCAAGAGTGTGATATTTACCTCACATCTACGAAAAGCTTCGTAGATGTCCTTGTTGTCCTTATTCCTTCTCTTGCCTTTCAAAGCTTCCAGCAATGGTGGTTCCAGCACATATGGAGGAATGTCTTCCACTTTTTCCTTCTTGTGAGGAGGAGATGAAGGTACGGAAATGGAGGTTGATTTTTCAACAATGACCTCATTTTCCTTCTCCTTCCCCTTCCTTGCTTTCTCCTTGACCAAATTCTCTGCCTTTTCTTCAACCTGTTTCTCAATCACCTCAATCCTTATAGGTGCCTTTTCAAAAACTTCATCACTCGGGGGAGTGCCAACCTCTCTACCACTTCTCAAAGTGATAGTACTAGCATTTTGGTGGGGATTTAACTCCGGTTGTAATGAAAGTTTACCTTTTTCCAATGCTTCCATACGATTCACCGCTTGTGCTATTTGAGTCATTTGAGTTTTCAAGTTTTTGATACTCGCCTTGGCTTCATCTTGGAATTTTTATCCTTTTTTCGCACACATACTCAACCTATGAATGGCTTGTATCACCTCACCCTTTGAAAAAACTGAGCTCTCCCCTTGATCATGGGGTTTGTCTTGAAGCCTTTTGTATTGTTGTTGAGGTGGCCGGGATTGTTGTTGAGAATGATGATATGGTTGAGAATTTTGGCCTCCTTGAGAGTTTCCAAGATTTAACATGTGGCACATTTCCAGGCTTGGTCATCAAGGATTTCACCATAGAGGTAAGGGCCTTGGTCCTCGAGCTTTCCACTATTGGAAGGGTCACTTATGGGCATTGTATTTCTTCTTCTTAAATCAGTCCTCAAACTAAAATTTCTTGACTCCTAGGCCAACTCCTCAGATAAAGCCATATCCTCCGTTGAAGTCTTGTTTCCAAGGGTACCACCACAAGAGCTTCTCACTAGTCTTTGGTTCTCATCAAGAAGATCATTGTAAAATAGTAGACCAAGTCTCCCTCCGAATATCCATGGTAAGGCCACATCGAGAGAAGTTTCTTGAACCCCCTCCCAATAGTAAAAAAATGACTCTTCATGCCATTGGAGGATATTGCTAATGTCTTTTTCAAAGCGTTGGACCTTGTGACCGAGAAGTACTTGGCATGAAATTTCATCTTCATGTCAAGCCAACTTTTGATATTTTTGGGTGATAGGTAGTGAAGCCAATCCCTTGCACCATCCCTCAATGTGAATAAGAATGCCTTCAATTTGTAGAAGTTTTCATCTGCTCCGTGGGAAACCGTACCACCACATAAAAAGAGGAACTCTATAAGATGATTGTTGGAATTTTCCTCTTACCTACAAAGGAAGATATGTAGCAAGTTTATAAACTCGGTCTTGAGATCAAAATGCCGCTTGGTCCAACCAAAGGATACTCGATGCACATCGGTTGTTGATCAAGGTTGGGAGCCATAACATTCCTCAATAAGGCTTGCCTCAAAGGAATAGCTCCCCCAAGAGGAGGATGTCTCCCTTGAAGAGGGGTATGTTGAGGTCCTCCTCCCGGATGATCATCTTCATACTCATGTTGATACTCCATAGAAGTGGAAGTATCTGCAAAATGGTCACTAGGAGGGGTGTTATTCACACTTTCCAAAGAAAGCCTACTAGCCCATCTCAAATTCAACTCTAACTCGGGGTCGTAGTGTAGGGGTTCTTGTGAAGAGAATTGAGTACGAACCATACACCAAGAACTCAAAAAATACGTCTCCAAGGCAAACGGAAATGGCAAGTCAGCTAAGAAAAAAAATAAAGCAAACCAACAAATATTTACAACTAGCATAAAATCACACATAATGTACCTAAACACTTAAAAATAAATGCTTCTTCCTCGGCAGTGGCACCAAAATTTGGGAGGTCGTCGCTATACCTCTCAAAGTTACTATTTTTAAGCCCTAAATGCTTCCTATCTACAATTAAGTAGATAATGGCAAGCTGGGGTCTTCTACGAGAAGAGAGATCCTTCCAAGTGTTTAAACATATATAATGGAAAACATACTGGGCACAGAAAAATATAGATACATATAAAAGAATGTAGGGGAGGGGGGTTGTTGGTTTTTCCTAAGTTACCAAATTTAAAGACAAGTTCACTAACAAGCAAGGGAAACTAGTAAACAAACAATAAACTAAGAGAACGAGATTTAAAACACAAGTTACGGAACCTTGGGCACAATTGACTTTCCCTTCCAAACATCTTATCCATCGTTGAGCATTCAACCTATCTATTACTTTCACTACTTGTTGTGAAGACAAATATTTTACCCTTCTTTGCAAGACTGAATTCGACATCTCTTGTCAAACCTCACCGATTACTCCCTTAGTCGAAACACGACTAAAAGTATCACATTGATGACATTGAACACGAAGAGCCAACTAGGTTGATAACACTTATAGATACTACACCGGGTCTAAGCATTGAACCAATTTATGCATTTACACAAGATTAGTCAAGAAAGTTCAACGTTCATAGACTTCTCTCATTCTTTACAAGGAACAAAAATGAAAAAAGAGTTCAGCATTATCATATTTATCTAGAAATTATCAATCCATAAACATAATTAAAAGCTCTAAATCATACTCTTAGATTTCTTATCAAGAAAAGAGGAAATCAACCCATTTCTCCACCCTAACAAGCATATCATATAAGTACTTTATATACTCAAGCTTTCAAGAACATTAATGACATTAACAAACACATTGAATGGTCCATAAGTGCACATTAGTAAAGGCATTAAATAGGCTACAATATGTTATTAAGACATAGGTTTAGAAGCCTTGGTCAATTTCTCCCAAGAACTAAATTTACCTACAACAAATCATACTAAAATCCATAGACAAAATCATAGAGAAATAAAGAGAGAAAAGATGACGAACCTAGGGTTTTTTATAAGGAAGTTCATCCAAGAAGAGAAGATTGGAAGTGGGTGGCAACAAATACCTTTTATAGTCCAAGAGAGAGAGGAAAACAAAGCTAAAACGAAAAGTGCAGTTGGTGTCGCTCGGGTAAAAATGGCTTCGCTCGAGTGGGCTGCCTATCTTCACCATTCTTTGCGTCGATTCCTCTTTGCTTTGTCACCTTGCCTTCTTGCCTTCAAATATTCTATTCTTCTTGTCTTCAATAGCTCAATTACAAGTCTTCAAATATTCAAAGCTATTCTTCTAAGTCTTCAAAATATGGTCTTCATTGGCCTCCGATCTTCAAGTGTTGATGTTATTTCTCCGTCACACAAAATACACTTAGAAAAGAAAAATGAGCATAAAAGTTGCTCTTAACTCTCCTGAAAGAATTTCAAGGTAAAATACAAGCTCCAGATGACAAAAGAGTACAAAAGTGATCCCAAAAAGTCCTAAAATATGCACATAAAATGGACATATCAGGATCTGTTGAAGCCCCATTCTGTATGAAAAAGAAAAGGGAATAAGAATAAAGCCGATGGTGATAGACCTAAGAAGGCAAAGAAAGTTCCTTCGGTTGCTGATGGGAGGGGGAGGCAAAAAAGTCAAAGAAGACAAAGGTCGGTTCTTCAAAGCCTGCCGAGTCTATTTTGAGGCTCATCCAAACAATTTCGGAGCCTGTAGACCATGAAAATGCCAAAGAATGCCCTTCTAGGAGTTCTCCCCTCCCCAAAGATGATGTTTGCGGCATCTTAGCTTTTTATTAACTGTGTTTCTCTTCTTCTTTTTTTTATATACTAATTTACCTTTGTTTTGTGTTGTTCAATGGACTTTGCTAGCTTGCTCGGTCTTAGAAATGAGGAGGAAGAAAAGATAGTTTTTGAGGAAACCTACCCAAGGGTTCATTCCCAACCCCCGATCTAGGCGTTGATAAAAAAAGATTCCCACCCAGAGGCCTCTATCACCTCAGTAGCTAACAAGCGACATCGGGAGGGTATTTCTTCTCATAGTCATTCTCCCTTAAGGCAACAGACTGACGAGGTTGTTTTTGTTGGGTCCTAAGCTGGCGGCCCTAAGATTTTTGAGTCCACAACCGGGCATATTTTGGGAAAGGGTAACCCCACCCCTTTGAGTTTGGTTGACCCTACCATTGCCTTCCTCCCAGAGGTGGCTCCTACCGTGGCTGCTCTGGACTTTGTCTTCCAGACCCTCATGGCAAAGGTAAAGAAAGCTCGAAAAGCTGTGACCCACTCGAAGGCCCAGGAAGCTAGAGTGAACGAGCTCATGGAAAACTAGGGTTTAGTCATTTTTGGCATTTTAGGCCTATTTCAGGCCCAATCCCCTTCTCCTATAGATACAACCTTAGTCTAATAGGTAAAAAAGATAGGAGAATAGAGAGTAGAGAGATTTTCATTCTTAGGCTATTTGGAGAGCAACTTTAGAGAGAGAAACACCCTCTCCTCTTCTTTTCTTTCCTTTTATTTTTGTTTTGATTCTATGTGTGGAATTCAAATCCATATTTGAATTCCATATCCATGGAGTAGTTTTTATAGCTTGGAAATAAATTTTAGCGCATGGTTTGATATTTGTTTTGTGAGATTTTATAGTTCATCCTAATTTTGTGTTTATGATATTATTTTGATTTTTCTTGAATGTTTGGAATTCATGAATAGTGCACAACATTAGCACACACTTTGGGCTATATTCATGTATGGTGCAAACATTGATGCCCCCTTGGGAAGAGAAACCTGGATGTTAGAATGGGTAAAGGAGTAATTTACGTTTGCGTGAGTGTGTACATAGGAGACCCGAGTTTTGCTCTGACTTATATACCATCGCACCAGTCTTAGCTGATTACATTAATTTTTTCGATAGGTTTCGGGTAGAGATAGTGAAATAGTAACAAGCTAAGAAACCTTAGTATTATAGATAAGGTGCCAACGACCCCTTAGACTAATTGATAGGACCAAGGGGAAGTAGTGCATTCGTGGTGGAAGCTCGGGATGTAATTCCATTGGGGGAGAAACAGACTTACAACAATGGTCAGGCCTTGTTGTACTCCCTTAATTACGATGGCAGTGTCGATGAAGGGTTGCGAGCGCACCCAGTGTGACATGTACGGGGAAGTGTGTGGCGATGACCACACCACGTGTTATGAACACTCTAATAGGTTATCTAGTAAATCTTACGTTTGAATGAATTGAGGATCGAAACATTAGATTAACCATGTTGCGCAATGACTCCCCAAGTCTTTAGCTTAGTCAGATTGCTTGATTTTTAATTTCATGTTTTGTAGTTGTTAATTTGAAAAACTAAACACCCCTTTTGTTTTCATTGACTAGTTATTCCTTTCACTAGTATGGATTGACGCCATGTACGAGATTGTGTTTTTTAGTTGAAACTTGAGCCCTAGCATCTCTGTGGACAAACCCAGGGCTTGTCGCTAACTACCCTTTAGGTAGCGTAGCAGTGAGAACGGGTGCAAAACTATAAATCTTATCTTTGACCTTTCCCACAGGAAGGCCTCTGCTCGGGTTAATTAGCTACAATTAACGACCCCGGGTGGAAGTGGGTTGAATTTTGGCACCGCTGCCGGGGATGCTATTCAGGTTAAGTATAAATTAGCACAACTTGTTAGTATAGTAGTTAGTAATTGCTTCTTTTTTTGTGTTGATAGTTTGGTCGTTGAGCTATTATGATAGTTATTTCGTTACCTTTTGATCCATTTGCTAGTGTTGTATTTGGAAGGGCATTGTTAGTCCTAGTGTATGGTACACACATGCACCTACACTACCCAACTGAGAACACATGTGTTCGGAGGAGAAGGAGACAAAGAACTAGGGCATAAGTTCAACAGAGGAAAGAAGTGTTGGTTGAAGAACCACTAGCAATGGTGGAAAACAATCGTACCTTACGGAAGCTTATGACACCCAACCTGGAGAATAAACCATTATGTATTACCTTCCCACCATTACCTGCCAATGTTAGTTGCAAGCTGAAAAGTGGCATGATCTATTGCCTACCTACATTCCACAGATTGGCGGGGAAGGATCCAAATAAGTATCTATAAAGGTTTCAATTGGTGTGTACGAACATGAAGCCACCAGGAGTTTCTAAAAACGATTACAACTTGAGAGCCTTCCCATTTTCCCTTCAAGAGGGAACTAAAGACTAGCTATACTACTTGCCACTTGGATGCATTGGTTCTTGGATGTATATGAAACGAAGGTTCATAAATAAGTATTTTCCACGTCTAAGTTGGTGGGGCTAAAGAAAAAACTATTAAACACCACCCAAGGGGCTACCGAGAACTTGTATGATTATTGGGAATGCTTCAAGATATTGTTGGCGAGTTGTCCCCACCATCCCGCCAAGGAGGGATATTAAGTGTATTATTTCTTCGAGGGGTTATGCAATGAAGATATGCAAATGGTTAACGCAACTTGCAATGGTTCAATATCAAAGAAGAACCCTAAGGATGCAACAGCCCTCTTCGAAGAAATTTCTAATGGTATGCGACAATTTGGCATAAGGTCAAGGGTTAAGGGTTTTGATGAACCTGCACAATCTCCGGGGGAACCAAGGAGATACAAGGCTGGATCCATATGAAAAATCATTCAACCCAAGGTATTAAGATCATCCAAATTTCCAATGGAGGGAGGATAACCAACCTCAAGGATACCGGGGTGCACAAGCCTCTCCTCAACCATACCCTCAAGGTGAAGGCTCTTTCAACAACCATGCCTCGATCTACAAGTCGGATCAAGTAGAGATCTTAGATGCCATCGCTCAATTGGGAAAGAAATATGAAGTCTTCATGGAGAGGACAAGGTGTAAGATTGAAGACCTTGATAATAGAGCTTTCTCGAGTATCAAAGATCTTGAAGTTCAAGTCGGGCAACTTGCCACCCTAGTGAGCCAACTTGAAGCCAAGGAGTCCGACAAACTCTCTTCCTAACCGGAGACCAACCCAAGGAACATGAGTGCACTCAAGTTGAGAAGTGGGAAGGAAGTTCGTGAGTCCAAGAAGAAGGTTATGTAAGAGGATGATAGGGCATTAGATGCTACCAAGGCACACTTCAAAGAAGATGAGATTGTGGTAAAGGAGGCACCTTCCAAGGAGTTTCCACTGCCCAAGGCACAAGCTACCATTCATCCTCCATTTCCAAATGCTTTGAGGGGAAAGCCAAAAGTGGTGACCAATGATGCGAACATTCGAAAAATCTTAAAAATGGTCGAGGTAACCATCCCTATCTTGGAATTAATTGAGAATGTGACATAATATGATAAATTTCATACAGTTGCATGTATAAAGAAAATAAGTAGGTTAGAACATTTTAAAAATGGGGGCAGTCACCGTTTTGAACCATAAAAATTTTCCTAAGAAATGCAACGATCCCGTAATGTTTTCTATCCCTATCTCTTTAGGTTTTAGACTTTTTTGAAAATTCCATGATAGATTTAGGTGCATCCATCCATGTGATCCCATATAGTCAATATGAATGCCTAGAAATAGGTAGCGCAGGGAAACTAACGGGATTGTCAAAATCACCGATTATTCCCAAGCTAGTCCTCGTGGACTAGTAAAGGATGTGATGGTGTGAGTTGGCAAGTTGGTTTTCCCAACGGACATTTATGTCCTAGATGTGGCGCACGACAAAAGTACACCCCTAATACTTTTGGGGAGACCTTTTCTCAAAACGTCTAGGGCTACATTTAGGAACCTTGACTCTAGAAGATGAGATGGATAAAATGGAATTTGATATCTATAAATTTGTGCATGATTAGAAAAATTCTTCTTTTATTTGCAAAGTTCTAACCTTATGTGATGAGTATGATGAAACTTCTTGTGTTACCAATGAGCATGAATGTTTGGGTGAACCCTGTGTTGATACTATTATTGATGAGTTCGATGAATGGCATGATGCGATTGGTAATATGTTGGTGTTAGACTAATTTTCCTTGCTAACCAACTTGCAGCGGGAAAGGGAGAGTGTGGAGAGTTTAAAACCTCCTCGACCTCCCCCTAAACCCAACTTGCAGTGAGATTATGCACGGGCTGCGCCATTGCCTTGTGTTAGACACTGTTGGCGCATGATGACTCCTTTGGCACAGGCCGCTAGTGTCTAACCATGAACGGTCTGCGTTAACCCATTGTACCTTGGCTGACATAACTTGTTTCCTTCGCTACAGGTGAACCGTTAGTTTAATTTTAGAGTTCTAGTAGTCAATATTGTAGTGCTCGAGAAGATGAAACCAATGGAATAATTCATGAAGGCTAATTATTCTCGAATTGTTCTTAGACTCTGGCACAATTCATCGGACCACGATTCCCCATTACTTCATTAGCCACTTTGATCTTCGCTGTCGCCTATCTTTGACTCCAATCTCCTTCTACCCCACATTGATGTTCTTTCCCTTCGTTTACTACCATTCAAGAGGTGAGTGGCCTTCGATATCTTCCACCGTTCTTACAAATAGCCTTCAATATCTTCTATCACCCTTACAAACGAACTTCACATAAACAAAAACTACCCACGAGCGACCTACTTAAGATGATTAAATGGTAGGAGCTCGTGGTACAAGATGTCCATTAGTACTAATTAAGTCTACAAAATGCGAGCTTTAGACAATAAAACCAAACATGGGCATCTAAACCCATTGTCACGTAAACTCAATTGATACTAGCAATCCGCAAAACAAAAAAAACTAAAAAAAAATATTCTGGATGCAATGGTCAACGCACGTAAAGTGAAGCACATCAGGATACCACTGTATAGATTCAGATGGGATAAGAACTCTTGTGCGGTACTTATAGAGAAATTATGCAAAAGTCTAAACTCATGGAATTCAAAGAAGTTAACATATTCCAGGAAAGGGCGGCTCAATAACACTATTTTGTTGAGTATTGCATTTTTTTGGTCAAGTATTTACAAGATGACTGAAGGTGTCCATGAAGTTTTTTTTAAATGCAGGGCCTTTTGTGGAATAAAAATCCTGAGGAAAGATTCTTTACACCAGCAGCTTGGGGAACGTTATGGAGAAACAAGAAGCAAGGGGGAATAGGTTTTAGAGATCCTTCACTATGGAATCAAAGTGCTTTCTGTAAACACTTGTGGAGTATTCAGGAGAAACATAATATTCTGTTGATTAAATGGTTGCAGGCATACTATCTTAAAAGGAAGGATTTTAAAAGTTATCAGCCACAATCAGCACAGTTCTGGATATGGAAATATTTACATATAATGAAAGATAATTTGGATGGTAAATTGGATAAATGTGTAACAAAGAAGGGAAAGTTCAGTATAGCAGTAGCATATGATATACTAAAAGGAGAAGGGGAAGATGATCCACTGGAAAAAACTGATATGGAAATCCAAAGTATTGCCAAAACACAGTTGTTTTTCCTATGGATGATACTAAAAGAGAGGCTAGCAATAGTGACAAGACTACAACAGTTTAATTTTTGCAAAACTAGCAACTATGTAGTTTATGGGAGAAGGAAGAAGAGACAACTAGGCATTTGTTTGCTAATTGTGAATATATTAGTGCTGTGATAGAAGGTATTGGTTAGTAAAAAGTAAAGGATTTGAGGGAGATTAAGAAAGTTCTGAAACTCATGTTGGTGAGAAAAAAGGGGAACAAATTCAGGAAGTTGGAAGTTGCTCTATACTATATATGGGAGGAACGAAATTCCAGATTTTTTCAAAGCAAAAAATGAGAAGTAGAGGAGCTGATTTGGAGAATTGAAGAAGATGCAAAGTTGATATGTTCAGTTTAATAGGAAATTTATCGGAAGAGTTAGGGAGGGTTTAAAAAATATCTGGGCTCAGAAAAATGGGCTTATAAATCTTGGCCATTGTTTGCTTAGGGTTGTTTGATATTAAATGGCATGAAAATAGCAACAAAAATGATAGCAAGGCAACCTTTTTTATGAGTATATAATATACTTGGGCTCTTCCTATACTTTTATTGTATGTAGCTAAAGCCCTAGAGTGAAGGGTTTAATTTTGTTAAAGTTTTGATTGATTTGAATGAAAAAGTTTATTTCTCAAAAAACAATTGTAATCATTTTTGTTATTGTAATACAGTATTGAAGATGCACTTCTTAAACCTAGATTTTATAGGATTATTTATGTAAGTTTAAAATACTTATTATAAATATTAAGTTAATTATAGAAACATATACTATATAGTTACATTAATTAAATTAATTAAAGGAACTAAAATATTTATATAATATACACTTAAAATAAATTAATTAGTTGATACTGTTGATTTTGGTTGGGTTGGTTTGTTAAAAAATTATAAAATAATGGGATGTGGTTGTATAATGGAATGGCGATGTGGAAGTGAAAGAAATATGTTTTCATTATAAAAAGTGGGTTGGGTTGGGTTGTGGATAAACATAGTATAAGAATTGGCCTAAGGGCAACATAGTCTCTTTGATAATGTTGCAAAGGATACTAGTCAAGAGAACTGTAGCTGGAAAGTGAAAGAAAAGCTACTGCTGGAGCTGCCCCTCAGCTCACAAGCTCTCTGAACTGCTACTCTTCAACCATTACGTTAGCTAGTGGTAACATTAGCTAGTAAATGGTTTAATAGTCATGAATTCAGAGAGTTGTGATATATGTTGGTTGATGAAAACTACATATGAAAACCAAGTCTCTATCTCTTTTTTCAACTTCCTTATTTCTTTCGCTCTTAAGCTTTCTTTTCTTTGTATTTTGGCTTCAAATTTATTATTTCACTGAATTTGGAATACAAGTTCATTAAAATTAGTATCTGAGCCATTGATTCTCATAATCCATAGCATAAAAAATGGATTAGACCGCTAGAAAACCATATTAATAAGATAGACATGAAAGTTACTGTAATCTCTCAAGAATTGGCAAAAACCTTTTATGGAATGGATAAACTTTCTCATAATGTGACTAGTCAGCTTGATAATCACACTAAGACGCTTAATGCTACACCGGAGAATGTTACAAAGAGCTTCAAAGTAGAATTCACAAGGCATATTCATTTGATTGTAGAGTCTATTCAAAAGTAAGGCAAGAACGCTGAAACTAGTGGTTGTGCTTGTTCAATGTTCAAATATGCTAAAAAACAACAAATTTTGTAGATAAAAAAAGAGCTGAACTAGAGGAGTCTACGGTGTGAGGAAAGGCCTTAATCTTTCATAATCCCAAGGTGTTATTGAATGCAGGATTTGAGCAGGAATATTGGAGAGATAAGATAGGTTGAAACTCAGGAAACAATCAAGCTTAGCTAGAATTGCCTTTGCTCTTAGGAGAAAAGCCAAAAAGTGGTTGATAAAATGAGATTAGTTTTTCAATTTTACAGATATATGATCCTAGTAGAGTCAAGGTAGTTGAGATATATCTTGAAGATAAAAAGAGGTATGGTACGAAAGTGATAAAAATGTCAGAGGTCAGTTGAATTGGAAAGAATTTCTAGAAGCTGTGCTTAAGAGGTTCACCGATCTTGGAGGAAGGGATGAGTTCAAGGAATTCAACAAGCTGTAGCAAAATGGAAATGTTAGGACATACTAGGAACAGTTCAAGCTCAAAGCCTTGGTAATGAGTAAGGATCCTAGACTAAATGAATTATACTTGGTTTCCATCATTATCAGTGGTTTAAGAGAATAATTAAAACCTATGGTTAAACTGATCAAGCCTACAAATGTGTAAGTAAATGTGGAAATAGAAATTCTACATGAACAAAATCTAGAAATACTTTTTAAGAGGTCTTAGGAATTTCAGTATTTGTCTAATTTTCCTATATTTATAAACCACCATCATATAGAGATGTGTATAAAGGAAAATAAATAGAAAAGGGGACTGATCAGGAAGGATTTAAAGGGACCGGTCCTCGGGAATTGCAATATAAGAGAGAGCATCACTTGTGTTTCAGATGTGGTGAAAAGTTTGGACCGGGTCATACTTGAAAATTTAAGTAGATGAGTATAATTTATAGTAAGGATCTGGTGAAAGGGGGATGTTTAGGTGGTGGAAACAACATTTGATTAAGTACTTAAGTTAAAAGATCTTATGGAACTGAATTTGAACACAGTTGGAGGGACTAATAAAGCTAATGCTCTTACGTTGTTTGGATATATGAAAGGAGTTAGAGTATGTATGCTCTTAGATACATGTAGCACAAGTAGTTTCATTGATTTGAAAACTGTAAAGAGGCTAAGAATCACAGAGAAGTTGACTAAGTCTTTCATGGTGATTATTGTTGATGGTACTAGAGTTTATGGATTTACTGTGTCTCCTAAAGTGAACTGGAGAGTTCAAAATCATCATTTTAGCTTGGATCTTGAAGTGTTGGATCTTGGGCATTTGGATATGATTTTTGGAGTGGATTGGATGAAATGTTTTAGTCCCATAAATTTTGATTTCCATTCTCAAAGTATGGCTTTTAGTTTTAAAAAGAAACAGTGGATTTTTATTTGGAAATAATGATGATAAAATAAAAGATATGGTAAGAGGATATGAAGCTGGGTCTGGGGAAATTCTAGAGTCTAGGAAGAGGAAGGCTTTCCTGATAGAATTAATCAATGAAGAACAACAGGTTTGCAATCTGATAGTGAGAATCATGATCAGGGGGTAAGAAACACTTGCCAGCAACGGGTTCATAAACTTAATCAGGAATAAGAACCGAGTGATCACGAACTTATTCTTAGAGAATCATTGGATCAAAATGAAAATAAGCATAAAGGAATCACCACCACAGAAATCCCCATCTAGCACAAGTTTATTGACACTGATTTTTTTAATTGTTGCCCAAAATAGAATGGCACTTGTTTAATACGTTTTAGCACCAATTTTTGAATATTGATAACAACCAAGCACTGGTGCTAGAAAATATCTGTCCCCAGTTTAATTCTTTTTAGCACTGGTGTTTTCAGAACTGGCAATAACCAAACATCAGTTTTCAAAAAAATTGGTACTCAAACCGGTGTTGCAAATTTTAAAAATTCAATTGAATGTCTATTGTGTGTTGTTTTTTTAACTTACCCTAGAGTCTATGCTTATTTTCCATTCTTATAGGTCTCTTGATCGTGTCATCGTGGCCTTTGTTATTTTTCTTGTCCCATGCATGATCATGGGCTTAGTGGGACACATTGTGGTAGTGGTGATTCTGTGTTTTGTATTGGAGATGATTGCTTACAATCGGACTTGGCTAGGCTTTCTTTCTTGCTCAGAGCAAACCGGTCGTAGCGATGATTTTTTACAAGCGGACATGGTTAGACTAATTTCTTCCTCAAAGAGAACTGGTTGAGCGGACATGTACTGTGCAAACAAGGTATATACCATAATCCTCTCTAGCTGCGAAGTCCAGTGAGAGTGTAGTGTTTACAAGAATTTCTCATAATAAGCACGTAGTATGCTTGATTTTGAGGAAAGTTAGTAAAGCTAACACTAAGTGACGCATGGCTTCATGGATGAAATATAAATAATTTGTAATGTTTATTTTCCTTTCTATTGGGAACAAGATACACTGCCCCGTAAATCAAGGGAATTTGATACATCTAGCTAATCGTTTGCTAAGTAATCACTACTAGGCTTGTATACTAATAAACGACTCTTCTCTACTGACTCAAGTAATCTATTTTCATAAAAGGGGCATTTTTTTAGGCACGGTGTCTTACGAATAAAAATTTACTAAGGTGATTTGTTAGGCATACCTTAAATTTTTTTGCTTTGCTAGAGTTTTAGCGGATACTCCCTGAAACCTATAGGCCGAAGGTATTTCCTCTTTTCCCTTTCCTCTATTCCAAATATGGTAGATGTATATTCTAAATCATATTCCTTAGTAACCCATTCTAATGTGGGTGATGGAGAGGTGGCGCGTGATGAAAGAGTGAACACTGAGGAAGAAGGTGTGGCTGGGGAAGGGGTTAGTCAAAGTGTCGAAGAATATGATAGTAATATTAATATTGAATCTTTAGTAAGTTTAGTAAAATATCATTCATCTTTGAGCAATTTTAAAGTCAGGTTTCTTGTTGATGGTGAGAGGGTCTGGAACCCTTCCCCTGGCTTTTTGGCGTTAATGAACACCACTTTTTGTATGGTTTGACCCTGCCTGTCTCGGATTCTATTAGGCAAATTATTGAGTACTCATAATGTTGCTCTTTCACAACACCATCCAAGGTACATGGCTCTAATGAATGGCTTTCCGCAGGTGTGATGAAGTGCTAATAGAGTAATAAAGGTTGAGGATTTCGTTAGGTTTTATGAATTGTGAAGTACTGGTAAAGGAGGATTATTCACCTTTTGCCCAGCCATGTCCAAGGTTCACCTTGTGAAAGGTTTCTCTAGTAATTGTGGGCCTTGGATAGATTGATATTTTCATGTTAGAGACGAGGAAGGTAATCTTATACCTCTATGGAACCCTGTTGTTCCATTTAAACCAAGGTGTAGTAGGCTAGGGAAGCTAACTGATAAGAGTCTGCTTGTGAAGGAAATATAACCACATGCAGTGAAGATAGGGCATCCTAAGGGAAATAAAGGTTTTTATTGCAAGTGTCATTGTTTGTTACCATGTTTCTAAAATTGGGGTTTATTATGTTCATTTTTTGTGTTTTAGTGCAGATATGACTTTTTGTTGACTATTTTTTCTTTAGAGACTATGGCCATTAAAAGAGAAGTGAGGAAGGATATGTTGAGGCTTCCTTATAGCGTCGGTCCCAGAAGAAACAAAATGGCGGGGAAGGTTCCAGTGATGCTCCTCTAACTTCGCGGAATGTTAGACTATCATGTGGTTCTGGGTCGTCATTGCATATGTGTATGAAATATAGGAGAAATAGTTTAACCATCGTTGTACCCCGTTCTGATTTTTTGACACATGTGGACTCAAAAGATTCTGATTCCTTACTGGATAAGGTAAGGGTTGTGTATTTTTTTTCTCTTTGAAATTATGCTCATACTTGTTTTTTAAAAGGGTGGTGTTTTATATTTGTAGTTGCGGGATGCTGTGGCGACTATGTCACAACTTGCTACTAGTTATGCTCAGGTGATGAAAGATGTGAATGGAAAACAATGGAAAGAGTTAAGGCAATTGAAGTAGAGGTGTGAGCAGTTGGAAACATAAGTGAAAACTGTAAAAAGTTTGGGTGATGAGAATGAAAGAATGAATGCTAACTAGGGAACTTGTTGTGTTACGGAATGGAGGTCCTGCAGTTCCTAGGTACCTTCATGCGATGGTGAAAAAAATTGTTTAAAAAATGTAAATTTTACCATTTTTGAGTTGTGATGTAAGTTAGGATTACAAATGTGGGCTGGTGGCACGCATGGAAAAGTATACATGCTCACAACCCCACTTTAGACATAGCGGGGTTACCGAATGCTGGCCTTATAGAACAATGAGAGGTTAAAGCTAAGCGGGAGTCAGATGAGGCGTAGGACTGGAAGGTTTTAGTTAATGTGTATTCCTTCCCCATTCTCAATGAGTTGGAGGGAATGTCGATGTTACACATGCTCAACAAGCTAGAGGGGTGCGGGACTAATAAGTACGAGGATGATGCTGAAGAAGAAAATGGGGCTACTGACATTGTGGAGAGTTCCTAAAACAGCTTGCTCAACTTTCAGGGATGTTTGGTTACATCCACATGCCAGGAGGGACATATGAAGAGGTCGCTGGCAAATGCCAGTGGAAGGGGAGTGTGGTTTAATAGTATATTTCTTGTAATTTTGGGGTGCTTTACAACAGGGCCTTCTAATGTATGGATTAGTGATGGTTCTTGTATATGGATTGCATCGTAGGTTGAATGCCTTGTTTGTTCCTACATTTTTTTTTATTTTTTTGTTATTTCAAAATTCGCTACAAGTTACACCAAATAAGGGTTTTTGTTGAAGGGGTTATATTGCTGGTGTGTGTTTCTGGTCCTCACGGCTTGGAAACTTGTGGTTGTGCACTTGTGTCGTTGGCTGATGGTTTTCCAAGTGTATGCAAATCTGTGCATAGTTACATTGTTACTTTACTAGTCGAGGTTACAATTATGCACATACACCAGGTGTATTATTGAATATTATGTAGTAATGATAAGGTATTATGTGTGTGTGTGTGTGTTTCTAAGAAGCAAGGAGATACACATCAACACTTGTATTGCCAGATAGAAATTTCCCAGGCGTATGCAAAGTTGTGGCGCACCTACCTGATCTTGTAACGTTGCGTTTGATATTTTAGATTTATGCAATAGTGGGCTTTAGTAGTTTTATGGTCTTACATCCATTTGTCGATGTGGGCTTTAATACTTAGATAGGGTTGGTACGTTGTGTCTTTTCAAGAATAATACAACATTCCATTTTCCAATACCAACTATTCAACTAGTTTGTTTCTTGGGTAACACATTACATTAAATTCTCTGTTGGATTTCCAAGGTTGAGTTGTGCCTATATAAGGGATTCTATCCTCACGTTTTAATGCAAAGCAATAGCGTCTGGAGAGCATGTCGTCTAAGTTTGTTTGTGATTATTCGTTGCATGGTGTAAAATGGTTATTAGTGATACAAAGATTGTTCTTGGTTATCCTTTGGCTTATCATCAGGTATATGGTTGTTAGATTTGGTTGGAGGGTTTGTTTAATATAGGTAGGATACTATTCCCATTTTTTTCGGGTTAAGACCCTTAAGTTATACCATAAGTATTTTTTATGCGCTTTGGATTTATTATGTGTTAAAGTTTTGTTTCAGAAATGTGGGATTCGTATGCCTTATGGAAGGATTGGCGAGTGGGGTTAGCCAATGCGAGATGATGTTGCTATGACATCCTCTTAGAAGCCTGTGGAGTTGAGCATGAGGAAGAACTCACATGGGATTCATGGCCCTAGTTTTCTCTTGCGTGCAATCGGGAGAAGGAGAAGCATTGTGCAGGGGGTAGATTTGGATAAATCTTCCGCCTATTTTCACTTAGGTGGTTCGACGTATAAGCGAATCAATAGTGTTGCTATGCTTGACACATGAGATAGTGGTGTTCATTGTTGGGGGCAATAGTTATAGAAGAATGGGGGTATGAGATAAGTCATTTTCCTATTTTCCTTGGGGCCATATAAATCATGAGTATAGCAGGATATAGGGTTTATATGTGTTTTAGACATGATCAAGGTGTATTATGTGATAGCTTGTTGTTAGTATAGGGTTTATTAGGGGAGTTTTAATGTTGTATTGGCCGTGTAAGTTAAGCCTTCCCTTTATTTCTACTGTTGTAGTTATCGGTTATGTTAGTGTAAATCCCATGAAGCTTATTTCTGGGTGCACTTATTGAACCTAATTGTGTGTCTAAGCGAGGTCTTATTGTTACACCCTCTGACGTAGGGACATTTTTTATTATTGAATCGTGCGAGGTTGTTGGTGTACTTTTACGTACCTTTGTGTGAACATACCTCAATTAAATTGACGTCGTCCTATAATGGTGCTGATGCAATTTTTTTACGGCTGTGATTGGGTTATTTTTCTGCATTCCTTTGTTCAGATCCCCTCAACAGGTCAGGTGGTTTGTTTTTTTGGCCAGTTTCATAAGACTAGTGTGAGGATCCATACCTCCTCGACATACACGAGATCATTTGTAATAATATAAATTAAAATAATAAAAAGATTAGTGAAAATAACTCATAATTTACACGAAAAGAAAACTCTACTTAATAAATTGTAAGTTACAATATATATATATATATATATATATATATATATATATATATATATATATATATATATATATATGCACATGCTTAAGTAAGGTAAGTAAAAGAAAAATAAAATAAAATGTACATGCACAGATATGAAAACAAAATATGAAAAAGAACGTGAAGCACTCTAGACATTATTAAGGGTGAAAATTTCAAAAAAAATAAAGAAGTTTAAATTAAAGTAAGAGCATGAAAATATATAAATACTAGAGGTAGAAATGAATATAAAAAAAGAAGAAGTTAGTTTAAAGTAATCTAAACTAAATATGACACAATTAGAATTACAATTGATAAAATAAGAATTAAGAAAAGTGGTGGGAAGTAATTAATTGTCAAAATTGAAAATCTTATTCTAAGAAAAAATTAATCTAGACACAATAAAATATGGAATATAAATATTAAATCAATGACCTGATAATTAAACAAAAAAAAGAAGATAAAGTGTAACAAATTGCAAATTTAATAAGGATTATAATTTATCAAAAAATAAATAAAACTTGGAAATCAAGTTTTAATGCGGTCATGAAAGGATGTGAACATTTCCATTTCCAACTTTTGGGTGAAGCCAAAAGAAATAAGGCAAAGTCTTGGGAAAGACGGTCTTTCCATATGCTTATGGAAAGACGGGTTTGATTTGAGTAATAAAAGATAAAAGGTCTTAGTTGCAATATTAAAGTTTTAGTATGAAACATGTAGTAGTTATAAAATTTATAACCCGGTTCATGCGACCCGAAAATTTTATCTTAATTTCTTCTAATTTACACTTTAAACCTTGGTCTTTCCATAACTTATGGAAAGACCGTCTTTCAAGAGACGGACTCAAGAAATAAAACCAAAGGGAAAAAAACATAGAAATAGAAAAATGAAACTTGGTCTCCAAGCAAAATTTTTTGATAGAATTTCACAAATTATATTCCAATCAACAAAGGTTGACAAAAGAAAGATATGCATTGAGCTTTCTACTTATTTTTGGAGTTTAGAATAAGTTAGAAACATATAAGATTATCAAGTATCAACCAAACATAAGGGAGTTGGAGATAGTATAAATAGCAGCAATTCTTCTTCAATGGAGATCAATTCCTTGCCTTCTCATTTTACATTTTTCAATGCCATAATCCAAATAATTTCCATCTCCATTTTATGAAACCGTTGCCTCAATTTTGAGTGCAAAATTGTTTCCTCTTTCATCATTTTTCTTCTTATTTTTCCTCTCGCCAATGAGTTTTTGTTAAAACTCTCAATCACTGCCGAGTCCATTTACCGTCTTCATTTTTTGCCACTGACACCAACCATAAGCCACAACCCTGACCTCTACATATGTAGCTGCTACACCCACCTTGTTCCTTTGATTACCAGGAAACCTTTACTTACTCTCCTTGTCCTGTTACCTTCTTGCCAATTTTCCCTTCGCCCACAATCCAACCTGAAGCCACTACTGTTGGCTTCTCTTCTTTCCTTTGACATTGCTAGTTGCATCGCACTCCACACCATGTCATCGAAGTCATTCGATGTTGCACGACCAATCCAGAATAGCTCTCAAAAACAGACTTTAGAGCCACTAACGAACCAATAACGTTGCACAACCGTCTCTCTCTTTCTGGAAGATTGGTTATCGCCTAGTTACTTCCAGTCTTAGCTGCCGGTTTATAATCTCTCCGACCACTACTAACTCCTTTTGTCTTGTGTCTTGTGTCTTACCTTTTGAGTTCTCCGCCACATCTAAATTTTTATCGATAATCAAGCTTGCTAATTATCGGGTGATTAATCTCACTGGAGAAACACTTTATTTTCTTTTATTTCAATTTAACTAAATGAACCAGCCATGCTGAAAGTGTTGGTATGCCTTGAATACTGTAATAGCCGCTTCTGCGACCCTGGCCTGGAATACAACTACATCTACAATTATGATAAGAATATAATTCCAATTCCAATTTGGACTGATGTTGATTTGGGCCGAATTGTGTTTTGTTCCAATCCCAGTTTGTTAGGGTTTAGTGGAGACAATATATAAAGTGTCTCTCTTCTCTCTGTAAACATTAATTCTGTTCTGCACTTAGATAGGTAGAAATCTGGTCAATTTCTTGGCGTCTGTAACCTGCTACCTATTATAGTGAATCCGTCTCCCGTGGATGTAGCCAAATTGGTGAACCACGTAAATCTTGTGTCTAATTATTTTCGTTCATAATTTCTGTTCTTTCGCCATTCCGCACAACAAACTGGTATCAGAGCGGTTTCTTTTTCCGGCGATATCCGTAGTGGGTACATCGGATTCTGGGCTCATCAGATCGGGGCTGATCGGGGAGAAAGATGTCTGGGTTGAACGTGAAGATCGACAAGTTTACTGGGAGAAAGAGTTTCAGTTTATGGCAGATCAAGATGCGAGCTTTGCTGAAACAGCAAGGTTTGTGGACTCCGCTGACGAAGGATTTCGTGAGCAGTTCTGGCGATGTTGTGAGTCTGGAAGAAAAGGCACACTCGACGATTATGTTGTGTCTCGCGGACGAAATCATCACTGAGGTCTCAGATCAGGAGACTGCTGCGCAACTGTGGCTGAAGTTGGAGAGTTTGTATATGACGAAATCTCTAACCAACAAGTTGCTTCTGAAACAACGCCTCTTCGGTCTCCGAATGCAGGAAGGTACGCAACTCAGAGACCATCTAGAGCAATTGAATACTTTGTTATTAGAATTGCGAAATATAGATGTGAAAATTGAAGATGAAGATGCTGCTTTGATTTTGCTAGTTTCTTTACCACTTTCATATGAGAATTTTGTTCAGTCATTTATTGTTGGTAAAGATTCTGTGTCTCTGGAGGAAGTAAGATGCTCTCTCCATAGTAGAGAGTTGCGACATAAGGCAAGCAATACAGGTACAGAAAGTTAGGCCACTGGCTTGTTTGCTAGTGACGGAAACACAAAAGGCAAGGAAACCGGCAATAAGAAGAAGGGCAAGAAGTCATCTTCAAAGGGTCCTAAGGCCAATGATGTTTGTAACTACTGTAAGGAGAAGGGGCATTGGAAAAAGGAGTGTCCGAAGAAGGCTAGTAAATTTGGGTGTACATCTGGTACTGCTGCTGTGGCTGAAGGGGATTTCAGTTCTGAAGATGATTTTGCTCTAGCTGTTACTGGGCAAAATAATCATTCTAATGCGTGGTTTCTTGATTCTGGGGCATCTTACCATGTATGCCCAAGGAGAGATTATTTCTCAACTTATGAGCAAGCTGAGGGCATCATTACTACAACAAATGGTGTTGCGTGCAAGGTAGTTGGGATTGGTTCAATCAAGATCAGGACGCATGATGGTAGTTTCTGTACTTTGAACGATGTCAGGCATGTTCCATCGATGACAAAGAATCTGATTTCTCTTCCTACATTGGATAGAAAGGGTTTCGTCTACTCAGGGAATGATGGAGTTCTGTGTGTCTGCAAAGGTTCTAGGCTGGTTCTGAAAGGTGTTCTGCATGGTACCTTGTATTTTCTACAAGGTTCCACGGTTATGGATTCTGTTAATGTTGCATCTTCGGAGGTTCACCAGGATGATATGACTAAGTTATGGCATATGAGGCTTGGTCACATGGGTGAAAGAGGGATGCAGATTCTGTCGAAGTATGATCTTCTTGGTGGCCACAAGATCAAGAGCTTGGACTTCTGTGAGCATTGCGTCTTTGGGAAGCATCACCGCAGCAAGTTTCCTAAGGCGATTCATAGAACAAATGGCACATTGGATTACATCCATTCTGATTGTTGGGGACCTTCCCGAGTTGAGTCACTGGGAGGTCACAGGTACTTTGTTTCTCTGATTGATGATTACTCAAGGATGACTTGGGTTATCATGATGAAACATAAGAGTGAAGCTTTCTCGAAGTTCAAGGAGTGGAAAGCTTTGGTGGAGAATCAGACCGGGAAGAAGATCAAGAGGCTTCGAACTGATAATGGGCTGGAATTCTGCTCGTCTGAGTTTGATCAGTTTTGTAGGGATGAAGGGATTGCTCGTCATCATACAGTCAGGAATACGCCACAGCAGAATGGCGTAGCTGAGCGGATGAATTAGACATTGCTGGCGAGAGCGAGGTGCATGCTCTCTAATGCTGGTTTGGAAACGAGATTCTGGGCAGAGGCGGTGAGTACAGCTTGTTACCTGATCAACCGCGGACCTCACACGGGTATAGAGTGCAAAATACCTATGGAGTTGTGGTCAGGTAAAGCTGTTGATTACTCCAAGTTAAAAGTTTTTGGTTGTACATCTTATTATCATGTTAGTGATGGTAAGTTAGAGCCCCGAGCCAAGAAGGGTGTCTTTATGGGTTATGGAGATGGAGTTAAAGGCTCCAGGATATGGTCTCCATCTGAGAAGAGGGTTATTCTAAGCAGGGACGTTGTCTTTGATGAAAATTCTTTGCTTAGATCTATGGTGAAGCCCACAGTTGTGCCAGAAACTAGTGGAGTTGATAAACAGGTGGAGCTTGAAGTCACTCAAGGTGAAAATAGATTGGAACAATTTGAGGTGGATGAAGAGCCACAGACAGAATCTGAGATACCGGAATCTCCACCACCAGATCCTCAACCATCAGGAGCTACAGTCCACAGTTTAGCTCAGGACCGACCCAGGAGGGTTGGAGTTGGGGCGCCAAAGAGATATGGGTTTGAGGATATGGTGGGTTATGCACTGTCAGTTGCCGAGGAAGTGGATACTCAAGAGCCATCAACCTTCAGAGAGGCTACTTCATGTACTGATGCTGATAAATGGCTTGCTGCAATGGGAGATGAGATGGAGTCTCTTCAGAAGAATCAGACATTGGAATTGGTCAAACAGCCTCCAGGGAGAAAGGTAATCAGTTGCAAATGGGTTTTCAAGAAGAAGGAAGGAATATCACCTACAGAGGGAGTCAAGTACAAGGCTAGAGTTGTTGCTAGAGGTTTCAGTCAGAGAGAGGGAGTAGATTACAATGAGATTTTCTCACCAGTGGTCAGACACACTTCCATCAGGGTGTTGCTAGTTATAGTGACACATCAGGATTTGGAGCTTGAACAACTTGATGTGAATACCGCTTTTCTACATGGGGAGTTGGAGGAAGAGATATACATGACTCATCCAGATGGTTTCCAGGTTCCTGGCAAGGAAAAGTATGTTTGCAAGTTGAAGAAGTCTTTGTATGGACTTAAGCAGCCTCCGAGGCAGTGGTACAAGAAGTTTGACAGTTACATGCTTCAGCTGGGATATACGAGGTGTGCTTATGACTGTTGTGTCTACTACAGCAGGTTGAGAGATGGGTCGTTCATCTATCTGGTGCTTTATGTAGATGACATGCTAGTAGCCGCAAAGAGTAAGCACGAGATTCAGAAGTTGAAAGGACTTCTTAGTGCTGAGTTTGAGATGAAGGATCTGGGTGCAGCTCGGAAGATACTAGGAATGGAGATTCTTAGGGATCGAAGTCACCGGAAGCTTTTCTTGTCACAGAAAGGCTACATTCAGAAAGTGTTGGCTAGGTTTGGCATGTCTACAGCCAAACCTATAGACACTCCTAGTGCTGCAAATATTCATCTCACCACTATGTTTGCTCCTCAGTCAGACGAGGAGAAGGAGTATATGTCTCGGGTTCCTTATGCCAGCGCGGTAGGGAGTTTGATGTATGCTATGGTTTGCACGAGGCCAGATTTAGCACAGGCAGTCAGTGTTGTGAGCAGGTTCATGGGGCAACCGGGAAAGGAACATTGGCAAGCTGTGAAGAGGATTTTCAGGTATCTTAGAGGTACGTCTGATGTGGGTCTCATTTATGGAGGTGATACCGAGTGCTTAGTTACAGGCTACTCTGATTCTGATTATGCTGGTGATGTTGACACGAGGAGATCGATGACTGGTTATGTATTCACTTGGGGAGGTTCTGTGGTTAGTTGGAAGGCGACTTTGCAACCTACAGTGACGTTGTCTACTACGGAAGCAGAGTACATGGCTCTGACAGAGGCTGCAAAGGAGGGAATATGGCTGAAAGGACTGGTTAGTGATCTTGGTCTACATCATGATCAGGCTACTGTGTATTGTGGCAGTTTGAGTGCAATCTGCATAGCCAAGGATCAGGTCCATCATGAGAGGACCAAGCATATTGATGTCAGATATCATTTCCTGAGGAGTGAGAGGAGAATCAGGGTGAAGAAAGTGGGAACTGCTGACAACCCCGCTGATATGTTCACCAAACCTGTTCCACATAACAAGTTTCAACATTGTTTGCACTTGCTGAACATCAGAGCTGATTAGGTGCTCTATGGGCAGTCCCGGGAGTGGAGGGCGAAGTCTACTCATCTGGCACTGTAATGGTGCATCTGGAGTTTTCTACTTTGAGGATTCAAGTCAAGGTTGATATTTTTTGGTATGCCTTGAATACTGTAATAGCCGCTTCTGCGACCCTGGCCTGGAATACAACTACATCTACAATTATGATAAGAATATAATTCCAATTCCAATTTGGACTGATGTTGATTTGGGCCGAATTGTGTTTTGTTCCAATCCCAGTTTGTTAGGGTTTAGTGGAGACAATATATAAAGTGTCTCTCTTCTCTCTGTAAACATTAATTCTGTTCTGCACTTAGATAGGTAGAAATCTGGTCAATTTCTTGGCGTCTGTAACCTGCTACCTATTATAGTGAATCCGTCTCCCGTGGATGTAGCCAAATTGGTGAACCACGTAAATCTTGTATCTAATTATTTTCGTTCATAATTTCTGTTGTTTCTCCATTCCGCACAACAGAAAGTATGGGACATTTCATTATCATACTATCATGTTTTACGTATGTGTTATTAGTTATTATGAATATCATTACGTCATTGCTTTTATACTCTATGACTTTGTGATCTTCGTGCTATATATTTTTTCTTAATTGATTACTTGCCTGAACGTGATATGACAAATTGTTGGGTGCATACTTGATTTCTTGAATCAATGAATTGCTTGAATTCTATCTTTCTTGAACTATATATTCGCAAGTTGTGTACGTGATCACTCTGGATCAATTACTTTCTTGAATTCTATCTTACTTGAACTTGATATTGGCCAGTTGTGTACGTGATCACTCTGGACCAATTACTTGCTTGAACTTGACATTTTTCGGTTGTGTACTTGATCACACCGGACCAATTACTTGCTTGTACTCATGCTTGATAGGGTGGCTCCCGACCCTTCTTAGCTTTAAAACCGACGAGTCAGCATCGGGCCAGATCATTCGGCTAAATGTCTATAAAGGTCTTTTCATACTCTCAAGTTGTGTCGTGTGTTGCACACAATTCTTGCTTGCTTAACGGGCGTGTATTGTCGATATTGATCATCGGGATCTCATTCTCTTTCTCTATATTTCAAGATAATACTTGCTTGCAGGTAGTTGGAGTATAATTAGGAATCCAACGGTATCCTCATATAGAGACATAATGGATTGCTATGTATACTCCTCCCTCTATCCCTTACGTGAAATATGTGTTATATGGTCATACACTTGGTAAATATTTCTAAACCATTGAGACCTCACTGATCATGGCCTCATTCTTTTAATTTAACCTTTTTTCTAGATGTTTGGGAAGGATGTTCGACTCGAGTGATGGAATCAGATACTATATGCACGTCATTGAGCTACCGTTATTATAAGCTCAACACCCGGGAAGTAATGTAAATTATAAATTTTTAAGCATCTATATTATATCTTGTTCTGAAATTTCATACAATATATTTATAAATTACAGTTAATTATTTATCTTGGTCTTTCTACTACTAAATCCTGGCATGAGCTAGGCAGGCACTCGATTACGGCCTCTCCAATAAGCTGGGAGGTGAAATCAGGGTGTCACATCTAGTGTCCTTGCTATGTGGCTTTGAGGTGTTGGGGTATTGTGATTTTGAGGTTCCGGGGTTCCTTGTGATCAGATTAGTTCTCCATAACAGGGTCATTTCTTCCTTGCGATTGTGTACTTGTGTGCTATAATTTTTTAGGCCATTTCTAGTGTCATCTTTTTTATGCTAGGTGCTCTAGAGTGGTTTATGACTATTATTGGGGTCTATTAAAATCTCAAAAGAGAATAAAAAAAACCATCCCCACAGATAGGGGCACTGATGCGGGGGTTCCATCCAGATAGAGACAAACCACAAAGCTAGCCAGTATGTTTCATTTACGTAGCACCTGCGAGGAAGTCCCAGGGGAGAAGCTTTGATGCAAGTTATATTTAACAGAATATCTATTGTGTATAGTGTTTTTTTACTTATCCCTGAGTATGTGCTTTCTCTTCCCTTCTTGCAGGTCTCTTAATTATGTCATCGTGGCTTGCATTTTTTGCTCGTCCTGTGCCCGATCATTATCTTAGTGGGTCACATTTCAGTAGTTGTGCTTATATGTTTCATATTAGAGATTATTGTTTACAAGCGGACCTGGCTAAGCTCGCTTCCTCGCTCAGAGCGAATCGGTCGTAATGCACGATTGTTTACAAGTGAACTTGTAAACAATATCATGACGGAGCCTCAGGAATACCAAGTCTTTTATAATTTAAAAATTTTACTAATGCGTCCACACATTTTTCAAAAACTGACTAGCCAAAATATTAGTCTTGATAAATGGAACACCAAATTAATCTCAACATTAAGAATTCAAAACAATTCATACCCATTTGACACTTTTATCCTAAGCCCAACTACAATCGTAATCAGAACCATTAATCACCCAAACTCGTAAGGGTACAGGAAGACAACCATCGGCCTCGCATACGCTTGGGAAAACCCCGCTAGCTAGCTCAAGTGAAGACTTCCAGCAAATTTGGGAGCAAGAACCAACCCCTCTTATCATCCTACCTTATAAAAAACCAAGCCAAACCCCTAGAAACACATGCTGCTTGTCACAAGATGCGTGTTATGGGATGAGTACGATAGCCTTCCTTGGCATGGTCGCATGAAAATTATACACAGCTCCACATACGCCTGAAAAATCACCAGCCAATGACACAAGTGTTCAACTACAAGCATCAAGCCTCGAGGACTTCAATCCCATCCCAATAAAAGCTTACCTCAGTCTATTCCACCGGCCCTTGTGATTAGCACGCAATACACTTTTCACTCTAAGAGATCACACAAGCAAAACCTATGAAAACACAAAAAAATCCAGGCCCGCTTTATAGAGAACAATGACCCATAGGTCAAAACAGCCCAACCTACTACAAAAACTTATACAAAAAATTCCACCTCAATTTATGGTTTATCTAAAACAATATAAGCATGTCTTGCACTTGCAGAATCCATCAATAACCAACACTACTCGAACCTAAAGAGGGAAATTGTATAAAACTTTACATATGCATGGAAAAATCACCTGCCAACGACACAAGGGCAAAACCTCAAACCAATAAGTCATGGGGTTTCCTTGAAACTTTTTAATAACCCTACCCCACATTAGTTGCCTGCTTCATTTCACTACCCCTACTAAGGAAAAACCAATAGCCTCTAAGAATCACCAACCCCAAGGAATGGAAAACCAACAAACCAGATCCCTAAATAAGATAAAACACTTAATCAATTAAAATAAATCCTGAAATGGAAAACCACATCAAATGTAATGCACAAACAACAGTTCTTGACAAAAACCTTCCATTAAGGTACTAAACATCACTGAAATCGGTAGAAATTCCAATGTTACAATCTAAACCTATCTAAGCTTCCTTATCTTCCCTCATACCCAACTCTGTGGCAACGTTATCAGCCATCTCCACATGACGCCTACTCTCAAAACTGGTATAACTAAATGTTTCCAAAGGTTGGACATGCTGTTGTGGAGTCTAATTCTCTGGGTTAACAGACCATCATCCATAACCTTCCGCCCATGGGCCTCATCTAGTTCCTACTTAGCAACAACTTCATGTTCAGCTAAAGCACTAGCTTCCTCTAACCCCACAATAGCCAAAGTAGGATTCTGGGAATGTATCCTTGACCATGCATGCCACCACTCGACGTCCACAATATTAAAGTACATCTTAACAAAGAGAAACTCTTCGTATTCAACAACTTGTTCAATAGAGCTTGGGGGAAAGATCCGCAGGCGCCCCTTTTAACAACTTGGAAAGGTTCTTAACATGCTCAGTGTTCACTTTGTCTTTCTCAACACTCAAAACTTGGATAGTTTCCATCTCCTTCTTCAAGTCTTTGCATTTTACCTCAAACAGTTTCGCATGTGCCCGCAGCTCAACCACTTATTCATTCAACATAGCTTCCATAGCACCGCTCCAATAAAATAAATAACCCATTCATTAATAAACATACCCCTACCAAATATGCACACACATGCAAAAATAAATAATCATGCCTCGGCCATTGAGGAAAACAACATAGTAGGATTCTTTGAGTCCGTTAGAATCAACCTAGTAGGAGGGATCACTTTCCTAGTCTCGTAGGCTTTCCCACTCTCTGCACCTATAATAGCACACTTTGGGGGTGCAACAACTCAAAGCATGTCAAGCGACCTCATGGACAACAGGGACATCTCCAGACCCCTCATCAATCCTCTACTTCTTCTTATGCCCACTGATCACAGGAGTATCAGTGTACTCCACCTTAGAATCTTTCCCGCTACCTATAGATTTAGGATGGGTAATAGGTGACAGTCATCCCTGCTCAACTTCAATAATCAGTGAATACTAGAATAAAGGCCTAGTACGCTAACATAATATTTGAGTTAGCACTAGTAGAGGGCAACTAACATTTAGGCATGCAGAGCCAAATCCTTTGGTCGGTTTACCTTGAAGGCATGTAGAGCCAAATCCATCATGATCCTACTCCTGTTAGATAACGTCCCCAACCCATGAAACTGTCGTTTGTAGGAAATAGTGTCATTCCATGCAGACATAGACTTACCTTTCACACATTTAACATAGAAATACATGTCTTTCCTAGGGCCACATTTTTTGGGGAAACCTTTCACAAGTTGAATCCCACTAACAATAGGATAGAACGTTAAAATCCCCTTCTTACCACCGTTTCTCAGGTCATAGAACCTAATAAAATCCCCAACCTTCAACTACTTCCCAGCATTGTTCCACACCTCAACATATCCACTTATTATGGCCATGTCTCTCGCATGCAGTTGAGCAAGAGCAATCCCATAGGACTCAAACACATACATCACGAAATCTATGATATGAAAAGTCATTTCATATAAAAAGTAATGTTAGCATGCTAAAAAATCCAGGGGGGGTTCCTTACCTTCTCACCGGAGATCGGTAACCAAACTTCAAAATTACCCAAGACGGGTGACTCTACCTCAAGTTCATTAACAATTTATTGTTCATTACACTATCCGTGTCCTCCATATTTTGGCTAACCCCTTCCCTAGCCACCTCATCCTTCCTAACAACCATTTTTCCCCATATGGAACATCATCACGCGTAACCCCACCCTCACCTACGTTAGACCGAGGATCCGAGGACAAAGACTCAAAATGTACATTAACATGTAGCTGCGGGTTGTTCAATCTCACAAGTGCGATGGGTCAAAGATAAATATTTGTATGTTTCTCCTGACCTTACTCATAACTAAGATAAACATAGATAGGGGTAAGTCCAAGGTCGTCCAAAGATATATTAGAGCCTAATGGTTAGCTAAACACAATCTACTCCCGGGGGTTATGCATCACACGGTCGACGTATAGATTTGATCTTAGAATCTAATTCACATAAGCAAGCATGAAACTATTTTCATACTATATCATATAGTGTGGAGATGTTAATTCCCCGAGAACTCCCATTGTTTGTCACACAGCTTGTTTTGCCCCCTCAATATCTCACCTCCTCTATAAATCGCTAGGGGTGCGCTTCTTTACCGGCCACTCTTGTAGCTAACTCACGGTGCTAACGAACCCCTACTTAAAGGAATTATGACTTTCGTAGGTGGCAACCATTAGATGCAAGAGTAAACCCAATATTAAAATTGGAATCTCCACTATGAGCACTTATCATAGACCTCAAAAGGAAGAGAACATCGGTACCTCGTGATAACTTTAGAGTCTACGCCACCCTAGATGCTACAAACTAAAAAGGCAAAGTTATTGGGGTAAGCCAGGGTTTCCCCCATTAGGATTTTAATAACACCAACACAATAGGTCCGGTGCTCCTAACATGAAGTTCCTCACACGACTAGCCAATTAGATTATTGTCTTTTACTACCTCGGCACTCATAAGACGGATCTATCGTACATTTCCTCCCGGTACTCACAAGACTACTACATTAACCAATAATCTAACATTCCCAAACTAGCATTTAAAGCCTAGCATGCTATTATGCAATAAATAAACTAAGTGTGCATCTTAACATAGTTCATCGCATAAATCACACTAAGAAATTAAACTAAAAATTAAGCACGAGATTTATAACATAGAAAAATAGGATGAATTAAAGAGTCTCACAAATCATGTCAAATTATGTTTACAATTAACAATCCCTAGAATATAAACTACTCTAAACTAACAAAGCTCATGGATTCAATATACATAAATGGTAGAAATGAAGAAATAGAGAAGAGAAAGTTACCTATGTGAAATTCCACCTCTTTCTCATCAATCTAAGCTTCTAAGCACAAATCTATGATCTGCACCCGCAGGGTCGTTCTTTTTACTAGATTACTTGTGGGTGCTTCACAAAGATAAAATTTATAGAGTTTCTCCCATGCTCACTACTAACTACTATAGAGTAGCTAGTGGCAAGTCCGGGGCCATCTAGAGAGATACTAAAATTCAAAATATAACTATAAACAACTCACAATCGGGCGTCACTCCGATTTCGCGTCAGGGATACCTAGTGCTACAAACATAAGATTGAGGGGTTTTTATCTTAAACTAATGAACATGCAAACAAGAGAGATCAAACTATTATAAACGAGCCTTGGGGAATATTTGTATAACATGACCGATGAATGAATTTGATCCAAGGCTCTATCACATGCAAGATATAAAAACATATCCTATACCTATAACATAGTGTAGAGATAGCTGGGAATTCCCAATGTCTTTCACACAAAGGTTTGTCTCCACTTTATGAAGCTACCACACCGCCTCTGTAATTAGGGAATGCGCTTCAATCTCCTTTTCGATACCACAATTTCTTCTGCGTCAATCTCACTCTCAATGCTAATGAGTCCCTGCTTAAAGGAACAAGGCCTTGCGTAGGTAGCTGCCGTTAGATATAAGAGTGGGGATAATATATCTTGGGCACTCCACTATGGACACCAAGCCCTAGGCCTAGAGAGGCAAAGGAGTTGGCACCCCATGATGACTCTAGGGTTGACACGACCCCAATCGCTACATAACAACCCTAGTCGCTACAAACTATTAGGCGCATCTATTGGGGTAAGCCGGGGGTTTCCTCCGTTAGGGAAACTGTCATCCCTAACATGAATAATTATTACACAAAGAGCCAATTAGGTTAGATTCTAAGGATCGGGATGGTACTCTCGGGTTAGATTGCATGCACTCATCTCCCCGGTACTCACGAACCTACAATTGCTCTAACCTAAAACTCCCAAGATAGCATGACAAGCCTAGCACAATATTACACTACACATGGATATATGGGTGTATCATAAAACATGACATATCATATATCTTACAAGACTGTAAAGCATATATCAAGCACAAATATTCACAGGACATAAAGATACGAAAATCTAAGAATCTCACAAAGTCAACATCTAGTCAAGAATACAAATATTTCCCCAAGAAATTAAACTCCTCTAAGGACATTGAATCCAAGACAATCATTGGATTTGATGCCATAGGCAAGATTAGGAAAACTAAATGAAGAGAGGAGAGAGCCTCTCTCTTCCTACCTCTAGATTTAGAATGAAAATGACAATAATGAACTTCTTTAACCCTAGTATACTAGTGCCTCTTTTTTTTTATGGAAATTAATTTTCATTAAGAACAATCAATATGATCACAATAAAGTTCCTCACTCTAGAACTATTACAGATTCCCAATACTAAGGATTCTTATATGTGCGTAGTTTTTCACGTTAGAAACTAGGCTAACTATATAAACTTAAGCTTCTTTTTTTTTTGCAAGCCATTTTAAAATAAAAACAGCCCACAATAGTAGCCCATATAGATTTTATAAGCCCTGTTTCCTCCCTGATTTTCGACACAGTACAAGCATCCTTAGTATAGAAATAAGGAATTCTGCACCCTTCTCTGCACCTTTACTGCACCTTATCTCCTGCACCTTATCTCCTATTATGTTTCTTACTGCATTCAACCATCCTCAGCCAGTTCCCATCGTGAATTCACCCTTCAGCCATTTAAACTCAGCATCAATTTTCTTCCTTAACACCACAATATTCATATTTTTCCTCTGAAATATCCTAGCATTCCTTTCTTCCTAGATATGATAAAGGGCTGTGACATACAGTTTAAATATGTATTTCTTCCCTTTCATTAGCATAATCTTCATGCACTTCCTCATTTTTCTCAGATCCTGAACAACAGGCAGACCAATCTCACTCATCAATTCCTGCACAAACACACACTAAGCAAATAAATGCCTAGCATCTTCTTTATCCTTGCCAGTTGTCACAGAAGCAGCAAACCTGTCCATCAGGTATAATTTTGAAGCTCACAAGCCTGTAAACAGTGGCCAGTTGCCTTTAAGCAATATACACAAAAAGAAACTGTGTTTAGGAAAAAAAGTTTTATTTTACAAATCGTTTTTGCTGCAGTATCTTCATCTTCACAACCTTTAAGTTTACTGTAAGCTCTTGATATACTGAATGCTCCAGAAGAAGTTAAACAGTTTTGAAGCTGATTCCCCATCTTTGTTTTCAGTCTGTTAAGATATTTCCACATCCAACTATGAGCTTGTTGGATTTGATGATTCTCAATTGATTTCCCCTTCAAGTAATAGGCTTGCAGCCATTTCACCTATAAGATGTCTTTCTTTTCCTGCACACTCCATAAATGCTTACAAAGAGAGGCCTGATTCCACAAGAATGAATAATTCCCATACCACCTGTTTTCTTGGTTTTGCATAGAGAGTCCCAAGCTGCTAGAATAAAAAACCCGCCCTCTGATTCTTTTTGCCATAAGAAAGCCATGCAATTTTTTGTGATTTCCTCGTGAACTCCCTCTGGGACTTTAAACACCACAGACCAGAAACCAACAATACTCATAAGGATATTGTTTATCAACAGTGTTCTCCCAGCATATGAAAGTGTCCTGGAATCCCAACTATTTAGGCCATGGCCAGTGGTAGAGACCACTATCGGTCTCTTACCAATTAAATATATTATTTTTCTCCATCTCTCTTCCACCTCAGCCTAAGAGACCACTTAAGAGACAACATTTTTTTTTCTCCACAATGGTTAAGAGACCACTGTACACTATTCATGGAACCCACTTGATGTTCTCTATCCTACTCATTAATTTGACCATTACATATTATTTTAAATAAATTTGTCCACCAAAAATAAGTTTAAATATTTAAATATAAATTCATTTTTAAATTTAAATTCGTTTTTAAATTTAAATTCATTTTTAAATTTAAATTTAAACTCGTTTTTAAATTTAAATTCGTTTCCAGATTATTTTAATATAATGTTTAAATATTTAAATTTAAATTCATTTTTTAAAAATATGTTAAATAATTTGTTTTTCTCGTTCTTGTCAATACGATGCTTCAGTGTAAAAAATAAAATGAATTTCATTTTTTTGAAGAAACTATTAAAACGAAATTAAATAAATAAATACTATGAGAATTCATTTTTTCTATAAAATAATATGGAAAACATAAAAAGTGCGTGAAACAAATTATAACAACTATAAAAATAACTGGAAAAACTGAATAAAATATTGATCTACTCCAACCCAATATTACAATTTAAAAATCAAAATATTGGTCTAATCCGACCAATTATTAAAAATTGGAAAAAAATAAATATTGATCTAGTCTGACAAAAAAATAAATATTACAATTAATTTCCACCGTAGACTGCCCCAATTAATTTATCTCGTAGTTCTTCCTCTGCTGCGGACAACTCTCCCTTTTGAATCAAACTATCAAGGAGTTTAGTGTTAGCTATCAGTTTATCCCGCTCTGATTGTTTTTCAACGAACTTCCGCTGTGATATGTTGTACTCCCTTTTAGCTCTTTCACTCTCCGCAAGTATTTCAACCTTTTTTGTAGCTGCTTCAATTGCGGCCGCACACTGCATTCTAGTGGATTCTTTTTCGTGACTTCCATATTGTCGCCCATCTTCACCACCAAAATTTTGACCCGGTGAACCGCAACCTCCTCGGGGTGAAAATGCTCCCGATTCGTTTATAGCATCAAGATGTGGAGCATGAAAGCTTTGACCATATAAATTATGGTACGAATGTTGCGATTGGGTGTTCGCATTTTGGGAGTGGTTCGGGTAAGGAGGGTTCATGTATGCGTTTCGTGAAGAGTGGCATTGATTTTGAAAATTCATGTATGAATGTTGAGAATTGAAATAAAAGTGGGGAGGGATGTTCGGAGAATTTTCACTAAATTCCGAATTTGGAAATGACCGATAATTTGGATTTTGCAAAAAATTCTCCATATTGAAAGAATTTGGAATTACCCGATCTTTGCCTTTCGACGTTCTTCGTGGATCCATCACAAAAAATGAATTACAATATAGAAGATGAATTTGTGAGGTAAGAGAATTTGAATTGGAAGTAGTGTGGTGAAATGAGTTGAAATGCTCCATATTTATAGGCAAAAAAAGTGGGAGAATGAAATATAAAAATTAAAATACTCCCTCCATTTTTTTTTTCATTGGCACACTTACTAAAAGTGGTATTTTTTTTAATTGGCACTTGCTATTTTGGGCAAGTTCAAGGTTTTTACATCCACTCATTTTACTTTCTCTTCTTTCAATTCAATTTCATCCACTCATTTAGCATCTCCTCAATTCAAACACCAAAAGAGAGGTGCTAATGAAAAAAAATGGAGGGAGTATAAATTATAAAAAAATTAAAAAAATTTGGCTGGGACACGTGTCGCCACCAGAATGGGACACGTGTCCCATTAAAAAAATAGCCATTTTTCCAGCCGTTGGGGGACACGTGTCAACCTCTTATTCGACCACGTGTCCCCCAGATTTCAAATTCAGATTTTCCCTAAAAAATTACTGTTGTAGACACGTGGCCCAATCCATGGGTGACACGTGTCCGCAACAAAAAAAATCAAAAAAAGGATGCGGCTAAGTGGGACACGTGGCCCACTCAGGGGGCACCACGTGTCCCACTATGGCAAAAAAAAAGCTTGCGCAGCAAGCCCATGTGCGCAGCTGCACATTTTTTACCACGTTCGGCCTCTTGACCGGGCTCTTACCAAGAGCCTGGTGAGTGGTCTCTTAACAAGAGACCACTCAAGAGACCACCACTGTGGTAATTTTCGGTCTCTTAAGCGATCTTTTAATTTTAAGAGACCACCACTACCCATGTCCTTAGTTTGCCCTATTAATACCCAAGATTCCTGCCAAAGTGATCTGCTCCAATTTATCCATGGCAGAAAAATAGATTGTGGATTTATTTTCATTGATTGCAAGCCCAGAGACTTTCTGAAACTTCACCAATGCTTCCTGTACTCCTCTAACCGACTTTTAATTAGTTTTACAAAAAATGAGTAGATCATCAGCAAATAGAAAACAATGAATACCCACTCTACTACATCTTTGATGGAAACCTATCCTTCCAGACTTAAATTTGCATGTTACCAGTCTAGTAAAGTATTCAATACTCAGTACATCCCCTTGTTTCACTCCATTTCCTCCTTCAAACATGTCAGTATACAGGCCATTCAAAGATAGACAAAAGTTTGAAGATTTAATACATCTTTCCACACATGAACATAAGAAGCCTGGCAATTTCAACTCTTTCATCAAATCTATCATGAACTTCCAGCTGACAGTATCAAAAGTTTTCTTAATGTCCACCTTAATAACACAGTTATTTTTCGTACCCGCCAACCTATATTTAAGTATCAGTTCTTGAGCTAGCAGTATATTTTGCCCAATATGGCTACCTTCAGTAAAAGCTCCTTGATTCAAGTTCACTATTTTAGAGAGAAGTTTCCTCTCTGCTCCACAAACTTTTTCTGGCCTTCACCTAGGTACCCTCACTTCTTCTTTGTTACTTTTTTTTTGTTCTCTTCGTTTTTTCCCAGAAAAAATAGGGTGCCTACTGTGGGTTCTCCTAAGTATAGAACTTTTTGTGATGTCACGACTAGCGGATGTAGGTATATCCGCTGGCTCTGCGAGATGGTGCTCGCCGTCCGGGGTGAAGGATACGATGACATCGCGACCGTATAATTCTGCCTGGGTCCGGGGAGATGGTGTTGGATGTCCCTCCTGGATGATCACCGTCTACTTGGAAACCATCGAGAATGGTGGTTTTCAGTTTACCCTATCTCGATTCTGTCAAGCGATGCTAGGCTATTACGAGTTGTCCCTGACTGATCTCCCTCCAAATTCCCTTCGCCTTCTCTCGGGCTTTGAAATCCTATACCTGGGATCTGGTTTTACTCCCACCATCCTCCTTTTTAGATCATTCCGCACCCCTGCCAGAATGCCTCCTGACTGGGGTTTACTTAAAATTCTGGCCTGATGGTTTCAAACTCTTGATTGATATCCCCACTCGCGTCTGAGTGAAAGCGGCGTCTTGTCTTAGTCGACAAAGAGCTGGTGATGGGGCCTGAAATTCATACAGGTCCTTTCCCAGCGGGCCCCTAAGAAGTGTTGGGCACGTCCTGGTGCAGAAGAGATGTCTGCTCTTCGTCAGTTTACTTCCGTCCTTGAAGAATTGTCTGTTAAGGTAGGGTTCATCTTGAGAGACTCCATCATACGGGCAGTCGGCCTCCCCTTCCTATCGATTGGGGTTGTTCCTCTTGGTGGCCTAGGAGATCTCATGGGTAAGGGCCGTTTTTTCCTTTTTGTCTGGTGTTCGCCTTATTTTACTAGCTTGTTTGCTATTCGTTTTATCTTGCCTGCTGCTTATCTATGTGTATCTGACTTGTTTGATGTTCTCATTTTTTTATTTTCAGGCATGTCTATTGCAAGTCTCATTCGTGACTTGTCGGGCATTTCTCAATGTGAGACCTCAAGTCGTGCCACTAGCCAGGTCGATGATGCTGATGGGGAGGTCAACCGTCTTGCGCGAGTTAGGCCATGGGCAGTGGTAGAGACCACTACCGGTCTCTTACCAATTAAATATATTATTTTTCTTCCTCTCTCTCTTCCACCTCAGCTTAAGAGACCACTTAAGAGACAACCCCTTTTTTTCTCCACAATGGTTAAGAGACCACTGTGCACTATTCATGGAACCCACTTGATTTTCTCTATCCTACTCATTAATTTGACCATTACATATTATTTTAAATAAGTTTGTCCACAAAAAATAAGTTGAATGCAAAATTTAATATAATGTTTAAATATTTAAATATAAAATTATTTTTAAAAATATGTTAAATAATTTATTTTTCTTGTTCTTGTCAATACCATGCTTTAGTGTAAAAAAATAAAATGAATTTCATTTTTTTAAGAAACTATTAAAACGAAATTATATAAATAAATACTATGAGAATTCATTTTTTCTATAAAATAATATGGAAACCATAAAAAGTGCGCAAAACCAAATATAACAATAATTAATTTGACTATTAAATAATATTTTAAATAAATTTGTCCAAAAAAAATAAGTTGAATGTAAAATTTAATATAATTATTAAAATGAAATAAAAAAAATAAATAATAAGATAATTCCATGTTTTTAAAATTATATAAAAACCACTAAAATTGAAAAAATCAATTATAACAACTATAAAAATTACAGAAAGTACTAAATAAAATATTGATCTAGTCCGACCAATTATTATAAGTTGAAAATCAAAAATATATTAAATTTCGAATTCTTAAAAAATTGGAAAAAAATGAAAAAAATATGAGAAAAAACACTATTGGGACACATGTCGCCACCAGAATGGGACACGTGTCCCATTCAAAAAAAATTCAGCCTTTATTTAAAAAATACCGTTGCTGACACGTGGCCCAATCCATGGGTGCCACATGTCAGCAACAGAAAAACAAAAAAAAAGAAAGCGGCTGAGTGGGACACGTGGCCCACTCAGGTGGCGACACGTGTAACACACGTTGAAAAAAAGAAAGGCGCGCAGCGCCCATGTGCGGCTACAGTCGCATGTGGTCCATTTGTCAGCTGGAGACCGGGCTCTTAGTAAGAGCTCGGTTGGTGGTCTCTTAACAAGAGACCACTCAAGAGACCACCACTGTGGTGGTTTTCGATCTCTTAAATGATCTTTTAATTTTAAGAGACCACCACTGTCCATCCCCTTATCACGCTGTCTGACATCTCCTCCCATGTCCCTATGTTCGTTTATTCTGAGAAGGTGGGCCAGCTGAGCATAAATGCCGCAGGACCACAAGGCAAGCCGCAGACGTGGTGCCTGAGACTCCTCCTTCCCTGACTACTATTGTGCATGTTGCTCCTACTGCGCCTGCATCTGGCCCCGACCTCGACTCCCCGCTCCAGCGAGCTTCACTCTTCCCCGACTAGATGCCTCTAGCTCTCGAGCTTCTACTGAGTCTGAGGCCATCCGCGGCCCCCTTGCTCGCTCCAAGTTTCTTTGGCGCGTTGTTCCTCTGGGCATATTCATTGCCTGGCTCCAGGACCGTGCTATCAATATGGCGCCCTCTGCTAACATCACCGACCGCCACGTCTCTGAAGCTCTTGAGGTCCAGCCCTGCGTTCTTTTTTCTCAAACTCCTTTCCTCTTTGTTTAGTTTCTTTTACTTGCTCTCTTGTATGTTGCTTTATGACCATTGGTTTTCCCTTCTTTTTCTCTTTTCTTGTAGCACTTTTGCGCAGCCTTTGCCGTGAAGCTAGAGATGGAGGAAATTGCCCCTGGCCTGGAGGATGCTCAGCAAAGAGCAGATAAAGTGGAGCAATGTACCAAGGAGTCGGTTGCTGACTTACAGCGTGCTCTCACTCGGGCTGCTTCACTAGAGGGAGACATGGAAATGGAATGGGGAGTCTCATGGTCCTTGCAACTAGCCATGGCAAAGCTCGAAGCTAAGGTCAAGGCTCACCGGGAGTTCCGCAACTGGGTGTTCATGCGGGGTTTCACCGTGAACTTGATTCTTTAATGTATGGTAAAGAAAAACCGGATTCAATTGTGCATGGTATTATATATCGATACAATTGTGCCTTTTAGAATTTTTTTCTGCATTTTGTTTAGAGGACGCATTCATCGGATTTTACATTTTTTTTAACAATTTTTTTAGAGGATGCATTCCATGAATGCGTCCTCGAATTTTATTTTTTTTTTAACAATTTTGTTTAGAGGACGCATTCCTTGAATGCGTCCTCAATTTTTTTTAAAATTTTAAAACCGAATTGTTTGGAGGATGCATTGCATGAATGCGTCCTCATGAATTTATTTTTTAAAATAAACAAATGTATTTATTTTATATTGTTATATTTTTTTAAATACTGTTTGAATTATACCTTTTAAATCTGTGTTATTAAAAATGGGTATTGAATTTGATAAGTATATATGTACATAATTTTTTTAGTCCCACATTTTATTAGTAAAATGTATAATTTGTAATTTTAATCAGTAAAATATATAATTTGTAATTTTAATCAGTAAAATATATAATTTGTAAATTATTCTTTATATTTTTTTGGGTGAATATAGTGCATTCGTAGACTTGTGTTTGTTTTATGTTATTCTAAAAATAACAGTAATATATAGTAGGAATGTATATGATTAAACATAAATGTACAATATATGGAGAAGACGTGTGAAATGTAAATAGTGGTCCAGATAAATGTACAATAAATGTATGCAAAGTCGAATTCAAAGTCAAGAAAATCAGGCATGCAAAGTCAGGGAAGTCAGGGAATCTCTGCTGCAAAGTTTGAATGCTCAGGGAGGACGCATTGCAAAAATGCGTCCTCATGCAACGTGGATTTTTTTTTAAAAAAATTAAACTGAGGACGCATTCCGGCAATGCGTCATCTTCTTCCCCTGACGAAAAAAAATATTAATGCATCGAGGACGCATTTAGAAAATGCATCCTCAGGAATTCAGAACCAAAAAAAAAAAGAAAACCTAGATGACGTATTAGAACAATGTATCCTACACACTTGTATCCAAGGCTAGACACTGTAACCATAGATAAAGAATTTTTCCACCTTCAATGCCAAAGTGGTCAAGAGGTAGCGTGAGTCTGAGCTCTTGGTTACAGCCATGTACAATGCTTTTTATTTGGATGCTACGGTGACTGATCCTGAGACGCTGCAGGTGAAACTTAGGGAGGTATTTGTTCCCTTTAGGGAGCATAGCTTCTCAAAGTACGTTTCCCTGCTCAACCCCAGATGACTTCCGTGGAGCTCGAGGCCTGGAACGCAGATGCTGTTGTGGCCCAGCCTGCAGGAAGCTCCATAGGCGGAGCTCGTGGTGGTCGTCATGAAGCCTCTGGTAAGGCGCAAGGAGGCAACAAGAAGCAGCTTCGGGGCAAGGGCGACATCGGGCAGACTCAGGATGGGGGCGACGAGCAAGCTCAGGATGACGACACATGAAGCACCCCAACTTGATTATCTTTTTTTTTCTTTTATGATGATGATGTGATGGAAATAGACAACCTTTATTTTCCTTTTTTTTATTTTGATGTCTGTAAGTCCCCGTAAGGGGCGTACATTACAGTTAGGGGTGCCTTTCTTTTTCCCCCTGTTTTGCTAAAACTTGTGGGGAGCGCTTTCTTCATCTTTATATTCTTATTTGATCGTGGTCAATCAGGGTGTCTCTTTCCTCCTCTTTTTCTTCCCTTAAAATTTTTTTGGTGCCTTTTTCCACTGTCATGGCAGTTTTTGGCTTTTTTTCGACCAAGGTTCTTTTCATCGTCGTTTCCGATCTTCTCCAACTAAGGTGCTTTTCCTTGTCGTTCTAGGCCTTTAATCTTTTGCAAGTTTGTGGCCTTTGCCTCAAAATCTCATCAACTTGAAAAAGTTGGCTAACAACACCCTGCCTGCAGAAGGCTAGGGGTGCTTTTCATCAGCCTGTTGAGGCTGGATAGCATTTCTCTAACTGCTCGGGGCCAAGAATGTTTTTTATTTGTTTTGCGAATGAGTTCCTTCGTCTCGTTCCTTCTTTCCTTAGCATTTGTGTTAACAGTTCTTTTAGTTGTTGCTCACCATGGCGCTTTTGTAGCTTTTAGCTTTTGCCAGTTACTAGAATTTTTACTTAGCAACTGCATTTCATTTCACACATCAAAAATATGATATTTGCAGGGTATTATGAAAATTTCCCTAGGATCATACCCTTTGATGGGTTTACAAAAGACTTGATTCACCAATAATTTCTCCCTCCCCGTACAAAATATAAGCTATCTAACAGCTCTGAACCAAGGACGGTGTACCTTTCTACGCATAGTACTTCCTGAGATTTGCCATGTTCCAGGTGTGTGGCACCTCCTTCCCGTCCATCTTTTCCATCTTGTAGGCTACCTTTCCCATCACCTCAGCTACCTTGTAGGGTTCTTCCCAGGTTGCATCTAGCTTCTTTTCTCCCAGTGCCCTACTGGCTTCATTCTTTCTAAGAGCCAGCTCTCCCTGCTTCAGAATTTTGGGCCTAACCTTGCTATTATAATTTTGTTCTGTCTAGGACTTCTACGTGGCTTCCTTCGAGGCTTCTCTCTCCCCCCATTCCTCCAGTTCTTCCATATTGTTCCTCATAGCCTCATCATTATCAATCACCACCAATGGCGACGCAACACTCTTGCTGGGTACTATGATCTCGAGTGGTATGGTTACTTCTGTGCCATAGCATATCCTGTGTGGTGATTCTCTAGATGTCGTCTAGGGTGTGGTTCCATATGCCCACCATGCTTTTTAGTTCTTCTTCCCATTCGGTTTTGGCTTCCCCCAACCTTTTCTTCAAACCCTGCAGGATGGTCATGTTCGTTACTACTGTCTGCACATTTGCCTGAGGGTGGGCGAAAGAGGTGAAATGCTGCTTGATGTTCAGCTCCTTGAACCAGGAGCTGAACGGCTCTCTGGAAAATTGCATGCCATTATCACTGACCATAATCTGTGGGATCTCTGCACACTATGTTTCTCCAGACAAAATTCATAATCTTTCTTCCTGTTATGGTGGCCACTGCCTTAGCTTCCACCCATTTGGTGAAGTAATCTAACGCCACTATAAAAAATTTCTTCCTACCCACCGCTTTGGGAAAGGTCCCACTATGTTTATTCCCCACTTAGCTAAAGGGCTGGCTGACCTAATGCTAGTCATTTCTTTCGCAGACAGTCTAGGTACTCGGGAATGTTCCTAGCACTTATGACACTCTCTGACCACATTCTCAGCGTCTACTTTTATCCCTGGCCAATAGTAACCTGCTTGGATAGCCTTTAGTGCTAGCGTCAAATCCCCCTATTGACTGTCAGAGCTACCCTCGTGGAATTCTCTCATGACCACTTTGGCTTGAGAAGGTTCCGCACATCTGAGACAGGGCTCCACTTACCCGTGTTTATACGGAAAATCGTCCTTAATTGCATACAGCAAAGCATTCATCTTTAATGTCTTTGTTGCCTTCTCGTAAGCTGGAAGAATCCCAGCTTCTAAAAAAGTTCTTCATGGCGTCATCTAGTTTTCTCCTGCATCATATACCGCAGCTACGAATTCCTGATCCGTGGACCTTTTTGTTAGCTCTTCTATCAGAACACACTTAGTCATATGAGCATGTGCCGATGAGGCAAGCTTGCTGAGCATGTCGGCTTGGGGGTTCTGCGACCGGGGCACTATGGTAAAGTCAAACTCTTCACACTCTGTTCCTAGACTCCTGACTCTGTCCCTGTAATTCATCATGGCTGGCTCCTTCATCGTATACTGCCTGTTGTATTAATTTGCTACCAACATCGAATCTCTATATGCTTGTAGCTTTCTGGCTCCCATCTTCCCGGCTATCTTCATTCCTGCTATCAGCGCTTCATATTTAGCTTCATTGTTCGAGGTGGGGAACTTGAAGTGGAGGGCTTAGGTGATTTCCACCCCCTGGGGATCGGACACCACTAGCCTTGTTCATGCCCCTCTACTCCTAAGGCTCCATCTACATAAAGGCTCCACACGCCGAGTCCTGTCAAAGAGGTTCCCTTGGTTGATGCAGGCAGACTTTCCTACTCTCTCTTTTCATCCTTGGAGACTTCTACTGAAAAAGTCTGCAATTACTTAACCCTTCATTGCTTTCCGTGGTGTGTATTCGATCGTGTGCTCCCCCAGCTCGAGTGCCCACTTCACCAAAATTCCTGAGGCCTCATGTCTGGTGAGTATTGATTTCAACAGTTGATTTGTCAGCACCTCTATCGGGTGCGCCTGGAAGTGTTAAAGCGGCCTCCTGGCTGCATGTACCAATGTTGAAGCCAATTTCTCCTGTCCTGCATATCCTCTATCTAAACCTTGCAGGGCTCTGCTCACATAGTAGATTGGTCTCTACACTTTGTCTTCCTCCCTCACTAAATCTACGCTGATTGCTTCATCACTAGCTACGACATACAGGTACGATGTTTCTTCTGGTTTTGGGTTGGTCAGCACAGGCAGCTCCTTCAGGTGCTGTTTCAACTTCTCAAAAACTCATTCTTTATATTCTTCCCAGTGAACTGCTCATTTCTTGTCGACACATCATTTCAGTATTTTGAAGAAAGGAAGTGTGCGCCATGCTACTCTGGACAGGGAGCGATTCATGGCTGCTAACTTCTCATTAAGGCTTTGGATCTCCTATATTGTTTTAGGAGACTTCATCTCCAGGATAGCTTTCACTTTCTTTGGGTTTCCTACAGGCCTTCATTTGACACCATATGCCCCAGGAACTTGCACGCTACTACACCAAACTGGCACTTAGCTAGGTCCAACTTCATGCCTGTTTCTCGGAATCTATTTAGCATATGGCTACGTCTTCCACGAAGTGATAATATTCCTTGCTCTTTATCACCATGTTTTCAACATACACTTCCATGTTTCTGCCCACCTATTCCTAGAATATCTTGTCCACTACCCTTTGGTAGGTGGCTCCTACATTTCTAAGCCTAAAGGGCATCATGCAGTATCAAAATGCCCCTATTTCCGTAATAAATGCTATTTTTTCTACATCACTTTCTAACAAGGGGATTTGGTGGTATCCCTTATATGCATCAAGAAAACATTTAATCGGGTAATTAGCAAGGGCGTCTTCTTTCTGGTCAGTGACCGGCAGTGGATAACAATCTTTAGGGCAGGCCTTGTTCAGGTTCGTGTAATCCACACACATCTTCCAGCTGTCGTCTGCTTTCTTTACTAAGACTGGGTTAGCCAACAAGCTCGGGTATCGAATTTCCTTCAATATCCTACTTCTACTAGCTGATCCACCTCAGTATTAACTACTTCATTCCTCTTCTTGCATAGCATTCTCCTCTTCTGCTTGACAGGCCGATGGCCTGGTGCTACTTTTAGCTCGTGGCACCCAATCTTCTTGGGGACACCGGTCATGTCTTTTGGTTTCCATGCAAATGCTCGGGTGTTTTTTTCCAGCATCTTTATGATGTCCTCTTTTACCCCGGGTGGTAGGGCTTCTCCTATTTGCACCGCTTGCGCTTCTTGAAGTTGTACTGTTTGTACCTCCGAGCCCAGCTCTGATGAGTCGTATCTACCTGTCACCATTGTTAATGTCCCGGGCCTATCGGTATGTCTCCCTTGTACCTGTTCTTCTGTGTTTATCTTCTGCTTACTTAGAGCAATCCGGTGGCATTCCCTCACTTTCTGCTTATCTCCTCTCATCGTCGCTATTCCCTGCTTGATAGGAAATTTTAGAAACAGATGTAGGGTGGACACTATACCCTTCAACAGTGCTAAGGCTAGTCTCTCCAGTATAATGTTGTAAGGGATGTTCTTCACTACAATAAACTCTAAATCCACCGTCTTGTTTCTCACTTTGTCCCCTGTTGTCACCAGGAGGTATATGGTCCCCTCCGGCCACATTGTTCTATTCACAAAGTCAAACAGCGGGGTGTTCATTGGTCTTAGCTTCTTCTTTGTATTCTCGTCTAGCTTCTCGAAACAATGCCAATACATTATTTTTCCCAAGCTTCATCCATCTACATATGACCAATATTCTCCTTTCCATTATCTTTACTAAGATTAATATGGCATCGCCTCCCGCTGGCTTATCTAGGATGGGGTCTTCTAACCCGAATGATATGACCTTGTTAGCACCCAGCCTCATGTCTACTGGTGTGCTTGAGGCATCTTCCTACAGCGAGCCTTTCTCTATGACTTTGTCATTCCTCCTCCACTCCCTCCAATGATAGTGTAGATGTTTGTGACTGTTATCCGTATGCGGTGATCTGTTGGGTGCTCTCTCATTGCCTCTTGTTATCCTCCCTGGTTTTTGCCCTTGCTACTTCTTTTCCTTTATTTTACGTTCCCTTTCTGGAGATCTCTTCCTGTTCTGATCCTCTTGCTTCCTGTAAGGGCTTCCTGAGCGACCACTCCCTCCTAACTTATTTTGGTATGTGGCCTTCTTATGGGCCAGTGTCTCCTTTGCTAAATGTGCCAATTCTCTACTACGGACACCATTCTCGATGACCTGCTTCAGATGCATACAGTCATTTGTGTCGTGATCGGGGTTCTCATGGTAATCGCAGAACAATGACTTATTCCTCATGTGTGCATGAGCCTTCAGCTTCCCTGCTGGCTTTAAGATTTTCTTAGCAACCACCAAGGTAAAGATCCTTTCGCATCTTGATGAGCGGGGTGAACATCTTGTCAAAGTTCAGCCTATTTGTCCAATCGACTCCCTTTCCTTCTTGCGCCTTTCTCCCCCAGATTCGCCTCTTCGTGTGCCTACACTAGGCTGTGCCTTTTTCTCCTTTTGCCTACATTGTCCGCCCTTCTGAAATTCTCCACTGTTCTCATCAGCTCGTCAATCATCCTGAGAGGTTTCGGTGTACAGTCCCTCAACAACAGTTGATGTTTGAGGTCATTCACCAACGTGTGCATGAGGAACCGATTGCTCCTTTCTTCTACCTGATTTGCCTCATCATTTAATCTCTATTAATACTCTGACAGCGACTCTGACTATTTATGCTTGATAGCCAAAAGCTCTGACCTCATTTTAGTGAACTTTCTCTTTCTCGTAAAACGCGCTAAGAACTTCTTCTTTAGCTACGTGAAGCTGTCTATGGTCTCATCCTCAAAGTTCGTGAACCAGACCATAGTTGCAGCTATGAGGGTGGTTGCAAATACCTAGTACCAAATGGCCTTGGGTGTCGGGAAGGTGGCCATGTTGGTTGAGAACGTATGTAGGTGATCCCCCGGGTCTGCTTCCCCTACGTATTTCCCAGGGTTAGGGGGTATCTTTAGCTTGGGATCCTCCGTATGGAGATGGATCCTCTTTGTGAATGGTAACCCACTTCCCCTTTCTAGAAAACTTCTCCCTACTTTTTGAATTTTATCACTTCTGCTTACTCCTGTCACCCGCTCCTTTCAGGGGGTGATACGGAACATACCAAATATCTCCCGTAAAAGTCTGGTACGGCTCTATATCTCTAGATATCGACTTTCTTCATGTTGCTGTCCTACTATCCTTATCTTTAGTAGCACTATGACTGGTTTGTTTGCCTTTCTATCTCAGTTCGAAGCTTATCTCCTATTCATAATGCTCGTGGATTAGATTTGTTGGCTTGGCGACATGTTTTTTCTTTCTCGGGTCATCTTTTTCCCTGGGTTTTACCTTTTCTTCCATTTCCTTTAGCTTCCTCATCATTTCCCTTTGTGAGGTAACGATGGTTTGTAAGATTTTGGAGTTACCTATCAACTCCTCAGTTGTCTAAAGTATGTGCCGCTCTCTAGTTGGCATCAGTGTAACTTCTTTATTCAGGTGTGTCATGTCCTCCATGACACTTGATTGAGTAGGTGACCTATTGGTGGCAGTCCTTCCATGGTGTGTGAGTTGTGCGGATGCCAAAAATAGAATGATCTCCACAAACAGTGCTAATGTTACGTCCTCCTTGAATCCTTCACTGGGCTGAAATTATCCTCCAACCCAAAGCTCCTCTGTGACTTGTAAAATAGCTCAGACCTGAGTCAGACAGGCTGGTGTGTCACCAAGCTTGCTCCAACTATCTTGTCAGAAAGAGTCTTTCTTAGGGTTTCTTTGGTAGTGTAATCTTGGAATGAGTAAAACGTACCTCGGAAGCATGTTTCATTCCATGTTATACGGGTTTGGTAGCTAATGTCACATCAGCTCTTACTTGTTGAACTTGGTTGGCTGCATTCATATTCTTCCACATTGGACTGAATTAGGCCTAGTGGGTCGATGAGCCCATATGTCATTAGTGTCCATCTCTTGTTTATTTCCTTTAACTACTCTCACTTGCTTGCTAGTGTTTATGTAAAGACTAGTACTATATAGTTCCTTATTTATGGTACATACCCGTACCATGAACTTAGGAACCTTACTTTGAGTACCCCAAACCAAGGTAGACATAGAAGAAGAGAAACCGAGGAAGTTTCTCAAAGAATTGTTGAGGAAGAGGCGGTGAATCAAATGGTCGAAGATAATAGAACGCTTAGGGAGTTAATGACTCCAAAGTTGGAGATTCAACCCCTTTGCATTGTCTTTTTTCCACTCCTAGCTAGCGTTACTTATGAGCTCAAGTTTGGCATGATCTCATTCTTTCCCATGTTCCAAGATATGGTCGGTGAGGACTCAAACAAGCACCTCTCAGTGCACCAATATGAAGCCGTCGGGCATGTCCGAAGAGGATTACAACCTTGTTTGGCGCTTCTATATGGATCTTACTGACCGACTAGCTGATCCTTTTTGTTCTCACTCTAAGACGTGGCATTGGTTGTACTATCAATCATCGAGGTGCTTCACATCGTGGATGGATATGAAGAGGAGGTTTCTTGAGAAATTCTTCCTGCTTCTAAATATGTCGGGCTCAAGAAACTTCCTGCTTCTAAATATGTCGGGCACAAGAAACAACTCTCTAGGATTTCCTAGTTTCCTAATGAGACTTCATACGAATTGGGGAGCATTTCAAGAGATTAATAACTTGTTTTCCATATCATCTGCTCATGGACGTGGACTTTATCTACTATTTCTTTGAGGGGTTTTGCAATGACTACATGAAGATGTTAATGCGGCATGCAATGGATTGATCGCCAACAAGAGCCTGAAGGATGCAATGAAACTCTTTGAGGAGATGGCTAATGGGACGAGGAAAATATGGAACTAGGTCAAGGGAGGGAACTAGCAAGGAGTCGACTCATTTCCATAAATTAGAGGATCAAGTCCAATATCTTGCTTCTATGATGAAGGCATTCATGAAGGGAATAGTTCAACAAGTGCGTGTTTGTGGAGTATGTACCCTAGACCACCTGATGGACATGTGTCATCAAGTTGTTAAGAAGTTCGAAGAAGTTAAGGCTTTGGAGTATCAAGGAGAGAATAGGAAATATAAAGGGCAACAACAAGGGTTCCCACAAAACCATTGAGGTGACATCCAGAATCAATACCCCTATGCCAATTATTTCAACCCCCGGTACCGTGACCACCCCAACTTCCATTGGAGAAATGATAAACAAGAGCAAGGGAAAGCATATATCGGCGACCAGGGGTACAATCGGGGAGGTGCTCCACAACCCTACCCTAGAGGAAAAGAGCGCAAGGAGTTGATGGATGCCATTTCTCAAATCACTAATGTAGTTTAACCACGTGGGGATTTTCAAGTCAGAGCACAAGGAGTTGATGAAGATCAATGAGATATCTTCGGAGAGGACTAGGTGGGACATTGAAGAGTTAGGCACGAGGGAATTTCTAAGCATCAAGAACCTTAAGGTTCAAGTTGGGAAATTAGCCAACTTGGTTAGCCAACTAGAGGCAAGAGATTTTGGTAAACTACCTCAACCCAAAATCAATCCAAGGAATGTGAGCACAATCAATGCAAAGTGGAAAGGAAGTTAGGGTTACGGAGGAAGAAATTGTGCAAAAGGATGATCGCCTTGTAGAGAAAGCCAAGGAAACCCTTGAAGAAGAAGTTTTCATTGAGGATGAGTTCACTTGAGATTCCCCCACCATCAAAGTGAAGGAAATCACACCTCCACCTCTAATTCTGGAGGCATTTAGGAGCAAGTCAAAGATGGTGATCAACGATGAGCAAATTAGAGAGGTCTTCAAGCGTTATGAGGTAAGTATCCCACTTATAGATGCCATTGATCAAATCCCACTTTATGAAAAATTCTTGAAAAATGCATGTAAGAAAATGCCTACATCGGTAACGAAATTAGGAAAACTGAAAATAGGAGGATTAGTCACTTTAGCTCATAAAAATATACCGAAAAAGTGTGATGATCCGTGCATGTTTTCAGTTCCTATTAACTTAGGCGGTATAAAAGTGAGTGATGCTATGTTTGACTGTAGAGCTTCAATTAATGTCATACCATGTAGACTTTACAAGGATCTTGATCTAGGAGAGCTAAGGAAACTAGGGTAATTACCCAATCTGCCGACCATTCCCAAGCTAGTCCTAGGGGGGTAGTGAAGGATGTGATGGTTAGGATTGGTAAGTTGGTGTTTCCTGTGGACTTCTATGTCCTTGACATGTTGCACGAGGGAGGTGCACCCCTAATCTTGTTGGGAGACCGGTTCTAAAAATGTCAAGGACCAAAGTGAATGTCCACTTAAGCACATAACCCTAGAGGATGACATTGATAAGGTTGGGTTTGATATTTACAAGTCTAGTCAATCATCTTCTCCCTCTTCTCTTGCATGCAATGACGTTAGTGTTTGTTATGGAATTTATCATATTGTTTAACCTTGCATGATTGATGACTATGATGAGTCGCTACCTGATATTTAGACCTTACATGCTCTTACCTTATTGAATGAGAATGTTGATGATACTTATGTTAGTATGCATGCTTCCTTGGGCTATTGTAACTCTTTGTTTTACAAATGTGATCATTAACGTGCAACAGAGAAGGTAGTGAGGTAAGGAGTTGGAACCTCATAAACCTTTTCGTATGCCCAAAATTAGCAAGAAAGTATCAACCATTATGAAGGATGGGCTTGTATGGTATGTGGCACCAAAGGTAAGATGTAAGCCTCATCAAATGTGGAAACCCGTCCATAAGGATGTTGTCGTGGGTAGAGTCATGGATGGTGACTTGGAGACCTAAAGGTAAGTTTATTTTAGCTCTTTGAATGCATGAAAAATAAGTCGTGAGGAGGATAACAAAGAAATTGGGCCTTTTGATTTTAGGTATATTTTATGTTATTGTGATGTTGGATTGTTTGTTGGTGTTTATAACGGATTTAGTCATCAATATTTTGAGTTAGAACATGCTTATTCTTGGTTTTGTGTTTTTGGTTGTCGAGGTTGATTTTGTGACAAAAAGGAAGAACAACCTAGAATGTTCACACGGCACAGACTGTGACATGCCTCTTGAAGATGAAGTGGCACAAGGAATTCATCTGGCATGGCATGTGCCACTTGAATGCCAATTGTCCGTTGCTTGTTCCAACCAATGAATGGGCATGAGCCTACCCTTATATATCATAGCCTTGGCAGATTACCATATCATTTTTGCGACCCAAAGCTCTATACGTGATAAAAATCTTCATCACTTCCTCAATTCTTAGCCAAAAATCACAAACATTGTCCCAAAACCTTCCCCTCCCAATCACACACCAAACCCACTAAAACTCCGATCCAGAACATCCACTTTTCGGCCAAGTATGAGTTCTTTGAGTTCGGTCACTTTTGAGTTTTTCCTCCCAAAAACTCAAAAATATGTCCAATTTAGGAAGAATCGAGCTTTGGGATTCACTAGGATTTTCTCTTAGAAGGATTTCACACAACCTCCGTGGTTTATTTTGCCTAAATTCGTTGCCAAATCCTAAGAGGTCTTTTTCTTTGAAGTTAGATTTGGTATTGGAAATTTAGGATATTGCATGCTAGTTTAGTTATGAACTTGGATTGGATTGAGTGGAGATTGCATATTTATGTTCGGGGTTGTAAAAAAACTTTTGTGGATGATTTTACCCCTGTGAAGTCGGAATTGTTTTGTGTTATTTTGTTTTGTCATTTGGTTGGTGTTGTTAGTTGTGGTATATTTGTTGTTGTGCTACTTTTTTTTGTCATCATTTCACCATGGAAGAGTGTGTCTCGAGCTTCCTCGATCCCTCCCTTTATAAGACTTCAGAGGTTTGAGCCAATTTAGCAAGAACAGTGAGGTATGATGTGTCGATGCCTCATCGAGGAGACTCAATTTGTGAACAAGAAGGTCCTAAAGAAGCTAAAGTTCTACAAATCGGTCAAGAACTTACTGAAGAGGATTAGTATGGAGGACTTTATGGATAGGGCGGCCCAGACCTATATGAGGTACACCTTAAAGTTCCTTGCCACTATCAGGCAAGGACGTGAGCAGCAGGGCCATCCGGCGGTCCACTTTCACTTGGGGGACAAGCCTCGAACTGTGATGTATAGGGAGATCGCCGAGTGCTTTGGGTGAAGGTACAAGGACGATGTGCCCAACAGTGGATTGGAATGTTCTAAATTTCAGTCGAGTCATTCTGGCTTACTATCACCAGGTGGTCATGGGTGAAGGCAAGCAAGAATAATGACACCATCCATCTTGCTCTTATTTATGTGGCACGTTTATTGACGAACATGGCTACCACGTGTAACCAGGAGGATTTTTGGTTGCTATGGTCCGGTGTTACAGGTAGAGCTTGTCATGACACTGTAGAGCACTTCATTAAGCAGTGTTGGTAGGCGTTAACGAAGGTCGGAGGGAAGCTAGCTATGGGTGGTATAATATCACTCGTAGTGATCTATCTTAACCTCCCTAGAGATGAGAGCATGCGGGCGAACCCCACTGTAACTTATGACCTCACCATAGGCATCCTGGCAGAGGAAATCATGATCAAGCAGAGGGGTGGATGATCATATCTATTGGCGCCCAAGGGCGCCAAGTTCGTGAGGCTCCCTCAGTAGGATAGGACTTGTCTCAGGTCGACCTTCACCATTTAGAACCTCCTCATTGAGCCTGGTTTAAGAAATAAAGATGACTTCTACCGGGGACTGGGAATATTCATAGCCTTGGGTGATGACGATGAGGAGGAGGCTGAGGTATATGCTCAGGGAGAGAGCCCCCATGAAGGAGGATCCAGTTCAGCCACTGATGAGATGTCAAATACATGTTTTTTCTAAAGCATTTAACATCTCTTTTGTCATATTTTTGTTGTAATATTGCTATATTTATGTAGGTTTACATGATAAGGGGTTTAGATAGTCATTTTTGGTTTTTATATCTAAATCCTTCATTTTGTACCTATGTTTAGTCTAATGGACTTCTGGTCCTTACGAGCATCTAGATTCCTTTTTGTAAGCTTAATTTGTAGATTGTTAATGAGCACTTAGGAGTGGTTTAGTGACGGCCATTCGAAATGATGGTAGAGGATGGAAGGTTACTCACAAAGTGATAGAAGATAAAGTGAAGAAATGAGAGCAAAGCAAAGGGTGAAGAATGATCTATGTTTTCAAGCGGATTTATTAGAATTTTCCGAGAATAATCAGCCTCCAAGAATGGTACCATTGGATTCATCTTCTTGAGTACTATAAAATCGACTACAAGAACTCCCAAAATGGATCAACGGTTCACCCGGAGGAAGCAAAACAAAGCGGGACTTTTTTCCATCACGACTCGCGAAATGTTGACCTGAGAGCCCCATGAAGGAGGATCCAGGGAGAGAGCCCCATGAAGGAGGATCCAGTTCAGCCACCACCTGAGTATCCAGAGTTTCGACCATCACAATCAATTTTTTTGAGCAGCCAGTAGTCCAGCCACCACCGCACTTGAGCCTGATTCATATGGAGGAGTTTTCCTACCACCCCTCACCACACCACAATTCTTAAGGTCGCCGAGGAGACACAGTGTTTCTTCACACTGCAACTACTTAGGATAACATGGGGCATGCTTGATCCATGGTCAGTTTTAGTATGAGGCAGGTCTGAGTCGCTAGCTTCCACAGCAGGATGCAGGTGCAAGTCATACTCACTCTTAGCACCACACCCTGTTTCACCCTTTAGCACATGAGTCGTAAGCATATGACCTGTGAAGCCATCCACCCCCTCATAAGCAAGGCTAGATACAGGAGTGTGGTGATTCCATCTTTGGCATCAGACATGATGTGAGTCACCTCGCTTACCATTTTGACCATCACAAGGAGGAAGCTGCTGGAAGGCTAGATCATCTGAACTAGCAGATGCACGGTCTATGACATAATGTGGCGTATCTTCACCGGGACATAGATGAGATCACTGACATGGTGAGATCTTCCAACATGAGGGGTAAACTGCCATATCACAGTGAGCGAAGGTAGAGGCGTGGAGCCAAACAATGAGGACCTTAGAGGTTTGAGTGTTTCTGAACCTTTTCTTACCTTAGTTGTGTGCATTGGGGACAAAGCATCGAATTTTTGTGTGTGTGTGGGGGGGGGGGATCAGAAACATTCCATTGTATTTCCCTATTTCTATGCTTGTTTTGTTTGGATGATAACTATTTTTCCTCGTTTTTTCCCTCATTTGTTTTTCGAAAAAAAAACTTGTTTTTGTTTCTCCTGTGAAAACTTGTTTTCATAGGTGTGAGGGCACCTTTGATGTAGTATTGGCCATCTTAACATTGGCAAAGTTTCTTTACGTTCTCTTTGTTTTCTTATTATCCATGTAGTGCAAAGCTCATTTTAAGGGCACATTGTGCTACACAAAATTGAAAAAAAAACTATCCCGCTAAGTCAAAAACCGATAGGCCAACCTAAGCAAAAATGAGAGGCCAAATGATGTGGAAAAATGTGAGGGTGATCTTGAAAAAGAAAATAATGTGTGAAGCTAGGATGAAAACCCGAGATGGCTCCTAGGCAAAATGAGAGAAATTGAAATACTTAATTCTTCTCTTGGATAGTCTATTTGGTAGCTAAAGTAAGTAAGCGTCACATTGTATTTATACCTCATTCTTTTTATGGAATGTTGGTTTTTTTTATTACTTTAGGTTCGGGATATGAGAGTGTGAGAGATTCTTATGTCTTGGGGGCTAGGGTAGTCTAGAAATAAACTTTTGGGTGTTTTAGGAATACTTTTGCATGCTAGTTTACGCTTAGGTCTTCGCCTGTTCTTTACTCAAGGATGAGTAAAGGTTTAAGTGTGGGAGATTGGATGAGATGTCAAATCCATGTATTTCTAAAGGCATTTAACATCTATTTTGTTATGATTTTGTGGGTAGATTTCTAGGTTAAGATAGGTTTACATCACAAGGGGTTTAGATGATCATTTTTTGTTTCTTATCTAAATCCTACATTTTGTCGCCTATTTTGAGTCTAATGGATTTTTGTCCTTACGGTCATCTAGATCTAGTTTTGTGAGCCTATTTGTAGATTTCTCGTAAGCACGTCATAGTAGGTCAATGAAGGCTAACTGCAAAATTGGCAGAGGGGGAAGGCCACGAGTTAAAACATGGTAGAAGATAGAAGGGTCAAAGAAAGAAGCCAAGTTTATAAGTTTCGAAGAAACGACACAAGTCATGTAAAATAACACGACCCATTCTAGAGTCGTGCCACAAGAAGATGGACCTAATACGGGCCATGCAAGCATGCACGGCCCATGCACGAGGAACAGAAGAATTTAAATGCCCAGACAATGGGATGTGAAAATATGCAATTCTGGTTCACTTAGAAGCTAGAAATTGAAAACCCAAATGATTGGTCGTACAAAACTGCATAGCCAGTCCGCTCAGATTGGGATTTTCCAACTTCCAAACGACATCCCGTGCAATCCTGCACGAGACGTGCTGGCCGCGCAGTGCAAAATTGCACGGCCCGTGCTTATGTGGCACTAGGGTTTCCAATATGGGATTTTTGAGGCCCATTTACCCTACACTATATGTAGTCCTTTAATCTCCTAGGGTTTAATGAAGTAGTTAGGTAGTTTTATTTTTGTAGCAAGAGGGGGCTAGAAAAATCATCTCTAGGTTTTCTCTCTTTTCTCTTCATTTACTCTTTAGATTCATGGCATTTATTCCTATGATTTCCATGGATCGTAGAGTATTTTTATTTTCTCGAGGTAGTTATCTGTAAGCATGATTGACATGGATTTGTAAGGCTCTTTAGATTCACCCTATTTCTCTATGTTATAAATAGCGTTCTTAATTTGTGTATCTATTTCTTATTATGGTTTATACTATCAAATATGTTAAGATGGACACTTTATTTATTTCTTGTATGATATCGTGCTAGGGTTTAAATGCTAATTTGGTAGTGTTAGATTATTGGTGCTATGGTAGTCTTGTGAGTTTCAAGATGGTAATAAACAATAATTTCGATTTTCTAGTCGTGTGAGGAATTGCTATTAGGAGCATCAGACCTACCGAGTTTACGGTATTGGACAACCTGGCTTACCCCGATAATTGAGCGGTTTTAGTTTGTAGTAACTTGGGTGGCGCAAACTCTAGAGTTCTCACGAGGTACTGATGTCCTTTTCCTTTTAAGGTCTAGGATGGGTGCTCATAGTAGAGGCCCCGGTTCTGTGATTGGGTTCACCCCCCCTCCAACTACCTGTTGCAACCTACACAAGGAACAGTTCCTTTAAGTGGGGGTCGGTTAGCCCTGGGAGTGAGCTATGGGTGCGGTCAGTAGAGAAGCACGCCCCTAGCAAGTTACAAAGGAGGTGAGATGTTAAGAAGATGACGAAACCAGTTGCATGAAAGACAATGGGAGTTCCCGGAGAATTAACATCTCCACACTATATGATATAACATGAAAATAGGTGAATGCATATATAAATTAGAGTTTAGAATCGAATCTTGTAATCAATCATGCGATGCAAACAACCTTCAAGATTAGTTAATTGATAGTTTACTTTGCTTTACTTGTATGCTTGTGGTAGTGAGTTCACACGTACATGAAGAGGAGTCAGTTGCTTTACTTTTCTTTACTTGGTTGATACGTTGACTGCTTTGATTGTTCAAATACATGAAGAGGAACCAAAGAATCTGAAGTGCTGTTGGAAGAATTGGTATCAAATTTTGAAATCATGGTTTGATTAGGGTTTCCTAATTGAATTTTGAAATTAGGGTTCCCTAATTTGCTTTTGGGAATTAAGGTTTCTTAGGGTTTTTCGAGATTAGGGTTTAGGAAGGTAACATTATACTCTTTTTTCCATTGAAATTTTTAGTGAGATAGTGTGATTATATTAGGGCTAATCTCAAAAATATCGTATTAGATTTGAATTAGATTAGACTAGATAATATTAGATAACATAAGGGTAGTTAGTTGGCCAGTTGAAATCAACTTCCTAAATCTTATCATAAGATTTTCGTCCAGCCATTAGAGTTAGATTAGGAGAGTAATTTTAGTTGGTTTCTATTAACAGAAGACATGAAGAACTAGGCCTAGCACCAGTCCAAATCTCAGCTAAATTCTATCTCCCGAGGGCAGCTTTGTAGCCGAATTTTGACCATATGATATATATATCTATATATATATATACCATTTGAAATCAGTTAGAGTAGGACATCTTAAATTGGTTAAACATATCTTTGAACTTTCTGAAGCTTCTGCAGGATTTCCTACAAAATACATTGAAATAGTGTATAATAAAAATGATGATCCATCTGGGACCATGACAAATTGAATGTTATTATCTTCTCCTTGAGCTTCTTCCGACTCATGGTTCATTATTGCATGTTTATCTTGTAAAGTGAGATAATTATCCCACCATCATTTTAATTGTCCTGTAAATCCTGTTACTAATAACATGACTATATTTGGTTCCGTTGGAGTTATGGTTGCTTTATAAGCTACCCTGGCCATTCCCATTTCTTGTAATAATTTAATATTTGATATTCTGATAATCCATCTATGTTCCATTGATATATTGATGAACCATCATAACTTTTGAATGAATGAAGATTTTCTTCGTATTGAAGGTCTAGTGGAGTTGGTTTTGGATAATAGGGTTTTGTATCATGTTTTCTCCAATTATACTTTAATCTATTAATATGCATATCAGGTTTTTCTTCTATTTGTTCATGGAACTGATGTTCTATTGAATTTATTTGTTTTTCAAAATCATTTTCTGATTCTACTTCTGTATTCTCTGAATAAGAACTAGTTGAATCATCTGTGTCTATTGGATTTACCTCAGATATAACTCCTATTTGTTTAGAACTACTTGGTTTATCAGATGGTCTGAGTGATAATGATTCCTCCATTTTCTTTGAAAACGGGGATACTTGAAAATGAGGTTTAGAAAATGAATTTTGGAATATTTCTGTCCTCTTACTTAATTTAGAATCTAATTTAGTGGAAATAAAATTAACTTGATTTGCCATAGTATGTAATAATTGATTGGAATAATTGTTCTGTTGATATATTTTTTTAATGTCTTCTAAAATTATTGGATCTGTATCATTTCCTGGTCTTCCTGTTTTGAATGGAGAGGCAACTACTATAGTTTCCTCAGTAGTAATATGTACTGATTGGAGTGAGAGATGAATAGAACTAACTACTGTATCATTTGGTAATTTCCATTTTTTGTAAAGATTGGACTGTACATTTATAACTAGAATTTCTGTAAAATTATCATTTCTTATTAATTGTTCCTTTTTAAAATAATATCCTAACCACATAAAAAACTTCATTTGTCTTATTTTCCTAATTGTAAGTTCATTATAAAATTATTTCTTAATTTGTTCTCTGGTTTCCGAATTTAGTTTTTCAAACCATAATCTATTTGTGTTATTTTCTTGACTATAATAATCATTATTTAAATATGTTTTATCTATTGTAAAGTCATTATTATTAGTCATCATATTAATTTCAGAATGTCTCATTTGACTAAGTGTTGGGGAACCTATTGAAGAATTAGTATCTGGAATAACTTCTGGTAAAGGGGAAGAGTATCTTATTTTTGTTTCTTGTAAATATGTTGGAATATCATATGTTGAATGTCTATGAGTTCTATAATTATCTATATTTCAATACCTAGAAGATTGTCCTGAATAAAATCTACCAGACATGGATTTGTTAAATTTTATTAGTATTTTTCCATCAGTTTGTTCTTCTATTTCTGATGGTTCTGTTATTCGGACATTTCTTTGAATTCCTAATGGTCTTTCTGCTAGTATTTCTGCTGGAATAGTTATCTCATTCCATTTTAATAATTTAGGTGTCTCTATTGAAATATTATCTGAATTGGTTGTCACATATACTGATTCATCTTTTTCTGTTGGATTTAGTCTTAAAGCTGTTGGAATCATGGATTGCATTAATTTGAAATATACTCTATAAGTTAGTACAAAATGTTCAGTGTCATTTACTATTCTATCTTGTTTTAATTGAATATCTAATTTTAGTGAATCCATAATATGTGGATCTGTTAAAATAACTGAGTAATTTGGAATACAATCAAATCTAATTGTTCCATACATATATTAGTTTGAACCATTGCTAATATTGAATCTTTGTATCTTATTAATCTATCATCTCACAATGTCATGTATATGGGTGTATCTATGCCTAATCTAACTAAAGGATGTAATGCAATATGTACTAAACCAAAATGCAAAAACTTATAATTTTGTTCTCTATATTTCTGAATAGCCTGTGATGATAGTAATCTAATTGATTGTATTTCTTGATTCATAGGTAATATTTCTTCATGAATCTTAATCGAATATGACTTATTAAATTCTAGTATGCCTTGTTGATAAATTGATTTTAAAGTTTTATTTGGCAAAATTTGTTGAATTTCATGACTTTGTAAAATGTTTGAAGAAGATCTGGATCTTGAACTAGTAGTACTGGAGCTTCCGAATAGAAATCTTTTTATCCTTTCTCCCATGTTAAACTTATTATTAATTGAGCAGTTTTCTGATGTACGAATCACGTTTTGTCTTATCGGGACCACACCTTATACCATACATGGACCACCCTTTTTCACTCAATACGGGCTAACCAACCGATTTACAGGTATAAAAACACAGATGGTGCTAAACCAAACGTATAAGACACAACAAGTCCGTAGGTACAGTAGACGTTTCAACTTATAATAATTTTAACACTCGATAGGGATTAAAAGACTAATACACATGGCTCTGATACCATTTAGCTAGGATAAAAAAATAGTAAATAGTGAACAGTATAAATGAACAGTAAATGTGATGAACAGTAAATGTGAACAGTAATTGTGAACAGTGATTTTGAATGGTAAGTGTGAACAGTAATCGTGAAATAGTAAAATTAGTGAACAGTATAAATGAACAGTAAATGTGATGAACATTAAATATGAAAAGTATTTGTGAACAGTAATCTTGAATAGTAAGTGTGAACAGTAATCGTGAATAGTAAAATTAGTGAACAGTAAACCGTTATTAGTGAATAGTAATCTTGAATAGTAAAATAGTAATAGTGAACAGTAAACCATAAATAAAATTAAGTAAGATTAACGAGTAAATAAAAGAGCAATTAAGTACTTTTAAAAAATACTTGAATAAATTCTTTATATCGGAATAGATTTAGGCTTACAAGGGGAATGGAACTCAAGTTTGTACGTTGACCTCAGATGGTGGTGATTGTAAGAGTGTACAAGAGGGGGCGATATTTCAAGCATACTTCAAAATGAAATGGAATGCTCCTACTTATAGGAGTGGATTTCTAATCTATTACATCATAATGAAATTTATTTGGAATCCGGATTACATCTTGGCCGTTCTTTGAATGTAGTGGAAGAGTGGGGTCCTCCACTTGCTGTTGTTGGCTGCTTTGTTGAATTGCTGAATGTGAGTGGAAGCTGGGATCCACTTGCTATTTGATTTGTATTTGGTGGAAGCTGGGATCCACCATTATCCTTTGTTTGCTGATGGAATGTGGTGGAAGCTGGGATCCACCCGATTGATTGAATTGAATAATGCTTGCTTTGCTAGAATACTTCAGTGCTTATCCCTTACATTTCATAGGGATCTTGACTATCTTGGAGATAAAATTGATCAGCTGCTTCTTGTTTATTAGCCTGTTGTTGGCTAGCAAATGCTCGATAAAATTCAAGGGCCTTCTGCATTTCTTCATCTGGCTCCTGTTTTGGAATCTGTGTAACTAGATTTGATCTAATGGGTGTTGGACATAAAAGTTGAGGTTGTGGAATCATGCTAGTTGATGGTCCAGTGGGTGTTGGACGAGGAGTTTGAATAGGGGAAGGAAGTGTTTGTGGAGTCAAGGGTTTGAATGCTATCTTTAATTTTTGGCCGGTTTGGAAATAATGAGTTACTGCTTTTGAGGAGAAAAACTCGGGATTGTAATTGACCCACCATTTTATTTTGAATTGTCTAATCAGAGAAAGTGGGTAGGAATGGTGGAATGGTTTTATTTGAAAACTCCAAGCAAATATCCAGGGTACCCCTGAAAATAGCATGGAATAAAATTTTCCTTTCATAGGGTTTTGAATGGCTGAGTGTTTGCTGGCTAAATTTCTGGAATGTATGGAATCTGTCTAGAATAGGTTGTGGGTATATTTCAACAGAGGGGCCAAATTTGATCCACCAATCTATGAACCAATCTGGGATTTGATTATTGAATGTTGAATGGAAATTGATAAACCAGGAATGGTCAAAAGATCTATAAAAGAAAGTTCGATACCAGGCCTGGACATAATCAGCATAATTGAATCCACTGGGAAAATAATCAACAGAAAATGAAGTATTGGAATGGATATTAGAAAATTGTTGAGGACTGATAATCTGTTTAATATAGACTTTGGAATACTCAATTCTGGTGGAATCCTGTTTATTAGGAACATGTTGAATATCAATGGATTGAGTATCAACAAGAATTAATTCATAAAATTGTTGATTTTTATGTATGTCATCTGCCATCCATAAGGATGATGGCAAAAACAAGTTGGAAACAAAAATCTTTAATTGTGGAATATCTGGTTCTGAATTAAAATGGGTAACAACAATGTGCTCAGGATTAGGTTTATCAAAATATGTGGTTGTTGGTTTGGAAGTACTAGTATATGTTTGTTGGAGTGGTATTGGAGTATGGGCTCTTTTTAGAGGAGTAAAATTGGAAGATACTGGAGGAGTTTTGTTTTGAATGAGTCTGGAATGAGGAGTTTGGGCTATTATTGAATAAGTAAGTGGAGGAAAGTTTTGTAATGGAATTAATGGAGTAACAGATGGAGTAAGAGGACGAGGATTAGTATAGTCTTTACTAGTCCTGGAATTGGATGATCCTGCTGATGTGGAATCACTCATTGTGTCCTGTGAGGAATTCATGAGTTAGGAAATCTAGAATAGAATTTTCTTTTCCTTTGATGAATTGAATATCAAAATTAAAAACTGATAAAATGGCTTGCCATCTGGCAAAAATCTGTATTGAAACCAAATTTTCCACATCTTTTTGCAAAATATCTTTTGCTGATTTACAATCAATGTTTAATAAAAACTTTTTATTGTATAAATCATCTTGAAATTTGGAAATGCATAAAACTATGGATAAAACTTCTTGTTTTACTGTTGAATAATTCTTTTGTGCATTAGACCAAAATCCTGAATGATATCTTACAATAGATATTTTTCCTAAATATTTTTGTTTTAATATACCTCCATATCCTATATTAGATGCATCTGTTTCAACTATCATGTATGCTTCTGGATGTGGAATTCCTAAACATGGCAATGACTTAGCCTTTAACTTAATTTCTTTTACTAAATTAGTATGTTTATCTGACCATGCAGGGGGATTTGTTTTTAATCTCCCATATAAATCTTTACATATGATCTTAATGTTGGGAAAGAAATAAGAAATATAATTAACACATCCTAAAAATCTTTGTAATTGTTTTTATCTTTGATTTCGTCTGGAAATTTTGCTGCAAATTCAATAGATCTTTGAATGGGTCTAATTGTTCCTAAATGTACGTTGAATCCAAGGAACCTGATATTCGTTTGGAATAATTTCATTTTAGGTTCAGATATGACCAAACCATTTGCTTTCATTACTTTAAGTAGAATATATAAGTGTTTAAAATGACTGTCAATTGTACTGGAGTAGACTAACACATCATCAATATATACTATTACAAATGTTGAATAATGATTAAAAATATCATTCATAATTTTTTGGAATTCTGATGGTGCATTTTTTAACCCAAATGGCATAACATTCCACTCATATTGACCGAATGGAACCACAAATGCTGTTTTGTACTTATCCTTATCATCTATTTGAATTTGCCAATATCCTGATTTTAAATCAAATTTTGAAAATACTTTTGCATTTACTAATCTATTAATCAAATCTCTTTTATTTGGAATGGGGTATCTAATCCATTGTAATACCTTATTCAAAGGTTTATAATTTATTACTAACCTAGGAACTCCTCTTTCCTTTTCTGCATTTTTGTTTACATAAAATGTTGAGCAGCTCCATGGAGATTTGCTCTTTCTTATTAATTTCTTATTTAAATGATCTTGAATTTCTTGTTTACATAATTCTAATAATTCTGCATTCATTTGAATAGGTCTTGCTTTAGTAGGAATGTTTTGTTCATTAAAATCCTTTTCATATGGTAATGAAACTATATGTTTTTTCCTATCCCAAAATGCATTGGGATGGTTTGAACAAATTTGTTTTTTTTGAATTCTTGTTCTAAATTTTTTATCCTTTCTTTTATGTATTTATTTTCTAATTGTTCTTTTATCTTGGAATAACTCAATTCCTCTTTTAAAAATGAAATATCTTTTTGTTTTCTATTTAAAATACATATTCTTTTATAGCTAGAATTAGTTTGTAATAAATGTAATTCTACTTGACTAGGAGGACTTATGAAGGAAAATAATAATTTTTTGCCTAATATTTTTGTACTAATTCCTTCTCATTCAGAGACAAGATATTCTATCAATTTGATCCAAAAAGCTTTTTTCGGCTCATGTTCTCTGAAACTCCTTTCTCTTCCACCTTCTGTCCTCGCCGGTAACGGCTGTTGCGGCCGGTAACGGCTATTGCCGCCGTTAACGGTAAACCCAACTGTGAACATCTGAGCGATAAGCTTTTTTCCTTTTCTCTCATACCGTTATCTGACAATAACGGTCATAAACGAACAGATCCCCTTATGGCAGCACATCCGCCTGCCCGCGGCGACAACGCGGCGGGCAAAACCTTTCTCCAGGCCCTAGCAAACCGCCCCCTCCACTGCAAGCTAACCTTTCGTCCAATCTTGAAATTGTCCCCAAGACGCTATATAGAGGAGATATAGCTTGCCTTGTCACGCGCAAAGAAGCCGAAATCCTCGCATCACACTATGAAAATGCCCTCGTTGGCAAATTTGCAAGAGGCAAGCCACCGATGGTCAAGCTAAATGAGGCATTTCAATCTGTCGGTTTCAAAGATAGCTTTCAAATCGGCTCAATTGATTACAGACATGTCCTGATACGGTTCCAAGAAAAAGAAGACTACCATCGTTTCTAGCTAAAAGGCCATTGGACTTTCCTTGGTGCCCATATGAAAGTGCTGAATGGACAATGGATTTTTCTCCAGAAACAGAATCCTCAATCGTTCCAGTATGGGTTACTATCTCTTACGTACCTGTGTTTTTCTATAATACTGCAATGATAAAGTCGATGGGCAATCAAATTGGTAATTTCATAAAAATGGATGTTGTTACTGAGGCTCTATCTAGGCCATCTGCTGTCAAGCTATGTGTGGAAATAGATCTTAAGAAAAAATAGCCTACCTTCATTAGAGTAGGAATAGAGAAGGATGGGGTAGAATATAATGTGATGAAACTCCCTCTGGAATTTGAAGAGCTTCCACTGTACTGCTACCACTGTAAATCCATAGGTCATGATGACAATCAGTGTGTACATCTCCACCCTGAACTTAAGAGAAATACACCTTTTAAGAAAGCTCATCCTACCACTGATACCACTATGCTACATAAAGATGGAAAGGATGTGGTTCCTCCTGTTTTCAATGCTGGCTCATCTGGAGTTTCTGCTCAAGACAAGGTTCAGACAATTAAGTGCCAGGAAAAGGCTCATAAATCAAAATATGTGCCAAAAACAAAAGTAGCGCTTACTGATGGCCAGATGGTTGATAATAAGGGTGTAAACACTGAAGATGGAGTTATTGAGGAGGTTACTAAAGTCAATGAGGTCACAAAGGTCACCGAATTCATCACTGAGGATAATGGGGAACCAGATCCTCCTATTATGTTTGTGAATGATGTACATCTTTCCATGGTTGTTCCTGAAATTGTGGACATCACGGAACAAGAAGAAACCTCTCAACAAGAAGAAATCAATGAAGATTCTCAGTCAAAGGCCCCTGTGGTGGTCTCTCTAGCAGAAATTTCATCTGGATTCCATCTCCAACACTCCGACACACCTAAACAACAACTTTCCCCCACTCAGGACCTTCACCCCAAAACCTATGCTGGCAATTACCCCTACTCTGCACCACCACACTTTAACAGTAAGAAAGCATATGCTAGGGATGACACCCCGGCCAAAAGAGGTAAGACTTTCTCTCCTTTGAATACAATTTTGGCTGCTAAAAATTTTATTTTCTCTCAGCAGAGATCCAAACAAAACAGGTTCCTTCTCCTAGCTGAACCTGAAAACCCTGTGGATGTTTCTGAATCGGGCCCTGAGGCTCCTGCTACCAGTGCTGAGGGTCCGGCTCCCAGTACTGAGGTTCCAGAAATCCCTGTTTTAAACCCTCCTCGGGATATACCCCACCATGTGGCATAGGTAAGTCCCACAAAGAACCAGAAAAAGTCCTCCAAGTCTAGGAAACCTGCTAAATTAGACAAACAGGGAAAACCTAGCACTTCAGCTCATGAGACCTATTTAACTCAGTTAAATACTATCATGACTAGATCAAAAAGCACTAATGATGTTTCTCTATGAATAGCACAACTATAAAAATAAAATTCCTGGTTTGGAATCTCAGAGGAATGAACACTTCTATGCTTAGACTTTCTAATCTAATCACTAGGCACAACTTTGAACTTCTCTGCATTATTGAACCTAAACATGATAACATGCAATGTGAACATTATAGACAGCTACTTCATTATGACAATTGCATGTATGCCATTAATGGACAGATTTGGCTTTTTTGGAATACCAACTTGTCCTTATCTGTTAAAGCTGATAATCTTCAGTTTCTAGCTGTAACTTTGAACTTTCTGACTCTCAATAAAAGTATGGATGCATTTTTTGTTTATGGTCTGAGAACTAGAAATGGTAGGAAAGATCTATGGTCTGACCTTAGGTCTTTTGTTCACTCTGAGTCAATTTTTATTGGAGATTTCAATGCTATTACATCTATAAACGAATATAAAGGTCCTTCTACTCCCAAACTTGGTAGTATGAAGGACTTTAATGAGTTTATTAATGTAATGGCACTGGATGAAATAAACACTGTTGGGAATTTTTTTACTTGGAGCAACAACAGACATAGGAACCCTACTAGACAAAGGTTAGACAGAGGTCTATGTACATCATCATGGTCATCCACTTTTCCTGATTCTTCTGTTCAAGTTTTAAACAGAGCTTCTTCTGACCACAATCCTATGATTCTTTCCATTGGCAGTGATATTCAATCTGTCCCTAGGCCTTTTAGATTTCTGAATACTTGGTATAAAAGGAAAGAATTCAGGGATGTTATCAAATAGAACTGGAATCTTCCTATCCGTGAAACAGGAATGCTTGGCTTTTTTCTTAAATTAATAAGACTGAAGAAGGAGCTTAAAATTTGGAATAGGGACCACTTCGGTAATGTCCATGAGAATGTGATTAAGGCTGAATCAGTTCTAGGTTTCCATGAATCTGAATATGATATAAATGCTTCCATTGAAAACCTGGTTAGAGTAAAAGAAGCTAAGGCCAGTACGGTCAAAGCTCTCACAGAGCAAAAGAATTTTTGGAAACATAAGGCTATGGTAAAATGGCTAAAGGAAGGGGGCAGTAATACCAAATTCTTTCATAACTCTATTAAAGAAAGAAAAAGTAGGCCTGACATCACAAAAATTAAGAGCAGTAATAACCAATGGCTAGATAACATGCAAGATATTGAGAATGAAGCCATTAACTATTACAAGGATCTCTTAACCGAAGATAGTACACCTGATAGCAACCTGTTTCAATCTCATTTCTTAAGCCAAATCCCTAAATTGATCAACAGTGAAGACAACGCTAAATTGCTACAACCTGTTGTACTTTCTGAGCTTAAAGAAATAGTTTTTAGCCTAAACAGAAATGGAACTCCTGGTCCTGATGGTTTCACTCCCATTTTCTATATCAAATCATGGGATGTCATTGCCAATGATTTATTGTCTGCAGTACATGATTTTTTATCTAGCAGCAACATTCCTAAGGGTATCGGCAGCACTTGGATCACAATTATCCCTAAAAAGGATATTCCTGCGTCTTTCGATGATTATAGGCCAATAAGTCTTTCTAATGTTGTGAATAAAATCTGCTCTAAGGTGCTTATGGAAAGACTTAAACCCCTTATCCCTAGGATTATCTCTCCACAGCAAACTGCCTTTCTTAAAGGAAGAGATATCTCTGATAATGTTCTCTACCTTCAAGAAATGGTCAGATTCTTGTACAGGAAAAATAGAACTCCTAATTATATTGTTAAACTAGACCTCAGGAAAGCATTTGATAGAGTTAAATGGTCCTTTCTATATTGTGTGCTAGCTAAATTTGGTTTCCATGCTAAATTCATTTTTAGTATAATGAAGAATCTATCACAGTCATGGTTCTCAATTCTGATAAATGGTAAGCCTGTGGGTTTTTTCCAAGCATCAAGAGGTCTTAAAAAAGGTGATCCTCTCTCTCATTTCTTGTTCAATATTTTTTCAGAAGCATTTAGCAGGAGCTTAGCTTTTATTTTTCAAAATGGTAAGCTAGCCTACTATGACTTACCTGGTCAGGCTCTTCAAACCTCTCACCTCTCTTATGCAGATGATACAGTGGTTTTTCTTAAAGCCAATACTCAAACTTTGATTAGGTTTAAAGCCTTCTTATCTAAGTTTGAGGATACTACTGGCCAAAAGATAAACTACAACAAGAGTGATATTTTCATTAGTAGGCATGCTTCTGTTCATCAAATTACCTTTGTTAGGACAATTCTTGGCATGAAAATTGGTAAACTTCCTTTTAAATACTTAGGTGTCCCCATCTTTCATGGCTTTGCAAAAAAAATATTTTTCCAACCATTAATGGAACAGATTGATTCTAGGTTAAATAGTTGGAAAAATAAGTGCCTTTCAACTGGGGGAAAAATCACTCTCATTCAGTCATGGATTTATTCTATTCCACAGCATATTTGGTCTGTTCTTAAACCTTCAAAAGATATTCACACTGTGGAGAGAAAACTGAGTAGATTTTTCTGGGGGGTGCATGATCTGAAACCTAAAAGGGCATGGAGGAAATGGGATGCTCTCTGCTACCCCATTAACCAAAATGGCCTAGGTTTTAGATCAATTCCCACCATCATTACCACCTGCTCAGTAAAATTGTGGTGGAAATATCAAATTGCTGATGCCCCATGGACCAATTTTATTGCTTCTTTGCCACCCTCCTTTAGAACCTCATCAAATTGGAAAAAAAATTTGCTATGTCAATGCATGGGCTGAGTCTCATTCTAGAGTGATAGTTGGTACAGGTTCATGTAATTTCTGGTCATCCAACTGGCTGGACTTATGTCCTGTTATGGATCTGTGTGACCAAAGTCTTATTGACATTCCAACTGACTGTACAGTGGCTAATTTCATCTTTCACAAGGACACTCTTCTTCCTAAATCTCCCCTTTTCTCTCACCTAATGTTGTCTCTCTTTTGCAGGGTGCAACACTCTCTCCACACAGACAGGATAGGTTAATATGGAAACCTGACAAAAAGGGAAGTTTCTCCTTTCACTCTACATATCAATTGCTCAGATCACAAAGAGGTAATAATGCCTCAATTCAGCACCTCTGGAATCCAAGGGTTTTAAAGAAAGTCCCAGTTTTTATGTGGAGATTAATTAACTCTTTCCTCCCGTTAGATAATGTTTTGAAAAGATCAGTTTTTGCATGCCTTCAAGATGTTGTATGTCCTATCAGCATGAGGAATCTCTAGATTATTTGTTTAATTCCTGTCCTTTTGCCATTCATATTTGGAAGACAGTGCACGAGTTTATGGGTATTAGGGATAGAATTTTTCCATCCATATGGGAAAGACTGTCATGCTACCTCACATATTCTGGCCTCAGCTCTTTACATTCCTTGATCATTAAATTAGCACCTTCAATAACTTGCTGGAACCTCTGGAAGGTCAGGAATAAATATCTGTATGACAACGTGCCTCCACCGACCAGCTTTGTTGTTTCACAGATCAGGGATCAGATCTTCTATTCTTTCAGTGCTAAACCTGTTTATGTTTCTTCTGTTTTTGACTTGGGTATTGCAGATCACTCCTTTCTTCCTCTAATCAAATCTTCCCCTAAGCCAAAAATTTTTTAAATTGCTTGGTCTAAACCATGCATAGGTTTTAAAGTTAATGTTGATGCTGCATGGTGTGGTCTTTCTAAAAAGTGTGGGCTTGGTATGATCATTAGAGATAATAGAGGTGGTTTCATTGATGCACACAGGAAGTATACAAATGCTGAAACTCCTCTAGAAGCAGAGCTTAGGGCAATTTTATTTGCTCTTCAGAGGCTGCTGGTTGCATGCTATTCAGTTCCTATCTGTATTGAATCTGATTGTCTTAATGCAGTCTCCTTTGTTCTGAACCCATCAATTGCTCATTGGACATTGTTCCAGTTGGCCGATGACATTAACCTTCTTCTAAATGATATTACCGTAACGCATGTATATAGACAAGCTAACCAAGTTGCTAATAGCATAGCAAAATCATGCCTCCAAGCTCAATCCTGTTCAAACCTATCTTTTAGTTCCCTATCTAACACTGTACAGGGACTGATTAGACTTGATCAGATTGGTGTACCTACTATCAGAATTGCAACTTGAACGGATGCTACTGATCTTACTTGTTTTCTGACAGGATGCTGACCAAAGATCTCGAGGGATGCTGATCAGGATGCTGACCATGATGAGCTCAGAAGATCAATTTCCGGCTTAGAAGATCAATTTTTGGCTCAGGAATTTCTCCTTTCCAGCTCACTTTTTAATTCTAGCTCCACCTTTTGACTAAATTGTGCTTCGTTTTATACGATCACTAAATTGTTCGAAGGTACGAAGCTAAAATTATTGGGTGAACACAGAAACCTACTGCATTGATTTTGGCTGATCAGATGGTTTGAGACCTCGAGGGGGTTCGAGACCTCGAGGGGTGGTTTCGGGACCCCAGGGGACGGTTCGAGGCATCGACCTCGAACATGGTGGATCTCGGCAGTTCGAGACCTCGAGGGGTTTGAGACATCGAGACCTCGCACATGGTGGATCGAGGAGTTTCAGCGGTTCGAGACCTCGAGGGGTGTTTCGAGACCTCGAGGGGGTGGTTCGGGACCTCGAGGTGTCTTTTCGAGACCTCGCAAATGGTGGGTGAACAAAGAAACTTACTACATAGATTTTGGCTGATCACATGGTTCGAGACCTCGTGACCTCGAGGGAGTTCATGACCTCGAGGGTTTCGAGGCATTCGTCGTAAATAGGTAAATAGTATAGACGGTGGAACCTGCAGTAGAGCCCTAAATGGACCCCACCAAATACAAAAGAATCCAACCCTAGGCTACATAGTAAACCTAAGGAGTAAAGTCTGAAAGAGGTAGGGGGGGGGAAATAGTAGAGTGTAGATCCAGTAGACAACACTCAACTATCCCCCCCCTTTTGTCCATATGAAATAACAACCTACCCAATGCAAGATAGCCAAGCAAAGGGAGCACAAAAACAACCTGGAAAAACACAGGCTATAACCCAAATGATGGGGTGAGAACAAACTCACTACCCATAAAACAAATTCGCTTCTACCCCTAACAAATGGGGCCTTCTTCAATCCAATTCCGAAATGCAACCGAGAAGGGTCTCGGGTCTTGAAAATATTTGGATCGTTGATGAAGGGACTAAGAACCAAGAACGGATAATAAGAAAATCCTAATGCAGCCGAGGGTGTCTCGGGTCTTGGACATCACATATAATTTGAAGCCGATGAACCAAATGGACAACTGCTTCTACCATATACATCCCTAAGATGAAGAAAGAGGGATGTTATTGGCCTTCTGACATTCTCGTTTTGCACCGAAGCTGATCGTATGGGCCAAGATGAATGAGGCCGTGCCTCGGACCTTAGTGTCTCCCAGTAAAACCAACTTCCGAAAGATGTGAGAATGGATGCACTTCTACCGCGTGCACCAAGCGTGGCGAGTATGTACTTGCCCACTCCATTTTGAGCAAATGGACAGCTATATGCTATTTTAACACAAAGTGTAGCGCGAGCATAAAGCGCATAGATAACCGTCAAATCAATAGTGAAAGCTAGGCTTAGGAGAAAGAGTAAGAGGACAGAAAGCCTTACTCTAAAACCTATTGCCTCCACCCTATTTACTCGAGGCATTCGTGACCTCGCACATGGTGGTTCGAGGAGTTCAGCGGTTTCGAAGACCTCGAGGGAGGTTTCGAGACCCCGAGGGATTCGAGGCCTCGAGGGGTGATTCGGGACCTCGAGGTGTCTTTCCGAGACCTCGAGGGGTTCGAGACATTGCAGCAGTTCCGAGACCTCGAGGGGTGTTTCGAGACCCTGAGGGATTCGAGGCCTTGAGGGGTGATTCGGGACATCGAGGTGTCTTTCCGAGACCTCGCAAATGGTGGATGATCAGATGGTTCGAGACCTCGAAGGGGTTCATCACCTCGAGGGGTGGTTTCGGGACCCCGTGGGATGGTTTCAGCATCGAGACCTCACACATGGTGGATTGAGGAGTTCGGCGGTTCGAGACATCGAGGGTTTCGAGACATCAAGGGTTTCGAGACATCGAGACCTCACACATGGTGGATCGAGTAGTTCGGCGGTTCGAGACCTCAAGGGTTTCGAGACATCGAGACCTCGCAATGGATCGAGGAGTTTTGGCGGTTTGAGACCTCGAGGGGTGTCGAGACCCCGACGGATGGCTCAAGGCCTCGAGCGGTGGTTCGTGTTCCCCGAGACCTCGCAATCGTTCAAGTTTTAAACAGAGCTTCTTCTGACCACAATCCTATGATTCTTTCCATTGGCAATGATATTCAATCTGTCCCTAGGCCTTTTAGATTTCTGAATACTTGGTATAAAAGGAAAGAATTCAGGGATGTTATCAAATAGAACTGGAATCTTCCTATCCGTGAAACAGGAATGCTTGGCTTTTTCTTAAATTAATAAGACTGAAGAAGGAGCTTAAAATTTGGAATAGGGACCACTTCGGTAATGTCCATGAGAATGTGATTAAGGCTGAATCAGTTCTAGGTTTCCATGTATCTGAATATGATATAAATGCTTCCATTGAAAACCTGGTTAGAGTAAAAGAAGCTAAGGCCAGTACGGTCAAAGCTCTCACAGAGCAAAAGAATTTTTGGAAACATAAGGCTATGGTAAAATGGCTAAAGGAAGGGGGCAGTAATACCAAATTCTTTCATAACTCTGTTAAAGAAAGAAAAAGTAGGCCTGGCATCACAAAAATTAAGAGCAGTAATAACCAATGGCTAGATAACATGCAAGATATTGAGAATGAAGCCATTAACTATTACAAGGATCTCTTAACCGAAGATAGTACACCTGATAGCAACCTGTTTCAATCTCATTTCTTAAGCCAAATCCCTAAATTGATCAACAGTGAAGACAATGCTAAATTGCTACAACCTGTTGTACTTTCTGAGCTTAAAGAAATAGTTTTTAGCCTAAACAGAAATGGAACTCCTGGTCCTGATGGTTTCACTCCCATTTTCTATATCAAATCATGGGATGTCATTGCCAATGATTTATTGTCTGCAGTACATGATTTTTTATCTAGCAGCAACATTCCTAAGGGTATCGGCAGCACTTGGATCACAATTATCCCTAAAAAGGATATTCCTGCGTCTTTCGATGATTATAGGCCAATAAGTCTTTCTAATGTTGTGAATAAAATCTGCTCTAAGGTGCTTATGGAAAGACTTAAACCCCTTATCCCCAGGATTATCTCTCCACAGCAAACTGCCTTTCTTAAAGGAAGAGATATCTCTGATAATGTTCTCTACCTTCAAGAAATGGTCAGATTCTTGCACAGGAAAAATAGAACTCCTAATTATATTGTTAAACTAGACCTCAGGAAAGCATTTGATAGAGTTAAATGGTCCTTTCTATATTGTGTGCTAGCTAAATTTGGTTTCCATGCTAAATTCATTTTTAGTATAATGAAGAATCTATCACAGTCATGGTTCTCAATTCTGATAAATGGTAAGCCTGTGGGTTTTTTCCAAGCATCAAGAGGTCTTAAAAAAGGTGATCCTCTCTCTCCTTTCTTGTTCAATATTTTTTCAGAAGCATTTAGCAGGAGCTTAGCTTTTATTTTTCAAAATGGTAAGCTAGCCTACTATGACTTACCTGGTCAGGCTCTTCAAACCTCTCACCTCTCTTATGCAGATGATACAGTGGTTTTTCTTAAAGCCAATACTCAAACTTTGATTAGGTTTAAAGCCTTCTTATCTAAGTTTGAGGATACTACTGGCCAAAAGATAAACTACAACAAGAGTGATATTTTCATTAGTAGGCATGCTTCTGTTCATCAAATTACCTTTGTTAGGACAATTCTTGGCATGAAAATTGGTAAACTTCCTTTTAAATACTTAGGTGTTCCCATCTTTCATGGCTTTGCAAAAAAAATATTTTTCCAACCATTAATGGAACAGATTGATTCTAGGTTAAATAGTTGGAAAAATAAGTGCCTTTCAACTGGGGGAAAAATCACTCTCATTCAGTCATGGATTTATTCTATTCCACAGCATATTTGGTCTGTTCTTAAACCTTCAAAAGAGATTATTCACACCGTGGAGAGAAAACTGAGTAGATTTTTCTGGGGGGTGCATGATCTGAAACCTAAAAGGGCATGGAGGAAATGGGATGCTCTCTGCTACCCCATTAACCAAAATGGCCTAGGTTTCAGATCAATTCCCACCATCATTACCACCTGCTCAGTAAAATTGTGGTGGAAATATCAAATTGCTGATGCCCCATGGACCAATTTTATTGCTTCTTTGCCACCCTCCTTTAGAACCTCATCAAATTTGAAAAAAATTTGCTATGTCAATGCATGGGCTGAGTCTCATTCTAGAGTGATAGTTGGTACAGGTTCATGTAATTTCTGGTCATCCAACTGGCTGGACTTATGTCCTATTATGGATCTGTGTGACCAAAGTCTTATTGACATTCCAACTGACTGTACAGTGGCTAATTTCATCTTTCACAAGGACACTCTTCTTCCTAAATCTCCCCTTTTCTCTCACCTAATGTTGTCTCTCTTTTGCAGGGTGCAACACTCTCTCCACACAGACAGGATAGGTTAATATGGAAACCTGACAAAAAGGGAAGTTTCTCCTTTCACTCTACATATCAATTGCTCAGATCACAAAGAGGTAATAATGCCTCAATTCAGCACCTCTGGAATCCAAGGGTTTTAAAGAAAGTCCCAGTTTTTATGTGGAGATTAATTAACTCTTTCCTCCCGTTAGATAATGTTTTGAAAAGATCAGTTTTTGCATGCCTTCAAGATGTTGTATGTCCTATCAGCATGAGGAATCTCTAGATTATTTGTTTAATTCCTGTCCTTTTGCCATTCACATTTGGAAGACAGTGCACGAGTTTATGGGTATTAGGGATAGAATTTTTCCATCCATATAGGAAAGACTGTCATGCTACCTCACATATTCTGGCCTCAGCTCTTTACATTCCTTGATCATTAAATTAGCACCTTCAATAACTTGCTGGAACCTCTGGAAGGTCAGGAATAAATATCTGTATGACAACGTGCCTCCACCGACCAGCTTTGTTGTTTCACAGATCAGGGATCAGATCTTCTATTCTTTCAGTGCTAAACCTGTTTATGTTTCTTCTGTTTTTGACTTGGGTATTGCAGATCACTCCTTTCTTCCTCTAATCAAATCTACCCCTAAGCCAAAAAAAATTTAAATTGCTTGGTCTAAACCATGCATAGGTTTTAAAGTTAATGTTGATGCTGCATGGTGTGGTCTTTCTAAAAAGTGTGGGCTTGGTATGATCATCAGAGATAATAGAGGTGGTTTCATTGATGCACACAGGAAGTATACAAATGCTAAAACTCCTCTAGAAGCAGAGCTTAGGGCAATTTTATTTGCTCTTCAGAGGCTGCTGGTTGCATGCTATTCAGTTCCTATCTGTATTGAATCTGATTGTCTTAATGCAGTCTCCTTTGTTCTGAACCCATCAATTGCTCATTGGACATTGTTCCAGTTGGCCGATGACATTAACCTTCTTCTAAATGATATTACCCTAACGCATGTATATAGACAAGCTAACCAAGTTGCTAATAGCATAGCAAAATCATGCCTCCAAGCTCAATCCTGTTCAAACCTATCTTTTAGTTCCCTATCTAACACTGTACAGGGACTGATTAGACTTGATCAGATTGGTGTACATACTATCAGAATTGCAACTTGAACGGATGCTACTGATCTTACTTGTTTTCTGACAGGATGCTGACCAAAGATCTCGAGGGATGCTGATCAGGATGCTGACCATGATGAGCTCAGAAGATCAATTTCCGGCTTAGAAGATCAGTTTTTGGCTCAGGAATTTCTCCTTTCCAGCTCACTTTTTAATTCTAGCTCCACCTTTTGACTAAATTGTGCTTCGTTTTATACGATCACTAAATTGTTCGAAGGTACGGAGCTAAAATTATTGGGTGAACACAGAAACCTACTGTATTGATTTTGGCTGATCAGATGGTTTGAGACCTCGAGGGGGTTCGAGACCTCGAGGGGTGGTTTCGGGACCCCGAGGGACGGTTCGAGGCATCGACCTCGAACATGGTGGATCTCGGCAGTTCGAGACCTCGAGGGGTTTGAGACATCGAGACCTCGCACATGGTGGATCGAGGAGTTTCAGCGGTTCGAGACCTCGAGGGGTGTTTCGAGACCTCGAGGGGTGGTTCGGGACCTCGAGGTGTCTTTTCGAGACCTCGCAAATGGTGGGTGAACAAAGAAACTTACTACATAGATTTTGGCTGATCACATGGTTCGAGACCTCGTGACCTCGAGGGAGTTCATGACCTCGAGGGTTTCGAGGCATTCATGACCTCGCACATGGTGGTTCGAGGAGTTCAGCGGTTTCAAAGACCTCGAGGGAGGTTTCGAGACCCCGAGGGATTCGAGGCCTCGAGGGGTGATTCGGGACCTCGAGGTGTCTTTCCGAGACCTCGAGGGGTTCGAGACATTGCAGCAGTTCCGAGACCTCGAGGGGTGTTTCGAGACCCTGAGGGATTCGAGGCCTTGAGGGGTGATTCGGGACATCGAGGTGTCTTTCCGAGACCTCGCAAATGGTGGATGATCAGATGGTTTGAGACCTCGAAGGGGTTCATCACCTCGAGGGGTGGTTTCGGGACCCCGTGGGATGGTTTCAGCATCGAGACCTCACACATGGTGGATTGAGGAGTTCGGCGGTTCGAGACATCGAGGGTTTCGAGACATCGAGACCTCGCACATGGTGGATCGAGTAGTTCGGTGGTTCGAGACCTCAAGGGTTTCGAGACCTCGCAATGGATCGAGGAGTTTCGGCGGTTCGAGACCTCGAGGGGTGTCGAGACCCCGACGGATGGCTCGAGGCCTCGAGGGGTGGTTCGTGTTCCCCGAGACCTAGCAATCGTATCCTAAATGGGCTGTGACAGTTAGTACCTGTATCAGGAGGTTCGTGACCTCGAACGTTTTTACTACACACTAACATAGGTTAGTACTATTCTTTTGGAATCAACTAGGGTTGGTTCGAGAGTGTTCCAACTCTCATATGTATCTCATATGATCCAAACTTAACGATTGCTACCTGTATTTTGTGAATGTTTCTTTTTAATGGTTTAGGGGGGTCAAATAAAATTCCCCTCCATCTCCGGATGGTTTCATTTTAAAAAAAATACTAATTCCTTCTTAAGTCTTCTTGAAAGGAGTTATTTGATATAAGAACGGGTTTCCTAACACTGCATCATATGATACATTTTCTAATATTAAAAATGAATGTTTAATACAATAATCATTATTACTGATATAACCATTAGATAATTTTTTCTTAATAATCATTGGAGTACCATTTGCTGCTGAAAGTTGTTCATTAGTTTTTTATAAATATTTACTTGGAATTATTCCTGACCTTATGCAGGATTGGTCTGCTCCACTATCAATTAATGCTACTACAGTAATACTAAAATCTTGAACGCCTATTGTTACTAAAGAATACCATTTTTCCATATTGATTTTATTAATAACATTAAAAAATTGTTGATTAGATGGAATTTCATTTGAAATAGAAATATTAGAACTACTAGGTTTTCCTAATGATGCTATCTGTAATTCTAATTCTAAATCTTTCTCTTTTAAATTATTTAATTCTGATTTTATATTACTAATTTCATTTTTTAGTAAAGTAATTTCCTTTCTTAGATTCTGAGTATCTGTTGAAGCAATTACTGATTTTTTCTTCTCTGACTTTGAATATTTTTTAATTGTTTGACTTAGACTAAAAGCTTCTGTTATTTTAGGTTTATTTTCTTCTAGTACTAGATTTTTTAATCTGTGAATATATTCTGTTTTATCTTCAGAATTTCCTATTTTATCTACTATATCTAATAATTCTATTTTCTTACTATGTGTACTATTTAGCATGTTAATAGTTGGAATTTTACATTGACATATACTATCAGAATTACTAGAAGAATCTGAATCTGACTCATAACTTGAATGCTCATTATAAGAGTCATCAATTAATATAGCTAATAGCTTATTTCTTAATTCTATATCTTCTAATGCATTAATTTTCTTTTCTGTTTTACAGTAATTTGCAGTATCACCAAATTTCTTACACTTGTAACATTGAATATTTTGAAATTTGTTTTGTTTATCTTGTAAAGTGAGATAATTATCCCACCATCCTTTTAATTGTCCTGTAAATCCTGTTACTAATAACATGACTATATTTGGTTCATGGGAAAGGCCAGGGTAGCTTATAAAGCAACCATAACTCCATTCCCCTTGTAAGCCTAAATCTATTCTGAAATAAAGAATTTATTCAAGTATTTTTTTAAAAGTACTTAATTTCTCTTCTATTTACTCGTTAATCTTACTTAATTTTATTACGGTTTACTGTTCACTATTACTATATTACTATTCATTATTACTATTCACTAATAACAATTTATTGTTCACTAATTTTACTATTCACAATTACTATTCACACTTACTATTCAAGATTACTGTTCACAATTACTGTTCATATTTACTGTTTATGGTATCGGAGCCTTTTTCGATCCTATCAGAGCCATGTGTATTAGTTTTTTAATCCCTATCGAGTGTTAAAATTATTATAAGTTGAAACGTCTACTGTACCTACGGACTTGTTGAGTCTTATACGTTTGGTTTAGCACCATCTGTGTTTTTATACCTGTAAATCGGTTGGTTAGCCCGTATTGAGTGAAAAAGGGTGGTCCACGTATGGTATAAGGTGTGGTCCCGATAAGACAAAACGTGATTCGTACATCAGAAAACTGCTCAATTAATAATAAGTTTAACATGGGAGAAAGGATAAAAAGATTTCTATTCGGAAGCTCCAGTACTACTAGTACAGGATCCACATATTCTTCAAACATTTTACAAAGTCATAAAATTCAACAAATTTTGCCAAATAAAACTTTAAAATCAATTTATCAACAAGGCATACTAGAATTTAATAAGTCATATTCGATTAAGATTCATGAAGAAATATTACCTATGAATTAAGAAGTACAATCAATTAGATTACTATCATCACAGGCTATTCAGAAATATAAAGAACAAAATTATAAGTTTTTGCATTTTGGTTTAGTACAAATTGCATTGCATCCTTTAGTTAGATTAGGCATAGATACACCCATATTCATGGCATTGAGAGATGATAGATTAATAAGATACAAAGATTCAATATTAGCAATGGTTCAAACTAATATATGTAATGGAACAATTAGATTTGATTGTATTCCAAATTACTCAGTTAGTTTAACAGATCCACATATTATGGATTCACTAAAATTAGATATTCAATCAAAACAAGATAGAATAGTAAATGACACAGAACATTTTGTACTAATTTATAGAGTATATTTCAAATTAATGCAATCCATGATTCCAACAGCTTTAAGACTAAATCCAACAGAAAAAGATGAATCAGTATATGTGACAACCAATTCAGATAATATTTCAATAGAGACACCTAAATTATTAAAATGGAATGAGATAACTATTCCAGCAGAAATACTAGCAGAAAGACCATTAGGAATTCAAAGAAATGTCCGAATAACAGAACCATCAGAAATAGAAGAACAAACTGATGGAAAAATACTAATAAAATTTAACAAGTCCATGTCTGGTAGATTTTATTCAGGACAATCTTCTAGGTATTCAAGTATAGATAATTATAGAACTCATAGACATTCAACATCTGATATTCCAACATATTTACAAGAAACAAAAATAAGATACTCTTCCCCTTTACCAGAAGTTATTCCAGATACTAATTCTTCAATAGGTTTCACAACACTTAGTCAAATGAGACATTCTGAAATTAATATGATGACTAATAATAATGACTTTACAATAGATAAAACATATTTAAATAATGATTATTTGATATGAATCTCCTTGCGAAGACTCACGATTTGCGAAATTAATAACTTTGATCTTGTGAAGGGATCTGCAAACCCGCACTATCTCGCACGAAATTCAGGAGTCTAGCCCTCGGGGTACGCCTAACTTCGACTTGCTCTCTAACTAGCCCTCAGGATCAGATTACAAGGTTTATTGATACTTAACTAGCCCTCGGGGTTAAGCAACAATGGATTAGCTCGCAAGCAAAGAGTATGAACTCAAAAGGTTGTATATTTGATTGATGAAAGGTTGTTAAATTCGTCCATAAGGCCTCCCCTTTTATAGGGTTACAATCTTGCATCAAACCCTAATCACAAATGGAAACTGAATCGACTTATGGCGGCTTTAAGAAGCTAAAACCATATCTAACTAAAATGCCTAAAATAAATGGTAATCTAAGGTAATCAGGTTGAATTCTTCAAGAAGTAACCTTGAAGAATATTACCTTATCTAATCTTACCAAATATAATTCTAATCAGAATAAAACTGAATATACTAAACCTTAATGGACTGTATTTTTGAAATTCAGCTCTTCAAAGCCCACATAGCCAAGCTATCAGTCTAATAAACCCAAAATGACATTATTTTACAGTGATCACACTACCTCATTAAAAACCCAGTGGGAAAAAAGAGTATAGTGTTCTTCATGATGTCTTCAGTTCGTCGACAATCTTGAATAATGAATCCAAGATATCGATGGTGACTCCTTCTTCAATTCTTCATCATAAAGGCGATCAATCAAAGCATTTAAAGCAGCATCCCTAAGCTTAGTCCTTGACCTAGTCATAGGTCCTGCCATGTCACTTAGAGGATCTCGAACATATCCTTTAAATGTTTGATCAAGTCGTGGAATGTCTTCATTTATGGTGGTAGTCGTCTTGGCATCTCCATCATTCCCTCCATGGTCGAAAGGTTTCGCCCTCGAAACTGAATCATCTTCAAATGTAAATGGAGATAAATCAGCAACATTAAAGGTCGCTCTAACACCATAATGATCTGGTAACGCAATCTTGTAAGCATTGTCATTCACACGATCCAACACTTGAAAAGGACCATCTCCACGTGGACTCAACTTAGATTTTCGAGCATTTGGAAACCTCTCTTTCCGCAGATGAACCCAAACATAATCTCCCATGTTGAACCTCATTAACTTGCGGCTTTGATTAGCTTTATCAGCATTCTGTGCATTTGTCCGTTCAATTCTCATGCGCACCTTCTCATGGATTTTCTTCACAAAATCAGCTTTATGTTCTCCATCAAGGTTTTTAACCTGTTTAAAATTCAAAGGAAGTAGATCAAGAGGTGTATTAGGTAGAAAACCATAAACAATTTCAAATGGAGATAAAGAAGTAGTAGAATGAATAGTGCGATTGTAAGCAAACTCTGCAATCGGAATGCATTTTTCCCAATTCTTTAAGTTCTTCTGAACTAGTGCACGCAAGAGAGTCCCTAGGGTTTGATTGGTCACTTCTGTTTGTCCATCAGTTTGAGGATGACTGGCAGTCGAAAACAACAACTTTGTCCCTAACTTGCGCCACAAGGTATTCCAAAAGTAGGATAAAAATTTAATATCGCGATCAGAGACAATGGATGCAGGAATTCCATGTAACCAGACTACTTCCTTCAAACATAGATCTGCAACATGCTGTGCATCATCTGTCTTCCTACAAGGAATAAAATGTGCCATTTTCGAAAATCTATCCACAACCACAAAGATAGAATCATTACCTGACTGAGATCGTGGAAAACCTAGGACACAATCCATGGAAATATCAACCCAAGGATGTGTAGGAACAGGTAATGGAGTATAAAGACCATGAGGCTTAGTTTTAGACTTAGCCTTCAAGCAATCAAGACAATTCCTACAAACCCTGTCAATAGCAAGTGCCATTTTTGGCCAATAGAAGTGTTCTCGTAACAAATTATAAGTTTTAATTGCACCAAAATGTCCCATTAATCCACCTGAATGAGCTTCTCTAACAAGTAATTCATGCATAGAACATTGAGGAATACATAACCTATTATTCATAAACAAGAAACCATCATGCCGAAAAAACTTCTCATAAGCACCATTTTTGCATGCAGCATAAATAGATGAAAAATCAGAATCGGTCGCATATAAATCTCGCACGAATGAAAGCCCTAGCATAATGCATTCCAAACGTGTAAGTAAAACATGTCTATGACTCAAAGCATCAGTAACAACATTTTCTTTACCCTTTTTGTAACGCAACACATAAGGAAAAGATTCAATGAAACTAGACCATTTAGCATGACGCTTATTCAACTTCATCTGACTCTTCAAGTATTTCAAGGATTCATGATCACTATGAATGACAAATTCTTTATGCAATAAATAATGTTGCCAAGTTTCTAATGCACGCACAATTGCATAAAATTCTTTATCCTACACAGGATAGTTTAGAGCACCGCCTTTTAACTTTTCACTGAAGTAAGCTATAGGTCGATTCTCTTGCATCAAAACAGCACCAATACCAACACCAGAAGCATCACAATGAATCTCAAAAGTACCATTAAAATCAGGTAAAGCAAGAACAGGAGCATTGCATAATCGTACTTTCAATTCATTAAATGCATTCTCTTGACTCTCAGTCCGAACAAATTTCACATCCTTTTTAACTAGTTCATTTAGAGGTGCAGCAATATATGAGAAATCATGCACAAACCGTCTATAAATACCAGCAAAACCATGAAAAAAACGGACCTGGTTGGCATTAGTAGGTCTCGGTCAGGTCTTAATGGCCTTAATTTTGGTTTCGTCGACTTTTATGCCCTCTTTAGAGACCACAAAACCGAGAAACACCACTTCCGAAGCGCAAAATGTGCACTTCTTAATGTTCGCATATAAACAAGACTCACGGAGTGCAACAAGAACCATTTTAACATGCTCAATATGTTCATCAGTCGACTTAGAATAAATCAATATGTCATCAAAATAGACCACAACAAACCGACCAATAAACTTTCTTAAGACATGATTCATCAACCGCATAAAAGTACTAGGTGCATTAGTTAAACCGAAAGGCATAACGATCCATTCATACAACCCAAACTTAGTCTTAAATGCAGTTTTCCATTCATCTCCCTCATTAATTCGAATCTGATGATAACCCTGAGTCAAATCAATTTTATTATAAATCACAGATCCATGCAAATCTTCAAGCATATCATCTAACCTAGGGATAGGATGGCGATACTTAATGGTAATCTTGTTAATAGCACGGCAATCAATGCACATACGCCAAGTTTTATCTTTCTTAGGAACTAAAATGACAGGCACGGCACAAGGAGATAGGGATTCTCACACATACCCTTTTTTAAGTAACTCCTCGACTTGTCGTTGTAGTTCTTTTGTCTCCTCAGGGTTTGCTTTATACGCCAGGCAATTTGGGATAACCAAACCCGGAATCAAGTCAATCTGGTGTTCAATACCTCGCAAAGGTGGTAAACCTGCGGGTAAGGCTTCCGGAAAGACATCCTCAAATTCCTGTAACATCTGAGCAAACCGTGGAGGAACATTCATAGGAATATCATCACTAGCAAAATAGCTCTCTTTAAAATGCATGATAAGCACATAAGAATGATTGGAAAATGCACGATTCACATCCCTAATTGATGCATAAAACAAACTACCAGAATCATTAGGAAGTTCATGTCTCATCATGTAAATTGATGGCAAAGGACTAAGATGTGAAGATAGGATTTTACGCGACTTATCAAAATCATTCGTAGACTTACCTGGCTTACCTGGGATGGCCTCCCTTGATATATGGTCGAAATTATCAAGGTTTTTTCCTCCATTCTTCACCTTGTGGCCGATCTCCTTCAAGCCCTTGCTAGGGTTTTGGTCGGCCATTTGCACATCAGTCGCAAACTTCTCTTTATCGGCTCTCATGCGTGACTCTAAAACTTCCACTGGAGATAATGGAACCAAAGTATACCTTGTTTTATCCTTAATCGCAGTAATTTTGTTAGTGTAACCATCATGCATGGATTTACGATCAAACTGCCAAGGTCTCCCTAACAAAATATGACTAGCTTCCATAGGTATAACATCACATAAGATAGAATCATGGTATTTTCCAATCTTAAAGTTAATCATGCATTGTTTGTTAACCCTAATTTCACCACTACCATTTAACCAAATAAGTTTATATGGTAATGGATGAGTAGTCACAAGCAAAGACAATGATTTAACAAGAAGATTGGACACAATATTAGCACAAGAACCACCATCAATAATCAGTAAACAATTCTTATCTTTCACAAGGCAACGAGTATGAAAAATGTTAATCATTTGTACCTGTGTCTCAGCCATTTTAGATTTTACAACTCTTAATGACACAAAGTTACCTTGTGTTTCTGGACCCTGTTCACCATGATCATTTGTGATGATCTCTTCATCTACCTGTTCTTCACCACTTTCACACAATGGTGGCATATCAGCATATTCATCTTCTTCATCTTCTTCCTCAAGTGTTGTTAGCACCCGTGCATGCGGACAGTTATTACGGACATGTCCTCTTTCTTTACAATGAAAACAAGTAGGAGAGTTAACAAAAACTGAATTTGACGAAGAAGTAGAAGACTTACCTGGAATTTTTGAAACCTGTTGGGTTGGTGGTGCCAACCCTCCTCTCAGTAGGATTATAAGTTGGATTTGAATAAGTCTGAACCGATCCTCTTCCTCCCATGGGCGGGCCCCTACTGCGGCCATAACTAGGGTTTTCGGAGTCAAACCCTGGTCGTTGACTTGGAAAACTAGGTTGTGGCCTCCTTGGTCGCAGGGTACTCTCAACTAACCTTGCTTTCACCAATAAATCATTCATAGAGATGTGATGTTGAAGTTTGACTGGCATTTGAAGGTTTTCACGCAAGCCTTCAATGAAACGATTTTTGATGAATGCGTCATCTTCTTTCATTCCAACCCTTCTCATGGTCAACTCAAGATCTTTCCAGTATTCATCAACTGTGCAATTTCCTTGCTTCATGTTGGACAGATAAGAATGTTGTTCCATCAAGTAAGTAGGCGGAACATGATATTCGCGAAGCTCGGATCTCAGTCTCTCCCATGTGGAGATAGGTTTCTTTCCAGCAAGATATCGCGACTCCTTTTTATTTTTCCACCACTCAGCCGCATAATGAGTGAAAGAATACTGTGCCACTTTAACTTTCTCCTTCTCCCGGTAATTGTTGAGATCAAACAGATTCTCAATCTGTCGCTCCCAATCAAGATACTTCACTGGATTGTGTTGACCATCAAATCGAGGGATGTCATATTTTAAACCCTTGATATCTCGAGCTTCATTAGAACATAAATCAGATCCCTAATTAATCTTCACTCTCCTTCGGGAATGAGGTTTACTGGGGCGATGCCTTCTAGAAGACCCTCAGTGTGATTGCCTTTCTGAACCATCATCAGAATAATCATCTGAACTTCCAGAACCATTGAATTGACGGACATATTTCTTGGTTTCTTCCCTCTTGAGCGATGATGTAGGTGTAGATGGTGCCATGCTGTCAACTTTTCGCGCCAACCTTTGCACCTCACTCATAAGTGCATTTATTGCGACAGCAAACCGATCGGGATCATTGGCTTCATTTGGATTAATTCGATGTCGCTCCCAACTCTTTGGAGCCTCTTCACGTGGATGACTACCACACCCACCATTAGAGGTGTTCTTCAATGGCAAATTGTTAGGATTGCTAACATAAGGCGGGACGAATGGATTTTCGTCCCCCATCTTCGCTAACTGATAAGAAAATCAAACGGTTAGTTAAAAAAATTGTCCCCCCCTTCCCTTTGTTTAGTAAGGTCACTCACCAAGTGTATAAAACTCACAACTCACAAGGCGAAGGCTAATGCGAGGGCAACTGATCAATTCACCGCAATTCAAAGCAAACTATGGAGATGAGTACTGCAGAATTTATTTCGAAATTTAAAAATATATAAACTCAAAATTTGGCTCCAAGATCTGGAATTCCAAATTCTAAAAAGAATAAGGAACAAAACACAATTTGAATGGCACGAATCGGAGCTGTATTGAATGAATTATGGCCAAAACAAGATTGCTTTATATAGGCGACAAATAGGTTCCGAAAATTCAAGAACAAATTGGAATAGGAACTTAAATCCAAATACCTTGTGGAAAAGGATTTTAATGACTTACTTGTCCCCCAAGTCAAAAATTCAGATCAAAATCCCTCTCACAATTGGCTTTTATTTCCTTTTTCTCTTCCGGATTTTGACTTTTCTTTTCCTTTTTCACACCGGATTCCTTTTTCTTTCCTTTTTTTTCCAGCCACAATTCATTTTCCCCCCTTTTTTTGTACTATAAAACTCACAAATATAATGTTATTCTCCAAGAAAAATTTTGGCCACAATTACCAAAATTTTTGGAAATTGCAAATCTGCCCCCAAACTTTTGAAAATTGCAAATCTGCCCCAAATTTCAGATTTCAAATCCTGAATTCTGATTTTGAAACCCAAAATCTGCTACCTTTTTTTTTCCGAAAAGTTTTGGAACAAGAATCACCTATACAAAACTTGGAATAAGAAAACTACGACAACTTCCTCTTGATTCCAATGAACTTCGAGGTATTCAAGATCGTAAGGATCAAGAATATGACACTATATATATGGAAAACGACACAAGACTCTTTTTTTTTTAATAAGGTGTAATCAAGAATCAAAGAACAATTCTAGATCACGGAATCAGAGAACGATAACGAAAACAAATAGGATTATGAGCATGCAATAATTTTCAGAAGAGTTGATGAAAATATCACAAGCACATAAACTGTTTGAGCTACTAAAACTACGAAACTGACCGGGAGGTGAAGGCGGATAATACTTGTTAACGCTCAGACCCTTCGACGTCCTCCTGACTCGATTGATGAAGGTGAAGGCGGATAGTAATACCGAAGTATTCTAACTCTCGGACCCTTCGACGTCCTTCGACTCTAGATTCAATCCTCCTGGTAAGAAAGATCAAACAAACACAGTTAAAACACGACACGAAAGAGTATATATATATATATTTGAAAATAAATTAATGCAAACTCAAAACCCCTTTTTTTTCTTTTTTTTTGGCCTCAGTCGATCTTTCGCTTTGCTCTGATACCAACTGATATGAATCTCCTTGAGAAGACTCACGATTTGCAGAATTAATAACTTTGATCTAGTGAAGGGATCTGCAAACCCGCACTATCTCGCACGAAATTCAGGAGTCTAGCCCTCGGGGTACGCCTAACTTCGACTTGCTCTCTAACTAGCCCTCAGGATCAGATTACAAGGTTTATTGATACTTAACTAGCCCTCCGGGGTTAAGCAACAATGGATTAGCTCGCAAGCAAAGAGTATGAACTTAAAAGGTTGTATATTTGATTGATGAAAGGTTGTTAAATTCGTCCATAAGGCCTCCCCTTTTATAGGGTTACAATCTTGCATCAAACCCTAATCACAAATGGAAACTGAATCGACTTATGGCAGCTTTAAGAAGCTAAAACCATATCTAACTAAAATGCCTAAAATAAATGGTAATCTAAGGTAATCAGGTTGAATTCTTCAAGAAGTAACCTTGAAGAATATTACCTTATCTAATCTTACCAAATATAATTCTAATCAGAATAAAACTGAATATACTAAACCTTAATGGACTGTATTTTCGAAATTCAGCTCTTCAAAGCCCACATGGCCGAGCTATCAGTCCAATAAACCCAAAATAACATTATTTTACAGTGAGCACACTACCTCATTAAAACCCCAGTGGAAAAAAGAGTATAGTGTTCCTCATGATGTCTTCAGTTCGTCGACAATCTTGAATAATGAATCCAAGATGTCGATGGTGACTCCTTCTTCAATTCTTCATCATAAAGGCGATCAATCAAAGCATTTAAAGCGGCATCCCTAAGCTTAGTCCTTGACCTAGTCATAGGTCCTGCCATGTCACTTAGAGGATCTCGAACATATCCTTTAAATGTTTGATCAAGTCGTGGAATGTCTTCATTTATGGTGGTAGTCGTCTTGGCATCTCCATCATTATTATAGCCAAGAAAATAACACAAATAGATTATGGTTTGAAAAACTAAATTCGGAAACCAGAGAACAAATTAAGAAAGAATTTTATAATGAACTTACAATTAGGAAAATAAGACAAATGAAGTTTTTTATGTGGTTAGGATATTATTTAAAAAAGGAACAATTAATAAGAAAAGATAATTTTACAGAAATTCCAGTTATAAATGTACAGTCCAATCTTTACAAAAAATGGAAATTACCAAATGATACAGTAGTTAGTTCTATTCATCCCCCACTCCAATCAGTACATATTACTACTGAGGAAACTATAGTAGTTGCCTCTCCATTCAAAACAGGAAGACCAGGAAATGATACAGATCCAATAATTTTAGAAGACATTAAAAAAATATATCAACAGAACAATTATTCCAATCAATTATTACATACTATGGCAAATCAAGTTGATTTTATTTCCACTTAATTAGATTCTAAATTAAGTAATAAGACAGAAATATTCAAAAATTCATTTTCTAGACCTCATTTTCAAGTATCCCCGTTTTCAAAGAAAATGGAGGAATCATTATCACTCAGACCATCTGATAAACCAAGTAGTTCTAAACAAATAGGAGTTATATCTGAGGTAAATCCAATAGACAATGATGATTCAACTAGTTCTTATTTAGAGAATACAGAAGTAGAATCAGAAAATGATTTTGAAAAACAAATAAATTCAATAGAACATCAGTTCCAAGAACAAATAGAAGAAAAACCTGATATGCATATTAATAGATTAAAGTATAATTGGAGAAAACATGATACAAAACCCTATTATCCAAAACCAACTCCACTAGACCTTCAATACGAAGAAAATCTTCATTCATTCAAAAGTTATGATGGTTCATCAATATATCAATGGAACATAGATGGATTATCAGAATATCAAATATTAAATTATTACAAGAAATGGGAATGGCCAGGGTAGCTTATAAAGCAACCATAACTCCAACGGAACCAAATATAGTCATGTTATTAGTAACAGGATTTACAGGACAATTAAAAGGATGGTGGGATAATTATCTCACTTTACAAGATAAACATGCAATAATGAACCATGAGTCGGAAGAAGCTCAAGGAGAAGATAATAACATTCAATTTGTCATGGTCCCAGATGGATCATCATTTTTATTATACACTATTTCAATGTATTTTGTAGGAAATCCTGCAGAAGCTTCAGAAAGTTCAAAGATATGTTTAACCAATTTAAGATGTCCTACTCTAACTGATTTCAAATGGTACAAAGATATATTTTTAACTCAAGTATTTAGAAGAACAGATTCAGGTTCCCCATTTTGGAAAGAAAAATTTATAACAGGATTACCAACTCTATTTTCCCAAAGAATATTAACAAATTTAAGTAAAGCATTAGGAACAGAAAAAATAGATTATAATGACATAAAATTTGGTCAAATATTTGCTTTTGTAAAAAAAGAGGCATTAACATTATGCCAATATTTAAAAATTCAAAATAAATATGGATCAGAAAAGAAAGAAATGGGATCTTTTTGCCAACAATTTGGCATAACAGGAATAAACCCCCCTTCATCTCAACATAAAATTCATAAAAGACAAAAATTTTGAAATTATAAGAAACATAAATACAACAGGCATTTTCATAATAAAGAAAAACCTTTTCATCAAAAGGAGAAGTATAAAAGAAAATTTAATGAACAAAAACAAAACAAATTTCAAAATATTCAATGTTACAAGTGTAAGAAATTTGGTCATACTGCAAATTACTGTAAAACAGAAAAGAAAATTAATGCATTAGAAGATATAGAATTAAGAAATAAGTTATTAGCTATATTAATTGATGACTCTTATAATGAGCATTCAAGTTATGAGTCAGATTCAGATTCTTCTAGTAATTCTGATAGTATATGTCAATGTAAAATTCCAACTATTAACATGCTAAATAGTACACATAGTAAGAAAATAGAATTATTAGATATAGTAGATAAAATAGGAAATTCTGAAGATAAAATAGAATATATTCACAGATTAAAAAATCTAGTACTAGAAGAAAATAAACCTAAAATAACAGAAGCTTTTAGTCTAAGTCAAACAATTAAAAAATATTCAGAGTCAGAGAAGAAAAAATCAGTAATTGCTTCAATAGATACTCAGAATCTAAGAAAGGAAATTACTTTACTAAAAAATGAAATTAGTAATATAAAATCAGAATTAAATAATTTAAAAGAGAAAGATTTAGAATTAGAATTGCAGATAACATCATTAGGAAAACCTAGTAGTTCTAATATTTCTATTTCAAATGAAATTCCATCTAATCAATAATTTTTTAATGTTATTAATAAAATCAATATGGAAAAATGGTATTCTTTAGTAACAATAGGAGTTCAAGATTTTAGTATTACTGTAGTAGCATTAATTGATAGTGGAGCAGACCAATCCTGCATAAGGTCAGGAATAATTCCAAGTAAATATTTAGAAAAAACTAATGAACAACTTTCAGCAGCAAATGGTACCCCAATGATTATTAAGAAAAAAATTATCTAATGGTTATATCAGCAATAATGATTATTGTATTAAACATTCATTTTTAATATTAGAAAATGTATCATGTGATGCAGTGTTAGGAAACCCATTCTTATATCAAATAACTCCTGACGGGCGGGCGGTCGTCGCGCCCGCCGTGCAAAAGATAATTTATAAGCCCTAAATGCTTACTTTCTACAACTAGGTAGATAGTGGCAAATCGGGGTCGTCCAATGAGAAGAGGGATCTTCCTAAGCAATCAAGCACAAATGGTTGATACTAGGTTAGGAGTAACTATATATACACACACATAAAAGCAAGTAAAGGGGGGGTTGGTTGGTTGGTTTCCTAAGTTAACAAAGATAAAAAGACGAGATAACTAGCAACGTCAAGTGACTATGCTAATCATCAAACGAAACTAAAGAAAAGGGGTTTTAAACTACAAAGATAAAATGCCTTGGGGGCAACGGATATCCACTTCCACATCTAATGTAGTTCATCGAATCATTCACACATTTCATCATATAGCATTCAGGACCCAACACTCACACACCCATCTAGCAAGTACCACAACACACACATCACAAGGGGTTCTAAGTTCATGCTCATAGATCTTCATGCAAAGGCGCTACGGAATTCGTCACGTTCCTACACCTAAACAATTCAACCACACAAGCACTAACTATGCTCAAACCACTCATGGCACACATGCAGTGAAACACACCGTCAAGAATACATAAACGCCGAATACCAAATGCTTCAAGAATGAATTTAAATCATCTATTCAATACTTCAACTACTTGTTGTGGAGACCAAACTCCTATCCTTCTTAGTTCGTAGTTTGCGAGAGTGAGTTCGACATCTCTCGTCAAACCTCACCAATGACTCCCGAGTCGCGACCACGACTCAAGGTGTCATTGGTGGCATTTAGCACGAAGGACCAACAAGCTTGGCAATGCCTATGACCACTACACCGTGACTAAGCATTTAACCAATTCATGAAATTACACGAGATTAGTCAAGAGCGACCACTCATAGACCACGAGCATATAACTCTTCTCGTTTGCTACACAAACAAACATAACGAAGAGTTCAACATCAATCACATTCGTCTAGCACATTGTCAACACACTAACACAATCAAAAGCTCTAAATCATACTCTCACATTACTAACAAGAACAGGGGGGAAATTAACCCAAATCCCCCAAACCCTAGCTAGCAATTGATCCAAGCATTTCATATCATCAAGCTCTCAACAACATTAATAGAATCAACAATTAACATTCAAAGCACAATAAAAGCACAATAGCAAAAACATCAAATAGATAGATAGAAATGAGTTCTTGCTACATAGATAATGGAAGCTTCAATCCTTTGCTCCCAAGAACAAAACTAACCTAGATAAACAAAACCCATAACAAAGAACTAAAAGCTACAAAGAAAGAAGAAGAAAATCTAAGGTTTTGGAGCCCTAAAACCCAGAGAAAAATGGGCTGAGCAAAACTGGAGAAGAGGAGGAAAGAGAGTAGTATTTATAGTCGGAAGAAGATAAAGTAGATTTCTGGCCGCCCGTTGGTCGCGACTCGCGACGAGTTGGTCGCGACTCGCGACGGTGTTGGTCGCGACTCGCGATGGTGTCGCGACGGGAGCCAGAGTTTTGCATTGTTTCTTTGTCTTCTTCATAGCCATCCCTCTCAATCTTCAAGTCTTCAACGGCTCCAAAAATGGTCTTCAACGGCCTCCGGTCTTCATGTCTTCGAAGTGAGTATCCAAAAGTCTTCGAAAGTATAGTCTTCAATGTCTTCCGGTCTTCGTTGCTTCCGTGTTCTTCCCTTGTCACACAAAATCCACTTAGAAGAGGTAAAAGAGTACAAAGTTGCTTTTGCCTCTCCTAAGTGAATTTCAAGGTAAAACACAAGCTCTCGATAATAAAAGAGCACAAAAGTGATCCTAAATACTACTAAATAATGCGTCTAAAATGGACACATCAAACCTCCCCACACTTAAACCTTACTCGCCCTCGAGTAAGAAAAGATTCAAGCATACGGAGGAAATGGCATATCCACATCCTAAAACCCCTAAAATAACCACACAAAATGGACATATCAAACCTCCCCACACTTAAACCTTACTCGCCCTCGAGTAAGAAAAGAACCAAGCACACGGAGTAAATGATATATCCAAAACCTAAACTAATCCCCCAATCAAAGCCTCACAAAAACTCTCAATATCAAAAATCCCAAAATAAAAGCTCACATGAGAATTTTTTCACACACACATCCCCAATCCTAAATCTAACCAAACCTACCACTTATCAATTCACTACCCATAAAAATATTTCCCAGCCCAGAATTGATATTCCCAGAATCCAATGACACAAAATGAAGCTAAAACCATAGAGGAAGTTTTAAACACATGCTTCACCTAATGCCAATATATCAACCAAAAACGAAGTAGAAAGAGATAAGGAATTTCATAACCACACTTCGTTTCCTAACCCACTAAGCTACCCAATCCCAAGAGGTCTAAAGATATTGAGCTACCCGATCCATCCATGTGACAACCGCAACCTTATGACTCCAACGCCGGCAAGTGAGTGAAATCATAGCATTTTTCAATTTCTCTCAATTTCTCTCATTTTGCCTAGGAGCTCTTTCGAGTTTTCATCCTAGCCACACATCATGTTTCTTTAGCTCACATCTCACCTTTTTCCGCACATTTTAGCCTCTCATTTTTGCCTAGGCCACCCTTTAAGGGTTTTCGACCTATCCGGACCCCCAATGTTGCCTAAGTTGCCCTCTCGGGTTTTCAACTTAGCGAGTTTTCTTTTTTTTTCTTTTTTTTTTCTTTTTGTTTTTCTATTTTTTATTTATTTTTTTTCTTTTTCTCATGTTTTTCCAATGAAAAGTAGCAAAAAGCATTCCAAAACAATCTAGCATGCATATGAGTCCTCTAACCCCTCCCCACACTTAAAACATTACATTGCCCTCAATGTAAACACGTAAGGCAAGAACAATAAAAATCAAGGTAAGGGAGTTAGAGTGACACCCATTTCTCCGCAAATTCGCCGGTGATATGGCGATATCCAAGTACTTGGATGGTCCCGAGATAGGTTTCGGAACCGGAAGGGTGAGCAAAGATGCCGTAGAAGAACTCACCCCTCGAGAAAAGCATTGTCTCCATGGCGCCGTTTGATCAAGACTACACCACGAAGAACACATTAAACTCACAAGTACATAAGGATATGTAATACTAGGTTTAGCATCAAGAGTTAATAACCATAGTATTGTCAAAGAACAACCAAATCACACTCAACCAACACTATAAGAATAATCATGAAAAATATCCAACATATATTGACATGTATACAAGCATCATTATAGGATATGCACTTACGATCACAATGATGTAGTCGGCATACTACAATCAACAAATGTACTATAAAGATGCAAGGATGTTCATATGTCAACATGTGTAGGATGGTGGAGGAATGAGTGAGTATGTGGTGGTTCTTGGGAGTGTTGGGTGGAGAAGAAGGTAGGATCATGCAATGTTCAAAATCATTTGGAAACTTGGAAGCTTGGAAATTTGAAATCCGGGCTCAAAAAATTTTCAACAGTTACTGAGCACGTCGCGACTCGCGACGAGCTTCGTCACGACGAGCGACGAGCCTCGCGAAGTCATCGCGACTCGCGGAAAGTTGAGTCCGGGAGCTCAAAATTTTCTGAGCTCGTCGCGACTCGCGACGAAGTGTGTCGCGACTCGCGACGAGCCTCGCGAAGTGATTGCGACTCGCGGAAAGTTGAGTCTGGAAGCTTGACAAGTTCTGATCACGTCGCGACTCGCGACGAAGTTCATCGTGACTCGCGACGGAGCCTCGCGATGTCATCGCGGCTCGCGGAAAGTTGTGTCCGGAAGCTCAAAAATTTCTGAGCTCGTCGCGACTCGCGACGAAGTGTGTCGCGACTCGCGACGAGCCTCGCGAAGTTATCGCGACTCACGGAAAGTTGGCGCTGGGAGTGATTTTTCTCCCCTGTTCGTCGCGACTCGCGACGAAGCCCATCGCGACTCGCGACGGCAGGGTATCCCAGGCTTAAAATTTTTTCTTCTTCTTACCAACTGTCCAAGCTTTCTTCCCTCGTTCATTGATCTCGTTCCTTCATCTCCTTCATTGCAATGCACTTCACTTTGCTACAAAATCACAGAAAAACAAGCCATAAAAAGAACAAAACAACAAATGCAAACTAAGAAACACAAACTAAGAAACAAAAACTAAAAGAAATGCTGAATTTATTTAACGTCGTCGGCACGACGAAGCTCCGTATTTTTAAGGTCGTCGGCACGACCCTAATGTTATCCGTATGGTGAAGGCTTGAAGCTCTTCACCATGAGCATCCAAAATAAGAGAGGTGGGGGCACAAAACTTTCAAGAGGAAAGTCTTGTGGAGGTGGAGATGGTTCAAAGGGAATTAAGTGGTTAGGGAGCTTGGGATAGTCCTTTGGCTCCTCTCTCGTTTCCCTCAAAACTTCCGAAAATATTAGAGTTGGTTCACTAGGTGGGAGAAGGGGTGACGATGCTAATGGATGTAGCACTATCACCTCTTCCTCCATTTTTCTATCCTCTACAACCAACTCCTCATCCCTTTCAAACTCAAAATCATTTTTATTGGTGACCTCACTCACCGAATCATCGAGTTCAAGTTGGGATGGTGTATTTTCGGAATCACGAGCTTCCATTCGGGCCAATACCTCTAATATGTTCCTCGCATGCCCCTCAATGGCCTCAACGCTAGAGGAGAGCTGGGTATCCGGCTCTTCACTAGTAAAGGAGTTCAAGTTTGCTATGGTATTTAAGACATCCTCACGTGTCAAACTTGAACTTCCTTGTTGGGCTTGGTTTTGGGGTATGGTATAGGGTGGTGATGGCCAACTAGGTTGCTCGTAATATTGGTTTTCCGGCTCATTCTCATACCACAAATCCGGACTACCACTCCATTCCGGATTGTAAGAGTTGTGGTATGGATAGCATTCATGAGCTTCTTGCCCTTGAAAACCAATATCTCCTACCTCTTGATAGCACTCGTCATAGTACCCATGGTTTTGGAAACTAAGGGTTCTTTCTCGGTCATCGTGCTGTTCCCACAACAAAGGGCAAGATTCGGTAGGATGGTCGGAATGACACATCTTACAAAACCTTGCTTGTTGAGCCTCTCTTCTCATCATGAGTTCCCTCAAGGTGAGACGCTCCATTAAATTTTATTTTTTTTTTCAAAAGTTCGGAATCATAGTGCAAAGATTCTCGATAAAATAAATCACCAAGAACTCAAGCAATACCTACTCCGAACAAAAACAACCACCAAGTAATGGAAAATAAAAACAACTAGCTAATACACAACCAAATACACCTAAATACTTAAGAATAAACGCCTCTTCCCCGGCAACGGCGCCATTTTGACGGGCGGGCGGTCGTCGCGCCCGCCGTGCAAAAGATAATTTATAAGCCCTAAATGCTTACTTTCTACAACTAGGTAGATAGTGGCAAATCGGGGTCGTCCAATGAGAAGAGGGATCTTCCTAAGCAATCAAGTACAAATGGTTGATACTAGGCTAGGAGTAACTATATATACACACACATAAAAGCAAGTAAAGGGGGGGGTTGGTTGGTTGGTTTCCTAAGTTAACAAAGATAAAAAGACGAGATAACTAGCAACGTCAAGTGACTATGCTAATCATCAAACGAAACTAAAGAAAAGGGGTTTTAAACTACAAAGATAAAATGCCTTGGGGGCAACGGATATCCACTTCCACATCTAATGTAGTTCATCGAATCATTCACACATTCCATCATATAGCATTCAGGACCCAACACTCACACACCCATCTAGCAAGTACCACAACACACACATCACAAGGGGTTCTAAGTTCATGCTCATAGATCTTCATGCAAAGGCGCTACGGAATTCGTCACGTTCCTACACCTAAACAATTCAACCACACAAGCACTACCTATGCTCAAACCACTCATGGCACACATGCAGTGAAACACACCATCAAGAATACATAAACGCCGAATACCAAATGCTTCAAGAATGAATTTAAATCATCTATTCAATACTTCAACTACTTGTCGTGGAGACTAAACTCCTATCCTTCTTAGTTCGTAGTTTGCGAGAGTGAGTTCGACATCTCTCGTCAAACCTCACCAATGACTCCCGAGTCGCGACCACGACTCAAGGTGTCATTGGTGGCATTTAGCACGAAGGACCAACAAGCTTGGCAATGCCTATGACCACTACACCGTGACTAAGCATTTAACCAATTCATGCAATTACACGAGATTAGTCAAGAGCGACCACTCATAGACCACGAGCATATAACTCTTCTCGTTTGCTACACAAACAAACATGACGAAGAGTTCAACATCAATCACATTCGTCTAGCACATTGTCAACACACTAACACAATCAAAAGCTCTAAATCATACTCTCACATTACTAACAAGAACAGGGGGGAAATTAACCCAAATCCCCCAAACCCTAGCTAGCAATTGATCCAAGCATTTCATATCATCAAGCTCTCAACAACATTAATAGAATCAACAATTAACATTCAAAGCACAATAAAAGCACAATAGCAAAAACATCAAATAGATAGATAGAAATGAGTTCTTGCTACATAGATAATGGAAGCTTCAATCCTTTGCTCCCAAGAACAAAACTAACCTAGATAAACAAAACCCATAACAAAGAACTAAAAGCTACAAAGAAAGAAGAAGAAAATCTAAGGTTTTGGAGCCCTAAAACCCAGAGAAAAATGGGCTGAGCAAAACTGGAGAAGAGGAGGAAAGAGAGTAGTATTTATAGTCGGAAGAAGATAAAGTAGATTTCTGGCCGCCCGTTGGTCACGACTCGCGACGAGTTGGTCGCGACTCGCGACGGTGTTGGTCGCTACTCGCGATGGTGTCGCGACGGGATCGCGACGGGAGCCAGAGTTTTGCATTGTTTCTTTGTCTTCTTCATAGCCATCCCTCTCAATCTTCAAGTCTTCAACGGCTCCAAAAATGGTCTTCAACGGCCTCCGGTCTTCATGTCTTCGAAGTGAGTATCCAAAAGTCTTCGAAAGTATAGTCTTCAATGTCTTCTGGTCTTCGTTGCTTCCGTGTTCTTCCCTTGTCACACAAAATCCACTTAGAAGAGGTAAAAGAGTACAAAGTTGCTTTTGCCTCTCCTAAGTGAATTTCAAGGTAAAACACAAGCTCTCGATAATAAAAGAGCACAAAAGTGATCCTAAATACTACTAAATAATGCGTCTAAAATGGACACATCAACTCCTTTCAAGAAGACTCAAGAAGGAATTAGTACAAAAATATTAGGCAAAAAATTATTATTTTCCTTCATAAGTCCTCCTAGTCAAGTAGAATTACATTTATTACAAACTAATTCTATTTATAAAAGAATATGTATTTTAAATAGAAAACAAAAAGATATTTCATTTTTAAAAGAGGAATTTAGTTGTTCCAAGATAAAAGAACAATTAGAAAATAAATACATAAAAGAAAGGATAAAAAATTTAGAACAAGAATTCAAAAAAAAATTTGTTCAAACCATCCCAATGCATTTTGGGATAGGAAAAAACATATAGTTTCATTACCATATGAAAAGGATTTTAATGAACAAAACATTCCTACTAAAGCAAGACCTATTCAAATGAATGCAGAATTATTAGAATTATGTAAACAAGAAATTCAAGATCATTTAAATAAGAAATTAATAAGAAAGAGCAAATCTCCATGGAGCTGCTCAGCATTTTATGTAAACAAAAATGCAGAAAAAGAAAGAGGAGTTCCTAGGTTAGTAAAAAATTATAAACATTTGAATAAGGTATTACAATGGATTAGATATCCCATTCCAAATAAAAGAGATTTGATTAATAGATTAGTAAATGCAAAAGTATTTTCAAAATTTGATTTAAAATCAGGATATTGGCAAATTCAAATAGATGATAAGGATAAGTACAAAACAGCATTTGTAGTTCCATTCGGTCAATATGAGTGGAATGTTATGCCATTTGGGTTAAAAAAATGCACCGTCAGAATTCCAAAAAATTATGAATGATATTTTTAATCCTTATTCAACATTTGTAATAGTATATATTGATGATGTGTTAGTCTACTCCAATACAATTGACAGTCATTTTAAACACTTATATATTCTACTTAAAGTAATGAAAGCAAATGGTTTGGTCATATCTGAACCTAAAATGAAATTATTCCAAACGAATATCAGGTTCCTTGGATTCAACGTACATTTAAGAACAATTAGACCCATTCAAAGATCTATTGAATTTGCAGAAAAATTTCCAGACGAAATCAAAGATAAAAAACAATTACAAAGATTTTTAGGATGTGTTAATTATATTTCTTATTTCTTTCCCAACATTAAGATCATATGTAAAGATTTATATGGGAGATTAAAAACAAATCCCCCTGCATGGTCAGATAAACATACTAATTTAGTAAAAGAAATTAAGTTAAAGGCTAAGTCATTGCCATGTTTAGGAATTCCACATCCAGAAGCATACATGATAGTTGAAACAGATGCATCTAATATAGGATATGGAGGTATATTAAAACAAAAACATATAGGAAAAATATTTATTGTAAGATATCATTCAGGATTTTGGTCTAATGCACAAAAGAATTATTCAACACTAAAACAAGAAGTTTTATCCATAGTTTTATGCATTTCCAAATTTCAAGATGATTTATACAATAAAAAGTTTTTATTAAACATTGATTGTAAATCAGGAAAAGATATTTTGCAAAAAGATGTGAAAATTTTGGTTTCAAAACAGATTTTTGCCAGATGGCAAACCATTTTATCAGTTTTTTATTTTGATATTCAATTCATCAAAGGAAAAGAAAATTCTATACCAAATTTCCTAACTCGTGAATTCCTCACAAGACACAATGAGTGATTCCACATCAGCAGGATCATCCAATTCCAGGACTAGTAAAGACTATACTAATCCTCGTCCTCTTACTCTATCTGTTACTCCATTAATTCCATTGGAAAACTTTCCTCCACTTACTTATTCAACAATAGCCCAAACTCCTCATTCCAGACTCATTCAAAACAAATGTGGAATAAGAATTAAAAATATCATTCATTATTTTCTGGAATTCTGATGGCGCATTTTTTAACCCGAATGGCATGACATTCCATTCATATTGTCCGAATGGAACTACAAACGCCGTTTTGTACTTATCTTTTTCATTGATTTGAATTTGCCAATATCCTGATTTTAAATCAAATTTTGAAAATACTTTTGCATTTGATAATCTATTAATTAGATCTCTTTTATTATGAATGGGATACCTAATCCATTGTAATACCTTATTTAAAGGTTTGTAATTAATTACTAATCTAGGAACTTCTCATTCCTTTTCTGCATTTTTGTTAACATAAAATGCAGAGCAGCTCCAAGGAGACTTGCTCTTTCTTATTAATTTTTTATCTAAATAATCTTGAATTTCTTGTTTACATAGTTCTAATAATTCTGCATTCATTTGAATAGGTCTTGCCTTAGTTGGAATATTTTGTTCATTAAAATCCTTTTCATATGGTAATGATACTATATGTCTTTTCCTATCCCAAAATGCATTGGGATGATCCGAACAAATTTGTCTTTGGAATCCTTGTTCTAAATTTTTTATTTTTTCCTTTATTATCTTATTATTTAGTTGTTCTTCTACCTTTGAATAACTTAATTCTTCTTTTAGAAATGAAATGTCTTTCTGTTTTCTATTTAAAATACATATCTTTTTGTATATTGAATTAGTTTGTAGTAGATTTAATTCAATTTGACTAGGAGGACTAATAAATGAAAATAGTAATTTTTTGCCTAATATTTTTGTACTTATTCCTTTTTGAGTTTTCTTAAAAGGGGTTATTTGATATAAAAATGGGTTTCCCAATACTGCATCATAGGATACATTTTCTAATATTAAAAATGAATGTTTAATACAATAATTATCATTACTGATATATCCATTGGATAATTTTTTCTTTATAACCATTGGAGTTCCATTTGCAGCTGAAAGTTGCTCATTAGTTTTAACTAAATATTTACTTGGAATTAATCCTGATCTTATACATGATTGATCTGCTCCACTATCTATTAGAGCAACTGCAGTAATATTAAAATCTTGGACTCCTATTGTTACTAAGGAATACCATTTTTCCATATTAATTTTATTAATAGCATTAAAAAATTATTGATCACTAGGAGTATCTCTTGAAATGACAATTCCAGAGCTACTAGGAATGTCTAGTGATACTAATTTTAATTTTAATTCTAGATCTTTTTCTTTCAAGTCATTTAATTCTGTTTTTATATTACTAATTTCCTTTTTCAATAAAGTAATTTCTTTTCTTAAATCTAGAGTATCTGCTGGAGAAATTAATGATTTTTTCTTATCTAATTCTGAATATTTTTTAATTGTTTGACTTAGGCTAAAAGCTTCTGTTATTCTAGGTTTATTTTCTCCTAGTACTAAACCTTTTAATTTTTGAATATATTCTGTTTTATCTTCAGAATTTCCTATTTTATTTATTATGTCTAATAATTCTTTTTTCTTATCATGTGTACTATTTAACATATTAATAGTTGGAATTTTACATTGACATTCACTATCGTAATCACTAGAATAATCCGAATCTGAATCTGTCTCATAATTTTGATCATTATCTGAATTATCAATTAGTATTGTTAATAGTTTATTTCTTAATTCTACATCTTCTAATGCATTTATTTTCTTTTCTGCTTTACAAACATTAGCCGTATGACCAAACTTTTTACACTTATAACATTGAATGTTTTGAAATTTGGCTTTGCTTATTGAATTTATTTTTCTTATATCCTTTCTTATGATAAGGTTTGTTGTAATTTTTATTATAATCATTTGACTTGTTTTGATGATATTTCTTTTTCTTTTTATATCCAAGTTTATGTTTTTGTATATTTTATGTTGAGAAGAAGGTGGTTTAAGACCTGTAATGCCAAATTGTTGGCAGAAAGATCCCATTTCCTTTTTCTCTGATCCATACTTATGTTGAATTTTTAAATCTTGACACAATGTTAGAGCTTTTTTTAAACAAAAGCAAATATTTGACCAAAGGTAATATCATCATAATTTATCTTTTCTGTTCCTAATGCTTTACTTAAATTTGTTAGTATTCTTTGGGAAAACAAATTTGGTAATCCTGTTATGAATTTTTCTTTCCAAAATGGAGAATTTGAATCTGATCTTCTATATACCTGAGTTAAAAATATATCTTTATACCATTTGAAATCTGTTAGAGTAGGACATCTTAAATTAGTTAAACATATCTTAGAGCTTTCTAATGCTTCTGCTGGATTTCCTACAAAATACATAGATATAGTATATAATAAATATGATGATCCATCTGGGACCATGACAAATTGAACATTAGGTTCCTCACCTTGAGCCTCTTCTGACTCATGGTTCATTATTGCTTGTTTTCTTTCTAGGGTGAGATAATTATCCCACCATCCTTTTAATTGTCCTGAAAAACCTGTGACTAATAACATGACTAATTCTGGTTCTGAGGGATTTATGGATGCTCTATATGCTACCCTAGCCATCCCCATTTCTTGTAATAAACTTAATATTTGATATTCTGATAGTCCATCTAAATTCCATTGGTATATAGATGAACCATCATAGCTTCGAAATGAATGAAGATTTTCTCCATATTGGAGATCTGGTGGAGTTGGTTGTGGATAATATGGTTTTGTATTATGATCTTTCCAATTATATTTTAATTTATTAATATTCATACTAGGTTTTTCTTCTATTTGTTCTTGAAACTGATGTTCTATTGAATTTATTTGTTTTTCAGAATCATTTTCTGATTCTTCTTCTGTATTGGAATAAGAATTATTTGAAGAACTATTTGAATCATCTGCGTCTATTGGATTTACTTCAGATATAACTCCTATTTGTTTAGAACTACTTGGTTTATCTAATGGTCTAAGTGAAATTGATTCTTCCATTTTTCTTGAAAAAGGGGATACTTGAAAATGTGATTTAGTAAAGTTATTTTGAAATAATTATGTCTTGTTATTTAACTTATGATCTAATTTTGTGGGAATAAAATCAACTTGATTTGCCACAGTATGTAATAATTGATTAGAATAATTATTCTGTTGGTATATTTTTTTGACATCTTCTAGGATAACTGGATCTGTATCATTTCCTGGTCTTCCAGTTTTAAATGGAGAAGCTACTACTAGTGTCTCCTCAGTAGTAATATGTACTGATTGAAGTGGTGGATGAATAGAACTTACTACTGTATCGTTTGGTAATTTCCATTTCTTATACAAATTAGACTGTACATTTATGACTGGAATTTCTGTGAAATTATCTTTCTTTATTAATTGTTCTTTCTTTAAGTAATATCCTAACCACATGAAAAACTTCATCTGCCTAATCTTCTTAGTTGTAAGTTCATTATAGAATTCTTTCTTAACATGTTCTCTGGTTTCTAAGTCTAGTTTTTCAAACCATAATCTATTTTTAGTATTTTTTTTACTATAATAATTATTATTTAAATATACTTTATCTATTGTAAATTCATTATTGTTGTTCATCATATTAATTTCAGATTGTCTCATTTGACTAAGGGTTGGTGATCCTATTGATGAATTAGTATCTGGAATAACTTCTGGTAATGGGGCAGAATATCTTACCCTAGCATCATTAAATTGATTTGGAATATCTGATGTTGAGTATCTATGTCTATGAATCAGATTATTATCTATACTTTAATATCTATATGATTGTCCTGCATAAAATCTACCAGACATAGATTTATTAAATTTTATTAATATTTTTCCATCAGTTCTTTCTTCTACTTCTGATGGTTCTGTTATTCTTATATTTCTTTGAATTTCTAATGGTCTTTCTGCTAATATTTCTATTGTAATAGTTATCTCATTCCATTTTAACAATTTAGGTGTCTCTATTGAAATGTTATTAGAATTTGTTGTGACATATACTGACTCATCCTTCTCTGTTGGATTTAACTGTAATGCTGTTGGAATCATTGATTGCATGAGTTTAAAATATACTCTATATATTAAAACAAAATGTTCTGTATCATTTATTATCCTATCTTGTTTTAATTGGATATCTAACTTTAATGAATCCATAATATGAGGATCTGTTAAACTGACTGAATAATTTGGAATGAAATCAAATCTTATGGTTCCATTACATATGTTTGTTTGTACCATGGCTAAAATTGAATCTTTGTATCTTATTAATCTATCATCTCTTAATGCCATGAATATGGGTGTGTCTATTCCTAACCTTACTAATGGATGTAATGCAATTTGAACTAGACCAAAATGTAAGAATTTATAATTTTGTTCTTTATATTATCTATACTTGAATATCTAGATGATTGTCCTGAATAAAATCTTCCAGACATAGATTTATTAAATCTTATTAATACTTTTCCATCAGTTCTTTCTTCTACTTCTGATGGTTCTGTTATTCTTATATTTCTTTGAATTTCTAATGGTCTTTCTGCTAATATTTCTATTGGAATAGTTATCTCATTCCATTTTAACAATTTAGGTGTTTCTATCGAAATATTATTAGAATCTGTTGTAACATAAACTGACTCATCCTTTTATGTTGGATTTAATTTTAAAGCTGTTGGAATCATAGATTCCATAAGTTTAAAATATACTCTATATATTAATACAAAATGTTCTGTATCATTTATTATCCAATCTTGTTTTAATTGGATATCTAATTTTAATGAATCCATAATATGAGGATCTGCTAAACTGACTGAATAATTTGGAATGCAATCAAATCTTATTGTTCCATTACATATATTAATTTGAACCATTGCTAAAATCGAGTCTTTATACCTTATTAATCTATCATCTCTTAAAAAATACAAAGAACAAAATTATAAATTTTTACATTTTGGATTAGTTCAAATAGCATTACATCCATTAGTCAGATTAGGTATAGACACACCTATATTCATGGCATTAAGAGATGATAGATTAATAAGGTATAAAGATTCGAGTTTAGCAATGGTTCAAACTAATATATGTAATGGAACAATAAGATTTGATTGCATTCCAAATTATTCAGCCAGTTTAGCAGATCCTCATATTATGGATTCATTAAAATTAGATATCCAATTAAAACAAGATAGGATAATAAATGATACAGAACATTTTGTATTAATATATAGAGTATATTTTAAACTTATGCAATCTATGATTCCAACAGCTTTAAAATTAAATCCAACAGAAAAGGATGAGTCAGTTTATGTTACAACAGATTCTAATAATATTTCGATAGAAACACCTAAATTGTTAAAATGGAATGAGATAACTATTCCAATAGAAATATTAGCAGAAAGACCATTAGAAATTCAAAGAAATATAAGAATAACAGAACCATCAGAAGTAGAAGAAAGAACTGATGGAAAAGTATTAATAATATTTAATAAATCTATGTCTGGAAGATTTTATTCAGGACAATCATCTAGATATTCAAGTATAGATAATAATCTGAATCATAGACATAGATACTCAACATCAGATATTCCAAATCAATTTAATGATGCTAGGGTAAGATATTCTGCCCCATTACCAGAAGTTATTCCAGATACTAATTCATCAATATGATCACCAACCCTTAGTCAAATGAGACAATCTGAAATTAATATGATGAACAACAATAATGAATTTACAATAGATAAAGTATATTTAAATAATAATTATTATAGTCAAGAAAATACTAAAAATAGATTATGGTTTGAAAAACTAGACTTAGAAACCAGAGAACATGTTAAGAAAGAATTCTATAATGAACTTACAACTAAGAAGATTAGGCAGATGAAGTTTTTCATGTGGTTAGGATATTACTTAAAGAAAGAACAATTAATAAAGAAAGATAATTTCACAGAAATTCCAGTCATAAATGTACAGTCTAATTTGTATAAGAAATGGAAATTACCAAACGATACAGTAGTAAGTTCTATTCATCCACCACTTCAATCAGTACATATTACTACTGAGGAGACACTAGTAGTAGCTTCTCCATTTAAAACTGGAAAACAAGGAAATGATACAGATCCAGTTATCCTAGAAGATGTCAAAAAAATATACCAACAGAATAATTATTCTAATCAATTATTACATACTGTGGCAAATCAAGTTGATTTTATTTCCACAAAATTAGATCATAAGTTAAATAACAAGACATAATTATTTCAAAATAACTTTACTAAACCACATTTTCAAGTATCCCCTTTTTCAAGAAAAATGGAAGAATCAATTTCACTTAGACCATTAGATAAACCAAGTAGTTCTAAACAAATAGGAGTTATATCTGAAGTAAATCCAATAGACGCAAATGATTCAAATAGTTCTTCAAATAATTCTTATTCCAATACAGAAGAAGAATCAGAAAATGATTTTGAAAAAAAAATAAATTCAATAGAACATCAGTTTCAAGAACAAGTAGAAGAAAAACCTAGTATGAATATTAATAAATTAAAATATAATTGGAAAGATCATAATACAAAACCATATTATCCACAACCAACTCCACCAGATCTCCAATATGGAGAAAATCTTCATTCATTTCGAAGCTATGATGGTTCATCTATATACCAATGGAATTTAGATGGACTATCAGAATATCAAATATTAAGTTTATTACAAGAAATGGGGATGGCTAGGGTAGTATATAGAGCATCCATAAATCCCTCAGAACCAGAATTAGTCATGTTATTAGTCACAGGTTTTTCAGGACAATTAAAAGGATGGTGGGATAATTATCTCACCCTAGAAAGAAAACAAGCAATAATGAACCATGAGTCAGAAGAGGCTCAAGGTGAGGAACCTAATGTTCAATTTGTCATGGTCCCAGATGGATCATCATATTTATTATATACTACATCTATGTATTTTGTAGGAAATCCAGCAGAAGCATTAGAAAGCTCTAAGATATGTTTAACTAATTTAAGATGTCCTACTCTAACAGATTTCAAATGGTATAAAGATATTTTTTTAACTCATGTATATAGAAGATCAAATTCAAATTCTCCATTTTGGAAAGAAAAATTCATAACAGGATTACCAAATTTGTTTTCCCAAAGAATACTAACAAATTTAAGTAAAGCATTAGGAACAGAAAAGATAAATTATGATGATATTACCTTTGGTCAAATATTTGCTTTTGTTAAAAAAGAAGCTCTAACATTGTGTCAAGATTTAAAAATTCAACATAAGTATGGATCAGAGAAAAAGGAAATGGGATCTTTCTGCCAACAATTTGGCATTACAGGTCTTAAACCACCTTCTTCTCAACATAAAATATACAAAAAACATAAACTTGGATATAAAAAGAAAAAGAAATATCATCAAAACAAGTCAAATGATTATAGTAAAAATTACAACAAACCTTATCATAAGAAAGGATATAAGAAAAATAAATTCAATAAGAAAGACAAATTTCAAAACATTCAATGTTATAAGTGTAAAAAGTTTGGTCATACGGCTAATGTTTGTAAAACAGAAAAGAAAATAAATGCATTAGAAGATGTAGAATTAAGAAATAAACTATTAACAATACTAATTGATAATTCAGATAATGATCAAAATTATGAGACAGATTCAGATTCGGATTATTCTAGTGATTACGATAGTGAATGTCAATGTAAAATTCCAACTATTAATATGTTAAATAGTACACATGATAAGAAAAAAGAACTATTAGACATAATAAATAAAATAGGAAATTCTGAAGATAAAACAGGATATATTCAAAAATTAAAAGGTTTAGTACTAGGAGAAAATAAACCTAGAATAACAGAAGCTTTTAGCCTAAGGGCATGGGCAGTGGTGGTCTCTTAAAATTAAAAGACCGCTTAAGAGACCGAAAACCACCACAGTGGTGGTCTCTTAAGCGGTCTCTTGTTAAGAGACCACCAACCGAGCTCTTACTAAGAGCCCGGTCTCCAGCCTCCAAATGGGCCATGTACTCTGACGCCGCACATGGGCTTGCTGCGCTGAAATTTTTTTTTGCCACAGTGGACATGTGGCGCCCCCTGAGTGGGCCACGTGTCCCACTCAGCCACCCTTATTTTTTTAAAATTTTTTTGTTGCGGACACGTGTCACCCAGGGATTGGGCCACGTGTCCGCAACATTTTTTAACGTAAATAGGGACGCTGCAAAAATTTTAATGGGACACGTGTCCCATTCTGGTGGCGACACGTGTCCCAAGCATATTTTTTTTAAAAAAATTCAATTTTTATTATTTTTTAAGAATTTCAATTTTAATATTATTTTGATTTTTAAATTATAATATTGGGCTGGAGTAGATCAATATTTTATTTAGTATTTAAAGTTATTTTCATAGTTGTTACAATTGGTTTCGCGCACTCTTTATGTTTTCCATATTATTTTATAGAAAAGATGAATTCTCATAGTATTCATTTATTTAATTTCGTTTCGATAGCTTCTTCAAAAAAATTGAAATTCATTTTATTTTTTACACTGAAGCATCGTATTGACAAGAACGAGAAAAACAAATTATTTAAAATATTTTCAAAAAATGAATTTAAATTTAAATATTTAAACATTATATTAAAATAATATGGAAACGAATTTAAATTTAAAAATGAATTTAAATTTAAATTTAAAAACGAATTTAAATTTAAATTTAAAAACGAATTTAAATTTAAAAACAAATTTAAATTTAAATATTTAAACTTATTTCTGGTGGACAAATTTATTTAAAATAATATGTAATTATCAAATTAATGAGTAGGATAGAGAAAATCAAGTGGGTTCCATGAATAGTGCACAGTGGTCTCTTAACCGTTGTGGAGAAAAAAAGGGGTTGTCTCTTAAGTGGTCTCTTAAGCTGAGGTGGAAGAGAGAGAGGGAGGAAAATAATATATTTAATTGGTAAGAGACCGGTAGTGGTCTCTACCACTGCCCATGGCCTAAGTCAAACAATTAAAAAATATTCAGATTTAGATAAGAAAAAATCAATAATTGCTCCAGCAGATACTCTAGATTTAAGAAAAGAAATTACTTTATTGAAAAAGGAAATTAGTAATATAAAAACAGAATTAAATGACTTGAAAGAAAAAGATCTAGAATTAAAATTAAAATTAGTATCACTAGACACTCCTAGTAGCTCTGGAATTGTCATTTCAAGAGATACTCCTAGTGATCAACAATTTTTTAATGTTATTAATATGGAAAAATGGTATTCCTTAGTAACAATAGGAGTCCAAGATTTTAATATTACTGTAGTTGCTCTAATAGATAGTGGAGCAGATCAATCATGTATAAGATCAGGATTAATTCCAAGTAAATATTTAGTTAAAACTAATGAGCAACTTTCAGCTGCAAATGGAACTCCAATGGTTATAAAGAAAAAATTATCCAATGGATATATCAGTAATGATAATTATTGTATTAAACATTCATTTTTAATATTAGAAAATGTATCCTATGATGCAGTATTGGGAAACCCATTTTTATATCAAATAACCCCTTTAAGAAAACTCAAAAGGGAATAAGTACAAAAATATTAGGCAAAAAATTACTATTTTCATTTATTAGTCCTCCTAGTCAAATTGAATTAAATCTACTACAAACTAATTCAATATACAAAAAGATATGTATTTTAAATAGAAAACAGAAAGACATTTCATTTGTAAAAGAAGAATTAAGTTATTCAAAGGTAGAAGAACAACTAAATAATAAGATAATAAAGGAAAAAATAAAAAATTTAGAACAAGGATTCCAAAGACAAATTTGTTCGGATCATCCCAATGCATTTTGGGATAGGAAAAGACATATAGTATCATTACCATATGAAAAGGATTTTAATGAACAAAATATTCCAACTAAGGCAAGGCCTATTCAAATGAATGCAGAATTATTAGAACTATGTAAACAAGAAATTCATAAGAAAGAGCAAGTCTCCTTGGAGCTGCTCAGCATTTTATGTTAACAAAAATGCAGAAAAGGAACGAGAAGTTCCTAGATTAGTAATTAATTATAAACCTTTAAATAAGGTATTACAATGGATTAGGTATCCCATTCCTAATAAAAGAGATCTAATTAATAGATTATCAAATGCAAAAGTATTTTCAAAATTTGATTTAAAATCAGGATATTGGCAAATTCAAATCAATGAAAAAGATAAGTACAAAACGGCGTTTGTAGTTCCATTCGGACAATATGAATGGAATGTCATGCCATTCGGGTTAAAAAATGCGCCATCAGAATTCCAGAAAATAATGAATGACATTTTTAATCCTTATTCCACATTTGTCATAGTCTATATTGATGATGTGTTAGTCTATTCTAATACAATTGATAGCCATTTTAAACACTTATATATTTTATTAAAAGTAATGAAAATAAATGGTTTAGTTATATCCAAACCTAAGATGAAATTATTTCAAACGAATATTAGGTTTCTTGGATTCAACATACACCTGGGAACAATTAAACCTATTCAAAGGTCTATTGATTTTGCAGAAAAATTTCCAGATACAATAAAAGATAAAACTCAACTACAAAGATTTCTGGGATGTGTAAATTATATTTCAGACTTCTTTCCTAATATTAAAATCATATGTAAAAAACTATACGAAAGACTAAAATCAAATCCTCCTGTATGGACAGAAGAACATACTAATTTAGTAAAAGATATTAAGTTAAAAGCTAAAGCATTACCATGTTTAGGAATTCCACATCCAGAAGCATTCATGATAGTTGAAACAGATGCATCCAATATAGGATATGGAGGCATACTAAAACAAAAACATTTAGGAAAAATTTCTATAGTAAGATATCATTCAGGATTTTGGTCAACTACACAGAAAAACTATTCAACAGTAAAAGAAGAAGTTTTATCCATAGTTTTATGCATTTCAAAATTTCAAGATGATTTATACAATAAGAAGTTTTTATTGAATATTGATTGCAAATCAGCAAAAGATATTTTACAAAAAGATGTTAAAAATTTAGTTTCAAAACAGATTTTTGCCAGATGGCAAGCTATTTTATCAGTTTTTTATTTTGATATTCAATTTATTAAAGGAAAAGAAAATTCTATTCCAGATTTTCTGACACGAGAATTCCTTGCAGGACACCATGAGTGATTCCACAGGATCATCCCATTCCAGGACTAGCAAAGACTATGCTAATCCTTGTCCTCTTACTCCAACTGTTACTCCATTAATTCCTTTAGAAAACTTTCCTCCACTTACATATTCCACCATTGCCCAAACTCCCCATTCCAGACTCATCCAAGGCAATACTCCTACTATATCTTCCAATTTCACTCCTCTCAAAAGAGCCCATACTCCAACACCATTCCAACAGGCATCCACTAGCACTTCCAAACCAACATCCACATATTTTGATAAACCCAATCCTGAGCATATTGTAGTTACTCATTTTGATACAGAACCAGATATTCCACAATTAAAGATTTTTGCTTCTAATCTGTTCTTGCCATCATCCCTATGGATGGCATCAGATATTTATAAAACTCAACAATTCTATGAACTTATTCTTGTAGATACCCAATCTATTGATATTCAACATGTTCCAAATAAGCAGGATGCTAATCGGATAGAATATTCAAAAGTTTATATTAAAAAAATCCTTAGACCTCAAGATGTTTCCAATCATTTTTCTACTACTCAATTTACAGTTGATTATTTCCCCACTGGATTTAATTACACTGATTATATAGATGCCTGGTACAGAACTTTCTTTTACAGACCGTTCGACCATTCCTGGTTTATCAATTTTCATTCCACTTTCAATAATCAAATTCCAAATTGGTTTATAGATTGGAGGGTCAAATTTGGCCCTTCTACAGAAATATACCCACAGCCCATTCTAGATGGATTCCAAACATTCCAGAAATTTAGCCTACAAACACTTTGCTATTCAAAACCTCATGAAAGACCTATTTTATTCCATGCTATTTTCAGGGTACCCTGGATATTTGCTTGGAGTTTTCAAATAAAATCATTCCATTCCTCTTATCCATTTTCTTTAATCAGACAATTCAAAATAAAATGGTGGGTCAATTATAAGCCAGATTTCTGCTCCTCAAAAGCAGTAACTCACTACTTCCAAACAGGCCAAAATATGAAAATTGCATTCAAACCCATCACCCAGCATACACTTCCATCACCTATTCCTATTTCTCGTCCAACACCCATTGGACCATCTGCCAGTATCACTCCACAGCCAAAAATTATTCAACCAATTCCAACAACCCCAAAACAGGAGCCAGATGAAGAATTACAAAGAGCTCTTGAATTTTACAGAGCATTTGCTAGTCAACAACAAACAATTAAGCAAGAACTAGAAGACCAATTTTACCTCCAAGATAGTCAAGATCCCTATGACATGTAAGGAATATTACCAGACGTAAGCAATGACGATTTTCAACGGATAAATTCAATCAGATCAGACAGAAGATAGTGGTGGATCCCAGCTTCCACCATCAGATTCCTTCACTGTCAAAAGCAGCAGAAATGGTGGATCCCAGCTTCCACCAATTTCAACAAAGCAGAAGACAACAGATAATGGTGGGCTCCACTTCCCACTAATTCAATCAGCCAACAAAACAATCCATAGTGGCAGGCCCTACTCTCCACTCAACTCAAAAAAGGAAGGTCCAGATTCAACAAGGCAGATCCAACATTCCAGATTCATGGATTTCAAATCCGGATTCCAAAATTGTAATAGACTAGAGCTCAAAGCTTTCCTATAAGTAGTTCATTCCATTTCAGTTGTAAGAACGCTTGAATTATCGCACCTTCTCTAGTACTCTCTCTTGTACAATCTCTCCAATCTGCTCTGATCGTACAAACATCAGCAGCTTTCCATTGTAAGCCTATACTTATTCAATAACAAGAAATCTCATTCAATATTCTACTATTTGACATTCACTGTTTATGTTAACATAAATTTTTTATTCATCATACTATTCATACATACTATTGCTTGTTATTCAGTTAACCAGAATACTGTTACGTTCTCATAGTAACACTGTTCAATCAGAATCTATCCCAGAATACTGTGATAGCTCTTATTGACCTCAACTAAGTCGATAAAATCTGAGAAACTGAATCAATCAGACTTTTATTAATCTATATGCTTATTACATATGCATCCTTATTACATCCTGGTTGTGAATGGTATCAGAGCCATGTGCATTAATTTTTTAATCCCTATTGAGTGTTAGAAATATTATAAATTGATTTGTTGAACTATACTTGCAGACTTGTAAGTCTATCTAATACCACTGTTTTTCTAGTTCATACCTGTAATTCGTTTTCGTTTAGCTCGCAAAGAGAGGGAGTCTCGTTAGGGTGGTCCACGTATGGTATGACTGTGGTATTTGTTTAGATAAATGTGATTTGCGTGATATAGAAAAACTAATCAATTAATAATAAATTTAACATGGGAGAAAGGATTAAAAGATTTTTATTGGAAAGCTCCAGTACTATGAGTACAGGATCTACATATTCTTCAAATGTTTTACAAAGTCATGAAATTCAACAAATTTTACCAAATAAGACATTAAAATCTATATACCAACAAGGAATATTAGAATTTAATAAGTCATATTCAATTAAAATACATGAAGAAATATTACCAATGAATAGGGAAGTTCAATCAATAAGGCTATTATCAGCACAAGCTATTTAAAAATACAAAGAACAAAATTATAAATTTTTACATTTTGGATTAGCGAGCCAGCGAGGCTGCCTAGGGTTTTTTTACTTTGGGCCTTTCAAGGCCCATCTATCCTACTACATAAGAGATCTTTAGTCTCTTAGGGTTTAAGCATTAGATAGTTCTACGGAGTGGATTTCCGTTAGAGGTAGGAAGAGGAGGCTAGGATTCTATCTTCTCACTTCATTTATTTTCTTAGATCCATGGCATTAAATCCAAGGATTTCCATGGATATAATGCTTGTAGAGTAGTTTTATTTCTTAGGGTAATATATGTATTCATTATTTTACTTGGATTTGTGAGGTTTTAGATTCCTATATATTTCTATGTATATGAATATTTTGCATGATTTGTGTCTTATATTCTTGTATTATTTATGTCATGATATGTTTTATGATGCGCACATGATTTCATTCATTGCAAAATATTGCGTTAGGATTGAATGCTAATTTGGGAATGTTACATTAGAGGTGCCATCGTAGTCCCAGGAGTACCGGGAGGATCTGTGCAATTAAATATATCTTGAGTACCGAGGCGATTAGTTAGACTTTGATCTAATTGGAGTCATGTGAGGAATTGCATGCTAGGAGCAGTGGACCAGGGTTGATAGAAATTCCTAATGGGGGAAACCCTGGCTTACCTTAATAATTGAGTGTTCATAGTTTGTAGAGACTAGGGTCGTGTTGACCCTAGAGTTATCACAAGTCACTGATTCCTTTTCCTCTCTAGGCCTAGGATCGGTGTCCATAGTGGAGAGCCCAGTGATGTAATATACTTACTCTCGCATATAACAGTTGCAACCTACGCAAGGTTTAAGTTCTTTAAGTGGTGGATCGTTAGCATCAGGAGTGAGATTATGAGGATGTTAGCGGTATCAAAATATCGAGGTGTGTCTCTAATTTTGGAGAAGGCGAGATGGTTGAACTGGAGCATAACCACAGTGTGACAGATGGTGGGAATTCTTGGCTATCTCTACAATATGTGACATAACCATGAAGTTAGGTTTATAGTTCCTTATGTGAATAGCATATAGGATCAAGTCTACATGTCAGTCACGTTACGCAAATACCCCCTAGATTAGTGAATTGATATCTTACTTCACTTTTCTCATATGCTCGTAGTTTTTAGTTAAACACCCCTACCCCCTTTGTCTATTAGCATAAGTTATTCATGACACACAATTGGGGTGACACACGATCGTGGGTTGTGTTTGACTAACTTATTAGATACTAGTGTCTCTGTGGACAACACTCGGACTTACCACTAGCTACATCATTGTAGTTAGGAATAAATTTTTTTTAGAGAAACCCAGTGAAGAGGGGGTTATATATTAGGGACCCCAATCCTTAAGCAAACAAGTTTGTAGTACATAGTTGGTTTAAGTATCAACTTGAACCTCAAGATATTCCTAACTATCTTAATTTTTGTTTTTGAGCACAAAGGAAAAACTTTGGAAGTGTTTCCATACCCTACATCTCCACCCCCTGTATTGATGTAGATGGATGGCCAGACTTCCAAGTTTGACCTAAGTGCTAGTAATTGATATACAATATATGCAAAAATCAGGATCATTTGGCATGAAAAGGTATGTATCCTCTCCACCGCCTTGCTTGTGTCTTTGATGTCCAAACATGCTACCAAGGTTCCCATCCATGGACTGTGATGCTTGTGCCTCTTCTGTGTTTGCCATTTACTGTGGCTCATTGTTTCCTCATGTACCTACAATGTATAAATAACCAGCAGTATATAATTTCAATGTATTCTAATGGATTTGATAGAGATTATGTCCAAATGTATAAGACCTTTAGCCTTTTGATCAAGCATAGATAAGACGGTTATAGTCTTATTCATTTCTGCATTTTTTGACAAAAAATCAACCACCAAATTACCTTGTCTTAATGTATGGGAAATATGCGTAAACCTAATTTTATCATGAAGTTCATATGCAAGGTTAAAAATGGTCCAAGGTGCCTTCTCAAGATGGATGATTAGATCAATTGCTACTTTACAATCAGACTCGATAGAGAAGGAAAACAGGTAATATCATTGGGCAAGCTTGTAGCCTTCTTTGATGGCTAAAAGTTCTGAATGTAAAGTGGATGAAGCCTGGCCTGATTTAATTAGGGCAGCAACAAAGAATCCATTTTTATCTCCCATAACTACACCAATTCCATACCACTTTGTACTATGAGACCATGAGGCATCAACATTAATTTTAAAATCATAGAGAGGTAGTTTCCAGTTGATGGCAGCGATGTTAGGCTTTTTAGGCTGAGTGAGAAAAGGGATTATTCCATATTGTATCCATGTTTTGTCCTCAGCTTTGTTACTGCAAGTAAGGTTAGCATAGAAGGCATTAAAAATGTCTTTTGTAATTTCCACTATGCAAGAGTTTAGGTTAGGTTTGCAGTTTTCATGTATGAACCCGTTTCTTATCTTCCACAAGATCCAGCAAATCAGTGAAGGGGTGATTTTAAGAAGCTTGTTATGAACTGAGGTTGAGCCTGATTTGGTCCATAAGAATGTAAGTCTCTCATATATGGATTGGAAAGGTGGGAGAGGTCCTAGGATAAATGGAAAGTGAAGCCAGATAGAGGTAGCCTATACACAATCATTGAAAAAATGTGATAAAGACTCACAGCTAGCACAAAAAGGACATCTAGATGCTAGGCTAATGTTTGGGAAAAAAACCACTATGTCATCCAAAGGAAGTATGGAAATTGACAGTTTCCACATGAAAATGTTTAATTTTAGGGGGACATATTTGTGTCATACCTTTTTGACAATTTATATTTGGCTTCTTCTCCTAGTCATAGCTTTATAGGCTGCCTTGAAAGTGAAATTCCCATTCTGTGAGGGCTTCCAAATAAGCATGTCTTGTCTTCTGTGGATAATTTGTGCCTCCTGCATAAAGGTTTTAAAATGAGAAGGTAAATCAGTTAAGTGCATCATCAATTGGTCTTTATCATTTATGAAATCTTCAATAGTGGAATGAGAGGGTAGGAAGTCATATAGGTGCATGCACATGTCAGCTAGGTGACCAATACCTGTCAACTTAGAGGAGTAGAAATTGGCAAGACCATTGCCATGAATGACTCTGGAGTTGGATTCAGCTATGGGTGTAACCTTTACTATTTCTTCCAAGTTGGAGTTTCCACCAAAGTTTTACGAAGAATGTGCCTATTAAATCCCTAAAACCTCTAAGTCCAAGGCCAATTTGATCAGCAGGGAAGCATATTTTTTTAAGGCTCATCTATACTTTCTTATTCTGAGTTTCAGTTCTGTCCCATAGAAAGTTATTAACACTTCTTCTAAATTTTTTGAGGACTAAGGCTGGAGGTTTCATTACTGCCTAGAGGTGTTGGGGTATCGAGAACATCATAGTTTTGTCCAGTGTTAGCCTACCTGACTGGCTAAGCCATTTGTTTTTCCAACTGTTAAGCATATTGTCATATTTTTCAAATAGAGGCTGGAAATGAACTGACTTAGTTCTTCCTAGGTAGATAGGGTAGCCTAGGTATGTGAATGGAAATTATCCTTGGGTCATCCCTAAATTGTTTTTCACTTAACATATTTGGGATAAGTGGTTGAGGCACTAAGGTAGAAGCTACCTTTCCGGCAATTGATTTTCTGGCCACTAACTTCTTCAAAAATAGTAAGCACATCTTTGATTCTAGTGAGTAAGGTAGCTTGAAAAAAAAGGATAGTATCATCAGCATAGCTAATGTGTGAAGTGGGGATTGCATCATCAGGCAACAAAAAATGTCTCAGTTTACCAGAGTTAAAATAGAACTTTAGACTTCTACTGAAAGCTTCTAAAAATAGATTAAAAATAATGGGAGAAAGATGGTCTCCCTGTTTGATGCCTCTGGATGGTTGGAAGAATCCTACTGGTTTTCCATTGATAATAACAGAGAAGCATGCAGAGGACAGATTGGACAAGATACAGTCAACAAAGCCCTTAGAGAAGCCAAATTTCGTGAATATAGCTGAGAGAAAAGAATATCTAATTCTATCAAATACTTTTGTAGATCTAACTTAAGAATGCAATTAGGGTTTCTCTTTTTGTTGTTTAAAAATCTGGTTAATTCTTTCATGTGAATCACATTGTCAGCTATTTCTATCCCCTTCATGAAATCATATTGATTTTCAGAGATAAGTTTAGGTAGCAATGGAGAAACTTTGTTGACCAGCATTTTAATGAAGAGTTTGTTAACAAAGTTAGTCAAACTGATGGGCCTATAATCAGAGAAGGTGTTAGGTGTATCAGTTTTGGGGATTAAACATATCTAAGAGCTGGATATACCAGCTGGGATGTTCCTTCCAGACATAAAGTCAGTGGCAACTTCTAGGAGATCAGGTTCTATAATATCTTAGTTGGTAGTGAAAAAACTGGAAGTGAAGCCATCTGGACTTGGTGAGCTATTATTGTTCATAGAGAAGACTAAAGACTTGATTTCCTCCATTGAAAGATTATCTATCGGTGTGTTATTGTCTTGTGGTGTAATGGCTTTGGGGGATTTGGCTAAGAAAGTGACACTGAAATTCTTGGGGAGAGTTGGTTAGATCTGGTTCTTCACTTAGAAGTTCATGATAAAAAATGGATGTCTTTTGTTTCTATTTCAACATGGTTTTCAATCTAGTCTCCATTCCTATTTTTGATCTTTGTTATGTTCTGTCTAACTCTCCTTTGTTTGACAGAGGCATGGAAGTACTTTGTGTTTTCATCCCCCTCCCTTAACTATTTTATTTTTTCCTCTCTGATTCCAAACTAACTTTTCTTCTTTTAAAGCTTTTAATAGCAGATAATTATTTTCCTTCATTAAGATGTAATCCTTATCAGAGTTAATGTTCTCATAAGCTATCTTCTGAGTTCTAAGTGCCTCCTCATCTAGCTTAATGTTAGAGTTTATATCCCCAAAATGATCTGTGCTCCAATGTTTAACTACCCCTTTTAACCTCTTTATTTTAAGAAGTAGCTTCAACATTTCAGAAGCCTGAATCGGGATGTTCCAGTTGGCTATTATGTCCTTGAAGTCAGTCCTAGTTAGCCAGACATAAAGGAATCTAAATGGATTTGGGGCTGAGGGTAACTTACTGCCAGTGGTGATTAACAGTGGGCTATTGTCTGAGGTGTGCATATTTATAATGTGGACTAAGCTATTGGGGTGTTCATTAAACCAGTCTAAGTTAGCAAGTGCCCTATTAAGCCTTTCTAGAGTTGGTTTCCTTCTTCCATTAATCGTAGTTTGCCTACTGTGTGAAGGTGAGTTAGTTGGCCAGAGGTAATAAAGTCTGAGAAGTCTTTGATGTTGTGGGAGTTAGGGTTTAAGGGTCCTTTATATTAAGAGTTTGAAGTCATAGCATTAAAGTCTCCTAAGATAAGCTTAGAGTTGTGGGTGATATTTTTTAGGTCCTGCCAAAGAAGCTTCCTATTCTTCAGATTAGTAGCAGTATGTATAAAAATCACTTTCATTTCCTTATTAGAGCTAGAGGATTTAAAATCAGTTAGAGTGAAATGAGATGTTTGTGCTTCTACTAAAATTTGGATTATGTTATTCCAAATTAGCCAGATATTCACTATAGAGCTAAAGCAGTTGTCCACCCCTAGTTTCCTTCTATATGAGTCAATTTCATCATGATTATGTTTCGGTTCTAGGATGCCTAGGAGCTGAATATGATGTGTTTTGATTAATTTTTTAATCCTATCAATCGATGTGTCTAGGCCTCTAAGATTCTAGACTAGTCATTTAACAGATATGGTCTTTTTAATCATTAAAAAGAGAATTTCTTGATTTTTGAATTAGATCCCAGATTCGTATGATTCAACTTGTCAAACAAAGTTCTTTTTCTCATTTTCGAAGGATCATGTGAGATAATAATTAAGTTTAGAGAACTTACCTGATCCAGTTGTAGCACTTGTGAACTCTTATCATCCTCCTCTGATTCCTGGTAGTCCTCTAGTATTTTGAATATGTTTCCTTCCTCTGGACTATTTTTGAGAGATAATGAGAGGTCAATGTTAACATCACTGTCTCTGTTTGGGGAGTTTAGAGTCATACCTGATGTGTCATCAATTGAAACTCCTTTTGTTGCCATAGTGATAGGCAGAAGGATGAAGTTATCCTTGTTCAAAGTTTCAAGAGTTTTCTCATGGGTTTTAGTAGGTAGGTTTCTCGGTGTGATAACCACTTGTGAATTGTTTTGCTCAGAGGAATCAGTATCAATGTTAATGACCTAGGGATCAGGGTCCTGTTCTTGATCTTTAACCTGATTGGAGTTGATAATTTAACAACCTTTTACAACAATTACTTTGGGAGCTATCTCTTAGTTCTCAGTATGTTGAGCAGTGGCTTTTAAATTTTTTTGTGACACTGTGACTGCTGATGAGTTTCCAGCCTGCTTCATAGTAGGTTTCCAATAGTCTTTATATTGATGTCATATTCCCTTACAATGTGATTCTGGGAAGACCATAGATGTGCTAAGCTCGAGCCATTTGGTCTCCCTACCATCTAACAATGAAGTTTCCCACCAGCAAAGGGATAGCAGTCATTAGGGGATATCAATTAGTAGCTCAAAGCTACTTAACTATAGCTTTAAAGAAGGCTAATAAATGAGACAATGTAGCCTCGGTCCATGTGAGGTTGGCCCAGAAGACACCTAGCCACTCTTCATTCAATCCTCAAGGACGGTGGTGGTAGGGAAGAAAATACCAGGTGGTGCCAAGGAAAAACTAAGGGCCTTGCTTGACATTCACACTGACGTGTCAGCATGGAATACCTCCAACCTAACGGGGGTGCATTTCCATCTATTGGACCATAAATTAAATGTCAACCCATCTCAGAAGCCTATCAATGAGAAGAGAGGGGTATTTTCTCTCGAAAGGGTGGAAGCTATAAAAGAGGAGGTCGAGAAACTCCTTAGAGTGGAAATTATAGAAGAGGTGTTCTGTCTTAAGTGGTTGGCTAACCCTGTGATGGTCCCAGAGCATGATGGAGCTTGGTATATGTGCAGTAATTTCACAGACCTCAACAAATGTTGCCCCAAAGATAGTTGCCCTATGACAGGCGCGGGCGGTCGTCGCGCCCGCGCGCCAAAAGATAATTTATAAGCCCTCAGTGCTTACTTTCTACAACTAGGTAGATAGTGGCAAATCGGGGTCGTCCAATGAGAAGAGGGATCTTCCTAAGCGTCTAAGCACACAAATGGTTGATATACTAGGCTAGGAGTAAATATATACACACACACATAAAAGCGAGTAAAAGGGGGGTTTGGTTGGTTGGTTGGTTCCTAAGTTAACAAAGATAAAAAGACGAGATAACTAGCAACGTCAAGTGACTATGCTAATCATCAAACGAAACTAAGAAAAAGAAAGGTTTTAAACTACAAAGATAAAATGCCTTGGGGGCAACGGATATCCACTTCCACACTAATGTAGTTCATCGAATCATTCACACATTCCATCATATAGCATTCATGACCCAACAATCACACACCCCATCTAGCAAGTACCACAACACACACACCACAAGGAGTTCTAAGTTCATGCTCGTAGATCTTCAGGCAAAAGTGCTACGGAAGTCGTCACGTTCCTACACCTAAGCAATTCAACCACACAAGCACTCCCTATGCTCAAACCACTCATGGCACACATGCAGTGAAACACACCGTCAAGAGTATATAAACGCCAAACAACAAATGCTTCAGGAATGAGTTTAAATCACCTATTCAATACTTCAACTACTTGTCGTGGAGACTGAACTCCTATCCTTCTTAGTTCGTAGTTTGCGAGAGTGAATTCGACATCTCTCATCAAACCTCACCAATGGCTCCCGAGTCGCGACCACGACTCAAGGCGACATTGGTGGCATTTAGCACGAAGGACCAACAAGCTTGGCAATGCCTATGACCACTACACCGTGACTAGGCATTGAACCAATTCATGCAATTACACGAGATTGGATGAACGTGCAATGCACATTCATCCGCGAGCATATGACTCTCTCGTTTTCTACACAAACGAACGTGACGAAGAGTTCGACATCAATCACATTCGCCTAGCACATTGTCAACACACTAACACAATCGAAAGCTCTAATTCATACTCTCACATTGCTAACAAGAACAGGGGGGAAATTAACCCAAATCCCCCAAACCCTAGCTAACAATTAATCCAAGCATTTCATATCATCAAGCTCTCAATAACATCAATGCAATCAACAATTAACATTCAAAGCACAATAAATGCACAATAGCAAAAACACCAAATAGATAGATATAAATGAATTCTTGCTACATAGATAGTGGAAGCTTCAATCCTTTGCTCCCAAGAACAAAACTAACCTAGATAAACAAAACCCATAACAAAGAACTAAAAGCTACAAAGAAAGAAGAAGAAATGGAAGAAAATCTAGGGTTTTGGAGCCAAAAATCGGGCTTAAGGCCTTGGAGAAGAAGGGTGAAGAGGTATTTATAGTGGAAGAAAAAGAGGAGAAACAGAGCTGCTGCAGGGCTGATTTTAAGCCGTCGTCGCGACTCGCGACCAAGTTCATCGCGAGTCGCGACCAAATCAGTAACTCAGCCCTGCTGTTTTGTTTTGCTTCCTCCGGGTGAACCGTTGATCCGTTTCGGGAATTCTTGTAGTCGATTTTATAGTGCTCGAGAAGAGGAATCCAATGGTGCCACTCTTGAAGGCTGATTCTTCTCGGAAAATTCTGAGAACCCTGGACCATCCTTCACCCGTTGCTTTGCTCTCCTTTCTTCACCTCTTCACTTCTTCATGTCTTCAAAAAGCTCAAATGTAAAGGTCTTCAAATCTTCAAATCTTCAAAGATAAATCTTCAAAGTCTTCAAATCTTCAAAGTCTTCAAACAAATCACCTTGTCACACAAAATCATCTAAAAAGTGATAAAAACGTCAAAGCCGCCTTTATCCCTCCTTAGATGATTTCAAGGCAAAATGCCACATGTAGAGCACAAAATTGCACAAAACCTAATCCTAAAAAGCCTAAAATAACCATCTAAAATGGACACATCAAACCTCCCCACACTTAAACCTTACTCGTCCTCGAGTAAGAAAAGATTCAAGCGTACGGAGGAAATGGCATATCCACATCCTAAAACCCCTAAAATAACCACACAAAATGGACACATCAAATATCCCCACACTTAGCCCTTACTCGTCCTCGAGTAAGAAAAGAACCAAGCACACGGAGTAAATGATATATCCAAAACCTAAACTAATCCCCCAATCAAAGCCTCACAAAAACTCTCAATATCAAAAATCCCAAAATAAAAGCTCTCATGAGAAATTTTTTTTTTTTTTTTTTTCACACACACATCCCCAATCCTAAATCTAACCAAACCTACCACTTATCAATTCACTACCCATAAAATATTTCAAAGCCCAGAATTGATATTCCCATAATCCAATGACACAAAATGAAGCTAAAACCATAGAGGAAGTTTTAAACACATGCTTCACCTAATGCCAATATATCAACCAAAAACGAAGTATAAAGAGATCAAGAATTTCATAACCATACTCCGTTTCCTAACCCACTAAGCTACCCAATCCCAAGAGGTCTATAGATAATGAGCTACCCGATCCATCCGTGTGACAACCGCAACCTTATGACTCCAACGCCGGCAAGTGAGTGAAATCATAGCATTTTTCAATTTCTCTCAATTTCTCTCATTTTGCCTAGGAGCCCTTTCGAGTTTTCATCCTAGCCACACATCCTGTTTCTTTAGCTCACATCTCATCTTTTTCCGCACATTTAAGCCTCTCATTTTTGCCTAGGCCGCCCTTTAAGGGTTTTCGACCTATCCGGGCCCCCAATGTTGCCTAAGTTGCCCTCTCGGGTTTTCAACTTAGCGGGTTTTCGTTTTCTTTTCTTTTTTTTTCTTTTTGTTTTTCTATTTTTTTTTTTTTCATGTTTTTCCAATGAAAAGTAGCAAAAAGCATTCCAAAACAATCTAGCATGCATTGAATCCTCTAACCCCTCCCCACACTTAAAACATTACATTGCCCTCAATGTAAACACGTAAGGCAAGAAGAATAAAAATCAAGGGAAGGGAGTTAGAGTGACACCCGTGTCTCCGCAATTCGCCGGTGATATGGCGATATCCAAGTACTTGGATGGTCCCGAGATGGATTTCGGAACCGGAAGGGTGAGCAAAAATGCCGTAGAAGAACTCACCCCTCGAGAAAAGCATTGTCTCCATGGCGCCGTTTGATCAAGACTACACCACGAAGAACACATTAAACGCACAAGTACATAAGGATATGTAATACTAGGTTTAGCATCAAGAGTTAATAACCATAGTATTGTCAAAGAACAACCAATCAACCCTCAATTACCACTATAAGATTATGCATGAAAAATATCCAACATATATTGACATGTATACAAGCATCATTATAGGATAAGAACTTACGGTCACAATGATGTAGTCGGCATACTACAATCAACAAATGTACTATAAAGATGCAAGAATGTTCATATGTCAATATATGTAGGATGGTGGAAGAAATGAGAGGTATGTGATGTTCTTGGGAGTGTTGGGTGGAAAAGAAGGAAAGATCATGCAATGTTTAAAATCATTTGGAAACTTGGAAGCTTGGAAACTTGAAATCCGGGCTCAAAAAATTTTCGAAAGTTACTGAGCACGTCGCGACTCGCGACGAGGTTCATCGCGACTCGCGACGAGTCTCGCGACGTCATCGCGACGCGCGGAAAGTACAGCCCGGGAGCTCAAAATGTTCTGAGCTCGTCGCGACTCGCGACGTGGTTGGTCGCGACTCGCGACGGGCCTCGCGACGTCAGGGCGACTCGCGGAAAGTGGAGTCCGGAAGCTTAAAATTGTCTGAGCTCATCGCGACTCGCGACGAAGTAGGTCGCGACTCGCGACGAGCCTCGCGAAGTCATCGCGACTCGCGGAAAGGTGAGTCCGAGAGCTCCAAATTTTCTGAGCTCGTCGCGACTCGCGACGAAGGGTGTCGCGACTCGCGACGAGCCTCGCGACGTCAGGGCGACTCGCGGAAAGTTGGCGCCGAGAGTGGATTTTGCTCCCCTGTTCGTCGCGACTCGCGACGAAGCCCATCGCGACTCGCGACGGCAGGGTATCCCAGGCTTAAAATTTTTTTCATTTTCTTACCAACTGTCCAAGCTTGCTTCCCTCGTTCATTGATCTCGTTCCTTCATCTCCTTCATTGCAATGCACTTCATGTTGCTACAACATCATAGAAAAACATGCCATAGAAAGAACAAAACAAAACAACAACAAAAACAAACTAAGAAACACAAACTAAGAAACAAAAACTAAAAGAAATGCCGAATTTATTTAACGTCGTCGGCACGACGAAGCTCCGTATTTTTAAGGTCGTCGGCACGACCCTAATGTTATCCGTATGGTGAAGGCTTGAAGCTCTTCACCATGAGCATCCAAAACAAGAGAGGTGGGGGCACAAAACTTCCAAGAGGAAAGTCTTGTGGAGGTAGAGATGGTTCAAAGGGAATTAAGTGGTTAGGGAGCTTAGGATAATCTTTTGGCTCCTCTCTCGTTTCCCTCAAAACTTCCGAAAATGGAAGAGTTGGTTCACTAGGTGGGAGAAGGGGTGACAATGCTAATGGATAATGTAGCACTATCACCTCTTCCTCCATTTTTCTATCCTCTACAACCAACTCCTCATCCCTTTCAAACTCAAAATCATGTCTATTGGTGACCTCACTCACCGAGTCATCGAGTTCAAATTGGGATGGTGTGTTTTCGGAATCACGAGCTTCCATGCGGGCCAATACCTCTAATATGTTCCTCACATGCCCCTCAATGGCCCCAACACTAGAGGAGAGCTGGGTATCCGGCTCCTCACTAGTAAAGGAGTTCAAGTTTGCTATGGTATTTAAGACATCCTCACGTGTCAAACTTGAACTTCCTTGTTGGGCTTGGTTTTGGGGTATGGTATAGGGTGGTGATGGCCAACTAGGTTGCTCGTAATATTGGTTTTTCGGCTCATTCTCATACCACAAATCCGGACTACTACTCCATTCCGGATTGTAAGAGTTGTGGTATGGATAGCATTCATGAGCATCTTGCCCTTGAAAACCAATATCTCCTACCTCTTGATAGCACTCTTCATAGTACCCCTGGTTTTAGAAACCAAGGGTTCTTTCTCGGTCATCGTGCTGTTCCCACAACAAAGGGAAAGATTCGGTAGGATGATCGGAATGACACATCCTACAAAACCTTGCTTTTTGAGCCTCTCTTCTCATCATGAGTTCCCTCAAGGTGAGACGCTCCATTAAGAAATTTTTTTTTTTAAAATTTTAAATTTTTCAAAAGTTCGGAATCATAGTGCAAGGATTCTCGATAAAATAAATCACCAAGAACTCGAGCAATACCTACTCCGAACAAAAACAACCACCAAGTAGTGGAAAATAAAAACAACTAGCTAATACACAACCAAATACACCTAAATACTTAAGAATAAACGCCTCTTCCCCGGCAACGGCGCCATTTTGACAGGCGCGGGCGGTCGTCGCGCCCGCGCGCCAAAAGATAATTTATAAGCCCTCAGTGCTTACTTTCTACAACTAGGTAGATAGTGGCAAATCGGGGTCGTCCAATGAGAAGAGGGATCTTCCTAAGCGTCTAAGCACACAAATGGTTGATATACTAGGCTAGGAGTAAATATATACACACACACATAAAAGCGAGTAAAAGGGGGGTTTGGTTGGTTGGTTGGTTCCTAAGTTAACAAAGATAAAAAGACGAGATAACTAGCAACGTCAAGTGACTATGCTAATCATCAAACGAAACTAAGAAAAAGAAAGGTTTTAAACTACAAAGATAAAATGCCTTGGGGGCAACGGATATCCACTTCCACATCTAATGTAGTTCATCGAATCATTCACACATTCCATCATATAGCATTCATGACCCAACAATCACACACCCCATCTAGCAAGTACCACAACACACACACCACAAGGAGTTCTAAGTTCATGCTCGTAGATCTTCAGGCAAAAGTGCTACGGAAGTCGTCACGTTCCTACACCTAAGCAATTCAACCACACAAGCACTCCCTATGCTCAAACCACTCATGGCACACATGCAGTGAAACACACCGTCAAGAGTATATAAACGCCAAACAACAAATGCTTCAGGAATGAGTTTAAATCACCTATTCAATACTTCAACTACTTGTCGTGGAGACTGAACTCCTATCCTTCTTAGTTCGTAGTTTGCGAGAGTGAATTCGACATCTCTCATCAAACCTCACCAATGGCTCCCGAGTCGCGACCACGACTCAAGGCGACATTGGTGGCATTTAGCACGAAGGACCAACAAGCTTGGCAATGCCTATGACCACTACACCGTGACTAGGCATTGAACCAATTCATGCAATTACACGAGATTGGATGAACGTGCAACGCACATTCATCCGCGAGCATATGACTCTCTCGTTTTCTACACAAACGAACGTGACGAAGAGTTCGACATCAATCACATTCGCCTAGCACATTGTCAACACACTAACACAATCGAAAGCTCTAATTCATACTCTCACATTGCTAACAAGAACAGGGGGGAAATTAACCCAAATCCCCCAAACCCTAGCTAACAATTAATCCAAGCATTTCATATCATCAAGCTCTCAATAACATCAATGCAATCAACAATTAACATTCAAAGCACAATAAATGCACAATAGCAAAAACACCAAATAGATAGATATAAATGAATTCTTGCTACATAGATAGTGGAAGCTTCAATCCTTTGCTCCCAAGAACAAAACTAACCTAGATAAACAAAACCCATAACAAAGAACTAAAAGCTACAAAGAAAGAAGAAGAAATGGAAGAAAATCTAGGGTTTTGGAGCCAAAAATCGGGCTTAAGGCCTTGGAGAAGAAGGGTGAAGAGGTATTTATAGTGGAAGAAAAAGAGGAGAAACAGAGCTGCTGCAGGGCTGATTTTAAGCCGTCGTCGCGACTCGCGACCAAGTTCATCGCGAGTCGCGACCAAATCAGTAACTCAGCCCTGCTGTTTTGTTTTGCTTCCTCCGGGTGAACCGTTGATCCGTTTCGGGAGTTCTTGTAGTCGATTTTATAGTGCTCGAGAAGAGGAATCCAATGGTGCCACTCTTGAAGGCTGATTCTTCTCGGAAAATTCTGAGAACCCTGGACCATCCTTCACCCGTTGCTTTGCTCTCCTTTCTTCACCTCTTCACTTCTTCATGTCTTCAAAAAGCTCAAATGTAAAGGTCTTCAAATCTTCAAATCTTCAAAGATAAATCTTCAAAGTCTTCAAATCTTCAAAGTCTTCAAACAAATCACCTTGTCACACAAAATCATCTAAAAAGTGATAAAAACGTCAAAGCCGCCTTTATCCCTCCTTAGATGATTTCAAGGCAAAATGCCACATGTAGAGCACAAAATTGCACAAAACCTAATCCTAAAAAGCCTAAAATAACCATCTAAAATGGACACATCAGTCGTCAATCGTCATGCTGGTCGAAGCAATAATGGGTTACCAGTACTCGCTTTCTTCAATTCCAATAAAGGCTACCACCAAATACTCATGACCGAGGAAGATAAAGAAAAGACAGTGTTCATTACGAACATCAGAAATGTTTTGTTACATGAAGATGCCATTGGGTCTGAAACATTTTGGGGCAACTTACTAAAATTAGTGGACAAACTCTTCAAAGAACATATTAGGAGGCATATGGAGATATGTGTAGATAATATAGTGGTGAAAGGACAAAACTACAACCAGTTCCTATTCGATCTAGAGGAAACCTTTAAAAGGCTTTGAGGATCAAAACTAAAGGTGAACCCAGCTAAATGCGTGATCAGAGTGGGAGCAGTCAAAATCCTAGGATTCATTGTGTCCGAAAGGGGGATCGACTTCAACCCATAAAAGCTTGGGGAATTGATAAAGATGAAGCCTCTTCGAACACTTAATGATGTCCAGAGGCTCACTGCGTCGCTGGCTGCACTAATCTATTTCCTCTTGTAGGGCGCCGAAAAGCACGCCCCTTCTTTGACGTACTTTGAAAAGCAAAAAGGTTTGAATGGACTAAGAAGTGTGAACAAAACTTCTGAGACTTAAAAGAGCATCTCCAAAGTCTAGCGACCCTAATGAAGCTGGAGAATGGAGAAGATTTATACATGTATATCTCAGCTTCTTCCCTAGCAGTCAGTGCAGTCTTGGTAAAAGAGAATGGGCGGAAGTAGTACCCAATCTACTTCATCAGTAGGGCCCTACAAGGAAAGGAAAGATGGTACACCACCCTCGAAAGGCGGATCCTAGCCCTTGTTCATGCAGCCAGACGATTTTGACCTTAATTCCAGAGACACACTATAGTTCTGCTCACTAATCACCCCATCAGATAGATACCCCTCAAGCCCGAGGCGTTTAGTCGAATAATTAAATGGGGAGTTGAGCTCGGAGAACATGATATCTAATTCCACCCAAGGACGCCAATCAAAGGCCAAGCCTTAGCGGATTTCATCCTGGAAACCACATACGTGATCAAGGCCAAGGTTGAACAAGAGGTCAAAGAAATATGGAAACTATATGTGAATGGGTCCTCACACTTAGGGGGAAGTGGTGCATGCATATTGCTCACAAGCCCCGATGGAACAGACCACCCCCACGCACTGCACTTTGACTTTAAGGCCACAAATAATGAAGATGAATATGAAGAGCTAAACACTAGCCTTTGGCTAGAGAAAGAGTTCAAGGTCCAAAATATTGAGGTATTCAATGATTCAAAATTTGTGGTCTAGCAAGTCAAGGGGGAATACAAAGCGAAGGAAATGAGCTTGCAGCGCTACCTTGAGGTGGTGAAGCCCCTTCTGGAGCACTTTTGCCAGTACACCTTGATGCAAGTCCCTCGAGAAGATAACTACAAGTTCAATGCCTTAAGCAAGCTAGCTTCATCTGACCACGATCTACAATCTCAAAAGTAGTTATTAATGGAAACACTGAGCAGGCGTAGTTTCAAAGAAGAAACAGTGATGCTATTAGATGAGGAGAACTCGTGGATGTCGATTATTAACTACCTTTGTGATGGTACTCTCCCTGAAGAGGCCATTGAGGAAAGGAAAATAAGATTGAAGGCTCTCAATTATGTGCTCAATAAGGATGTGCTTTACCAAATGGGCCACTTGCTGCCACTCCTTTAATGCGTAACCCCCTATGAAGCCGACTACTTGATCCACGAAACCCACATGTGGGAAAGTGGGAGTCATCAAGGGGCTCGATTGGTGAAAAAGAAACTCCTCCTAGCAGGGTATTATTGGCCCAAGATGTTTGACGACGTCAATAGGCACACCATGCTTGCCACCAGTGCCAAAGGCATGCGCCAATCACTAATGCCCCTCTGGAAGAAATGACAAACATACACAGCTTGTGGCCATTTGACAAATGGGGGATCGACCTGGTGGGATCCTTTCTTAAGGCCCCAGACACTTTTAATACCTCATTGTTGTCGTGGACTACTTCACAAAGTGGGCTTAGGCCAAAGTATTAACAAACGTGAAGGGAAAGGCGGTAATTTCCTTCTGTTGGAAGGATATTATCTATCAGTGTGAATTTCCTCGAATCATTATCACCGATAATGACGTTCAGTTTGTCAACCCATTTAAAAGTCGGTGCATATAGTACAAGATCCGCTGGAAGGTTACTAGTGTATACTTTCCCCCACCCAATGGGTAGGTGGAAGTCACAAACATGACCATTGTCAGCAAAATTAGAGCCAGGTTTGAAGGAGGAAAAGGCAATTGGATCAAGGAACTGCCTAGCGTACAATGGTTGTATCAAACTACAAAATATTCTTCCACCGAAAAAAATCCGTTCGGCTTCGTCTATGGCTCAGAGGTCGTAATCCCAGCTGAGATTGGGCTTCATACCTTCATAAGGAGAACCATTATCAATGAGAACCATGAGTTCAACGGCAATGAACGTAGCTGGACCTCGACCTTCTTGAGGAGAAGAGGGAGAAGGCATCCCTCAATGAGTCAAAAGTGAAGGAAAAGGTTAAGTGTTATCATGATCGAAGGGTTCGAAAGATTCAGTTCTCACCAGGACACCTTGTGATGAGGAAAAATGAGAAAAGCTGGAAGAATCCTGATGGCAAACTTGTCGTAAACTAGGAAGGAACCTACAAAGTTGTCAAAGCACACCATGGGGGTAGCTATGTGATGGAGACTCTCCAGGGAGAGCTGATCCCTATGAGATGGAATATCTCCAACCTTCATAAGTACTATTCTCTGAAGTCTGTCTAGATTTGGTTAAGCCAGGGAGTAGCTAACCCAACAATAGCTATAGGTATCGATCGGGACCTTCGATCGAGGAGTAGCACACCCCATTAAAAATGATGTTGCATGTCAAAGGGCCCCCCCTAGTTTTAAAATGTATCTATTGAGATGTTTTTCTCCAAGTTATTCCTAATTCTTTTCGTCCAACTAATTTGCAAAAGCAATAGCACTGAGCCAAATGGCATACGCAAAACTAGCTCTAGAAAAGATACCTTGAGAAGGCAATAAAGAAACATAAATTTTAGCAAAAACTCATCTCATGCATTAAGTAGGTCGATGCCCCTTTATGTATTCAAAAAACGTCAAGATTGTTTACAAGTTAAGGAGATCGATGCCCCTTTGCATATTTAAAAACACCATGGTGGCTTACTAGTAAAGGAGGTCGATGCCCCTTTGTATATTTAAAATGCCATGATAGCATACAAGTTAAGGAGGTCAATGCCCGCCTTGCATGCTTAAAAATGTCAAGATGGCTTACAAATTAGATACCCCTCGTATCTATTTACAAACGCCAATAGGGCTTAAGATCTAAGAAGGCCGGCGTCTTTGACCTATCTACAAGTGCTAACATAGCCTACTAGTTATGAAGGGGTATTGATATATCACGCCCTTTATTTTACTATCTATGCCTTAATACATATAAATACATGTATTTATATTTTGAAATAAATAATTTTATTTGGAGAAGGTAGTATAAAAGTGGTGACAACAACTTGGGCATGCTATAATTAGCCCAAAATTGCTTCACTCCCTTTCTTCCAGCAACCACCACCTGTCGCCGAATTCCGCCGCCCGCCACCGCTGTCCACGGCCACCGACCGACGCCGAACACCTCCAGCTACCGTACGAAGCCTGAATCTCACCGGAAAACATAAGTTTTTCAGAAAAAATAATTTTCGTAGGATTCTTTATTAGAACTTGTTTGAATATGGCCTGAATGTTGCCCATCTGTTAGAATTTATTTGAACTTGTTAGAATTGGGGTTTCTTAGAAATTTATTAAATCTGGCCTGAATGTTCTTACTTGTCGGATTGGTGGTGCGAAATGGCCGGAGGAGATGAACCGGAGGTGGTGTTGGGCTGGAGCAGGATGTACCGATGGTGGCCCTTGGCGGGTTGGGCGTGGTGCAGAAGAGCGGTGCGCGCCGCACGGCGGAGGGAAGGTTGGGCTTTGGGCGCGCGGCGGAGCGACGCGCGTGTTGGACTCTGGGCGCGCGGCGGAGCGACCGGCGGAGGGAAGGTGGTGTCGCAGAGGAGGAGAAGGAGAGGTAGAGGAGGAGGAAAAGGAGAGGAAGAGGAGAAGGAGAGGGGAGGAGGTGGCTTCGGGCGAAGGAGCTGGGGTGGAGGACGCCGGCGGCGGTAGGTGGTTTAGGGTTTAGGTTGGAGTTGGAGGGATGAGGAAGATGAGGGGTTTGTGTGCAAATATTAAAACATTTAGGTTTAATTGAAAAATAAATTCTTTAATCTGAAAATTGGAAATTAAATAGTAAATTAAATTTGAAAAATCTAATATTATGAATTGTATGAACTTTGGAATTAAAATGAAGAAATTGTTATTTTTAGAAATTGTTTAGTTTAAATTTTAAAATGATAACTATTGTAGTAATTTAGAAAGTATATATAACGTAATAGAAATTAATATTAATTAAATTAATATTATGGAAATCAAATTTATGAATCTTATAAAAATAATTGTGTAGTAAATGATTATGATATGTTTTAATAATTATTTCATTGAATAATACTAATAATTTCACTTGTTAAACAATTAAATTATTGTATAATGATTTAGTTAATTATTTTATAATTTGTAAATAATAAAAATAAATAGTTCGTTGTATGGGATTTGAAAAGAATTAAATGTTTTGTTTAGAGTGTAGTTTTTTACGTTATATTTACATTTTTCTATGCATTAGTGAATATGTAGTTTATTTGTAAAAATTTGGATGAGGCTCTCTCGTGTATCCCCACTTGAGGTTCAAGCTCGTTGGCACAGCTAGTGGCGACCTCGAGCTCCCCAACTTGGCATGTTTTAGCCAAGAGCCCTTGAAGGGGAGAATCCTTGGCTCCCATTCTCGAAGAAACCACTGGGTACCTAACAAGATCAGAGTCAGAAAGGCCCAAGGTGGCCCCAACCTTAACCCTGGAGGAAGCTTTGACTTTGAAAATGGAAGGATCTTTCCGAGAAACCTTCCTCACCAAAAAAAGTTGTTACTCAAACCCACTACAAAGAAAGAAAAATGTGGAGGTCAAACTGATGAAATGAACATAAGTATCAAAGGAATCAGTTTCAAAAACAAAAAAAAAGTAGAAAGAGGCAAAACAATGTCGGCAAACATCTTCATGGGGAGAGGAGGAATTTCTTGCTAAGGTCTCAACCTCTCCTAGAGTAATTTTGATCAAGGGCCCCTCGACCGTAGCCCCTTTCTCCCGGATTGGGGAAACGACCCTCGAAGGGCCATTGCCCTTATCCTTCTTGCTCTGTAATTTTTTGGGAGCCCGTTCCACAACATCATAGGCAAGTTTCCTTTTTCCTTCTTCGATTTGTCACCCATGGCTTTCCTCTCTTGCTTCTCAAAGAATGCCATGAAAGACACCGCCAACTTCGTGATGCAAACTTGTCACGATATCTGGGAACACGAGCAGCAAAACACAAGCATCCAAAAACCTTTAAGGATAAATAATTTGGAGCTTACCCATAAAGCAACTCAAAGAGAGTACGACCGTTGAAATGCTGAGTCGGTGTTCGGTTGATCAGGTAAGCAGCAGTAAGAACACAATCTCCCCAAAATTCAATAGGAAGATTGGCTTGGAACCGGAAAGCTGGCGCCACATTGAGTAAGTGAAGATGTTTTCTTTCAACTCGACCATTCTATTGTGGAGTATCAACCATAGATGTCTAAAAAATGGTCCCAGATGCAGTAAAGTGAGATCGTATAGGCAAAAACTCAGTGTTGTTATCAGCCCGAACTCGTTGAATTGTTCTTCCCCACTGGTTCTTCACTAAGGCACTAAATTCTAAAAATCTAGAAGCTACTTCAGATTTAGCTACTAACAAATAAACCCAAACAACTTGGGAATAATTATCTACTATAGTTAAAAAAATAAAAATGCACCACTAGAAGATGGTGTTCTATAATGTCCCCAAACATCACAATGAATCAATTGAAACAATGCAGTAGCATTTGTAGAACTTAATTGAAAACTACAGAATGTTTATTAATGCCAGAAGAAATAGAAGACAACACCGTGGAGGATGGATACCCAAAACGTTGATGCCATAAATTGGAAGAAGATACTGAAGCAACCGTAGGAAGAGACTGTAGGACAGGACGGTGAACACGAGCATCCAGCAGATGAAGCCAAAACACCCCCCCTTTTTGTTCACCCACGCCAATCACTCTCCTCGTACTGATTGTCTGTAAAATGCAATAATTTTTAGTAAACAAAGCTAGACAGTTCCGGGTAGATAACAATCTAGAGCATGACAATAAGCTGCATCGCAATGTAGGTATATATAAAAATGCGGCAGAATAAAATCACCAAAAGAAAGAGATCCATATTGCGAAGTTGATGAGACCGAGCCATCAGGCAGAACAACATTCACAGAATCAATAGTAGTAGTAAGATCACTAAGAGAACCTTTGTCACCAGTCATGTGATATGAGGCTTCCGAATCAAGTATCCATGGTAAAGTAGGCTTACCAGACTCATTGCCAGTAAGAGCATTTAACTGATTAAACAAGTTCAGGGTAAAGCTCCATTGGTCATTAGAAAGGGCAGGGCCAAACTCGGAACGAGCAGGGACACCGCCGGAAGAGGAAGCAACCGCCACCAGACTTGGCGGCGAAGTGGCAGCTCCGGCAAACGACTGTGGGAGCGGGAGATCGGCAGAGCCTCCTGAACCGGCGGCGGTGCTTGAAGGCCGGGAAGGTGGCGCCAATTTCTTGCTTTTCGTGAACCAGTCTGGGACACCATGTATTTGGAAACAGGTATCTTTATCATGACCTTTGCGATGACAATGAGTACAAATAAGATTCTTGCGGTCGGCAGCAGAAAGAACAACTGGCGAAGAACTTGCAGGTGGTGAACGTCGTGCAGCATACGCCATGGAGTCAGAAGAAGGCTCACGAGCTCGAATGATAGCTCTATGATTCTCCTCCTGAGCAACAAGGGCATACACTTTCATGACAGATGGAATTGGATCAATGCTCATGATGTGTGATCGCAAGGTGTGAAAACCTTCGTTGAGGCCAGAGATGAATTGGTAGATCAAATCCTTCTCTCTCTCTTGGAAGACTTTCGCAGCAAGATTGCACTGGCATAATACCTTACAATCTTCACAACAAACCAAGGGAGTTCGCATGTAGTGATAATCCGCAAACAACTTCTTTAGTTTGGCAAAGTAGATGTCGATGGGCTGATCGTTTTACCTGCAACTTTGAATTGCTTCTTGCATCTGCAAAAGCTTCATACCATCGGCGAGAATAACTCGTGCCTTCAGGTCATCCCACAGATCCTTAACTGTGGAAAATGAACTTGTAGGAGATCGCTATACCGGATCCAGGGTTTGTAAATCCAGCAGATAAGAGTAGCATTAACCCCAGGCCAATCGGTAACATCAGGATGATCATCCTGGAGTTTGGTAATGGATCTATCAATGAACCCAATCTTATGCTTGGCTAGGAAAGCGCAACAAATCGCATCAGACCATTCAAGATAATTTTCTTGACCTTTCAGCATGGTCGTTATAAGTTGTAAACCTAGACCATCACCAGAACCAATGAAGTAAGGATCAGTCGACACGCGACCAATCGGTAAAGTAGTATGAGGGTCAGATTGCAACTGCATCTGCTTATGTAAAGCTGTAATCACATCATAACCACTCACGTCATGAAGCTTCGAACCCTCAGGAGCATCAAAATGGGGCTATTCTTCAGAACCAGACATATTGTAAAATCAGGTACAGATCAGGAACAGGTACAATACCAGCGACAGATCGGATCAACAGGACACACTAGCGCAAAATAAGCGGTGGCACGTGAAGGACGTACGGCTGCGCGTGAGGACGTACGACTGCGCGTGAGGACGTACGGCTGCGCGTGAGGACGTACGACAGAGCAAAAGGTGAGCAGTGGACGGTGACTAACGTGCGGCGGCAGAACCAGCGGACGGCGGCAGCGCTGGCGCGTGGTGGTGCACCGGTGGTGCGTGGGGATCAACAGTGATGGCAGTGGTTCCGAAACTTTAGGGCAGCGGAAAATTTTCTATTTAAGGTTTCAGAATTTTAGACTCTGATACCATGTAGAAAATAAGAGTAATAATGTGTGTTTGTATTCATGAATTCAAGATACATTATATAGTAGTACAGGATACCTATACAAGCTAGGAAAAGGTAATAGAATACAGTTACATCTATAATTAAGGTAAGAATACAATTCTAATTCTAATTCCTTAACATGAGATTTAATCATTACATGGGGGCTAGCTATAAACCCACCGCTCATACACCTCTGGTGGCCTTGCATAAACACTTCCCTGTTTTTCGTACTTGTGCCTAACATCCAATGACTTCCCCAACAACATATTCCTATCTCCAACTAAGCCCTTGAACATGTGGTAATTCTTGGACTCTCGAGCTTCAGCTTAAGATTCCATTTGGGACCCAGTAACACTCTGCTTCACACTCAAAGGTGTATATGGGAGTGTAGTTCCACCCTTTTAAGTTAGAGAATAGCTCTATGGGATGGGGACAAGACCTGTTGCTGAGGGTAAAAATATATCGGACTCTCCTCTCCCATTTATGATTACCTTGCTTTGAGATAGGTAGTAAGGGGACCGGAAAAGCTCATATGAGGGTTCAATCTCGAGCTTTTGGCATTGTGTCATGAAGGCCAGGACATAAGTGACGATGTTGGGATGGAATTGAGCCGGATTAACTTGATGATCCTTGAGAAGGAGAGAAAACAAGGGAAGAAATGGGAAGCACAACCCAAACTTCTAGTTTCATTTGTAGATGGCACACCTCCTTGCTAGAGGGCTGCTGGGAGTTTCATCATCTTGGAGCAGTTCCAGCTTGAGGTTCGAGGGGATCTTCACAATAGTTGGAAGGGTGGCGAGCATTTCAGTGGCCTCCTCGGGAACTAGGTAGAGACTCTTGTTGGTGCACGAGCAGGGGCGGAACCAAAATTTTTTTCAGGGGGGGCTGAAAAATTTTTGGCGTCCGGCGTGCGGTGGGACGAGGCAACTTCCGGTGGCACTGCGGCGGAGATCTGGATGAAGAGGAAAGTGAAGGGCTGGTGCCTGGATGGACGGAGCAGCGTCCGGCAGTGGCGGCACGACGGCGGCAACGGGCGAGGCAAGCGGAGGCGCGGTCGGCAGCAAGGAGGCTGGAAGCGGAAGCTGAGCTGCTGCTCTGAATCCGTTTCTATGCTTGAAGAAATAGCAAATTGGCAATTGGGTTTATTGAATATTTGACTTGGGTTTTGTATTGGGCCATTTTTTGGATTTTGGCCCAATAACAAAACCCATCAGCTTTCTTTTTTTTTCTTATTCCCTTATCAAAATGACGTCGTTTGACTTAAGTCAAAATGACGTCGTTTTGATGTTTTATGGCCAAAAAAAAGGGGAAGCTCAGGTCTTCTTCCCTGGCCATTTTCGCCGGAAAATCGCGATTTTCGCCTGAAAAATGCGTACGCGCGCGTTGAAGCTCTGGACCCGCTCATTACTACTACTACCTTCACGCCGGAAACTCAGGTAGGGCTGGAGCCCTACCACGCGTAATGCTAGATTCGCCTCTGTGCACGAGAGTCTCCCACTAAAATAGCCGCCCCTTGGCATCATGTTTGACAGAAATGCCCTTTGAACTCGCTCCTGTAACACAACCCACTTCCAAAAAAACTGGTTTGGGTGGAGGGTTGCGACCTGAGAGCCTTCTTCTTTATCGCCAAAGGGATCTGGCCCAACGACTGAGGCCAGAATTGCGCCAGAATCTCAAAAATGGGGTCTGGAAGATTTGGCTTCCCCGTGGATGACTGGCTCAGAGATGACTAGAAAATAAGTTGGGATTCCCCCTTGCTCCCAGAAGGTGTTTGTGACATTTTCAAATGCATAAAAAGAGAAAATAACAAGGGAAAGAGGGACTTACTCTTAACTCCTTAATTAGCCGGAAAGAGTTCTGAGAGAATACGGTGGGAACTCTAAGAGAATGAGAGACATCTGGGAGCATCTTGAAAGAGAGGGAGAAAAGTAGATAATGTTCTCCAAATGCAGCTTATATAGAGAAGGAAAAGATGGAGGTAATGATTACCTAGGGTCGCCAAAAAGAGGGGTTGGGGAATGTGAGGATGTGGGGGAGTACGCCCACATGAGAGAATTTTTCTCCTCATTAAATGCGATTAGACGCGTGTGTGGTACCCCCATTAAATGCATCTTGCTTGGTGTCACAGGTCGCCTGCTAAGGGTGTGAATCGTGCGGTCTAGCCGTAGACAACCTTGCCACGATTATCGCCTAGATCTCACGTGTGTCTCTCTACATCTAGTTACAGTTTTGTAATATAATGATTATAAGTGTTTGCTTCCCTGTTGTTGGGCTTTATATTGCAATATTGGCTTGTGTGTGTGAGTCATGCTCTCTCGGGTGTGTATATTCCACTGCATATTCAACCACGTCCCTTAACGGGCTCGGTCTGCTGCGAGCAACCGAGCGTTGTGCGATGCATGTGGGATCTAGGCGGTAGTCGTGTCAAGGTTGTCCATGGCTAGGCCGCCCGTTTCGTACCCTTAGCGGGCGACCCGTGACACTCTGCAAGGCAAGAATGTAGCACACACCAGGCGTCCCTTCCGCTTCTATCATTTTATGCCCATTTATCCCTGAATGTCGAGACCTCCTACCTTAAATGAAAGAAAGCCGAATGTCACCCCAACCACCAAACCTATGGTGAAAGGTCAAGAATCTTGTGAGTTGACCCTTCACCTTTCTGGGGGCATATTGATAGTACGCTATTATTAATGGGCCTGAGTACCTTTCGACCCAAGTGTAGAAGGTTAACTCAATGGTTAATACCTCGTGGGCAATACCATTTGGGCCGGCCCATCATTGATAAACCTTAGTACTTGCTCCACAAGAAAATAAAATACTAGCCCTGCCTAATTTCACATACTAAGAAGACCATCATATAAAAGTTTACAGGTAACACTATTCTCCTAATCCTAATTCGCTACTCACTACTTCTAAGAGAGAGGGTCTAACTTAATCATCGGAGCTTCTACCCTCGGACACCTCTGGGGCCTCTTTCTTGTAGATTCTGGTCAAGTGGACTCACACCATATTCTAAGCGGTTGCAAGATGCATCTACCACCTCCCAAACCCAAGGAAAAAAGCTAAGACTCGATATTGACTAAGGGTGAACATGAATTCCCTATAGAAGAAAGGAGACTAAAGGTAATGATGGCTTTTTGACCTCTTAACAAAGATATCATGGGGGGAGTCACGGATGGCGACTCTGGAGACCCAATGGTAAGGTTTGATTGATTGAATCTTGAAAGTAGGAATGATTCGTGAGGACGACAATAAAAAATACAGTGTTTTTCTTTGTTTTGATGTTATTAGTTGTTAGTTGTTCGTTTGTTTTGTGTGTTGAAAAGGAGTTTTGTTGGGAATTTTGATTGAAATTTATTTAGATCGAGTCTTGTGGTTTTGGTTAGGAGAATTTATAATTTGGAGTGAAAAGTCCCAAAATGAGCTAAAGATTGCCCGGGAGTGTCAAGGGGCACGAGCCGTGCCAAACAACAAGGCTGGTGTAAGAAGAACTAGAACGATTCCTTCATACAGAATGACATGTTCCATGCATCGTGCCATATGAACATTACTGCAGTCGGGCCAAAATGTAGAATTTTGGCAAAAATAAAACTTTGCCAGAATAAGCATGTTTTCCACATTTGATCGATAGTTTTCTTCTTCCCCAAATTGGTTGGTGCCACTGGTACTACACCAAGAAATAACACCTCCTCGAACATGAATTTATGAAGTTTTAACTCCAAAAAATTCCTTTTTCACAAACCGTCACTACATTCTTTTGTTTCTCTCTTCAAAACAACCCATTTGGAAAACATCATTAAATCTAGAAATCCGATCTCACCATATCTTCTCCCAAAAATGTAGAGACTTAACTCACCTCTATAAATCCTAAACATTCACCCTCATTTCACAAGAGCTAAAATTTGAATTTGGGCATATTCTCTCAAGGGAGAGTACTCTTTGCCTTTTCTTGTGTGGCTTTCACTTCCTAGTCTTCAAATTCAGAATGGGTCCTAAGAGGAGTCGATCAAAAAAATTGACAACTTCCCGAGTTGAGAATGGGGAATTCGGCCCAAGTTGGTAGGCAAGGGCCGAACCCACCTGTGGTTTCTACTCCTACCATTTTTGATGAATTTATGGGGTTGAAGAATATTTTCGGGAGTGCTATTCAGAAATGGAATAACCTAGATATTCCAAAGAGAGTAATATTGGAGACTAATTCTATGTGCAAGGAGACATTAGAGACACTAGGACTACTCCAACTTGTGACCTACTTGGTAGGTCGAATGGGCCAAGAGGTTTCCCCTAAGATGCATGCCAACACTTATAATCGTTTAAACATGGAATTCTTAGCCACTGATCTGCCTCCGCTCGGAGTCGTCAATCTAGGAAATCAATGAAACCCGAGCGAAGGCTTTGAATCAAAGATAAAGAATTTGTATTTCGCTCCTATTCCCACTACAAAGCTACCTCGAGGGTAGATAGTGGAAAGACCAGGTTTGTCCACAGAGATGCTAGGTGCCTAAAAATAAACTTAACACAATCATGTCAGGGTTGTCAATCTGTCTGTGTGTTAGGAATAGCTAATATTGCAAAAAAAACGTTTGGGGGTGTAACTAAACAACTACTACCATGCAAGATCACATGAGAATAAAACTACATACGACTAATACTTGGGGAGTACTTGCGTACCATGACTTGTGAAATGTTTTTATCATTGATTCAATCACATTCAAGACATATGAACCTATCCTAATGCTTATGACACGTAGTGCGACGATGGTCAAAACTTCCCCTTATCTGTCAAAGAATGGTGCATGTATAACTCTTCCATTGGCCTCGCCTCCTTAATTAGGGGAGTGCGACAATGGCAATGGCACATTGCATAGGTCTGATTCTCCCCCGTGCTATTACATCCTAGGTAGTACACTACGAACACTCTATCTCTAGGCCTACAGAGACAATGGAAATGGGCACCTTATCGATGGCTCTAAGGTTTTAACTTATGCTAACCCTAGTTTTCTACCAACGTTATCTCTATCTGTAACCCTTCAGGCCAACTCGCCAGCTAAGACTAGTGTATGGTCGATCGTAACGTTGACTCAGTGACCCACATGCGCAAACCCATACGGTCCCGGACTATCGTTACCCCAAGCACATATAGGTTTCTCTTCCCCAGGGGATATCAGTAGGTGTGCCAACATGAAAGTAGACTACGGTGTGTGCCAATCTTAGTGTGACAACCAAGCAATTAACAAGAATATAAAGAACAAGCCAACATAATAATCATAAGCATGTAGAATTAGGTAGATCTAAAGAATGTCCCAAAATAAGCACCAAATCATGAATACAAATACAAACCCCGAGTTAGTTAACTACACCCTAAGTATTGAACCCAAGTATTTCATTGGATTCAATGCCCTTGGGCAAAAAGAAGGAGAAAAGAAATAAAAATAGAGAGATAGTCATTCCTTTCTCTCTCTAACTACTCTCCAAGAATATAATAATGTGCAAAAACTTAAACCCTAGTAGACATAGGCTTCTATACATATTAGTAGAGAAATTGGCCTTTAAAAAGGTCCCAAGTGGGGCCAAAAACCCTAATAGCCACAATGGGTGCGGGATGTTGAATGTGGCACGGGCCGTGTGGCCAGGAAAGACCGTGTTGGCCAGCCTTGGCACGAGCTATGTCGGGTGACACAGACCGCCGGCTAGGGCTTGGTCCTCGGCCTTTTGATGATGTGTGTCTGTGTTGTTTGGCATGCATCGTCGGCTATGAGTGGTGTCTCAACCAGTTGAACGACACGGGTCATGTGAGTCTTTGAGGGACATCGGTTGGATGCTTAATTTTCACTTCTAAACAACACGAGGCATGTGGATCTTTGCAGGTCATTGGCTAGGAATTAGCTTCTGAGCAAATAATGGCACGTCCATGTGGAATATCACACCTCATCAACTGGTCTTCGAATCTTGAGTTAAAACGACACGGGCTGTTTTAAGGGAAATGGCATGCATCCATACTTAGCTTATCTAGGGTCATGGGCGACATGGGCTATGCAAGGGGCGGCGGCTCGTGGTGAGGGGTGCTAGCATGGGCCAGGCTGGATGGGGACCTCGTGCCAAGGGGCACTGGCATAGGTCGTGCTGAACCAGGTGCCTTGTGTTGATGTCCTCTAGCATGGTCGTGTCACCTGGCATGGACCATGCCGACTGATGCGGCCATTCCTCATCACAAAAACTTGAACTTTGACTCCACTCTTTTTCCAGCTTCTTTCCATCTACCACCACTCTTGCAGGTGGCCTTCAATTATCTACTACCGCTCTTTCAAGTGGCCTTCTACAAAGTGATGTCAAAATATTCACGAGCCACCTACTAGTAAGCTCATAAAGAAGATCTAGGTGCTCGTGAATACAAAGTGTCCATTAGTTCTAATTAAGTCTACAAAACTCTTAATTTGGATAAGAAAACTAGCAGTGGTCATCCAAACCCTTTGTCATGTAAACCTAACTAAAACTAGAAATCAACCATAAAAAACGTAATAACAAATGTGCCAAATGCATTAGTTAACGCATGCTTAAAGGTGCATATCAATTCCCCAACACTTATACCTTTACTCATCCTCGAGTAAACAAAAAGAAACAAAGATTCAAGAGGAATGTAATATGCAAGGCTAAGTTAACTAATACATTCTACCAATATTTAGATTTCCCTAGTTCCCCCAAAGATGTAAGAATCTCACTCTCACACTCTCCAAAGAGACTAAGTAATATATACAACCAAATCGTGTAAAGTAAAAGGTAAGCAAAAATGATAAGTGTCAAATAGATTTACTCCACCAAATAGGCTGCCAAAGACAATCCAAGAGATGTTTCCGAAGAAACCACCAAGTACAATCCAAAAGATGCTCGACTTAGTTTCTGATTTCTCTCTATTTCTCTCATTTTGCCTAAGAACCCTTTCGGGTTTTCATCCTAGCTTAACACACAAATGGTACTCACTTCTCACATTTTTCCACACATGGCCTCTCATTTTTGCCTAGGTTTTTTAACCTAGCCGGGCCTTGTTCTCTCATTTTTACCTAGGTTTTTCAATCTATCGAGGCCTTTCCCATTGTTTCCTAAGTCACCCTTTTATGGTTTTCGACTTAGCTAGGTTTTTTTTTCCATTTTTCCAAATTTTCAATTTTTTTGGTGTAGCACAAAATGCCCCAAAGATAGGCTTCATACTACATGAAGATAAGAAAATTAAAAATTACCCTACCAAAATGTTCCCAAAAACATTCCCCAATACAAAAGCTACAAAAAAATATCAAACAAAGCACAAAGGAATCTTGCAGAAATCCCTAAGTGCCTAACTACTCCCTCCCCTGCACTTAAACCATGCATTGTCCCCAATAAAACAAGAAAAATGAAAATCATAAGTGGAATCGGGGAAATTAGTGGCACTTACTCTTGTGGCCCCAAAGGGCCCTCTCTCAATCGTCTTGACTCGTGTCTCCTTCTACTTTCTCCTTGCCTCATCTCTTGTCCCTCAATGGGTACCAGGTCTCGGAACCCATCGAGTCTCAAAATGTGAAAACTCTTGATCAATTGCTCAATGGCCTCCTATTAAATGTCATCCCTCTCATCCATGATAGAAAACTCGTCATCCACCTTCCGCTCTATGGATCCAATCTATCTCCCCACGAACTCATGGTGTCTTCTATCGTACCCATCCTACTCCCAAACTCATCCAGCTGTAAACTCATTTCTCCATCGGCTTGGCCAATTTCTTGCCTCATTTGGGTAAACAACTTACTCCCAAACGTGTGGAATTTGTCAAGAAATTCTGTTGGTAGGGCTCCTTGAGTGGGTGGTGCGCAAAGTGGAATCTCATCATCCCCGCTATCTCCATGTTAGGCCCTAAGAGAGTGTTGTAGAGTACCCTCTCAAATCTCGAATTGGGGGGCTCTAAAAAGATCCTCCAAAATGGTATCTTGGTTGGTAGTGGTGCGTTCTGATTGTGGTAAAACCATGAAGTTTCACACTGTAGCACTGTCGTACAACCAAATTGAACGATTCTCAAATGTAGTGGGGGAAACCATTGATGCTCTCGCTAGCTTGTCCATTCTATACTTTGTTCCCAAGCATCCCAAGTTTACCAACATAAATGGGTGAGGTACCGGATGTCCCAAGTGTTGGGCTAAAAGTATGACCATACTGCCCATTGGTATCTTGCCACCCTTCTTTCTTCCCGCGGCCAAGAATTCTTCCACGAAGATCCCCACCAAATTGGGGTCGAAATTTCTTTCCGAGGTTATCGCCCAAATGATTTGAACGTCCTGGATAGGGCATTTTGAGATCTCTCTTTGGAAAAACACTCCCATGGATAAAATCCATTGGTTGTACCGCAAATCCGGGTGGACTATTGTCGTACTCTTGCACAAATGCTTCCTTTCCTAGCCCAAAAGAATCCTCCAAAAATTTCTCAATAAATACGGAAGGTCTTTCCGGTGTGTCCTTGGAACTTCCTTCTCATATTTCCACCTAAAAACTTGAGCAATCTCCCAATGTGCCATGGTGTACTCCTTGTCGTCAATGTGAAAGTGGATGATTCTCCTCCCGTCCGTTGTTTTCTCTAGAGTTATCAAAAACTCCAAGGTCCATCTTATGTAAGTCTTTGAGTGCTTCTCTAGGAAGCCTTCTAGGCTTATCTGCTCTAATAAATAGGTAACGGATTCAAAGAGGCCTAGAGCTTCTAGAGTCTCCTTACATGCAAACTTTGTCTCTAAGATAGCCCTTTTGGGCCATTTAAGCAATTCCATCTCTGGGCTGTACTCCCAGAAATGGTGGTCAACCCCATGAATTCATCCACCACGAAGGCGGGGTTGAGAGAAAGAGAAGTCGTCGGCTCTTGTCTCCCAACTTTAGCCAATTTCTACCTTTACTCACCCCAGGAAGTTGTGTCCATGTTTGGTTACTTCTTTTTTGAGCCATTCTATCACAACAAGAAAAGGATGGTAATGAAAAGAATATACAAAAATATGCATTAAGTGTTATTCAAGAAAAACATTCTTTCTAAATAGCCAACTTTGCAAATCATGCCATTTTAACACAAAGGCTATTTACTCAAGAGTTATTCCCCCTAGATAACACACATAGTAAATCATATCACCTCCTCAAAAGACCATTCAATCAAGAATCATTCATCCTAAACAACCCACAAATCAACTCATATAATCTCTACACAAAAATTCATGTACTTCCCCCACACTTAAATCATTACAAAACCATACAATCACATGACCCACATGGTTCCCAAAAACACTTCAAAATTTTGAAATTCAAGCTTCTCATCACAGCCCATTCATGCTAAAGAAAGCAAGAAAACACAGAGTTCAAAGAGTTACCCAGAATTTGAAGCTAATACTTGAAGAACCACACAAGAAGAAGCAAGAATTTTTCTCCTTTGAGAGAAAAAGCCTTCAAAATTTTGAGTTTCTCAAAGGTGGATGTGAGGGTGAGTGTTTTTGAAAAAACTACACAGGTTTAAAGGACTCTTATGGATAAGGGGGTTGTACTATGATTCTAGTTTCAGAAAATCATGTTCATCCAAAAATGGTTTATTTAGGAGGGAGGTACAAAGGACATGGTGATGGCTTATGGAAAAATAGAAACTTTAGGGGACAAAAGTATCACTTAATTAATGCACAAGGGAGATAGTGATGTTTAGCATTGTACTATTTACATCACCAATCCTAGGGAATAAAGGATTTTCTGAATTATTGAGCCAAAAGTACATGTTTTGATTAAAATTATGAATTTTTCAAAAATCTGCACTTTTGCCCAAAGTTTAGCGTGGCATGAGGCATGAGGCAAAGCCTCGTGCTGATCCTTTCTAGCACGGACGTGCTCCCTTGGTATCTCCTTTTTTCTTTCAAAAAACCTTTTTCACCTAAGTCCTGTTTCTAAACAACACAATACACAAGACTCAATCTTATATTTAACAATCAACAAGATTTTCAACCCAATATCCTTTGTCAAAACACGCACAAAACATGCAAAATCTATCTATCAACCAAAAAGCACCAACTCAAAGAAAGAAAGAACACCGTATTTTTATTGTTGTCCTCACAACTTATTTTCTCATGCATTTCAATTACAAAGAACCTATCGTTGGGTCTCTGAAGTTTCCATCGGCAACTCCACCCACGATGACATCCTTGTGGAGAGGTCTCCACAAGGTGACATCCTTGCCTTTGTGCTCTTTTTTTCTACAGAAAATGTATGTCCATGTGATGAATCCCTAGCTAATTCACTCTCTAGTAACCCCTTCAAGTTAGTTAGCATAGGAAAACATTCTGAAAGATACATATCATCACTAAAATCTTGCATCACATAAAATTCATCATTAATATCATCATTATTACAGAAATCATCTCGGCATTATTTTTCATTTATCATGCAAGTGGTATCAAATTGGACATGTTCATCACATAAAGTTATTACATTCACATGAGAGAAAAACCGATGAATTATGCATAGACTTGTAGGTCTCAAACCCAACCTTATCAATGTCATCCTCTAGGGTTAGTGTTCCCAAATGAACATCGATCTTTGTCCTTGATGTTTTTATAAAAGGTCTCCCAAATAAAATTGGGGGTGCACCACCATCGTGCACTACGTCAATGACATAGAAGTCTGCCGGAAACACTAAATTTCCAACTCCAACCATTACGTCCTTCATTAGACCTCGAGGGCTTGCTTGGGAGTGATCAGCAAGTTGAACAATTACCCTAGTTTCCTTAAGTTCACCTTGGTCTAGGTTTTCATAAACTCTATAAAAAATCACATTAACAGATGCACCTAAGTCTATCATAGCATTCTTCACTAACTTACCACCTAAGGAAATGGGCATTGATAACATCTTGGGGTCATCACGTTTCTTAGGAAAATTCTTATGATTCAAAGTGGCGACTCCCCCTATTTTCAATTTCCCTACTTTCCTAATTGGTTTGTTCCTCTTTTTAGTGCATGCTTTTAAAAACAAAAAGCATAAGAAGGAACATGATAAATCCATTCCAAGATAGGAATGGTTACCTCAACCTTTTCAAAGATTTTCTGAATATGCACATCATTTGTTGTCACCTTCGGGCCTCCCCCTAAGCGCTCTTGGGAAAGACGGCAAAGGAATTATCCTTGCCTCAGTGGGTGGGAGCTCTTTGGGAATCTCCTCCTCAATAATTATCTCTCGCTATTCAAATTTTGTCTTGTCGGCTTCCATCATTAAATCATCCTCTTGCACAATGTCTTTCTTGGCCTCTCGCACCTTATTCTCGCTCCTTAGCTTCAAGGTGCTCACATTCCTTGGGTTCTCCTTTGGTTGGGAAGGTAGCTTTCCGGATTCCATAGCCTCAAGTTGGCTCACCAAGGTGAAAAGTTTTCCAATGATGCTTAAGAATCATCTAGTGCCAAGCTCCTCAATTTCTCTCCCTGTCTGCTCCATGAACACATCATGTTTCTTCGCCAATTGCCCAATAGAATCTAGGATCTCCTCCCTATACAACTTGTATAAGCCGGTGTTATTGTTGGAAGGTCCTTCTCCCCTAGGACAAGGTTTAGGTTGTGGACCTCAGTTGTACCATTGACCTTGATTATCCTTGCGCCAACAAAATTTGGGGCGATCGCGATGCCTGGGTTAATGGTATTTGCATAGGGATCTTGCCTCTCATTTCCTTGTTTCCCCGGGAACCCTTGTTTTTGTTGACCTCTTGTAAATTTCCTACTGCCTCCGTTGAAATCCAATGCATTCACATCTTCCACATCTTCGACTACTTGTGGGCACATATCAGTGGGATGGTCTAGATTTCATATTCCACACACCTTGGCTTGTTGGACTGACATGCCTCCACTCGGGGTCATTAGTAGCTAACCCGAGTAAAAGCTTGTGATTAAACAAACAAATGGGTTGAATGAGAGATTATCAAATTTATATTTTGCACCCGAACTTACTACTAAGCTACCTATGGGGTAGTTAGTGGCAAGGCCGAATTTTTCCATAGAGATGCTAGGTGTCTAATAGCCAATTACACACAACCTCGTACGGATCGTCAATTTGTCTGTGTGTTATGAATAGCTAAATATTGTAAAACATGGTTTTTGGGGTTTTCAATTAACAACGAGTAAAAGAAATAGAACGAGAGAATAAAACTATATATAAGCACTTGGGGAATATTTGCGTAACATGATTGATTAAATGTTTCAATCCCTAATTCCATTACATGAAAGATATCAAGGCCTATTCTAGAGTTCATAACACATTGTGTGGTCGATGGTCAACACTTCCCCATACATGTCACGTAGGGTGCACTTGCAATCTTCCATCGGCACCACCTCCGTAATTATGAGAGTGCAACAACAACCCTGCCATTATGCAGATCTGTTTCTCCCCCATATGATTACGTCATGGGAACTACACCATGAATGTTTTATTCCTATGCCTACAGAGGCAAAGGAAGATAGGCACCTTATCAACGGCAATAGGGTCTCTAAACCCTATTTTTTCTACTAAATTCTTTCTCTACCCATAACCCTTCGGACCAACTTGCCAGCTAAGACTGGTGTGCTTTCATCATAACGGCAAAATTCGGAAAAGACCTACGTGCACACACCCACGTAGACCCAGGCCCCACTACCCATATCACATCCAGGTTTCTCTTCCCCGTGGGCTATCAATATATGCACCAACATGAATGTAGACTAGGGTGTGTGCTAATGGAGTGTATCATTCATGCAATTCATAAGCAATTCAAGAACAAGACAACATAATATCATAAACACATAGAAATAGGTAGATCTAAGGAATCTCACAAAACATATATCAAATCATGAACACAAATATAGTCCCTAAGAAAATAAACTACTCCCTAAGCATTGAACCCAATTATTTCATTGGATTCAATGCCTTTGGGCAAGAAAAAATAAAGAGATGAAAAGAAAATATTCTAAAGAGAAGGAAGGGCTACTTTCTCTCTCTACCTTACTCTTGAAGTCTAAAATGAGCATAAACTTAAACTTTAGTAGACATAGATTTATATATATATATATATATATACATTAGTATGGAATTGGGCCTCAAAATAGGCCCAAAATAGGGTCAGAAACCCTAGCAGCCGCAACAGACACAACAAGTAAAAACTGGCATGGTCTGTGCTAGCTAAGGGAGCTTCATACTGGTGCAGCCTTTCTGGTCTGGCACGACCCGCTGGTCTGTATTGGCATGGTCTGTCGTGTCTGGCATGGGTCGTGCCCATCATTCTGGCGTGGGCTGCTCGGTACGAGACACCGGCAGGACCTCCATTTGGATGCTTCTTATTTCATATCCGGTGTCATTTAGCACAGGCCCTCGGCTGGAGCCTTATTTTGATCAGTAAAATGGTGCAAATCGTGTCATCCATCACACCCTGTGGACTGGTCTTCACATTTTGGACTTGAAACGGTGCGGACCGTGTGAAACGGCACGTTCTGTTCCCATACTTAGCCGATTAGGAGTGAAATAGAGCAAAAAGGACATGGGCAGTTGAAATGGGCACTGTTCGTGTAGGGGGTTGTGCCACGGTCCGTGCTCTTGGCACGGTCCTTGCTAGGCACTCCTGGCATGGGCCGTGCTAGCTGGGGTTTGTGGTGGCGCACCTGGCCTCGTGCAGGCACATGCTGGCCTCGTGTTGACGTGTGCTGGTTTCATGGCAGCATGTGCTGGCTCGTGCCAGCCGGTCGATTGGTTCAGCCGATTGATACCTGCCTCTATTTTTTACCTTTTTGAACTTCAAATCTTCTTTTCTTGGCTCAATTCCATCTACTACTACAATTTAAGTATGTGGCATTCATATCTACTACCATTCTTTTGAATGGCCTTCAAATATATTCTTTTGTTCTTGCGAACGGTATACAATGATGAGAAAATATCCACGACCAACCTCTAATGAGATTATAAATGAATATATGGTTCTCGTGAATAAAACGTGTCCATTAGCTTCAATTAAGTTTACAAAACTTGGAATTTAGACAAGAAAACATCATCATAGAGCCCTTTGAAAAAGTAATACACCAAGTCGCCTTCCTTGAACGGGTGATAAGGATAACTAGCCAATAGCCTTTTTAATCTTTCCCAATACTTATATAGGGATTCATTTGCCATCGGAGATATGTTGGACAGCTGTTACTTCAATCTCATGAATATTGAAGCTGGAAAATATTTTTCAAGGAAACACCACTTCATATCCATCCACGATGTAATGCACCTTGGTGGAAGATAATATAACCAATATTTTGCCAAATCTCGCAGCAAAAAGGGAAATGATTGAAGGTCGTAATCCTCTTCTGATACTCCGGGTGGCTTCATGTTGGTGCACATGATGGAACTTTGACAGATGGTTGTTTGGATCCTCCCCGACCATCCCATGGAAAGTCGCCAAGCATTTGATCATCCCGCTCTTTAGCTCACATGTGACATTGGGTGGCAACGTGGGAAAAATGATTCACAAGGGTTGATTCTCTAGATTCAGGGTCATCAACTCATTCAAGGTGCGGTTGTCCTCCTCCATGACTACAATCGATTCTTGTGGAACCCTTGCTCTAGTCCTCCTTCTTCTTCTTCTCCGACTACATATGTCTTCATGTAGTTCTTGCAAAGTTCCTAATTTTTTGGTATGGGTATGTACTATAAAATAGAAACCAAACAAAAACAAACCAAAAACAACACTAGCAAATGAATTAAAAGCAAATGGAAAGCTATAATACATGCTCAACACTAAAAATCAACTGAAGCAACAAAAACAATACAAACTATTCATCTACATGCTATTCAAGTTAATGATTAAAGGGAAGTTTTACTTTGAAATAGGCAACTTTCTTCCTTTTAGACTAGCATCCCTAGCAGTGGCGCTAAAATTTAATATACCTCCACTCGGGGTCATCAATCTAAGTAATCAATTAAACCCAAGCGAAGTCTTTGAGTCAAAGATAAAGAATTTTTATTCTACTCTCGTTCCCACTATTAAGCTACCTATAGGGTAGATAGTGGGAAGACCGATTTTGTCCACAGAGATGTTAGGTGTCTAAAAATTAACTAAACACAGCCACATCCAGGTCGTCAGTCCATCTGTGTGTTAGGAATAGCTAATATTTAGGTTTTGAGGGGTGGGGTTTTAACTAAACAACTACTAGCATGCAAAATCACCAGAGAAGAAAACAATATGCGACTAACACTTAGGGAGTACTTGCGTAACATGACTGGTGAAATGTTCTCATCCTCGATTTAATCACATTTAAGACATATGAATCTATTCTAATGCTTATGACACGTAGTGCGGATGATGGTCAAAACTTACCCTTATCTGTCATATAAGGATGTGGGTATAACTCTTCCATCGACCTCACCTCCGTAATTAGGAGAGTGAAACAACGGCAATGGCACATTGCGCGGGTCTAATACTCCCTTGTGTTATTATGTTCCGAGGGGTATACTACAAATTCTCTATCCCTAGGCCTACAAAGGAAAAGGAAATGGGTACCTTATCGATGGCTCTAAGGTTGCAACTCACATTAACTCTAGTTTGCTACCAACAATATCTCTATCTGTAATCCTTTGGGCCAAATTGCCAGCTAAGACTAGTTTATGGTCGATCGTAATGTTTGCTCAGCAACCTACATGCACACACCTATACGGTCCCGAACTATTGTTACCCCAAGCACATATAGGTTTCTCCTCCCTGGGGGATATCAACAGGTACGCCAACATGAAAGTAGATTACGGTGTGTGCCAATCTTAGTGTGACAATCATGCAACTAACAAGAATATGAAGAACAAGCCAACATAATAATCATAAGCAAGTAGAAATAGGTAAATTTAAAGAATCTCCCAAAACAAGCACCAAATCATGAATACAAATACACACCCCAAGTTAATTAACTACTCCCTAAGCATTGAGCCCAAGTATTTCATTGGATTCAATGCCCTTGGGCAAAAACAAGGAGAAAAGAAATAAAACTGGAGAAAAGGGTTATTCCCTTTCTCTCTCTATCTACTCTCCAAGGATAGAATAATGTGCCAAAACTTAAGCCCTAGTAGACATAGGTTTCTAGATATATTAGTAGGGAAATTGGCCATGAAAAAGGCCCAAAATAGGGCCAAAACCCTAGCAACCACAATAGGCATGAGCTATCGCTTCTAGCACCGTCGTACCAGATAGTGCTGGCACAGGCCGGGCGGTGCAGTCACGGGTCATACGGCCAGGCACGGCCATACTTGTTGGCACAGTCATGCAGGCTAGCCTTTGCATGGGTCGTGCCGGTTGATACAAACCACCGGCTAGGGCTTGATCCTCGATCTTTTTTGCATTGGCCATCAGCTAAGAGTGGTTTCTTGACCAATTGAATGGTGCCGGGCATGTGATTCTTCATAGGCTATCGGTTGGATGCTTGATTTTCACTTCTGAATGACAAGGAGAGTGTGGATCTTTGTGGGCCATCAGTTGGGAGTCAATTTTTGAGCAAACTGTGGCATAGCCATGTGGAATGTCTGACCCCATTGGCTAGTCTTCAAATCTTGAGTTGAAACGACATTTTCCATTTTAAGGAAAATGGCCTACATTAATACTTAAGTCAATTTAGGGTCTTGGGTGACACGGGTCATGCAGGGGCCGACTACTCATGCCGAGAGGTGCTGGCACAGACCATTCTAGATGGGGGTCTTGTGCCAAGGGGCACAGGAATGGGCATGCTAGTCTGGGCACCTTGTGTTGATGCTCTCTAGCATAGCCGTGTCAGCTGGCGTGGACCGGTTCAGCTGATGCAACCACTCCTCATCTCAAAAACTTAAACTTCAATTCCACTCTTTTTCCAGCTTCTTTCCATCTACTACCACTTATGTGAATGGCCTTCAACTATCTACCACCACTCTTGCAAATGGCTTTCTACAAATGATGTTGAAATATTCATGAGCCACCTACTAGTAAGCTCATAAAAGAATATCTAGTTGCTCGTGAATTCAAAGTGTCCATTAGTTCCAATTAAGTCTACAAAACTAATGATTTAGATAAGAAAACCAACAATAGTCATCTAAACCCTTTGACATGTAAACGTAACTAAAAATAGCAATCAACCAAACAAAAAATAATAACAAATGTGTCAAATGCATTAGTTAATGCATCCTTAAAGGTGTAGATCAGCCACCATGGACCAAATGAAGAGCAATGAAGGGAGAAGAACCTTCTTCTTCCACCATCGGGAGGTTGTGAGAGAATTTGGGTGGAAGTACAAAAAAGTGGTTCCAAAGACACATAGGCAAGGTCTTCCGTTCTCTTTGGCCAGCTTTTGGAAAAACTTGATGGGCATGGATAGGAATCATAGAGGTAGGAATGCCGCAATAGGCCACTCAGCTTTGCAGTATGTCCAATGCCTCCTATCTATGGGATTTCTATATCATGGGGAGATCGCTCACTGCCCTAACAGAGATGTTCAGATTCTTTGGGCTATGACTCCAGATGGAAACATCTATCCTAATATGATGGAAATATTTGTGGAGGAGTGTGTGTTCATAGGGAAGAAGAGAGCCAAGAAAGTATTGATGGGAGGAATAGTCGGCTTTCTTTCACAATATCTTGGACATGAAGCACCTCCCCTCCATGCCTTGGAAAACTTGGGTTGTTTAGAAATGAAGTACACCATGAAGAAGTTAATGAAAGCTTATGTGATTGCCAGCACCACTATGGGCGACAAGTATGTATGGTTATATGGTGGCCCATCTGTGTGCAATTTCATGGTGCTTCCACAACCCAAACGCACGGCTATCACTCATGATTCTGCTTTGGAAGAGGTTTTCATAGCTTCTAATCCAGGGTTCAAGAAGGCTTTCTATGATGCCTTATCAGCTTTGGACGGGACATTGAACCATAAGGTGAAAACCCCCCTAGAGTGAAACTTATCCAAAACAAGAAGGTGCAAACCCCCCCCCCCCCCTCCTAGAGTGCAACCTACCCAAACCAACCTACCAGCTGATTTCTTTGATCAATTTCACACATTTGGGGAACTACTCATGGGTTCAGCCCAACTAGTGCAAGAAGTGAGCCATGCGGTAGGTGGGATGAGCTTAAAAATGGAGGAGCTTGGGATAAGGCTTGATTTTATGGAAGGAACATGAGGACTTGGGAAGAGTTCACCATTGCGGATGAGAGGGTAGATGTACATGAAGAGGCCATGGAATAATTGACGGAGAAAATGCATGCCTCCAATCTAGTGAGCTTCCACGGCCTCATTCGCCATGAAAGAAAATATGTTGAGGCAATATGAGGAAAGAAGAGACAAGGAGTGATATGAATCTCCTTGCGAAAACTCTGGATTGCGGAATTTAAATCTTTGACCGAATTAAATTCACAAACCCTAATATGGCCACATGAAAATTGATCATAACTAGCCCTTGGGATTGCTCTCAATTCTCAAAATATTTCTCACTAACTATCCCGTGGGATTAGTTTTCAAATAAAGGGTATTGATACTTAATTAACCCACAAGACTAAGCAACAATGATAACGCTTGCAAGCAAAGAGTATGAACTCAAAAAGTCTTAATATTTGATTGATAAAAGGTTTGAAAATATCGTCCAAGGCCTCCCCTATTTATATGTTATAATTCGGCCAAACCCTAATCAGAAACAGAACGAGATTTGATAACTTTTGTCAGAAACTGAAAAGACTTATGGCAGCTTAAAGAAGCTAAAATCATATCTAACTAAAATACCTAATTTAAATCTAAATGATGACCATATTCATCTAAGTAAATCCTTCCAAATATTGGATGAATTCTTGAAGGAATCTGTCTTATATTAAAGTTACCAAATCTAATTCTAATCAAATCAAAACAAAATATTCTAAACCCTAAAATAAAGGCATGGCAAGAATTAACTCTTCAAATGCCAACATGGCCGAGTTAATGGGCCTTATTCTAAAATGAAATAAATTAAAATGATCACACTACCTCACTAAAAAACCCAGTGGGAAAAAGAGTATAGTGTTATCCTCCTAAAACCCTAATTTAATAATAAATTAAGAAAACTATAATAAATGGTATTTTGACCTTGTATCATTCCTCTGTGATCGAAACGTTTCGTCCTCAAACTGTGAATGATCATCAAAATAACTAATAGAGATAAAGGTTACACGTCATACTTGCAAAATCTTGCTAATAAACGGTGATTGGACGCTAACTAGGCAGTGATTGGATGCTAATGTGGCTTATGGCGAGTTCAACTCGTGATAAATATATCAACTCCCGAGTATTTGATTAACTCACAAAAATTTGAGCAACCCCCGAGATGAAAACATGGACATCTATTTTGCGTGTGTAACAGACGTACCTCAAGTGTCGTATGTGTGAATCTCACGCTCTTCGGTGTTAGCCCGCATGTGCATTTCACGTGCCTAACTATTCTTAGTTTTACCTGTCTTCTGCATTGTACTGGCCGGAGCAAATTTGCAAATCAAGGATTCCTCTGATCGAATATGTGCGGACGGCAAAAAGAATGGTGAAGCTTGGTCGTTTGGAGGCTCCAATCGACCGAACTCGGAGAAGAACAAATCAGATTCGGAGAAGAAGATCCCAAATCAGGTAGTTCGCCAGGGACGATCGGAGATGCTGACACAGAGAAGAAAGGATGCTATAGAAGCTACGACGGACAGAAGCTTTTGGAGGTCGGAGACGGAGAAGAGCAGTAAGTGGGGCAGGATTTCTGTCCGGCAGTCGTAGAATTTTTCGGCGGTCGTGAAGTGTCTTCGGGTAGAGGTTTGATTTTTTAAGTTATGTTTTTTGATTAATAATTCAAGTTTCGAGGATGAAACTTTTTTACCACGAAGGGAATGATAGGAGGTCAAAATATTATTTATTATTACATTAGGGTTTTAGGAGGATAAAAATATACTCTTTTTCCCACTGGGTATTTTAGTGAGGTGGTGTGATCACTTTAATTTATTTCTTTTTAGAGTAAGGCCCATTAAATGGTCATGTTGGTGTTGGAAGAGTTAATTTCGGCCATTCCTTTATTGTGGAATCTCCTTACGAAGGCTCTGGATTGCAAAATTTAAATCTTTGACCGAATTAAGAAATTCGCAAACACTAATATGGCCGCACAAAAGTTGATCACAACTAGCCCTCGGGATTGCTCTCAATTCTCAAAAATTTGCTAACTAACTAGCCTGCAGGATTAGTTCACAAACAAGGGTATTGATACTTAATTAACCCACAGGTTTAAGCAACAAAGAAAATGCTCGCAAGGAAAGAGTGTGAACTCAAAAGTCTAAATATTTGATTGATAAAAGGTGTGAAAATCTCATTTATAGGATATAATTTGGCCAAACCCTAATCAGAAACAGAACGGGATTTGGTAACTTATGTCAGAAGCTGAAAAAACTTATGGAAAGTTAAAGAAGCTAAAGCCATATCTTACTAACATACATAATTAAAATCTAAATGATGGTCATATTCATCCAACTAACCCAATCCAAATATTGGATGAATTCTTGAAGGAATCTGCCTTATCTAAAATTACAAAATATATTTCCAATCTAACTAAAACTAAATATTATAAACCCTAAAATAAAGGCATGACAGAAATTAACCCTTTCAATGCCAACAAGACCAAATTAATGGGCCTTATTCTAAAATTAAATAAATTAAAAAGATTACACTATCTCACTAAAAACCCTAGTGGGAAAAAGAGTATATTGTTATTCTCCTAAAACCCTAATTTAATAATAAATTAAGAAAACTATAATAAATAATATTTTTGACATGTATCAAGGAGAAGGCACGAGACTAGGTGCATGAGAGCGGGCCCTTCAGGTTCCCAAGGGTAAGTGCTTACCATTCCCCCTACTCCACTTTCGATTTCTATACTTTGTAGAGGGGGGGGGGGGGGGGGGGGGGGTAGTTGGTCACTTATAAATTTCTAGCTACATTTCTTTGTGCTATTTATTTTTTCTTATTCTCCATGCAGCATGAAGCCTGCTTTGGGGCATTTTGTGCTACACAAAAAAATTAAAAATGAAGAAAAAATATATCCAGCTAAGTTGAAAACCCAAAAGGGCAACTTAGAAAAGAATGGGAAGGCCCAGATAGGTTAAAAACCTATGCAAAATGAGAGGCCAAATGGTTTGGAAAAGGGTGATGGTGAGCTTTGAAAAAGAAAAAAATGTGTGAAGTTAGGATGAAAACTCGAGAGGGCTCCAAAGTCAAATGAGAGAAATTGAACTTATTCTATGCTTCTCTTGGTTTATCTATTTGGTAGCTTCTTTGGTAGAGTAAGCTATTTTTACATATACACATGTTGAACCTCACCTTTGAATGGTCTGTTAATTGTTTAGATTGTCTTAGTTTTTGGGATATAAAAGTGTGGGAGATTCTTATGTCTTGGGGGTTAGGGTAGTTTAGGAATTAAATGTTGGGTGTTCTGGGAAAACCGTTGCATGCTAAACGCTTAAATATTTTCTTGTTCTTGTTTACTCAAGGACGAGTAAATTTAACTGTGGGGGATTTGATGAGAGATCAAATGCATGTATTTTTTGGATCATTTAACATCTCTTTTATTGTCTTCTAGTTGGTAGATTGCTAGATTTATGTAGGTTTATATTGTAAAGAGTTTAGATGACCATTTTTGGTTGTCGTATCTAAATCCTTTATTTTGTAGACCACTCTAGGTCTAATGGATTTTGGTCCTTACAAATATCCAGATCCTTTTTGTGAGCTTAATTTTTAGATTGCTCGTAAGCACTTCAGACTGCTTTTATAAGTCCATTCGCAAGGATGGTAGTAAATTGTAGAAGGCCAATCGCAAGGATGGTAGAAGATCGAAGGCCACAAGTCAAAACATGGTAGTAGATAATGCAGGAAAGAAAGGAGTGAGTTCAAAAAAAAGTCGAAGAAAGACACAGGCCGTGTAACTTAGCACAGCCCATGCCATAGCTCATGCCAATGGAATAAGGCTGAAAACCAGCACGGCACGTGCTCACAGAAAAGAGGAAGTCACAAGGCCAGACAATGGGCCAGGAACTTTGGCACAGCCCGTGCCAACAAAAGCCAAAGAAACAAACCTCCGGAATACAAGCCGTGCACTTTGGCATAGCCCGTGCCATAAAAATCTGAGTAAGGAAGCTACAAAAGATGGGTTGTGCACTTTAGCACGGCTTATGCCATAAGATGGGCATAGAACACTCCTCTAGTTAACGCATCGTGCTCCTTTGCACAAGTTGTGTTGTTTGACACGTGCAATACTGCACGAGGCATGCTAACGTGACATGCGTGGCCGCTAGGGTTTTCTCCCCTTTGTGGGCCTTCTATGGCCCAAAACTCATATACTATATAACCTGGCCTAGTCTTCTAGGGTTTAGAAGAACCACTTCATTATTATCATTCCTAGTAATAGGTAGGAAGAAGGAGCTCTCTCCTTCCTTCATTTATTTCTCTAGTTCTAGCCTTGTGGCATGAAATCTAATTATTTATTTGTATTTAATGTCTTGAGAGTCTAGAGTAGTTATTATCTTGGGGTAGTATTTGTATTAATGAATTGAGTGTGATTTTGTGAGATTTTAGATTACCCTATTTTCTATGTCCTATGAATATTTGTGTATGATTTATATTTCTCATTCATGTATGATTTATGTCATGTCATGCTTTATAAAGCATATATAATTCTATGCATAGTATAATATTGTACTATGCTAAAATGCTATCTTAGGAGTGTTAGATTAGGGCTATTGTAGGCACGAGAGTATCGGGGGAGATGAGTGCATTCGTGGCACTTTGAGAGTATCAACCCAATCGTTAGACTTTAATTAAATTGGCTAGTTGTGTGAGTGATTGCACGTTAGGAGTGCTGGACTAATTCCTAACGAGAGGAAACCCTTGGTTTTCCCCAATAGATGATCATTCTAGTTTGTAGCGACTAGGGTTAGGTCAACCCTAGAGTTATCACAAGTTTCCAATTCATTTTTCCTTTCTAGACCTAGGGTCAATGTCCATAGTGGAGTGTGTGGGACGTATTGCCCTTACTCTCGTATCTAAGTGTTGCAACTTAAGCAGGGATGAGATCCTTTAAGCGGGGGCATGTTAGCATCAGGATTGAGATGACTGGGATGAATTAAGGTATCAAAAAGATCGGTGCACATCCCTAATTACGAAAGCAGTGAGATGGCTCTTAAAGGGAGATGAACCTTTGTGTGACAGGCATTGGAAACTCCTAACCATCTCCACACTATGTGACATTGGCATGAGAATAAGTCTATATGGTTATAAGTAATAGAATCTAGGATCAAAGTCATTAATCAGTCATGTTATTCAAATACCCCAAGACTAGTTAATTATAGTTTTAATCAATTTTCTTGTATGCTCGGTAGTTTGTTAGACACAACCCCCCCTCCTAATTACATGTTTAAATCACTAGATATTCCCAACACACAATCAGAGTGACACCGAATAGTGGGTTGTGTAAAGTTAACTTTTGAATTCTAGTATCCTTGTGGACGACCCCGGACTTGCCACTAGCTACTTTAATGTAGTTAGCACTGAGTACGGGAGCAACATCTATAAATTCTTATCTTTGAAATGTATCTCGTGGGTTAATTCTTGCGTAAGTTAATTGAACAACCCCATGGGGTGCGGGTCAGCTACAATGTTATATTTAGATTCTATGGACTTGTGGTAATGTCCTCAGAGTTTGCTATTTATTGATTTGTGTATTTTCACATGCCTTTAGTGGTGCTTGTGTTGAGTTGTGTTTGTCTTATGACAAGGATAAGTTGATGGTGGGGGTATAAGAAGGGATGTGTGTGTTGAATGGGAAAGGGGTTGAATGTATGCTTATGTTGCGAGGTTGGCGATGTTCCAGACGTATGTGAAGCTGCGTCATCCTTCCTGATTCCATGCATGAAGTGTTTATTTTGTATGGTGGGTGGTTTGATAAAGATGAATTGAATTCCTACTAGCATCTCGAGGCTAGATATTTCCAGGCACGTGCAATGTTGCGGTGTTCGCTTCTTCTTTGGATCGGAAAATGAGGGGATGTGTATCTTCTTGTTTTGCGAGGTTGGTTATTTTACAAGATTATGTGAAGCTACATCATCCTTACTGACTTTGCATTGATGATTGTTTTGGTTACTTCCTGAGCAAATCTTGGGTGATTTTCCCGCTTGTGTCACGTCCAGTAGGTAAGCAAGCAAGAGGGGGACATGTTGGTGGGGTTCTGTTTAAGATATTAGTGGGCTTGGGTTTATGAGATAAGTAAGACACGTGGTCAGGTTGTTTCTAGATCGTGGTGTTTAATTTTTCCATTTTCTTAGGGTAGGATATATGGTGAAGTAATTGTGGGAAGGCTCAAGGTTGCATCTTTATAGGTGGCTATCTTAATGTTTCGTACTTATCTTATGGGCTTGTTATTCTTATCTAAAGGAAAATTTTTTGGTGTATGCTTAGTCCTATAATGGGTCTTCTATTGGTGTCTGTGTGATGTGTGTTGATATTGAAGTTGTAGTGTATGTGTGTAAGTTGTAAACTTTTTATGAAAAATACAGTGTAGAACTCTAGGGGTGTTTGGATTCCGTGCCAAAGTTCTTGTGAGACAGGTGGTAATCTATCTTGGATGGGCTATTTGGTGGGATTATTTCCCTTATCGGCAGTGCAGGCTGGGTTAATGTCCTTTATGGGATTTTCTAGGAAAGCTCATGCAAGTTGTAAGTGTAGATTTTTGACTATTATTTGTTTCACCAGTTGTTATGTGTAAGTGCGATTAATCTATCTTTCCCTATGTCTACTAGGATCAGCAATTGGGATCGGTGAATGCAGTTTTGGCATGGATGAAGATGAGGGTACTCCATCTATGAGACTGTTAACAATGAGGGCTGAAGGGAACTGGCACGAAGTGAAGCCTAGACTCACGGTGGCTTAGCTCTAGGGAAATACTAGACTGCACAGTTGACGTGCCCGACTGGGTTTAAGATTTCAGTCAACTACGTACGAACGGAGTAAAGTATGTTGAGATATCGATAATTGGATTATCGGCCACAATTCCTGGCATACTTGCCTACTTTCATGTTGGTTTCCCTTTCATAATGGAACACTCATAGTGACATGGTGGTGGCTCGCTCACTAGCTTTGTGATGTGGTAGCAAGGTTTGCTACTTGTAACAATTCAACGTTCCTCAATGTAATCTACTAGGTTAAGGGAAGCGTTCTGTTGCTGTAACTATTTGTATCAATGTCTATCTTTGATTTTTCTACCCAAGATAGAGTAAGGGTTTATTAGTCCTTTTTAATTGACCCTTTATTCTGATTTATGTTGAAGTTACTATACTTGGTACTTGTCGTACCATTCATATCTTTATGATGCACTAATTTCCTAGACTATTATGTCACTTATAACTAAGTCTTTATGATAGGCTTTATAACTAGTATCTTATCGGGCGAGTATACGATAAGTTGTGTAAAGTTGTTTTATTGCTTGCATGCATAAGGTTTGATGTATTGAGGCGTACCTTCTCGCTGATAGGACTAGGGTAAACATTGTTGGTGTGAGTCACAAGGCGTACCTTCTCGCTGATAGGACTAGGGTAAACATTGTTGGTGTGAGTCACATACTTATTGTCTTCACAATTGTCTTTTCTGCCCCATTGTCTGTGCATTATCGTTGGAAATTTCCTCATCATTGTATGCAGTTTTCATGAAGGTGCAAAGGAAAATATCTTAGTTGGGGAACCTTAGCCTTTCCCAGGCATTATGAAAGCCAAGAAAGAAAAAAAATAATTTTGTCCTCACTGACGGTTCCACGGATGCGGGGAGTTCTTCCTGGCCAGCATAATGTCCAGAATTCGCGTGAGGCAATGAACTTGCTTGGTTTCCCTACAAAGCAAGGTCCTGGGGAGGTCCCCGGGAGCCAGCTCTAATGCCTAAATTAGTGTTCTATTTTATGGTTATTTTTATAAGAAGAAGTTCCATTACTTGTCCCTTTTGTCTGAATATTTATTTATAGTCGGGGTGTTGCGTGATCCTGTCTATTATGGTCCACGTTGCTCCCATCCTTACCAGGTCGTGGCCTTGAGGGGATAATCGTGGGTGCTGATTGTATTCTATATTGAGATGGGCTTCTTTGTGTACATCGTGGAGGATTCGCCTAGTTGGTTCGCTGGTCAGGAGGTGTTTTCCGCTGGCTTAAGCTTCGCATAATTTAATGAGATGTATATCAATAATGCTTGCAAACACTAAACCTCCACTAGAATTCTCAGTTTAGGGGCTTATGGTATATACCTAGTCCACGCAATACAATTCTGCTATAACCAGTTCGCTTCGAACAGGGAAGTGAGCCTAACCATGTCCGTTCATAAGCATTCATCCCCAGTACAAAGCAAAGAAAAACCACTACCACAACGTGTTTCACTGAGTCCATGATTGGGCTCGAGACGACCAAATAACATAGGCCACGATGACACAATCAAGAGACCTATAAGAAGGGAAGAGAAGCACAGACTCTGGGGTAAGTCTCTGAACACGACATACAATTGGTATATTTACTTAAATCTATGGGAGTCGTAGTTTCTCCCTAAGTATTTTCTCGGGGAGTTCCCTGCAGATGCTTGACAGATGAAGTATACCAGCTCGCCTTGTGGTTTGTCTCTATCAGGAAGGAACCCTGCATCACTAACCCTTTAGAATAAGTTTGGGAGTGATTGACTAATTGTATGATTACCTAGTGTTATGCGTAGTTCCAAGCTTTGAAGTTTTGTAGAGAGAATGGGTGATCACAGTAATAGACGCTCATAAATCTATCATTTCCCTTTCAAAAGTTTCCACCTATATCAAGAAGGATTGTGAACATGTCGGGGTCATCACATTTTCGAGGCATCATCTTTTTAAAAAGATTCGACAATTTTCTACTAACTTTTGTTTTTCCCACATTCTCAACATTTTAGTTCTCTTAGGGGTGTATATTTTTTAAAAAAACTTAGCATACCTAGGAATTTTTACAATAGCAACTAAGAAGAAAATATTCACCTCTCATATCTGGAAGACCTTGAAGATGTTCTTGTAGTTGTCCTTGCTATTAGTCTCCCTCAATGCCACTATAAATAGTGTTGGGGGTGACCTTCTCAATTTTGCGCTTAGTGACTATATGCGGAGGTGCTTCGGGGGTAGCATCTGGCTCTTGAACCATTAGCTCTTCCTCAAGTCTGTTTCCCACAACAACCTCATCTTCAGCCTTCTCCTCAGCTTCCTTTTCGACTTCCCTCACTTCTTCAAGTTTTTAATCAAGCCCAAGCACATTCTTTCCAATCCTCAAAATGATGGTGCTAACATTTTGTCTCGAATTCAATTCTGATTAAGAAGGAAATTAACCCAAATCCTTAGCTTCCAATCGGTTCACCAAGGATGCTATTTGGCTCACTTGGACCTCCAAGCTCTTAATTCTAGAAAAGGCTCAAGGTCCTATTCAATTTCTCTTCGAGTGCATGTGGAAAAAAATTATTACTCTTGATTACATTAGCCAATGCTTGCATAATTTATCACGCTCCAATTTGGTAACTCCTCCTTGATAGTTTGAAGTACATTCATCTCTTGGGTAAGTTTGTTGAGGCCCCTGATTATAGATTTGACAACATTAATAATTAGGGAGATCATCATGATCATCCCTCTATCTGAAGCTCAATGGTCCCTTCAACCAAGATTGTAAGTCTTGGAATACAAGCCATACTCCATCCACCTCATGCTATTCAATAAATATGTTTGACTTTAATATGTTTATCTACTTATAATAATGGAAAATAATATATAATATTTAGAAACTACTTGTTACACTATTCAAGAAACATGTTTGACCGTTAATATGTTTATCTATGCATAATAACGGCAAACAAAAATATGATATTTAGAAACTACTTGTTACGATAAATTCAAAGGTATTACAAACGATATTATTATAGCTCATATATCTTATTTTTATGAAATATTTTTGTATATAAATCAAACCAACTCAAATGTCAAACTTTAAGCCATCACCCTTAGCCCATTACATACCTATGCTGCCCAACTTTACTAATTTTACAGCCCAACAAAGACTAATTTCTAACCCTCCTTTCTATCATATCAGATCGAAACCTCCAGTGCTTCTTCCATCAAGCTATACATCCTCTCCTTATATCTTCTTAACATCCATTCAACCTCAATTCTGGTCTGATGAATCAATATCTCTGCCTTCTTTTCTTGTTTGGTAAAAATCATGTTGTTTCTTTCCATCCATAACTAATAACAAGCCGTCACTCCCAAAGATATCCTCCTATATCCCTTCTTCTTTGCCTACTGATACCATCCTTTATTCATCTATCTCAGACACACAAAGTTCTTCACCTTCAATTCTCTGAAAACATGAAACATATATTTACACTCAAAAAACAAGTGCTGTAATGATTCTTTCTCCTTTCAGCAAAGTTTACATGTTCCAGTATTTGTATCCAACACTCCAAACTCAATCAATCTATCCGCAGTGGCTAGCTTTCTATTCAAAAGTATCCAGAGAAAAAACCATGTTTAGGTAGCACATTTTTTTGCCTAATAATGACACCATTAGCAAGCACCTTATTACCCCCTTTCAACTGATTGTAAAATTTTGATGTGACAATCTTTCCATTTTTCCCTACACTGTTATCCAGATTAGAAACTGATTGATAAAGATTCACCAAAGTTTTTCCATGCACTGCTTTGATAATCATGTGCCTTACAATCCTCTAGCCTACCACCTTTCATGTAATAGGCTTGTAGCCATTGTATCCATAAAATATCTTTCTTTTTGTCAATATCCCATAATAGTTTACACATTGCTGCTTGATTCCATATAGTTGGATCTCTAATTCCAATTCCTCCAAATGTTTCCCTCTGCTGAGTGCTAACCAAGATGATGTTGTATAGCCTCTTTGATTTTCATCCCTTCCCTATGGGTAGCTAGTGCAGATTCTCACAATTCTACCACAAATGCTCTCAGGAAATTTCATAATACCCCCCCAATAGCCAGTGATACTTAGACAAACTGAATTGATAAGTTGTAACTTCCCTACATGAGATAGCTTCTTTTACCCCCAACTGCTTATCCTCTTTCTTATTCTTTCTAACAAAACCTCATAGTTCTATTTATCCCACTTTATTGGTGAGATAGGAAGCCCCAAGTATTTCATTGGGAATTCACACTTTTGATTTTCAGTAACTCAGCTAGTTCTTCTTGCAACCCCAGATCCGTATTTGAGAAGAAGATATTGGATTTATTGACATTGATTTCCAGCCCTGAAACTTTCTGAAAGTCCTTCAAAATTTTCTCCACAGTGACAAGTGATCAATGATTTGCAGCACCAGATATGAGGAGATCATCTGTAAACATCAACTAGTGAATCCCAGTCTTTCCACATCTTTGATGATAGTCCATCTATTTCTGGGTATATGCCCTAGTCAACAATCTTCTCAGATACTCCATAAAAACTACAAATTGCAGTGGAGACATAAGATCTCCATGCTTTACCCCTTTTCCAGCCTTAAAATCCACAGTATAGCTACCATTAACTACTAAATAGAAAAAGAAGAACTCAAGACATCTCTCAATCCATCCTATTATCAATTCAGGGAATTTCAACATTCTTAACCAATTCAACAAGAAACTCCATCCCACACTGTGAAAAGCCTTACTTATATCCAATTGTAAAACACAGCTAGGTTTCATAGTCACAGACTTATACCTTTGCAGCAATTCATGAGCTAGAAGCAAATTATGGGATATATGTTTACCCTTAATAAAGGCACTTTGATTAGTGCTGATTATTTCAAGCACTTCAATGCTCATTCTAGCACATAAGATTTTTGTGATCAATTTATAGACTACTGAACAGCAAGCAATAGGTCTAAAATCATATGATACATGTGGAAATTCTTTTTTTGGGATCAAGTATATGACTGCATTACTGAGGCTCTCTGGTATTTCCTCCCCTTCAAAAAAATTCAACACAGCTTTGGTTACTCCCTCACCAACCAGATGCCAGTTTTCCTAAAAGAAGTGACTAGTGTATCCATCTCTCCCTGGGCTCTTTGAGGAATGGATGCTTCTAAGAGCTTTCAATACCTCTTCAGATGTTACAGGTCTTACCAGTTCTACTTGATGATGTACTTCAAACCCTTTTCACATACTTCACCATCTCTCTATCTATGTTTCCAGTTTCAATATATTATTGCTCATAATTTTTTTAAATGCTAAACTAACTTATCCTCAATTTGCTCCTAAGTATTTATCATGAGATCCCCCACTTTCAAGTTAACAATGTTATTTCTATACTACTTTGTTTTAATGGCAGGATAGAACAACTTTGTTGGTCAGTCACTCTTATTCAACCATTCCATCTTCTATCTCTGCTGCACAAACATGTATCCTGCCTCCTGCTAAAGTTCAGCCAACTGTCTTGTCTCTTTCTCGGTTTTCTATTTTCCTATTCAGATATGGGGGTCAAACTTTGATTTAGAATAGTATAAAAAAAGCAAGTGTGCAGTTTGAAATGGTACGGAGGGAATATTTATTTCAACATACTCCCTATGGTCCCTTATTTTTGTCCCCTTCTGATGTGCTTGCTTCGATCCTTTACCTGTAAATATGGTCATGAAAGTGATTCCGGGAGAGCAAGTCCAATGATCAAGTCAGTCATCTCTTCAAGAAATGGAATTTCTCTATATTATCTCGCTTATCTTAGCTCATACAGAGCTTGTTGTATTTATAGGCTCATTCCCTTTGCAGTTTCCTATTCTTAGGAATTTGAGATCGTGGTCATGCCACTTCTACCACATTTCTTGGTCGTGGCCTTTGTGTTCGATGCGTGTCATTTTCGACGGCCCACGTTCTCTGCCATGACTTGTTATTGCTGTGTTCGCTGTGCCTACATGTTCTTTTTTTGTACCAAAGTTTGGCAAGATAATGTTAGGTTAGGCTTAGCGACTTTCAACCCTTTGAATGATAGGCCACACATACACCATAAGCCCTCCCTAGCCATGAAGATTACAAGAAACGAGCGATGATGATGTTTGTAGTCTGAGTGCGAAAGATGTTACTGTTGTACAGAATATTCATAATGAAGAAGCTACTTTCAGCCTTGCAAAGTGATGTAGTCTTAGTGGCTATAATTTTATCTTCGATCACTCTTCGAATTTAAATTTTTTAATCTTGAGCTCCTCATGCCAAGGCGGTGTTTTTGGTGATTTTTTTTTGAACTCCGATATTTGCTCCCCATTATTTGGTATTCCAGCCCAAAATTCCCTGACTTTTGTTATCGCTATGTCTAATAAATAGGGAATTTGAAATGAAGAATTTAATGTAGCCCTTAATTACTTTGTTGTCTTTTCATATATCGTTGTCGTCAAGATATAAGCGAAATGGTACTTTTCTTTTTGTTAGATACTAATCATTATTTTTCTTTCCTTTTTAACTGCTCCTTTTGTTGTACATATTTAAGGCTCCTTCTTCCTTCTCTTTTCAAGCTTCTCTTCTCCATTGTCCAGAGTTTGTCCTCCTGTACTTATTCCTAAATTTTCTGCGCATAATCCAACCTCAGCTCTTTCAAGAGTAAGTTCCCTTGTTTGAGTTATTTCTCATATATCTACTGTGTTCTTTTTCTCTGGTTCTGGTTGTTTGTGTGACTTGTTTTCGATCATCTTCTCCGGCCTATTTTTTGTAAATCCTTTTTGTAGTGGATTTGCTTCTATTGAATTTTAACTGAGATTATTACCTCCCCATTTAAGGATCTCCATGTCTTATTTTAATCACGGTAAGCCCACCGTAGAAGATACTGCTTCTGATGGGGATTCCAATTATGTTGCCAGATCCTCCATTGTTCACAGTATTTTGACCATCTCGTATGAAAATGACTTAAAGAACTTCTTTCCTTTTCTATCTGCTTATAAGCTTTGTTCACCTTCTAAATCTAAGTGCGTTCGCAACCCTTCTCTTGGCTATATATATCTTTCTATCTAGCATATTTGAACTTTGGTCTCTATTTTCCACTTTCCAAACATGTGATTGCACTACTTTGTTCATATAAGATTGCGTTGGCCCAATTTCATCCTAAGGGCATCGCTATTGTGATGTGTTTTCTTTGTGTGTGTGAAAATGTGAACATACCTTTCACAATTGACTTATTCCACAATTTCTACCACCTTAGAAAAGTGAAGAATACATGTGGACGAATTCACCCTATATCCTATGATTTCTATGGTAGAGCTTGTGAGTGGCTTCTCAAGTAACGTTGGCGATTGGCGTAGGAGATATTTTTTTTATCAAAGCCAAACAAATTCCTGAGTCTGATGTATCATGGAACTGCGGAGTTCCTAAATCTAAGCTTCCTAACTTGAGTGTTCGCTATACTAAGGAGATGCCAATCATGGCTATGCTTCTTGTACATACCTAACACATTTGCCAACATTTGCCATGTTGACTCTGACGTTGAAGGTATCTGGTTCGCCTATGTTATACTGTATTTTACTGTATATTTTATAGTGGGTTGTATCGCTATTTTTCTTTCTTGTGTGAGTTCAATTTTCCCTATATTTTTTCTTATATTGCCAGATATGGATCTCATGAAAGGTGACAATTATTCGTCAATCTTCAATGACGACAAAGTAAATATGGTTGTCGTTCAGACTGACCATGCTGGTGATGACAATGTCATGCCTTTGTTTTCGATCATCGCAGGCTCTAGGGACAAAGAGACTGATGGTGGGAAAACTAGAGCCATCGTCAAACTCTGAACCCGCAGAAAGAGAAGAAGAATAAGAGGGATCGGGGCAATGGTCACTCAGATCATTCTATTCCTCCTCTTAAAAAAGGGTGTGGCAACCAAACCAGTTTAGCAATTACAGAGAAAATTGAAGACTCTCTAGCCTAGGGGGTAATTTCTGTTATATTTTCCGGCATTTCACGACCCAACACATTAGCTGTGGTAAGGCTACAATTTTCCTTGAGTAACCTTTCTTATGTATTACTCTGTCGTTTATAACATAGTGAGTAAATTTGTTCCCTTTGTGGTACACTTGTAAGTTTGGTGAAGGCCTGAAGATTGCGACCGAGAGATTATCTAAGCATTCTCTCGATGATGACTCATTGGTGGAGAAATACAAATCTCTGGAGACTAAGTGTTTGCTATTGGAGAACTCATTGAAAGCTACAGAGGAAAAGGTGAGGGTTGTTGAGGAGAAGGTGAAAGCTTATGAAGAAGAGGTGAGCGCTGCTAGGGAGAGTACGAGGCTCGCAGGGGTTGAATCCTCTGAGCTTTGTTTTCAATTGGATGATATGCAAACCAATAGACCTGATTCCCTTAATATCCCCAAGTACTGGTGGATCGGCTATACAAGACAAAGTTCTTTTGTAATTTTTTTGAGGATATCTCCAAGGCTACTCGAATTGTTGGGTATTGCGAGGCCGTGAATAATGTACGGCAGTGATACCCTAGACGTGACTGCAAAAGTGTGCCCACTATGCTGAAGTGCATTAAAACTCTAGAAAGCAAGAGGGCCGACCTGAATCAAGCCTTCATTGATAAGATCGCTGACGGGGGTCATCCGTACTCATGCTTTCACATCTCGCTAGTCTCCCTAGTCTTCCGTCATTGGCTGAGCTGAAAGAGTGTGAGGTGGATTATTGTGAAGAACATTTATTTAAGCCCCACACTGATGTTGCAACCGTTGATCTAGATGCTAACGCGGGTGATGCAAGTACTGAAACTCCTCTCCTTCGAGCTAGCGATGGTGATTCCACTCAGCGACCTAAGGAAGATGTCTTTGCAATCGCTACTCCAGTTCCACCAAACCCTAACCCCAAATTTAGTTAATTTTTAGTATTTCTTCATATACATTGGGTTGTTGGGTTGTACTCTTAAAAAAATCTTTTAGTGTTTGTATTCGCTATTCGCACGGCTTTATTTATAAGAGTTGATATGTTTGTTGTCACGCATTTTCTAATAAGCCTTACTCTTGTGCAGGGTTTCAACATTTTGATTGATAGTAACTTTAAAAAAAAACTTTGATTTTATGGGATATAATGACCCTCTCTTTGAACCCATCAGCTTGTTTCGTGATACTCAATCGTTTACTGTAGAATAAGCAATGACTATTTCCTCTGACCTTTTTACACGGCTGGAGTCACTTCCCCTATGTATTAGGTGGAAACTTCATTTTTCTTCTGTCCCTCCATCTTCATCTGCAAGTTACCCTTGTAGCAAGCGTATTCCTAATGGATACAATGTTGAATCACTTGGGAAGGACATTGTTGTGAGTTAGCTGACCTTGAGTTTGTTGGCGCACATATCCAATCAGTTAGCCTTCCTGTTCGTGTTCAAGAGTGGGCTCTCTGTTTGGGCATCCATTTGAAGTATATGATCTTGGGTATTGATGATCTTGAAAATAAATGGGGTACGGTCGTGAAGGAAACTCATGATGCTTTGTGAGTTCTGCACAAGATCCTAAGCAAACTAAATGACCCATTTATCTTCAGCAACCGAACCTTGCGAAGATACTCCGAAAACAAATAGAGGCTAGGGAGTGTATTGTGAGCAAGACTAGCAAAGCCCATCAAAAGATGTTTATTATTGATAAGAAATGTGGCTGTATTGATGACCTACTTGAAAATCTTAAGAAGAAACAAGTTGAAAATGACCACCTCTCGTCCTCTGTTGTTGGATGACAAAAAAATTTCCATGAACACACAGCTACGAGAAGAAAAGAAAATGAAGATCTTCATGTTGAATGTAATCATCTGGATTTGTATGTTCATCAGTTGGAGAAAGCTTGCACTGACAACAAGAATCAACCTCAAGTTCCCCCTTTGCCATCACACCGTACCTCAAGCCATGGTGATTTAACTGTTGGTAGAGGGGATTGAAGGGATTAGATTATCAGACGTTGTCTGATCTCATATTCCTTGTCTTGAAGAGGAAGTTCAGAATTTAAGGATGAGGATAGAACAGTACGAGGAAATGGTGAATGTTATAAGTATGCAGTTGGATGCGAAGATTTTGGTCTTATAACTAATTTCAAGGCTTATTATACCAAAAATCTTGATCGTATGGGACGAAGAGGTATGACCCATCACCCTGTATACTTATATGTGCAATGGAAATATGATCACTTAGTGAGGAGCATGAGGCAGAGGAAAGTCATCACCGAGTTGAGCAATGTCCATACGCTGGTGAACGATCTTCTAGTGAAACCAAGCGCCCTTCTTACGAGGCTGAACTTAATCATCGTCGTGATGGTTCTTCTACTTCTGGACCATCACGCCCTTTAAGACGTAGATATTGTATCTTCTTTGTTGCTATAGATGATATGATCGTCTATATTTTTGTTGTCGTTGGGGTTTATGACTCGTCTTGTACTAATAATGCTTTTGTCCTATTTGTTTTGCTGCCACGTTTATCAATCTTTTGCGATCCTGCACTTTGTAGGCGTATATGCCTAAATATATTTTTTACTTTATCAATGTTGCAAAGTTTCAAGATCTATTGCATGCAATTTGTTTAATTCACAAAGCTGCAAGATCGAAAGCTTGTCGGCATCGTTAAGTGAGCAAAATCTATTGCTTGCATTTGTTTGATTTGCGAGTTGCAAAATCTATAGTTTTCAAGCTTCACCATTTGTGCAAGATCTATGGCTTGCAATTTTTATGATTCAAGAAACCGAAAAATCCAAAGCTTTCCAACATCAATATTTGAGCAATATCTATAGCTTGCACTTGTTTGATTCCCGAAGTTGAAAGATCTAAACCTTGCAAGCATCGCCAATTTTGCAAGATCTATAGCTTGCGGTTGTTTGACTTGTAAGATCTCTAGCTTGCGGTTGTTTGACTTGCAAGATCTAAAGCTTGCGAATGTTGACGAGAATGCTGGATCTATAGCCCACTGTTAAATTTTGTTTGTCAAGTCTTAGTAATAATAGGAAGAATAGGAAGCGGTATTCATGGTCCAGCAAAGTGGGTTTTATATTAAATATTTACGATGGCAATGATATCACGGTGAAATATTGATACTAAAGGAAAACAAGGATTATATCCTTGTGTCTATACAGGTAGTCGCTCGCTATTTTACTTTTAGACATAAAACCTCCCTAAGTTAGTCACATGCCACGTGTTCGGGACTGTTGTGCCATCTATTCTTTCTAACTCATAAATGTGGGACTTATGAGCCTTCATAACTTTGTATGGTCCTTCCCACTTTGGACATAGTTTTCCTCGCTCTTCAACTAGGCTAGCATTATTTTCCCTCAGCACCAGATCACCAATCTAAAATCACCTTTCCTTCACTTCTGATTGTAAGAACTTGCCACTCTTTCCTTGTGTTTAGCTTCCGTGATACATACCAAGTTTCTTTGCTCCTCTATTTTGTCTAGCTCCAGCTTCAGCACATCTGGATTGTCCATCTTCTCATAATTGCTTATCCTGAGACTTGAATTTCCAATTTCTACGGGTATGGCTGCTTTGTAACTGTACACCAAAGTGTATGGCGTCTTCCCTATTGGCTGTCGGATGGTTGTTCAATCCAACCATAGCATGTTTGGTAGCCAATCCACCCATCCTGTTTGATTTCCTTCCAATCGCTTCTGTATCCCCTGAATTATGGTTATGTTTGTCATTTCCACTTAGCCATTAGCTTGAGGATGTGTCATGGAGGTAAACTTCTAATTAATCCCGAGCTTCGAACAACGGTCGGTAAATGCCACACTTTTGAATTGTGTGTCGTTATCCATGACAAAGGTCTGCGGCACTCCGAAGTGGCACATGATGTTTTTCCATACAAATTTCATAGTGGCTTCGGCTACGACCCATCCTAATGGCTTAGCTTCAACCCACTTTGTGAAGTAATCGACTGCAACAATAAGGAACTTAGCATTGTTTTCTCCTCTTGACAATGGTCCCACTAAGTCCATCCTCTACTTGTCGAATGGCCAGGCTCTGTAGATTCCTGTCAAAGTTGATTGCGGCGTATGCGACAACGAAGCATTAATTTGGAAGCTCCTACACTTGAGAACGAAGTTGTGTGCATCATTGAACATAGTCGGCTAGTAGTACCCTGCTCTGTAGTTATCGTTCTGGCTCCCTAGTGTGTTCTACATAAGCTTTCATGAACCTCTTTTAAGATCTCAGTGCCTTTGTTAGCCCTACACATTTTATCCATGGGGACAAGAACCCTTTTTGTACAACGTCCCATCTTCGTAGGCGTAATTAGAGGAATGTAATTTCAGCTTTCTAGCCTCCACCTTAGCTTCTAGCAACGTCCCTTTTGCAAAGATATCCTTCATTTTCTTGTACCGTTAGCACCGCCGTTGATATGGTGCTTTTAACTGGGACAACCTCCATGATGACATCCCCATGTTGAGTGAAGGAATCAAACCCTATAGTTGCAAGCTTGCTTAATGCGTCTACCTGTGTGTTTTCGCATCGCAGGACGTGTTTTATGTCAAAATATTCAAGCTGGGGTATGAGCTGTCGCACCTTCACCAAATATTTCATCAACTAGGCTTCTCGTACCTCTTTTAAGATCTCAGTGCCTTTGTTAGCCCTACACATTTTATCCATGGGGACAAGAACCCTTTTTGTACAACGTCCCACGTTCGTAGGCGTAATTAGAGGAATGCAATTTCAGCTTTCTAGCATCCACCTTAGCTTCTAGCAACGTCCCTTTTGCAAAGATATCCTTCATTTTCTTGTACCGTTAGCACCGCCGTTGATATGGTGCTTTTAACTGGGACAACCTCCATGATGACATCCCCATGTTGAGTGAAGGAATCAAACCCTATAGTTGCAAGCTTGCTTAATGCGTCTACCTGTGTGTTTTCGCATTGCAGGACGTGTTTTATGTCAAAATATTCAAGCTGGGGTATGAGCTGTCGCACCTTCACCAAATATTTCATCAACTAGGCTTCTCGTACCTCATAGGCACCTCACACTTGCTGGACTACAATTAGAGAATCACTGGATACCCGGACACTTCTTACTCCCATTCTGATCGTGAGATCTAATCGACAAATTAGAGCTTCGTATTATACTCCATTGTTGGTCAGCAAGAAGTCAAATCGTAATGAGTGTTTGTGCTCGCCCCCATTTGGGTCCACTAAAAGAAACCCTGCTCTGCATCCTTCCTTGTTTAATGCGCCAACAATGAACAACGTCCAACCCATTTGTTCCCATTTTGTCTTACCTTTGTCAATTACAAAGCTCTGATAGATTGTTGCTTTCTGTGCTTCTTCACTTGACATTTCTACAATGAATTCTGCCAATGCTTGAGCTTTGGTTGTTGTTCAATGTTAAAATTGTATTTCAAATTGACCTAGTTCCAGAGCCCATTTTTCCAATCTGCCTGAATACTCTGGTTTAGAGAGGATGTTATTGATGAGAAACCCTGTGTAAACTACTGTGTTTCGGAGATGAAAGCAAGTTCTCAATTTTTTCACCAAATAGACCAAAGCCAAGGTTAGCTTTTCTACAAGAATGTAAGATGTCTCCGCCTTTTGCAGGATTCTACTGATGTAATAAACCAAAACCTGTCTTTGCCTTTCCAAGCGAACTAACATAGAACTGACATCGTTTTGGGAAACTGCTAAATACAAGTACAATGTTTCTCCCAATACGGGCGACTTCATCGTTAGCAACGTTAAAAGCTGGTCCTTTAACCCCTCATATGCTCACTGACAGTCGTTGCTCCAACTAAATTTTCTTGCTTTTCTTAGCACATCAAAGAGTGAAAAGTAATTTTCTGCAGCCTTTGATACGAAACGATTGAGCGCTGCCAATGATCCCATTAAGATTTGTACTTCTTTAACTGTTCATGGTTGGGGAAGATTCACTATGGCTTGTATCTTATCTGGGTTAGCCTCTATACCCTTTGAGGAAACCTTGTACCCCAAGAACTTTCCAGCCCCCACTCCAATTGCACACTTTTTAGGGTTGAGTTTCATCCATATGTTCTTTAAAGTGTCCAACATTTCTTTCAAGTCTTCAGCGAAGTTTCGTACCTTCTTACTCTTGATCACCATATCGTCAATATACGCTTCAACATTTCTCCCTATTTGATTTTTGAACGCCTTGTTAATCACCCTCCGGTACGTTGCTCCCACATTCTTAAGCCCAAAAGGCATCTTCACATAACAAAACATTCTAAAGCTCGTTATGAAGGTTGTTTTCTCTTCATCTTTTTTTTTTATTATTTTAAACCATCCATGGATGGGGGGAAATATATTAGGCTCCCCAAACCATAATAGATTGCCAACAAAGGCATGAGAAGAGAATAAGTTTTACAAGAAGGTCATCTATAAGTTGATCTAAGAGCCTGAAGAGCTCTTGTAGCAATATGGAACTTGCTACCAAAAGCTAAAGGTACACCTGAAATGTTCTAATATTTCTATCCATATCCTATCATTCCTTTAGACGGAGATAACACGAACTGATCGGGGAATCGAAAGGCGAGACCCCAGTTTGTCAATGTAAAACTGTCAGCTAAGGAAGTGAAGAAGGCAAACAAACCAGCCTTGATTGTTGTATCATCGGCACGTCTCAATCGAGAGACCTTATTATGCTGCACCAACCTCGAGCCTGCAAATGAGAGAAAGCAAAGCAGCAGTATCTTTTCGAGTGGATAGGATTCCAGAGATGAAGACCAAAGCAACATTCAAAATCAGAGTGTGTGGGAAAATAAACAGTTTCGGTCAGAAATTCTCTAATCAGACAACAACCACTTTTGGGAGAATAATCAGACATAGTCAAGAAATTTGGGAACCAATTCTGATTCCAGGTAGGCTTATATTATCAAGGAAAAGGAGACCTCTAAGAAAAGCAGGAGCATTATCCATAGTTAGGTCTCCCTGTAGGTTATTTTCCAAAGCATGTTTAGCCAAAAAATCAGCTGCAGTGTTTGCTTGCCTAGGAGTGTGTTGGATCGGGTGATTTAAATGCTTAGAGTGGAGAAAGCTACAAATTGAGTAGACTCTCCACTGACACTTCAGCGGGTTCTGAATCCCAATTACTGCTAGTAAACAATCAGACTCAATAACACATAGATTCAGATCCAATTCAGAGCATAAATCATATCCACACTGAATGGAGTGCAGTTCTGCATGTAATGAAGAAGGAGATTGAAAAATGTGCATTCTCATTTTAATCACTGCCCCTTTCCAATCCCTAACAATGACAGCAGAAGACGAAAGGCCACTAGGTTGCCATGTAGCATCTGTGTTGATCTTGTACCCAATTTGTGGTCTACTCCAACTTACCATTGTAACTTGTTTTTTCTGTTTTGGGTGGATTTTGGGTATGATTCTCTGTTGGACCAAATGTCTATGTTTATCTATATTACCTTTCAATTTATGAGCTGAAAAGGTGAGGAAAATCAGTTGTTTAACCTCCTTTAAACAATGATCCTCTGAGAAAGTTATGTTTTCGAAAAGGATTTTGTTTCTAATTTTCCAGAGAGTCCATGTAGTGATTAAGAGTGCAGCAGTAATCAAGTTAGAACAAATCTTAGAGTCAGGCTTAAAGGATAGGTAGGAATCTACTCTACTTTTCAGATTGCCAAAACTAGTATGTGGAAAATGTATGAGATTATTTACTCTGAACCATACAGATAAAGCTGAAGGACAAGAGTTGAAAAAATGGTCCAGAGTGTCAGAGTTTTTTTTACAAAGAGGACATATAGATGCTATTGAAATACCAAATCTGCACAGCACATTATCGAAAGGCGGGATGTTATTTAAAGCTCTCCACATTAAAACTGACCACTTTTTTTGAACGAAAGGAGACCAAACCTTGGATTAGTATTTGGTGATATCCTTTGTATGCATCCAAGAAAGCTAAGACTTCGTGTCCTGAGATTTCTTCTACCAGTTGATCAATCTTTGGAAGAGGATAGGAATCCTTTGGACGTGTTTTTTTCAAGTTCGTGAAGTCAATGCACATTCTCCAAGCACTGTCTGGCTTCTTCACCATGACTGAGTTCACTAACCACGTTGGGTATATAACTTCCCTTATTATACCGGCTTGTAACAGTGATGTAACCTCTTCTTTGATCGCTTTCAGTTTATCGCTGGAAAAGCGACGCTATTTCTGCTTAACCAGTTTAGCTGAGCTACTGACATTCAGTGAATAGGTAGCAATGTCTGGCCTTACCCATCCCATGTTCTGTACATCCTATGTGAACGTATCCATGTAGCCTTGCAAGATTTGGATTACCTTTGCCTTTTCTTCAGTTGAAAGATGTTTTCCAATCTTTACGCATCTGGAGTCATTTTCGGCGTCTAGGTTTACTAACTTTGTTTCTTCACCTAGGTCAACTGGTTCATCAGAATGTTCTAGTAAGCCTCCTCTTGAAATAGTGTTAACCATCTTTGTTGTTTCTCCTATCTTTCCTACCTTCATTGCTATAACCATGCATTGGCTGGCTGCTTGCTAGTTTCCCCTAATTGTTTCTACTCCAGCTGGGGTTGGGAATTTCATTAACAAGTGATAAGGGGACCGGATTGCCTTAGCTCTGTTCATCCACGGTCTTCCAATTCTAGCAATAAATTTACTTGGGGCATCCATAACCACGAAGTCGCACATGATTGTGCAATTTTTCCCACTTTCCCCGATCATAGTGGGAAACTGTATATTTCCCAGAGGCATTTCTACTTGCTCTGTGAATCCAACTAGCGATGATGTATATCTTTTTAAATCTGTTCTCTTGAAGCCCAACATGCCGAAGAAATCGACAAATAGTATCTCAACCGCACAACCATCATCTACAAAAACTCTGTGGACAGTTGCATTTCCAATTTTTGCTATGATGACCATTGGATCATTGTGCAGCAAGGTGTTGGATACTGCATCCTCTTCGCTGAAGTTCATTGCTTCGTTTGGGCGGAACCTTTTATCAACTGGTTCTTGTGGAGGGGAGTACCTTGCCATGGCCTTCCACGCATTGTTAGACAGCAAATATGTGGAACCGTGTATAGAGAAGATAATTGTCTCTAGTGCTTCGCTATCCACGTTGTCGTTATATTCTACAGCTGCCGTCATTTTTTTATTCTTAGTCGTTGTCGCTGCAGTACCTTGGTTTTGTGGAGATGGGTTCGGTGTCTTTCTTGCGTCCCCATACTAACTTGTTGCTTCTTGTCTGTACTGGCCCAAGTTGCCATTCCTCATATTCTCTTCAATCTGTCTCCTTATGTATCTACAATACTGTATGGCATAGCCATGATCTTTGTGAAAGGCACAATAAAACTCTCGTGATATTTTTCTGACGGTGCTATCATTGGTGCTAGTTCTCAGAAAAGATCCTTATTCACTAGCCACATTTCTTTCCTTGTCTTCGTCAGAGGTGTATCTTGAAATGGCGAACCATGTGAACCTGATTTTCCTCTTCAGAAAGTGGTGTTTACTTTTCCTTTTTTAGGCCAAGTTTTTTGTGAATCATCCATTGTTCACTTTTCACCCCACTCCTTCTCTATCTTCTCATTGTTCGCACATGCCATTCAATCATTTTTTGCAATTCCCTTGGGTTTTCTGGCATATTCTTTGCCAATTCCTTATAAAACTCTTTGAATCTCATGCCCCACATAAAAGCACCTAATGATGACTGAAACAAAAAATCTCGAACTTGTAGGATCTCCGTAACGAATCGGCTATGGTACTCTGCGAGGCTTTCACCACTTCGCTGTGCGATATTGTTGAGATCCGCAATCGCTCTAGTGAACTTCTCATTTTGGTAGAAACATCCCAAAAATAAATCTAACAGTTGTGCCCAAGACTTGATACTTTCGTTTGAAAGGTCTTCTTACCACGTAATCGCGGTTCTTGATAGAAAGATGGGAAATGCTTTGCAAAGTAGTTCTTTGTCTGCATCTCAGAATCTCATGATGTTTCTATATGAATGTAAGAACTCTTTTGGATCTGTGGTACCATCATAGACTTTAAAGTGTAGATGAAGCTTGAAATCTTTAGGCATCTGGAAGTCTCGTAAATGTGGTGCGAGAGGCGACTTATCTGTGTCATCCTCTGCTACAATGTCACGCAACTCTTCTTCATAGCAGATACATTCACGTTCTTGATTTTCCCTTTTCTCTGGCCTTAGGGGTTTTTGCCTTAGAGTCTTCAAGAATTGATCGTACAGATCCTCCAAATTTTCTTCTAAGAATGTTGTGAACGCCCACTTTTCCTTATCACAGTTTAGAGATTCATCCTCCTCTTCTTCCTCCTCGGTTTCTTCTTTACTAAATCATTTCTCTTGACTAGGTTTGTGATGCTGTTGGTGGTGTGTTCCTTCATTTTAACCCCGCATTTGTTCTTGTGACTAATGGTTGTGGCTTTTTGCCCTCCTAGTGAACGTTATGGCTTACCTGAGCAGCCTAATAATGAAAGGGAAAAAATTCTGGTCTCCACAGACAGTGCCAAATGATGTGGTAGTCTGTCCATGTAGCCTCTTCTTGGTTCACTTGCTTCATTCCTTTACCTGCAAATATGGTCCCGGAAGTGATTCTGGGAGAGCAACTCTAGCAATCAAGTCAGTCCTCTCTTCAAGAAATGGAATTTCTCTATATTATCTCGCTTACCTAGTAACTACAGAGCTTGTTGTATTTATAGGCTCATTCCCTTTGCAGTTACTTGTTCTTAGGAATTTGAGATCATGGTACTTCCACTCTTACCACGTTCCTCAGTGGTGGCCTTTGTGTTCGTTATGTGTCCCATTTTTGATGGCCCACTTTCTCTGCCATGACTCGTGATTCCTGTGTTCGATGCGCCTAACTGTTCGTTGTTTTGGACCAAAGCTTGGAAGGATTATGTTGGGCTAGGCTTAGCGACTCAGCCCTTTGATTGCTAGGCCACACATACACCACCCTTTGACTACAATTTTTTTTCATGACATGATTGGCCATCGATAACTTTTGTTATATACATTAACAGACATGATATAAGATGTCTTTCGATTCTCTTTAACGTGTAGTTTTTAAAAAGTATTTTATAGTTCATTATCTTATGCAACAGAAATTATTGATGGTCAAACGTGCCCTAAAAAATGTCAAAAAAGTGAGGCATAAACAAGGGACCAGAGGAGTATATAATACACAAAGTCTTGTTTTAGGCAATTTAAACATTAGGTCAGGGTTTATTGTACAATTATAAGAACTTTCATTTGGGATGGGGTTTTTTATAAAATATGCTGATAAATTTAGGGACCTATTGTGAAATTATCAAATATTATATACTCCCTCTGTCCCATAATTAATGGCACAATTACTTTTTGCAAGTAAAATTCTAAAAAATTTTACCCTAAATAAAAATTAATATATACATAATAAAAATATCATGTGGGATCTTGTTACATTCATCTTAATGTCTATTTTCTATTTATATATTTTATATGCATAATTATTATATGTAGTTAGAGATATTAACAGTCAAACATAATCATTGAAGACTGTGAAAAATAAATTGTGCCATTAAATATGGGACATAGGAGTATATTACAAAATTTTCAGAATTTTCATTTCCATTTTTTTCAACCGATCGGAAACCGCCTCCGCCGACCAGTAACCACCACCGGCTGATGGTTATTGCCAAATTTCCATTGGATTTCTGCCATTTTTCCTCCTCCTTCGATCGCTCACCCAGCAGATTCACGACGAAATTCATCGAATCTGACCTCGTGATTCCCCCGCAGCGGTGATGCTCCAGCGGCAATGTTCTAGGGTTTCAACTCTATGCCACCGTTGCTTGTTGTGCAGAGGATCCTACACGATTCTCCAGCCTCCTCCTTTGTGATTCCCACGCAGCGGTGATGCAGTGATTCTAAGGTTTCAACTCTCCGCCAAATCGAAAGCGTCGACTCGAATTGAATCGGAAGATTCAACTCTCAATGCGCTGTTAATTATTGAGCCTCAACTCTAACTGGAAGCTTCGAGGCTCATCAATGGTACCGCTTCCGAGGATTGACAACGGTGAAGGAGTGCAACGTCGACAATGGAAGAAGGAAGCAGACGTCGGTGATGAAGCCATGTGAGATGCACGTGCTGGAAGGTAGAAGACGATGCTCGTGGTTTCACGCACGACTTGAAGCAGCAGCGAACGGTGGCGATGACGACAACGGCAGAAGGTGACGACTGAGCTTCTACTTGTGAGAGGTGAGGTTTAATTTTTTTGTTTTGTTTTTTTTCAAAGAGATAAACTGATATTTAATCTTATTTGACCGAGTATGTAATCAATAAAGGTTCTCTGGTCTAGTGGTTAGAACTTTGTGTTTGAGGTTAGGGGGTCATGGATTTGAATCCCACTAGTTCATTTATTTAGAAGAATTTATGTTCTTGTGGTACATATTAAGGTTTAATATTATTTTAGTGAGTGTATGTTCAGTAATGTGTCTCTGGTGCTGTGGTTATTACCCTAGAATTTGAGGTTAGCAACCTGAATTCAAATCCCACTAGGACTTTTTCTTTTTGAAAAGTCCAAGAATTTTTATTCTTGAGGTAGTGCAATTTTTTTGTTGATGTTTGTAGCTTTTTTTCTCTCGTGTTGGTGTTTTTCATTATTCTGGTGATAAATATAGTAGTTGATATGAGTTGATGTTTTGTAGGTTTTTTTTTGGTGATATGGATTGATATTGGTAGTTTTTAAAATTTTGTCATGTTGATCTTTTTCATTTTTTAGCTAAGGTTTTGGTAATAAAAGTTGATGTTTATAGTGTCTTTTTTTCTTCTGTTGATTTTTTTCATTTTTCGGATGAGATTCAGATGTAAGGAATTGATGCTTGTAGCTTTTGGTGATATAGGTTGATATTTGTAGTTTTTTTTATAAAAACAAATTGTTGATATTTTATGATTTTTAGAGTGAAGGATTTATACTCTAGAGGTACCGTGGCTTTTTTGTTGATATTTTTAGTTTTTCCTCTCATTTTGATATTTTTTCATTTTTGGGTGAGTTTTAGCTGATATGAGTTGATGTTTTTTAAATTTTTTTGAGTTATATTGGTTGATATTTTAAGCTTTTTTATCTCATGTTGATGTTTTTCATTTTATAGGTGAGTTTTAGGTGATAGGAGTTCATGTTTTTTAGTGTTTTTTCTTTATGTTGACGTTTTTCATTTTTCGGGTGAAGTTTAAATGATAGGAATTGATGTTTTTAGCTTTTGGATGATATAATTGATGTTTGTAGTTTTAAAAAAAATTGATGATTTAAGCTTTGTTGATATTTTTATGATTTTTGGTTGATATTTTGATGATTTTCAGTTGATTTTTTGTTAGTTTTAGTCAGTGATTTTTGAATTTTTTGTTTATTTTTATTTAATTTTTTATATATTTTTTGCTGCAATTTTTTGTTGATGTTTTATAATTTTTCATTGATGTTCTACAATTTTTTGCTGATGTTTATAATTTTCAGTTCGTTGATCATATTGATTTTTTTTTTGCATTTTTAAACATTTTTTTTAAAAAAATGAATTTTTTTGTAGATGGCGGAAAAACGATGGGAAAAAATTGGATAAAAATACTCCTGAAAAAATATTAGCAATAGGTCCCTATAAAATAATTCGAGATTGGTCCATGTATAATTATTAGAGATAGGTCCCTTGAAGCTAGAAGATAGTTTGAATTGCATAAAGGTCTTTGCCTAAAGTTTAGGTTGGCTCACAAGAGATCATTAAATTAGAAGAAATTAAGATAAAATTTTTGGGTTGCATGAACCGGGTTATAAATTTTATAACTACTACATGTTGCATACTAAATTTTTAATGTTGCAACTAAGACCTTTTATCTTTTATTATTCGAATTAAACCCCGTCTTTCCATAAGCATATGGAAAGACCGTCTTTCCCAAGACTTTGTCCAAAATTAAATCATTTTAATTCCAAAAAAGCAATCGTGTCATCTTTATTCGATGGGGATAGTATAAAATATGATCAAGTTGATTGTCCAGCATATAAAATATGATCAACTATTAATCAAGTTGGTTGTCCAGCACAGTATAAAATATGATTGAATTTCAATAACTTTCAGTTAAGCTGGTTGTCCAACCCACAGCGGTTATTTTTTTAGTGCAACTGAAAAGTAGATTTCAGAATATTCACACACTCAAGAAATCTCTCCCTGAGAAGTAGTCTCATAGCTGAGAATCGTTTTGCTTTGCTGAGTGATCTTGGGAACGACCATATCTTAGATCAAGAAGTGGAAGAGCCACAGGTACAGGTTAGTTCTACACAGGTAATAGATCATGCTTTGAATATCAACCTTAACACGGAGAAATCTAGAAAAATGACTATTCAATAGGGTAAACTCGATGAACCTTGGATCATCATCAAATGAAAATCCTCCAGTCTTGATGTCTAAGAAAACCAGTAATTTTAAATGGCTAGTCTGGAATCTGAGAGGTATTGACACTTCACTGGATAGACTGAAAAAGCTTATCAAAATTTACTCCATATCACTCTTATGTATCATAGATACCAAACATGATGCTAACCAAGGTGATACATTTAGGATTAAACTGAATTTTCAGTCCCACCACTGCTCTACTATTAGCAACATTCGGCTTTTCTGGAATTCAGACATTCATGTAGATATTATCTCTGATTCTGACAAATTCATCATTCTAATATCAATACTTTAGCTTTTCAGAAAGAAATGTCTGTTGTTTTCCTGCATGCCTCTACATCTGTTGCCACTAGGAAAACTTTATTGCATGTTTTGAAACCTGATTTGAATGCTAATAACCTATTCATATGGTAATTTAATGACTTGACATATATTTCTAAATATAAAGGCCCTAACTCACCAAATAGGTCCAGCATTAGGCATTTCTCTGACTTCATCAATAGGAATCAGCTGCGAGAAATCTTCACAGTAGGTAATACCTTCACCTGGTCCAATCTTAGGAGAACACCCACCTTAGAAAGACTAGATAGGACCTTGGGCTATGATGAGTGGTTTTTAAATTTTCCCTAATTGCTCCATACACACTCTAAAGAAACACACTTCTGATCACAGTCCCTTAGAGTTGACCATTGGAAGTAACATTGAATCGTACCCTAAGCCATTTAGATTCTTAAATATGTGGCTAACCAGACCAGACCTCAATAGCATCATTAAAAATGACTAGGAAAAACCTCTCAATGAAACTGGTATGATAGGCCTCTTTAGTAAGCTTAAAAACCTTAAGATAATACTCAAAACATAGAACAGAGAGGTTTTTGGTGATATAAATGCTTATATTAAGCATGCAGAGGAAGAGGTACTTCAACAGGAACATTTATATGAAAACTACTCTACTACTGATCTTATTGAGCTGAAAAGGAAACAAGCCATCCTTACAAAGGCTCTTCATGATGAAAATCTTGTCTGGAAACATAAGGCTAACATCAAATGGTTTCAAAATGGGGATTAAAATACAAAGTATTTTCATGCTTCAGTAAAAGAGAGAAGATCTAAATAGATATTCTCGAAGATTAAATCTTCTGATGGCTCCTGGTTAGACAAACCAGTGGAGATTGAAGAAGAAGCTATCAGCTTCTTCTCTAACCTACTAACAGAAGAGCTTGACCCCTCCTCTTACATCTTTAGGAATCACTTCCTTAACCATATCCCCCCATGCATCACTGAGACTGATAATCTTAGGCTCATGAAAGACCCAGACCTTGAAGAAGTTAAATATGTAGTTTTTTCTCTCAATCTAAATGGTTCACATGTACCTAGTGAATTCACTGTTTCTTTCTTTAGGGAATACTGGGATAATAGGCTCGGATATTTTGAATGTTGTACTGCAATTCATGAAAGGTAATAGGATCCCCCCAGGTATTTCCAGTACCTGGATTGTCCTAATGCCTAAAATGGATATTCCCATCTCCTTTGTTGATTATAGACCTATCAGCTTGTCTAATTTCATTAATAAATTTTTTTCTGAACTTATTAATGAAAGACTTCTAACTCTATTTCCTAGCACTATCTCTGAAAACCAGTCTGAATGCATGAAGGAAAGAGAGTTAGCTAACAATGTTATCTATTTCCAAGAAATGACCAGGTTTCTTAACACAAAGCAAACTAATCCTAACTGCATAATCAAGCTAGACCTAGCTAAAGCATTTGACAGGGTTAACTGGAATATCCTAGCCTCTATTATGCAAAAGTTTAGCTTTCACTCTGATTTCATCCAGATTATCAGTAACAATCTGTCATCTGCTTTCTTTTCTATCCTTATTAATGGCAGACTTGCATGTTTTTTTCCAGGCTACTAGGGGTATTAAGCAAGGAGATCCACTATCTCCCTGCTTATTCAATATTTTCTCTGAAGCTTTCACAAGAAGCCTAAAATTTATCTTTTCTAATGAAAAATTACCTTACTTCAGTTTGCCTTATGGAGCTTATCAGGTGTCTCACTTAACATATGCAGATGACAGGTTATTAGAACACTAATAAGAAAGTTGAACAAATTCTTTTGGGGTGAAAAAGAAACAGGAGGGGAAAAGTGTTGGAAAAGTTGGGAGAAACTATGATGCCCTAGATTATGGACTAGGTTTTAGAGATCTTAAAAAGACTATCAACGCCTATTCTCTTAAATTGTGGTGGAAATGTCAAGTTGGTAAAACCCTATGGTCCCAGCTTATTTGGTCTATTCCACAATCTAAGAGGACTTCACACAACTGGAAAAGAATCATGTCAGTTAATCTTTTGGCTGAAGCCTCCTCTAGATTCATTCATGGCTCGGGCACATCAAATGCTTTCACTGCTAATTGGACAGGGTTTGGAGCACTTCAAGACTTCTGTAAGAACCAGAACACCAGGTTGGACACATCCGTCTCCATTGCTAAATTCATTGAACAAAAAGATCTGTTTATAGGCCTTCTACTCTTCCTACCTACTAACATTCTCCTTTTTTTACAGGGTGCAAAGATTGACATGAATAGGAAAGATAAACTGATTTGGACTCCAACTCAAAATGGGAACTTCTCACTGGAATCAGCCTATGATTTAGTGGATGATAACAGAACAAAACTGAGATCTCTCAAGCAGGTTTGACACTTAAAAATCCCTAAAAATATCTCTGTTTTCACGTGGAAACTCACTAATGCAATCTTACCTTTTGATGATATCATTATATTCTCCAATGTTGCCCTTGCATTTAAATGCTCGTGGTGCTGCTGTTCGGACTCTATATGGGAATAGACTGTCTTTCTTCTGGTCATCCAATGGTCTTACCAAAACCTATACTAAACTCATTAGACTGATTCCATCATATGTATGCTGGTACTTGTGGAAAGAAAGGAATAAATACATGTTTGATAAAGTGAATCCCCAGACAAATGTCGTGATTCAGTCAATCAAACATGACATTTTCCTTGCTTTCTATAACAAACCTACATATAGTTCTAATAGAGATGATTTGCACTGGTTCTCCATAGGCTTAACACCAAAACCTAGACCACCACCCAAACCAAAAATCTAGCTACTCAAATGGGTGAAGCCTGTTTCTGGTCTCAAAATGAACGTGGATGCTTCCTGGTCTAACATAGATAAAAAAAAGTTGGTCTTGGAATGATTGTTAGGGATCAAAATGGTGACTTCATAACTGCATTCACTAGGACAGCCAAGGCATCATCTAATCTTCATGGTGAATTACTTGCTATATATTATGGAATCAAACTAACTAGGAGCTTAGATGTTCAATCTTTTACACTTGAATCTGATTGCATGTTAGCCTTAGATTGGATTAAATCTCCATTGACTGCCACATGGCCTTTGTTTAAACTAGAGCACCATATTCTGAAACAAGCTGGCAGTATTACTCTAGTTTACACTCTGAATCAAGCAAATATGATTGTTGATCATCTTTCCAGAATTACCCTTAAATCTAACTGCAAAACCATCTATCATGGGACCTTCTAGACACTAGAGCTATTGGCCTTATTCATCTAGATCCATGGAGTATTCCTGCAATACGTGTTTGGGTCGGATGCTACTCAGTTTCTGCTATTTTGTCACTTACAGGTTTTCTACATGGTCGAGCTCCACTGCTCGAACAAGCAGCTCGAAGCAATGCACAAAAGCTGGACTGCTTTAGACTTCTCACACTTCAACAGATCACATCGGAGGACACCACGTTGAAGCATGTCAAATATACAATGGAGCATGGAAGCAACAAACTGCGAGCATGCCAAATATTTTGGATCATAGTCCTTGGCTTTTGTTTATACTACTTATCTCCAAACCATTCTGATGACTAATTGTAACATTCAAATGATTTGGCCTCAAAACTACTCACACAAGGGGTGGAGATAGTTTTGAGGGGAAACATCATTTATAAGGTGTTACAATCACATGTATGGACTACTAACAATTTCTTTCTTTTGCTCATAATCGTTCAAATACAGCTTGAACTACATATGTACCATACAAATTTATTTAGGTTCAGGGATCCTTAAATAACCCCACTACTGCCCGAGGGGTATTTGAAAAAAGAAAAAAAAAATACATAACTCAATTGCAACAGGACACTTAAATTTGGGTTTAGATTGATTTCTGAGCTACACACCACGCGAAGAATGTAATATTACGAGTTGGAGTCCTCAAACAGGCTGTTAGTATCTGTCAGTGTACATTATCAAGGGTATTATGAACTTGTTTCGAGTAATATATGGCTTGTTGTATAACTAATAATCTATGCTTTCATTAAAACATGCCAAGAAAATGGGAAACAAATTATTAAGCCGACAAAAAAGAAAAAGCAGAAGAAAAAAATCCTAAACCCACCATCTGCTTAATAAAACACCACAAATATACATTAATAGCCACATGACATTTGTTTTGTTTGGATAATTACCAGAGGACACTGAGTAGACAAAATCTACACTCTTAACCATGTGGTAATCTTGCCAGAATGTCCAGGTCTAATATCTTCACCTCAAACGAACCATCCAACTTAACAATACCATCAGAACCATCTATGCCAATAAGCTTCCCGATCGCCCCACGATGAGCGCCACCCATGATTTTTATTCTATCTGACTTTCTAGGTGCTACGGCCTCAATTTCATTTGGAAGAGCGGTGATTGTCTCACCATTGCCACTTGATCCAAGAGCCACCCTGCATGAACCATCCTGAAACGAGCAAGACAAGCAATCTCTTAGCAGCAATAAATAAGATCCGCTTTTGGGATGGAAACTCAAGATGATGTTAGCATAGGAAAGATGATCCAAACTCAAATGGCACTTGGACAAACGACACGGTATGATTCACTATTATATACTATAATTTGTACGGTATAATTGCCTTGTTGTACCCATTACCCAGGCTAGAGGGGGGAACTTCCCTAACTGCCTTCACCACTAATTTTAACTGCAACTCACTTGTCCTATCTGGCCACTGACCAAGATGCCTCCCCACCTCAGAAAGCAGGAGCATAAAGTATGCAAATGTGCCCAACTAAGATAATAAAATCTTCCATCCATGTCTGTAATGCTTTCATGTAAGATGCACAAAGATTTTGAGAATATAGTTTAAACATCCTAGTCATTTGACCCTGGAGCAAGAATTCACCACGTACAAGTCATGCGAAAAATTACAGGTGCAAAATGACTTTAAAAGACACTATAAAGTCCACTTATCTACAAAGGCAAAAGTTAAAGCAGCATAGCTCAAACAAAAACATACCGCAAGAACCTCTCGAACAACTCCAGCATCAAGATCTTCACCATGCCTATGAACATTGACCAAGATTTCAGGTAACAGCCATGGTCCTTCATTGTCCCCGCCTGAATGACATAATTAGAGAAGGAAGTCGATTGCAAAAGAACAATTTATCATTCCAAAACTCATTACATAAACACGTATATAATTTTCGAACATCTGCATGAATTATGTCACTTAAGTGTAAATTGTGGAGTAAAAATGCAATGTTCATTCAAATGAAACACATTTATGTACTGAGACCATTCATGCCAAATGAGCTAAAAGAAGACAAAGCAGGATAAGATACAGACCTACTGCAGGTGACATCATGTCCAAACCACCACTCCCTGGTGTCATTGGCTGCCCCCCAGGTGTACCAGGCAAATATGCTGAACTTGGTGTCATCGGTGGCTGCCCACCAGGTGTTGATGGAAGGTACGGGCTCGGTGCATTTGCTGTCAGGAAAAAAAGGAAAGGTTAAGTAAAGATATATTAGGAAATCTAATGCCCAAATCGCGACAAGCATATAGTATCTATCAAAGAATCACCATAGGCTGGATTACTATCCCTTGGTGTTCCTGCCTCGCCGTAACCAGGAGTAGGAGCTTCATATGTTCTTGAAGGAGGGCTGCCAGGCTATAAATTAACACGAGAATATTAAATGGCATACAATAAATTCAACCAAGTAAAAATTATTAGAGCAGTTATAAAAACAAAGCATACCTGATATTGTGGGCTAGCACCCCAAGAACCGGGGTTCCCATCTTCCCAATCATCCCTGACAACATCAATAAGAGCGCAAAACTTCAGTGCAAATACACTGAAGATAATTAACGGACAACAAGACATTTGACCAATCCTCAAATCAATAATGCTGCCCTTCCAATCTATTTTTCCCAAGGGAAGAGTCAAACAAACATGTAATAAATGGAAAAACATTATTCTATTTTTGTTTTTGGTTAAACAAAAAGGGAAAATTCCAAGAAACCATTAGGAGTTGTGTCACACCTTAATGTAGCAAAGAGAGGGTAAGAACTAGAAAAAAGCTCAAACATACCTCAAAACTAGCAACATAATCGTTTTGTTATAAATTTCTGGTTCGATATAAGGTCTATTCACTGATCATCCAAAAGTTCGATGAAATTGGCCTCTATTGAACCCGGGTAACTTTCAGTTTAACCTCAATTATCAAGTTAAAGAAGAAACTCAATTTTATGAATTGGACCGTATAACTCCTTGCCAGACCCATCAATCCCACAATGAATAAGGAAACAAAGAGCAATTATGAGTCCAAATAAACAGAATAAAACACCTTAGTGGACTCATTGGTGCATATGGATTCCATGCTCTGTCACGCATAGGTGTCCTCATCCCATCATGAACTGGTGTAGCTGCAGCCAAGATGTAATTGAAATAAGATTTTGGTAACTAATTTGTGTTCTATTACAGGCCTTAAGCTGTTTTGAAATTTCAATGTGAAATTGGAAAGATTTTATGTTAAAATGACCATATTTGGTTCTAGCCATAATTTGTTTCAACTCGATTAGATTGACGTGTTCCCACGGATTTATTTCAGCTCAGCTGTTGCAAAACATTACCTCCAGAATCTCTCATGGGTGTCATATATGGTCTAAGCGGAGTCCGAGAAGGATGTACAGGAGTCTCGCTCCCCAAACCAAATCTGGACTTCTCCCTGGTGAGATAAGATCAGAGTGAAGAGTCATACAACTTGCATGGCTGAGCATAACAATATAGAGAGTTAGAGACATAAAAACTATGCTTACCTGAATGGAGTTGGGATGTTCACGCTGTCCGTTATTTGATCACGATTAACTGCAGGAAACAGTTGAACTCAATACATGTCAAGAATTCATCAAGGAAAAGAGGGAGACAAATCTTTTTTTCACACAAATAAATGTGTACAAAGAATGTAAGCACCAAGTAAATACCAAAACTTGCCTGTAACCACCCTCATCTGGGCCTGCAGCTCCACTCGAACTGTGTTACCTTTCACTTCTTTAACGATACCGGCACACCCCTTGTGAGGACCCACACGAATTTTAATAGTAGCACCAACCAGACTGTCATGTCCTCTACCACCTCTGAACCTTCCACCAGCTAAAAAGAAAAGCTTGGGTTAGCAGAATTCTCAGAAGATTTCACAAGTCAGAACTGTAAATGCCCTGGACATCACATACAAGGCAAGCTAAGCCTAATGCTTGAGAAAACACAAATTCAACTCCGATTTGAATTGGGAGAAATACAAATAAAATAAAATTTCAAGACAGAACAAAGTAGAAGCTAGAAGGAAAAAAGAGAACCAAGTAACCAAAAGCTACAGAGAAGCTGAGAACAGTATACATACATTGGAAAGATTGACCACCCCTAGGCGATCTCATTGGAGACATGGGAGCTCGAGGGGCAGCTCCATATTTGGAAAAATTTGATGAAAATGAGCCACCACCCTATGGTACCAACATTAATATTGTCACCTGAATCTACTTAAATCAATTAAGGCACAAAAGAATAGGACGTGTACATTTCTGTCACTATTTGATCGGGATCCACCAACCAGGGTGCAAGCTTGAGCTTTGGCACAGATAAAGCCAGCATGCTCAAGGTGATGTCGATCAAATACAAACAATATTCCCTTGTGAATATGTTCAATAGGGCCTTGTTTTCCCTGTAAATAATAAAGAGCAAAACATCAATGTAAATAATTCACAACAAAAGATAAGAACAAAATAATATGATGACATTCTCACTTTGCAGGGCCCGTCAAGGATTTTAACTACATCTTTCACAGCCAATTGGTTTCCATTTCGATCTCGTGTTCCGCTATTTCGCTTGTCAAGCTTAAATTTGATCTCCCTTAATCTCACAAGGGAGACATCAGGCTTCTCGGGAGCCCCCTTAAGAACCTGAACTAGGTCAAAATAGCACAAGTAAAAACATTGAACTAAGTCAAAATCAACCATATAGCTGAAAACTGACCTGAAAAGCTTCACTCTCAACACGAATTATCACACCAAAACTCATGTCACTGCATGCAAAAGAAATCATTACAGCCCTATTCTAAGCAATATTATAAATTTAAACATATTATTAATTAAGAGAGAATAAGAAAAATAGCGAAGAGACTTACTCCAACAGCACAAGGTCATGAAGCTCATAGTCACCAATTCGTGTGACCCCCGTTGTAACTTCAGAGCTCCCAACAATGTTATCAGCAAACACACGAAGCTGAATAGAATCAAATGAAAGTTTCTAAGCACCTTCTTGCTAAACAACATAGTCTCGTATCAACAAATAAGAAGACTTACAAGCTCCTTAGTAGTATCTGATACTATGTTAACAACATGCCCCTCTACCGAAACAACCATTCCAGTTGCACCTTCCGAAGCACCAGTAACAACCTTGACATGGTTTCCAGGTTCAAAGTATTTGCAGAGCTCTTTCTCACTGATAGCAAGAGTTGCCTGCAAAATTGGGAGAACATTATGTACATTGCCTTCATACAAAATTGTTCCCGATGGGATCAACAAGTTTATACTAACCGGAAGGCCCTTCTCATTTGGTTTTATATGCACAGTATTCTCCTCGACCTTTTCAACTGTCCCCTTTAATTTTTTTAGATCACCTTTCACAACGATCACCCGATCACCCTTGAGAAAATGCCCTTTTTTTCTGTTTGCAAAAAGGGTAGTCAAACTAGCATCTGCATCCCCATTCTCGCTAGGTTGACTAAATTTCTCGAGTTCATCAAATGTTGGTTGTATACTCTGTGTGCTGATTGATTTCATGGAAAACGTTTTATACAAAAAGCCCTCTTTGAACATCATGCCCCCAATATTTTGAAAATAATCCCCTGTCCTAGGATCCCTTCTGCGTTCCACACGAATATGCAATTCCCTAGGCAAAAAACCCAGCATAAATACAATAAAGTAATTCAGCACTTGTTTCTCTATTTGAATAGTACCCTGCTGGAGGTACCTTGCTTCATCTATATTCATAAAACGCGGAGGTGGAGTAAATGACTTGTTTTTCTTCTTTGGAACTTCTCTGCCTTCCTGGAAAATGCAAGTTGCCTTGTAAATACAAACAGATGATCTACCTCATAAAGTATCTAGCATTTATTCTACTGTAAAACTGGCAAGCAGTTCATTCCAACCTAGTAAATCAAATTATTAATGCATTTAGTACTAACCAGCTTAGCTGCAAGGGCAGGAAGATCAATTCGTGGAATTAATTTCAGTGTGACTTTCTGCCGTACATTATCCACATCTACAACCTTGAAAACAAAGAGCTCAATATCAGAAAAACAAAAGCAACAGGACCAAAACACTTTATGGTTAAAGCCAATGTACATACCTTGGCAAGATCTCCTTTATATGTTCCAGTCTTCATCCTCACCCAGGTGTCCCTGGAAACGTCGACAGCTTTACTTTCAACCGCAAGTACATCAGTCATTTCCTTGATCGGAACGAGCATAATTTTTGCTGAAGCATAAATGTTGCGCATACCCCTGCATGCCTATTTCAAAGCCAAGAGAGAATAGGTTTTACACTCCAAAAGGTTAAAGAAACCCAAACATTTTTGTGCACATATCTCCTTTGTAGTCAATGTGGAGAATAAAGATATCAGCTGATTAATTACCTCCTTTACGTGGGCCTCTTTGTCTGCTTCAATATAAATATAGTTCTTGAGGTGATCAAGAGCTACAACTGATCTAATTTGCAACTCTGAACCTTTATCGATGGATTTCTGCATCAAGCAAACTGCAACTTCCCTTTCACGGCCGATCTAGAGTAAAACATTATGAGAATAATATCATAAGATTCATAATGATATGAAAACTGCAGTTTTGGGGAATGAGAACACAGGTGCCCAATCCTCTTACCGCGCATTTCACCATCCACAACTTTGGATCCCTGACAGATGGTAGGAGAGCTTGCTGCTCCACTTCTGTGGCCTCGTCATCATCATCCATGTCTCGCCTGCCATATCTTTCATGCAGTATCCTCTCAAGATCCTCAATATCTTCTTGTTCATCATCACGATGAAGCAATGGGCGACGATGCATCCGTCTAGAATCATCCTCATCGGGTATATCAGCTCCGCCATCCACTATGAAGTCTAATATGCATAAGAAAACAAATTAGCAGGAATATGGGAGTACTCAAAAGGAGGATTACCCATCGATAATTAAGAAAAAAACAAACATTAACACCAAGAGTAAGAACCAATTATCCAACAAGGAATAAAGCATGCCTTGTGTTATCTTTCGCGCAAATGTACTCTCATTCAAATTACAAAGCAATAATTTATAAGAATGCTAATCAACAAAAAAACACAAAACTTTAGTGTAAAGTCTCCTCGTATAAATGTAAGTAATATAACATGGCACAATTAAGCAGAACAGAATAACCAAAACACGTGTAAGGCTATTCACTTACGCAGAAGGTTTAAAATCCATTCTTTCGACGATACTAAATGTACGACTTAAAATATCGAATATTTAAATAAAAGGACATTCAATTGAACAAACGCTCAAGCCAAGAACATATGATGGCACAACACATTAATGCTGTCAACAGAATATTTTTCCCCTCCTTGCTTTCTCAGGAATGCAGGAAAAGTGGAAGACACGGGAACCACTTCATACATTAGAAGCTGTATAATGTTGACAAGAACACAGCACGTTATGGCAAAGATCCAGCATCTCAGAAAATGGTGACCACAAAAATAACTTCAAAATGATGTCAATGATGTAAAAGTCTAAAGGCATGTCTGCGGCATAATACCCAGTCAAGGCGGGAGTTAATCAAATTTAAGACAGTCAACATACTATAATCATACAGAAGTCCTTATATTACTTGGTTGCTTAATAGAACCTTACAATCATCTAACTAGCTACATGCTGCTTCTGTTTATGAACTCTTTTCGCCCATTGGGTGGAAGGTGATAGGATTTTAAGCTATGTTTTATTTAAAACAGACCTGAACTGATGCACTACTAAAGGTTTAGAACTATGATAAGCCGCAGAATGAGATACGTTTATCATATAAAAATTACATTTACTTCTTATGGACGCACAATCACAATAACCTTCATGGTAGACAGCAGACACAAAGACCCAGTCACACTTTTAATTTTATTGAAAAACATTTTACTCTGAAACCTTACTTGCATGTCCTGCTAATTCTTTAATGTAAAAAATATAAGGTCAATTAGCATCAAGTCAATTAGAAGATCATCCAGATAACCCAGAGCCTTGCTTTATCTATATTTATTAGGTATACCTACAAATGCATTGGAAAGTGCATTATGGTAACTACTAATAGAGATGACTTTTTAGGCAAAGGTGAGTAAACTTGGCTTCGAAAACACACTCTGCAACTTTGCTAAAGTCGATGCAGAAATATTGAACAGGGAATAATAAACTGCATCAATTAGATTGAACATGTGGAAAAAATAATTGCAAACTCAAGGCAACCAAAATAAGCGAAGAATTCTAACCGTCATCGCCTTCTTCTTCCTCCTCTTCATCCTCGCTCTCATCTATAGCTTCCAAATCGAAGAAGTCCGTTGCGCTCTGCCTCTTGCCCTTTTTCTTTGCCCCACCGCGGGTACCTCTGCCACCGTACTCTTCATCGTCCTCGTCGTAATCTTCATCCTCATCCTCCTCCGCAGTATCATCGATGAAATCTGATCTCCGCCGCTTCTTAGGGACCTTTCCCCCATTGTATTCCTCGTCGTCATCGTCCTCCTCTTCCTCTAATTCAACGTCCTCCTCTTCCTCCTCCTCCTCTGACTCGTAATCTCTTCGCGGCATGGCGGACGACGCAAAACCCTAACACACAAAAATGGTACCTTCCGAGAAAACCTCGGAAGCTTGAAATGACCCAAAAGAAAAGCAATTTAACTCAATGGAAGCAAATCATTGAATTCCCTCTTCTATTTATCTAAGATTTCCTTTTCATCCAAAATCAATCAGAAGCCCAGCGAAACCCTAATTGAAGATAGAGACAAACTGAGAGTGCGTCTCTCCTCTTACCTTTCTTGCGACCTGGGTTCTTCCTAACTAGCTATTTGACGGTGAAAGATGGATGGGCAGTTATCCTTTGATCATTGTGTATTTTTTAAAGAGATCGTCTGTTGAAAAGTGTTTGCACGTGAAAAAACGACGGTTTAAAGTGTAAATTAATAGAAATAAAGATAAAATTATTTTTTTTGTATGAATTGAGTTATAAACTTTATAATTATAGCATATTACATGGAAAATTTTTAATATGTAACTAGGCAAAGTCTTGGGAAAGACGGTCTTTCCATATGCTTATGGAAAGATGGGTATAATTAAAATAATAAAAGGTAAAAATGCCATATTAAAATTTTGGCAAAGTCTTGGGAAAGACGATCTTTCTATAGGCTTATGGAAAGACGGGGTTTAATTCGAATAATAAAAGGTAAAAGGTCTTAGTTGCAACATTAAAAATTTAGTATGCAACATGTAGTAGTTATAAAATTTATAACCCGGTTCATGCAACCCAAAAATTTTATCTTAATTTCTTCTAATTTACACTTTAAACCTTGGTCTTTCCATGACTTATGGAAATACCGTCTTTCAAGAGACGCACTCTAAAATTTTAGTATTCAACATATAGTAGTTATAAAATTTATAACCCGGTTTATGCAATCCAAAAATTTTATCTTCATTTCTTTTAATTTACAATTTAAACCTTAATTTTTTCATAACTTATGGAAAGACCGCCCTTCAAGAGACGGAGTCTTGTAACTAAGACATATTTTATTTTATTATTATAATTAGGAGTGCGTCTCTTGAAAGACAGTCTTTCCATAAGTCATGGAAAGACCAAGGTTTAAAGTGTAAATTAGAAGAAATTAAGATAAAATTTTCGGGTTGCATGAACCGGGTTATAAATTTTATAACTACTACATGTTGAATAATAAAATTTTAATGTTGCAACTAAGACCTTTTACATTTTATTATTCGAATTAAACCTCATCTTTCCATAAGCCTATGGAAAGACTATCTTTCCCAAGACTTGAGTCTCTTGAAAGACGGTCTTTCCATAAGTCATGGAAAGACCAAGGTTTAAAGTGTAAATTAGAAGAAATTAAGATAAAATTTTTGGGTTGCATGAACCGAGTTATAAATTTTATAACTAATACATGTTGCATACTAAATTTTTAATGTTGCAACTAAGACCTTTTACCTTTTATTATTCGAATTAAACCTCGTCTTTCCATAAGCCTATGGAAAGACCGTCTTTCCCAAGACATCATTTTTCCACAAGCTTATGGAAATACTGTCTTTCCCAAGATTTTGTCTTTTTTAAAAGATTAAATTGTTTTTTTGTCCTATCATATAATGCAATATAATCTTTTGGTCATCAAGACCAATACCGTAATTGTTCAGCAACCAACAAATACAAAATAATTTATTTGGTCATCAAAGGTAGTTTTCAAGTAAACTGAAATCAGTTTTTGATACGGATAGGGTATTTTTGTAATTTTACGCATTAAAAACATTTTAAATTAAAAAAATCCCCAGTGATTCTCTCCTCCGGCCACACCTTCGACCGCGCCTCTATCCAACGGTGGCTCGACGTCGGCCATCACGAAGCTGCCCGTTTCCGACCCGGTCAACCTCATCCTGAACCATGCACTCCGAGCCTGACCCACATTTCCTGATGCAGGCTCTCGTCTCCAGGTCGTCTCCCAGGCTCGACTCGCTGTACCGGCTGAGTCCGCTCTGCAAGTGGGACTTCGCGACTCAGCGGTGGCTGACGGAGTTCCGCGTCGTGTCAGCGGTGGTGCGGTGTCTGGACAACAAATTGGAGACGATAAAGAAGTATCTCCATTGGTCTTCCCTATCTCATCCGATGAAACAGCCGGAGTTGGTCTTCCCTATCTCATCCGATGAAACAGCCGGAGTTGGTCTTCCCTATCTCATCCGATGAAACAGCCGGAGATGGAGCAGCAATAGTGACACCACCATTTACCATCCCCAAAATCGATTCTGAACCATATCCCTAATTCTCGAGCTGGATAGCTGCGCTGCTGTAGGTATTCCCACTGGTTTCCAATTCTGGCAACGGCAGGGTCCGGATACTCTCCATCGATGCCGACGGCTCCACCGACGGGGTCCTCGTTGCGAAATCCCTAGCCCATCTGGAATCCACGCTCAAGTACAAGTTCAGGAACCCCCAACCCTAACGCCCGAGGATGAAGACTCAGCAGTGGCTGACGGAATCCGGCGCCTTGTCGGCGGTGCTGTGGTGTCTAGACGCGGAGGAGGTAGTGGTGCAGGAGAAGGCTTGGATCTTGAAGTCAGGCGGTGACGCATGTTTCCCCACGTCATCATCGTTGTCGGAGCGCCACAATGGAAAGAGGAGGGTTTTTTCTTTTCAAAATTTGTTTAACTCAGCGGCATAATGGTTATTTTATAGATTTTTGATCAATTTTACTGTTGACTTTACCTGAAAATTATCTTTGGATCAAATAAATCATTTTGCATTTGTTGGTTACTAAACAAATGCAGTATTGACTTTGAGGACCAAAAGATGTATAAAATGCTATGTGAGGGACAAAAAAATAATTTATTCTTTTTAAAAATCATACCCTCCTGTTTATTCTGAAGTTTAATTTTTATTCAATTATACTCTAGGACAGTTTATTTTAAACTATTAGGCTATGTCTAACCATAAACACTATTTTTCATGCTACACTGCTTAAAATTTGATATTGTACAGTACTTTACATCATTTTTTCCAACCAACAACACTAAATTTAACGCTACCATATATATAATATTTTATTACTTTTCTACTTTTTATTTTATATTTTAATTTATACTCCATTTCAAATTGAGTTCGTCTCTTGAAATATGGTATTTTTTATAAGTTATGAAAAGACCATGGTTTAAACTGTAAATTAGAAGAGATCAAGATAAAAAAATTTGGGTTGCATTAATTGGGTCATAAACTTATAATTATTGCACGTTGCATAATAAATTTTTGATATTGCAACTAAAATTTTTTACCTTTATATAATTCTAATTCAACTATGTCTTTCCACATGTTTATGGAAAGACAGTTTTTCCCAATATTTTATCTTTCAAATTTATAGTTAATTAACACAATACTTAAAAATAATATTTGTATTCATAGATTTATAATTTAAGTAATTCAAATCCAACCACATACCATTAGAGTTTTATTATTTTTATAACATTAATAAATTAATACGAAGTCATCTGTGATAAAAAAATATTAATTATGAAATGTATATAGTTATTTTAAAATTAAAACTTTAATCTTACATTATTAATATTTTAAATTTAATATATAATTATTATAAATAATATTTGTATTTGAGTGGATCTCCTGACAGACGGTCTATCAATAAGCTTATGGACAGGACAGGGGCTTGTTTGCAAATAACGAAAATTAAATGCAAATCTCGCTGATCCGGGTCATTAGCAGAGAAATGGGTCACACACAAAACACACACCTCAAACCCTCGCATAATCGTTTCTTCCTTCTTCTCCAATTCCTATTTCTCTCCTTCTTCTTCTCCAATTTCTCTGATTTTACTGCTTCTCCAGTGTTTTCCGATGAAAATCAGCACCTTTCCGACGAAAATCGGCGCCTTTCCGACGAAATGGAGGAAGAAAATCACGAATTAAAAGCATATCTATTTTTAGATGAGATTCAAACCGATCAAATTTCAACAGTTTTAGTCATAAAAACTAATGCATTTGATTCGGAACATGCTGAAGAAAACGCGATCGAAAAAGCGAGATTCAGCTCCAAACAAATGAAATTTAGTTGCAAGAAACTGAAATATTACCTAATTCCATTGAAGGTATGAATTTCTCTCATCAGACTGTAATTATATTATTGAATTGCAATTGATGTGAATATAACTATTTTTTAAACATCTGGATACTGGAATTTGATTGTTATGAACATGTATGAACATGTGGAAACATTAGCACTATAAACTACATGTTGCAGAGAATTTCCGTATAGTTTGAGAATTTCCGTATAGTTTATGCATTTATTAACTTAAATCATGGTCCTGTTTGGCAATCAGTCGTTAGCGGTTGGCTGTTGGTTGTTTCATGTACTAGCTAGTTTAACCAGGTGTTTATGTTAGTTGTTTGACCATTAGTTGTTTACAAAAGTGTTTGGCAAATGTAACCATTGTCTGTTAGCGGTTTTATGCAAAATGACATTTAATGACATGACAACCATTCATTATTTATAAACTTATCTTACATATTTTATTATTGCTATTTTCATAATATTAATATAATTTATTTTAAATTATTTAACATATTCACTAATATTGAAAATACTATATTTACTAATTCATTCAATTTTTTTACTATTATTCATTATGAGCATTAATATAAGGGAATAAATATAAACTATACGGTACAATTCTTTTCTTGCGCAGGATCTTTTTCTTTGACTTATTTTCATTAAATATAAGAAATGTAAATATTTATACAAAGTAAAAAATATTTTAAAATTATAAATTTATTTCAAATTATTTATAATATAAATTATTAATGTATATTAGCATTAGTTCGTAACAAAAATGTATATTAGTATTAGTAATTCACATAAATCTGATGACGTAAAAATTTAAAAATTCTCTATATACACTCATCAAACTAATGTTCTCCTATCGACAATTAGATTGAGTAAAGGATAAATATTGAAGTACGAAAGGAAAAATAAAATAAAATAACATTAAAATATAATTGCAAAAAAATTTAAATCCCAAAAAATGTCGATGAAATAGTTAAATTTAAATCCCAAAACACATAAAACGATGTCATATGTTAATGACTTAGAGAAAGGTAAATGGTAGAAGGATAAAAAAGTAATTGTTAAAGATAAAAGTCAAACACTAAGCAAAAACACTACTAATACTAGTGTTCCGTATTTGGTGGAAACACTATGTGAAAAAGCCAAGCAACCAAATATTTTTTTGAGTATTCATTGGCAGTTTGACCGAGTGAAAACGCCAACAGACAATCAAAACACCAATAAAAATGCCAATACCGAACAGAGTTCACGTAGAGCTTACAATAAAACATGCAATAAATTAAAATGAACAAAACACAGAGAATGTATCTATCAATTTCAACTTTTGACAAATTTGTGCATTGTTCAGATTATAACATGTACAAAATACACTACACTTTACACATGTTACACTAAAAATAGTATTTGTTATGGTGATTAGAACAAAGCTTCTATAATTTTCTAATTTTAATTAACCTCCTGTGGACTTTGCATAAATCACATTAGAACATGCATATCTTACATTACAAATTGTATTTATTATTGTTGCAGGTACAAATCTTCCAAATTTAAATGAAATTGATGCCAGCAAAAATATTACCAGCGTGAAAGCAAAAAAATTGGAAGTAATACATGCTCCGTATAAGAAGCATGCAAATGCTATTGGTTTAGCTACAGGAAGGACTGTCAACGTCTAAACAACAAAAGGCAAATTTGAGAAAGTACAACAAATGTTCTTGTGGAGGCCAACCAAAAGTATTAAAACCCAACATTATCAGTCGTGTTCCTTGTGTGGATAATGAAAGTCATTATGAAAAGAAGAAGAAGTGTAAGAAAAAGGATCTGATTACAAAAACAGGATGGCTAGCTGAAATTAGAGTCAAGCTTGAGCAAGATTATTACATGGTGACTTACCACATCACGGGACACAACCATGAGTTAACAAGACCAACCTGGCAGTACCTCAGTAGGAGTGAAATGAGGATTACAAAAGACAAAGGCAAGGCCATTACATCAATGGAACAAGCAGATTTAAGACCTATTGTAGGATGTAAATACATGGCTTTTGAAGCCGGTGGAGAAGAAAATCTAGGGCATACGATGAAAGACCACCTATACTTTATAAGTCGACTTCGAATGAAAGATATCAAAAGTGGAGATACTCAGAAAGCTGTTGATACACTCTTGGAAATAAATGACAAGGACAGACATTTCTTCTTCAAAGTCAAGTTCGACGAAGAGACAAGACTGCCAGCAGGTTTGGAGAGATTCAATGATGCTGAAGGACTACAAACTCCACAAGGATGTCACCATATTTCACACTACATGCAGAACAAACAAGTGTAACTTGATTTGTGCACCAATAGTTGGAATCAACAATCACTGGAACATAGCAATACTTGCTTGTGTTTTTATTGGAAATGAGTTAGATGATGCTTTTGTTTGGCTCCTCAACATTTTCAAGAAATCAATGGAAGGGAAGGAACCCGTTACAATATTCACCGATCAAGATCTTGTAATGGGCAAAGCAATAAATGAGTTATGTTACAAATCTGAACACTAAATATGGTTTGTTAGAAACTGCAACTCATTGTAGTATATATTAAATAGCTTATAAGCCTTACTGGTTACTTTAAAACATAGATATCCTGAAAATGTTGCAGCTTCATAAATTTGTTACTTACAAATCTAAAAATTGAATATGGAATCTTAGAAATTGCACAAGTTAGCTTACAATATACATAACTTATGTTATATGACAAACTAGTTACTTGAAATTTCATGTATTAACCAAACTTTGATTTCTGGGTACAACTTGCCAGTCTTCCAGAGCACAAAACACAGGTTGTGTTCATGACACATAAAACAAAATGCAATCCAATATTTTGGAAAATTGAAGAAAGATGGATTGTTTAAAAATGCTTTAGACTATTGTATGAAAGGATGTGGTGATCCGGCTGAGTTTGAAGAGAAATGGAACTCAATGATTGCTAACTACAAGCTACAAAGTAACACATGGTTTCAAAGGCTATACGGTATTCATGAGAAATGAAGCATAATAATCAGCAAAGATATCTTTTCTACATGCATTCTATCACCACAAATGACCGAAAGTACCAACCACACCCTATGCTTCACTTCAAACAAAACAACCCCACTCCTTCACTTCTTTGAGCTCTTCAACCAAACAATAAAAAAGTGGAGGAGAGATAAAGCAGATAAGGAAAATACATGTGCAAAAGCAAAGCCAAATTTTGGGGGGAAAACAGGTATATTTACATTCAGATTATTTACTACCAATGGGTATTACTTTGCCTGGAACCCAAAATTGTTAACTTATAATATGCATTTGTTTCTCAACTACTGGGCATGTACATGTTTGGTTAAACATGCTGCAAATGTTTACACACTTGCATTGTACAAGGGATTCAAAAAGAAATTTTCCACACTTGCATTGTACAAGGGATTCAAAAAGAAATTTTCTCTAGCAATGGAAACTAAAGTCAATGAGGTGTTCTCAGAACCACTGTCAAAGAAATATGAAGTCATCCTAGATCATGATGAGTCTAGATATGAGGCGGTCAAGTACAAAAATGAAAACAACCTAGTTGAAGTACAATGCAAATGCAAATGCGGTATGTTGTGCTTTCACATTCTTAAAGTATTTCAGCTCAACTCTATCACTGAAATCCCAGAGAAGTACATTCCCAAAAGATGGACAAAAAAGGCCAAAACAAAAATATGGGACAAGGTTCTTGGGCAAGGAAAACAACAATAAGAAAATATCAATGATGTAGTTTCATGGAGGAATCATATGTCCAACAAATGCTACAATCTAATTCTGAAAAGAAAAGGAAACTCAGAAGCTAGAAGAACTCTTGAAGAGATGTTTGACACGTGTTCAACAAGAATAGAAGAATTGTTGGCTTCAAAGACCAATTCCATTTAACAATCAGCCACAAGTAGCCAATGCAACTCAACCATAACAACTACACTTAAGGTATTGGATCCAGCCCAAGTGATGACAAAAGGAAGAGGAAAAAGGCTGAAGTCAGACTTGGAAAAGTAAAAACCAAGGAAGAAAACTACTGAAATTGGCACAAAAATACCAAGTGTAAAGACACTATAAAAGTAGGATTGTTTAGGATACATGTTGCATTTATTTACCTATATATTGTATTTGTTTTTTATTAACTTAAAATATTGTATACACTGAATAACATACTGTATGTTTTGGCTGATAACTATAACTTATTAACTTATGCTTTCCCAAGAACCAACCTTTGTTAAGCGATTGCATTTTGTTTCACATAATTTTAGTGACTTGAAATCATTAAATACATGTAGAATTACTTAGCTTACATCTGTAATTTATTAAACTATCAATTGTATTTATATTCATATAAGCTCAGCAAATCAACACAATTAAACGCATAACGAAACTAAAATGTAACTTGGTATTAATAAGTATACAAATAGTACTTCTTTAACATTCAATATGCACTTGTTTCATACAACCTTCAGCCATAAAAAAATCCTAAAATAGCATTTCAAAGTCGCTTAACCTATCAGCTATAAACCAATCAATCGCAAAATAAGCTGATTACAAATCATCCAAAAACTATTAAAAGGCATCAAAGCTAAATGCCATCAAGTCCTTCAATCCCAAGGGATAATGAAGGAGTCGAGGAATGGGTTTTCCTCATGAATTCTTCAACCATCCTATCAACCAGCTCGTGTGCCCTCGGGTATTCCAAAACTTCATGTGTGGTAATGACATGCTCAGGATCTTCATTTGCACCTTCTTGTTGTGGTTGTGGTTGCAGTTCAGGTTGTGGTTGTGGTTGTGATTGCACAATGAGACTAGCATTTGCTCTCTCAAGATTTTGCACCAAGACTCGTGTAATAACCTCCATGTCCTGTTTGAAAATGAGACATGCCCTATGAACAGGCTGAGAAAAAAGCACAAAGATTAGTCCAACAAACAATTAGAAACTTCAAAAAAAAAAAGAACTACAAACTGCACAAGTTTAATTAAAAGTGTCATAAGTTTGAATAATGCATGCACTAGTTTTAAATAAGTATCAGAAAAACGAAAAATGGAAAAAAAAAATACTTACATTACTAGCAGCTCTATGAATAGCCTCATTGGTCATCAGATCACTTGGAATGAGATAAGAAATGATTCCTTGGCCCTGAGAAACACCATCGGATGCAATAGTAGGAGTACAAAGCCCCTCAGTACCAACATTTCCATTACGAACTCCCTTAGATTCCTAGCTCCTACTTTTCTCTTTGAGCCCGCCATTCTTGCTCAAAGGATACCCACCATCAACCATAAATCCCTTATCATACCTCATCTTCTCAAGAAAATGAACCCTTTTCCACAAAGATTTGTTCGACCAATGCATATACGAGGGCAATCTAATAGGGTTAACCTGAAGGAAAACCTATAAATATATGCCAGCAACAGTACAAACACACAACCATTATGATGTGCTTCATTATGCGTGCGTTAACCGGTGCATTTGGCGTAATAATTGGTTTGTTTTATATGTTGGATTGCTAGTATTAGTTGAGTTTGCGTGACAAGGGGGTTTAGACGACCATGTTTGATTTTCTTGTCTAAATCCCATATTTTGTAGACTTAATTGGTACTATTAGACACCTTGTATCCACGGGAACATATATCTTCCTTTTGTGATCATCCTTAGTAGGTCGCTCATGGGTACTTTTCGCTACATTCTATGTGAAGGCCATTTGCAAGAATGGTAGAAGATGTTGAAGGCCGTTTTCAAGGATGATAGAAGAGGTCAAAGGACATTCACATTAGAATGGTAGTACATTAAGACCATGAACATCAAATCGTGGTAGAAGAAGGATGGAGCCAAAGATAGGTGGCATTAAAGTTCAAGACGGCCAAGGAAGAAATGGATAATCATGGTCCGAGAGTTGCACTAAATTCTGGGAATGATCTAAGAAGAATCAGCCTTTGTGGTTGGTTTCATTGGATTTGTCTCCCCAAAAACCATAAAATCAACTACAAGAACTCTCAAAATGGACTAATTGTTCATCTGTAGCGGAGTAAAGAAGTTCAGTCGAGCGAAGCATCAATGGGTCAGCATGGACCGCTCATGGTTGGCACCAATGGCTTGCACCACACTATATGGCCCGTGCCAAGGGTCTCTAGCATTAGCCGTGCCAAAACCTGGCGTGGCCGCGCCAATCTTTACAGCATGCGTGCTCAAGTTCCCCTTTTCACTCCAAATGGCTAAGAATGAGCGCAGACCGTCCCGTTTTAGATGGCATGGCCGTTCCAAGTGCAAAATGTCAAGACTTGCCAGCGAGATGTGAATAATTGAGTGGTATACGCCAAAAGACTGAGCAAAATGAGGATTATGATATTGTCCCATGCCAAACAACACAGACAGTGGATTAGAAGTGCAAAAAATAACTCTCTTAACGATGGGCAGCGCCAGACGATGCAGATCACACCCAGCACGACCCTTGCCAAACTATACACCCCGCAACAGCATCACAAATAGGCCGCACCAAATCGCGCACCCCTTGCCAACACGAAGAAAATGGGCCACGTTAGACCTAGTGCCCCGCGTCGGCACTAGCCACATCAGCGGTGCGAATCACGCCATCCGTGGTGGTCCGTGCCAGTGGCGGTTGACTTGGGTTTTAACCCAATTTTGACCAATTTTGGGCCTATTTTAAAGCTTAATCCCCTACTACTGTAAATAGAGGCTTAGTCTACTAAGGTTGAAGAGACTTTGATACTTTTCATATCTTAGTCTTGTAATTTCGGAGAGCAACTTAGAGGGAGAAACACCCTCTGTTCTCTTTAGGTTCTTTCTCTTTCTCTTTTTATTTTTATTTAGCCTTAAGATGTGGAATTCAGTGAAATACTTGAATTCCATGTCTTGGGAGTAGTTTCTATAGCTTGAAGATAATTGTATTCATCTGTTGATTAATGCTTTTATGAGATTCTTAGTTCATCCTAATTTATGGGCTTGTGATATTATTATGGTTTGTTCTTGATTGTTATAATCGCATGAATGATACACTCCATGCGCATACACTCCAGTCTACATTCATGTTGGTGAAAATATTGATACCTATGGGAAGAGAAACCTAAATGTGATATGGGTAGCAGGGTCCGGGTTCACGTGAGTGTGTGTACGTAGGTCTTTTCTGAGTCTTACTGTTACGATAATAGCACACCAGTCATAGCTGATGAGTTGGTCCGAAGGGTTACGGGTAAAGATAGAAAAAGTAGCAAGCTAGGGTTGTAAGAGGTCCTAGTGTCATAGATAAGGTGTCTACCTCTACTACCTCGTTTATAGGCCTAGGGAGTAGAGCATCCATGATGGAGTGCCCGGAACTGGGGATGGCAGTGAGGCGGATTTTAGTGGAGATCCACCCAATATCCGCTCTAATGGGGTGGGTATGGTTGTAGTTTTCGTGGGGGTGAGGCAGGTATGAGTTTGAAAATTGATATCCACCATGGGTAGTGGGTCGGACATATATATTAGTTCATACCCGCTCCACCCCCGCCCCGCCCCACTATACCCACTATGTACACACTTATTTATTATTTAATAAAGTATTATTTATCCATAATGCACATGTTTTACTAATAATATTTTCATGTAAATATTATTAAACTTGTAATATTAAATTATTAATTTTAAAGTAAAACTTAGGTGTTTTTTAGAGATATAAATGGTGTGAGTAAAATAGATCTGAAGTGGGTATGAAGACCCAAGTGAATGATGGGGCGGGGGTGGGTATGAAAATTTTAGGTGGGTATGGGTATACTATAATATGTACATTGCCATCCACACCAAGGATGTAATCGTACGGGGGAGAAACATACCTACAACAACAGTTAGGCCTTGTTGTACTCCACTAATTACGGAGGTCGTACTGATGGAAGATTGCAAGAGCACCCTACATGATAGGTACGGGAAAGTGCTGACCATCGACCACACCAAGTGTTATGATCACTAGATTAGGTTGTTAACATCTTATATGTGAATGAATGGAGGATCAAAGCATTTTATCAACCATGTTGTGCAAATATTCCCCGAGTGTCTAGCTATATATTTTACTTGCTTTTTTTAAAATCTTTTATGTTTGTAGTTGTTAGTTGAAAACACCAACCCCCCTCCCCCCCTTGTTTACCATACTATCTATTCTTGTCAACACGCACAGATTGACAACCAAGACGTGGTTGTGTATAATTGACTATTAGGCCCTAACATATCTGTGGACGTACCCATGGGTTTCCACTAACTATCCCATCGGTAGTAAAGTAGTGGGTTGGATGCAGAATATAAATTTAAATTCGACCTCCTTTGACTCCAATGCATTCGCTCAGTTTTAACGGCCCCTGAGTGGAGGCGGGTCACAATAACAGAAGACACATTTTTGCTACCAGATTTAAAACTAGCAACACCTTCAGTATAACAATGCTTGCCTTCTTCAGTGTTACTTTTACTGTATTTATAAGAGGTTTTCATCGTGGTTCCCGATGTGCTTCATTTTGTGTGCGTTAACCGTTGCATTCGGCATAATTTTTAGCTTTTTTATTTTGTAGATTACTAGTATTAGTTGAGTTTACCTGACAATGGGTTTAGACTGCAATGTTTGGTTTTCTTGCCTAAATCCCGCATTTTGTAGACTTAATTTGTATTAGTGGAGACATTTTGTGTCCACGGGCTCCTAGACCTTCCTTGTGATCATCTTTAATAGGTTGCACATGGGTACTTTTTGGTTACATTCTATGTGAAGGCCGTTCGTAAGGGCGGTAGAAGATATTGAAGGTCGTTCACAAAGACGGTAGAAGAGATCGAAGGCCATTCACCTCTATAATGGTAATGTATGAAGGCCACAAACATCAAAGTACGGTACAACAAGATTGGAGCCAAAGATAGGAGGCATTGGAGCTCAAAGCAGCCAACGAAGAAATGGTGAATCGTGGTCCGATGAGTTGCACCAAATTCTGAGAATGATCTGAGAATAATTAGCCTTCAAGGATGATTCCATTGGATTTTTTTTCTTGAGCACTACAAAATTGATTACTAGAACTCTCAGATCGGACTAACAGTTCATCCACAGCGAAGGAAAGAAATTCAGCCGGCTAAGGCACAAATGGGTTAGCGCAGGCTGCTCATGCATGGAACCAATGGCCCGTGCCAAAAGAGTTAGCCTGCGCTAAAGGAATCAACACGAAGGCATGGTGTGGCCCATGATAAATGCCACGGGCCGCAAGCACAAGTCTCAACTCCACTCAAAATCGGCTAAGTATAGGCGCAGACTATCCTATTTTCGACGGCCCGCGCCATTCCAAGTCCAAACTGTCAAGACCATCCGGCGGGGTGTAGAAAATCACGAGGCCCTTGCCAAGTTTCTGAGCAGACCGACCCTTCTGACGATGGCCCAAGCCAAAGGTCGCACCCGCAGATCAAAATTTCCAAATCAAGCACGCTGACGACAGCCCGCGTCAAAGGGCACCGTCCTCGCCAGATGACTTAACGCGGCCCATGACAAATCCAGCATCTCATGCCTAATGATGCCTCACATTATGTGCCAGATCCTATGGCCCGCGCCATCCAGAACAACATCACATGCCACAGGTCGCACTTTCCGCGACAGCCCGCACCAGGCTGCTGCTGACTTAAGGTTTCTCACTATTTAGCTATAACTCTCTCAATTTTCATCTGATTTCTATCTACCATATATCAAAATCTTCATCTTTCCTAGCTCTATCCAATCTACTAAATCTCAGCTCTAGAAAGTTCACGAATTTGAGCAGTTTATTCGAGAAAGATTTTTCCACAAGAGGGAAAGATGACTAGGGTTTTAACCTAATTTTGGCCTATTTTGGGCCTATATTTAGTCTCAATCTCCTCCTACTATATATAGAAGCATTTAGTCTTCTAGTAAACCTAAGTAGGCATACTGTAGATTTCTTTGTCTCTCTAGTTAGATAGAAGGAAGTGGAGAGCTCTCTCTCCCTAGAGTTCTTCTCGTCTTTTCTTTCTCTTTTCTTTTCTAGTTAAGAGGTGAGATCATATTTAGACTTCATCTTGTATTAGGAGAGCAACTCTAGGGAGAGAAACACTCTCTCTTTTTCTTTTCTCTCCTTTTCTTTTCTTTCCTTTTATTTTTTCTTTGATCCTATAATGTAGAATTGCAAATCTATAATTGAATTCCATATCTATGGAGTAGATTTATAGCTTGAGGATAAATTGTAGGCACATGGTATTTTATGTTTTGTGAGATTCACTAGTTAATCCAAATTTTGTGTGTATGATATTATTGTGACTTGTTCTTGAATGTTTGAATTGCATGAATAGTACACTCTATATAAGCACGCACTTTAGTCTATATTCATGTTGGTGAAAATATTGATGCCCCATTGGGAAGAAAAACCTAGATGTTTGAATGTGTAATGGGGTACAGATCTGCGTGGGTGTGTGCACGGAGACCCGGGTCATTCTTTGAATTGTTTGCCATCAAACCAGTCTTAGCTGATTACATAAAATAGTCTGAGAGGTTACGGGTAAATATAGTGAAAAGTAGCTACCCAGGGTTGTAAGAAACCCTAGTATTATAGATAAGGTGCCTACGACCATTGGCCTAACTGATAGAGCGATTTGGGAAGTAGTGCATTTGTGGAGAAAGCCTGGGATGTAATCGCACGGGGGAGAAACAAATCTACAAAAATGGTTGGACCTTGTTTTACTCCCATAATTACAATGGCAATGTCGATGGAGGGTTGCGAGCGCACCCGACGTGACAGGTACGAGGAAGTGTATGCCATCAGCCACACCACATGTTATGAACACTCTATTAGGTTTGTCTAAATCTCTATGTGAATGAATCGAGGATTGAAACATTAAATTGACCATGTTGTGCAATGACTCTCCAAGTGCTTAGCTAATTAGAATACTTGCTCCTTTCTTTTATGTTTTATAGTTGTTAATTGAAAAACTAAAACCCTTTTTTTGTTTCCTTTACTAGTTATTTATTTTACTCGTACAGATTGATGACTTGTACAAGGCTGTGTTTTCATTGACTCTTAGGCCCTAGCATGTTTGTGGACATACCTAGAGCTTATCGCTAACTACTTTATCAACAGCGTAGTAGTGAGAATATGTGTAGAATATAAGTTTTATCTTTGACCTCTCAAAGCCTTCATTTGGGTTAATTAGCTACAATTAATGACCCCGGGTGGAGGTGGTTCAGTTCCGTATTTCTCTCACCTAAGAACGTGGATTGTACCGCAATCCCTATAACTCTTGTTCGTGGCCAAATTTCCCAATTGTGGCTTGATCGTGTCTCTGCATTTATCGGTTCGTGATCACATAGTTCATACCAGGCTCCTCCTTTATCGCTTTGTTGACCTTATTTGTGTTTGTTCCTTGGGCTGGGCTTACAGCCCAATGATGCCAGCTATGGAGCTTCTGGCTTGGGTATACACCAATTCCCTAGACATGAAATTCAAATATAGATTTTGAATTCCACATCATAGGATCAAAGCAAAATAAAAAGGAAGGAAAGAAAGAAGATAGAATGTTTCTATCTCTCGGATGCTCCCCAAATTACAAATGAATTAACCAAAAATTGATCCAACTCCTTAACCCTAGTAGACTAAGGATATATTTATAATAGTAGGGGATTGGGCAAAAAAAAAGGCCAAAATAGGCCAAAAACGTGTCAAACCCTAGTTCAGCCGCCATAGGCGCGGTCCGCGCTGCCTTCTTGACTTGTGCTGGCATAAGGCACTCACAAACCATTTGATCCGCACTGGCACGGGCCTTGTCATCCTCTGTGGGTTATGTCGGGCATGATCCACATCATCTGGCACAACCCATCATCCAGATGGTTATTTTTGCACTTCTGATTCGCGAGCTGTGTCATTTTACGCGGGCCATCATCAGAATCCTCATTTTTTCAGTAATTTGGCATGGGCCACTCAATTCTCCACATCCTTCCGGTCGGTCATGGCATTTTACACTTGAAACGACATAGGCCATCGAAAATAGGATGGTCCGCGCCTATACTTAGCCTTTTTTAGTGAAAAAAACCACTTAAGCACGTGGCCCGTTGGGATTGGCATGGTCCGGGCAAGGCCTTGGCATGTCTCATGCCAGAAACCCTTGGCGCGGGCCATTGTTGTCTCACTTGGTGCCACCCATGAGCAGCCCACGTTGACCCATTTGTGCTTCGGCCGGATGAACTTCTTTCGTTCGCTACTGATGAACTGTTAGTTTGTTTTGAGAATTCTTGTAGTTGATTATATAGTTCTCGAGGAGATGAATCCAATAGAACCAACTTTGAAGGTTGATTCTTCTTGGATTGTTCCAATAATTTGGTGAAACTCTCGGACCACGATTCTCCAATTCTTCCTTGGCCGTTTTGAACTTCAATGCCGCTTATCTTTGGCTCCATTCTTCTACTACCACGATTTGATGTATATGGCCTTAATCTACTACCATTATAATGTGAATGGCCTTCGATCTCTTTTATCGTCCTTGCAAACGACCTTCAATATCTTCTATTGTCCTTGTGAACAACCTTCAATATCTTCTACCACCCTTGCGAATGGCTTTCACATAGAATGTAACAAAAAGTACCCACTAGTGACCTACTAAGGATGATTATAGAGGGTGATCTAGGTGCACATGGATACAAAAGTGTCCATTAGTACCAATTAAGTCTACGAAATGTGGGATTTAGACAAGAAAAACAAACATGGCCGTCCAAACCCCTTGTCACATAAACTCAACTAATACTAGCAATCCAACATATAAAACAAGCCGATTATTACGTCGAATGCAGTAGTTTACACACGCATAATGAAGCACATCAACCAGCTGGGGACTTTTGCTTCGGATTAGCATACACTCCCTTCTTTTTCTTACCAGCTGGGACATTTCCTCTAGTCCTTCAAAAGAAAAAACCACATATGGTGTATCATTCTCACTCTCATTCTTATTTAAGTCACTCAAATCACCAAAACATTGTTCTACAAACACATCAACTGCATCATCATTTAAAGAATCATTCTCCATAACACCCTTAAGAGCTTCAACACCACTAGGACCACCTTTAACACCAACTGAGCCTACACCTTTAGACCCTTGATCAGCAACTCCAACCCCTTCACCACAAGTAGTAACATTTTCAATCATCACATCCAAATCCTCGTTAACATATTCCTTCACTACCCCAGCTACCAAAAAACCCTCATTCTCACCATCCACCTCATAAACCAATGAACCCCCACCCTCAATACCTTTAGAACCCTCACCAACCTCTAAACCCCCACCAACTTTCTTCACTACACTAGCTACTAAAGAACACTCATCCTCACGAGTCAACTCATCATCCAATAAATCCACATTGTCAACACCTTTAGAACCCTCACCAATCTCTGAACCCCCACATTCACCACTGCCATCAACACCAACTGACTCTCTACTCATTCGAATAACATCACTCAATAGAGTGTCATAGTCAAAATCCTGAGTTGATCCACCTTCACCATCCTTCAGCTTCTTCACAGTCACTTTTATCCTTGTCTTATTTACCTCCTTAGGAATGACAACAACTGAAACCTGTGGAGTAGCAACACCACCTATTCTGGTAGACCTATGTGCTAATGCAACTACTACATACAAAGTCAAAAACACAAACTGTATAAGCACATATTTTAAAAAAAATAACAGACATAATCACATAAATGAAATACAACATATATCGGAAATAAAATAACCTCCAGAAGCATAAGACTGTTGAATCTTCTTCAGTTCATCCTGAAGAGAAGGTCCATCATTCTTTTTAGATTTCCTTACCAACGGTATAACATCTAAACAACATAACACATTTAAATAAGTAAATATATAAGTAAATAAATGTAATACAGAAAAACTACAATCACCTTCAACTATGCCAGGTTCTACATTTTGAATTATACTCCCACCTCCTTCAGAGACAACTAAAATAAAATCATATACCACACAATCAGGGAACAATATATGAATAACTTATAAATAATTTAAGCAACATAATCTGAGACACACACAATATAACTAGCTAATGCATAAAGTATACTAACATATGCAACATGTAATGAAAACAAATACATGCTACCAAACTGGTTTTAAAATTACAAAAAACAATTTCATAGTTTTAAAAATAACATATGGAAAACATAACTAAACTAATGCAAAATAAAACATAACATATGAAAAACTTTAAAAACTAATAATAGTCAATAAGAAATATAATCTAAGACACACACATTATAACTAATTAATGCATGAGTATACTAACATATGCAACTTGTAATGAAAAAATACACGCTATCAAATTAGAAGAATAAAAGTACAAATAACTATTTCATTGTCTGACAATCAGTATGCAACATAATCTGAGACACACACAATATAACTAATTAATGCATAAAGTATACTAACATATGCAACCTGTAATGAAATAAATACAGACTATCAAATCAGAAGAATACAAGGAATAATAAAAATTTCATAGTTTTATAAATAACACATGCATAACATAACTAAAGTAATGCACATTATAACAATCAATAGCTATCATACAGTAAAATAAAAATAAAAATAGAGTAACCAACTAATACATATATTATACTATCACATGCAACTTCTAAGACAACAAATGTGGTGTATACCTAGCACATTGACCACATACCGCTGGCCTTTAGGCACTAAGACTTAGCTATAGGCTAATATTCACAATTATGCCCAAGGTATCTTGGCTGCGAACCGAGAAAAAAGGGATCATGTAGGAAAGCGACTAAACCACGAACTGAGAAAGGTGGAGCCACAATCAGGTTAGTTATGACACAAGACAAGAACCAAGTTTATAGGGACCATGATGTAGCCCACGATCGTGAATCCTAACATTACAGAGCTATGACCAGTGGTTTGCTATAAATACAAGAACAACAATGCTGACTAAGGTAAGTGCAACTAAACTGAGAAATACCATTTCTCTGAAGGAGGAGACTGACTTGATAGTCGGAGCCTTTTCTCCAAAGTCACTTCCTGGATCTATTTTGCAGGTTTATAATAATACGTTGTGAACATCAGTTGCCTCACCTAACCGGGAATACCACATCATTAACGCTGTCTGTGGGGATGCAAATTTTTTTCTGTTTCAAGTCCACCATTCCCTTCAAGGTAAACAATGGTGTTCACTAGAAGTGAAAGAAGCTAGAATCACCATACATAAGAACAAACAGTTGGGCGCAACATGAGCATGCATCTCAATCAAGATCAAGCGCACATTCCTAGTAAAGAGAAGGAACAGAGCAAAGAAGATACAGATGATAAGGAAGAAGCGGAATCTCCTAACACGAATCAAGAAAAAGAAAGGAGAGCTTTTACGGATTGCTTAGAAAATAATAGAGAACACCTGTACAATCCGTTCTTGGCCACCATTAAACTAAAATCCCTGAAAGAAAATAAAAAATCAAGTCAAAGGCTTGAGAGCCTTAAGTATGAAGAAGAGTTAAGGGATATAGTGGCAGATGATGATGTAGATAAGTCACTGTTAGAACCACATCTCCGCGATTTCAAGATGCCAGAGGATTTCAAGCTACCCATGCATGTTAAAATATATGATGAGACAATAGACCCCAAGGAATTCCTACATTCCTATCGTAACAGCATATGATTTTGCGATAAGAAATTGAGTTAGTTTGCAAAGCTTTCCCTATCTTCTTGTCTAGGACAATAATAACATGGTATGAAGACCTACCAAATGATAGTATTAGGTCTTGGGCATGGTTTTCAGACTTGTTTTTTGGGTGCTTCTATTAGAAGCAGAGATTTACCAAAAGAATAGCGAACCTAAACATCATAGCCCAGCAAAGTGACAAAAGTCTAGCAGATTACCACAATAGGTTCGTCACTGATATTTTACAAGTTCGTGATTTGTCATTCTAATCCTTGTTAGGAGCATTCAAAGGGGGTATGCAATCAGGAGAATTCCACAAGGAACTCATAAAAAATATGCCAGAAAACCCAAGGGAATTTGAAAAATGATTGAACAATATGTGCAAACTGAAGAAGAAAATAATCGCAAGATAGAATGTGAGAGCGGTGAAAAGAGGATAGTTGAGGATTCATAGAGAAGTGTTGTCAAGAAAATGAAAGGGAATGTTCTTTTCAAAGGAAGAGAATCAGGAGTGCAGGTCGAACCATTTCAAGAAACTCATTTGACAAAGTCGTGGAAGGAAATATGGCAATCGAACATGGAGTTGTTTCACAAACCTGCACCAATGATAACATCACCAGAGAAGCAATATAGAGAGTACTATCATGCCTTTCACAAGGACCATGGACACAACATCGAATATTACAAAGACTTGAGAAGGAAATAGAGGAAAATTTGAGGAATGACTATCTAAGCCAATACAAAAAGGAAGATGGAGGAAGCCGGTACATCGAAGCTAACAAAGCAGGAAGCTCCATGGAAAAAAATATAAGGCATAGCAAATACACAAAGAAAATATCAGAAGATGACAACAACAGTGGATCATAAGGAAGACTCGGTGAATGATACCCAGAAAGAGTTATCCTATTAATTTATGGATCAACTGAGTGTCTATCTAACAATGCTTAGAAAGCCAAAGCTAGATACTCTCTACCGCAAGAACCTGCTGATAGGAGATTTCACTTGAGTGAAACAATAACATTTAGTGAAGAGGATGCAGTTCCAAACGCTTCACCTTATAATGACCCCATGGTCAGTATCGCTAAGATTGGAAATACCACGGTTCATAGAGTATTTGTGGATGATGGAAGTGCAGTCGAGATCTTGTTTGTTAATTGCTTTGATAAGTTGGGATTCAAATGAACTTATTCGAAGAAGTTTACATCCTCTCTTGTGGGATTTACAAGATGAGCAGAGAAGCCTTTGGGTAACATGCAGCTACCATTTACCATATGAGAGAATGACAAAAATTGCACCGTTATTCATATACTGATAAATAAATCAATAATAAAATACAAAGGGTGACATTTCATTTTGAGTATTGAATGTTATTTTTACATTGCATATTTATTATTCAAATATGTGGAAGGCCTAAAATATTAATATTTTAGGAAATGGGCCTAAGTTGGAATGTGACACATGTATGTGAGAGAGACATGTGACGTCGATCATAAAAACAATCGACGTCAGTAAGCGAGAGGGCCATGAGGCATTGATCATTCATGTCTGCGAGAGGGAGGTGCGACGTCAGTAAGTGAGAGGGCCGTGCGGCGTTGATCATTCATGTCTGTGAGAGGGAGGTGCGACGTCGGTCATAAAAACAACCGACGTTGGTAAGTGAGAGGGGCATGTAACATCGGTCATTTCAGACTATTTAACTCTTTTTTATAAGTGAGGTAAAAAAAGTACTTTTTAACTCATTTTTTAACCAAAGTAAATAATAATTTTTACTTTTATTTTTTTTAAATCGAGGTAAACGAACTTTTTACCTCGGTTATTTTCCTAATTCCAAATAACCGAGGTAAAAGGGACAAAGTAATAGGTTCTGTTTCTTGTAGTGATTTCATCCTTTTGTCGATTCGGTCATTGGCCAATGTGAACATTGTGTTTAGGAGTGACAACTAGGAATAATTATTAATTAGTGAGTTGAAGTATAATTAATTGTGGATTGGATTAATATATGATCAATAATTTTGAGTTGTGAGCGATTGGGCTGGTAATTATCTTTTGACTGAATCATGTCGAGGTTATAGAATAGTCCCAAAGGTCATCTCTCGGTTTTGTGGTCCCTAGGTTGATAAAATCATTGAAGGAAATCCTTGAGATACTAAAGTTCTTGATGTCAAAGGTCTACGCCTAAAATGGGAGGTGAAAGATGAATAAGGGGGCTGTGGTCACCCGTAGTGAGTGTGAATGCAGTTAGTCTCCTATGATTTCAGGTTCTCTACAATGTGTGGCCGAGCATTATAGTAGGACATACTTCTAGAATGTACATATGAATAGATATCAAATTGAATAACTAAACATGTGAAGCAAATGCCCCAAGTCTTCTTACCATTATCTTAACTCTCTTTTAGTAGTTTTGCATGATAGTTAAATCTATAACATTTCCATGCTAATAGTTGTTAGAACTACTCTCAAACAACCCCCACCCCCCAATTTTTGTATGAGCACAAACATGGTGACGCTCGTGTGTGTTGTTTGCTACGTGAATTATCTTTTGAACCCTTCTTTCCCAGTGGATGACCCCACTTACCTCTATCTACCAATTAATAGTAATAGGGTAGCAACATGTAAATTTCATTTTTGATTCGGCACACGGGTGTTTAGCGACCCCCGTTTAATATAAATGTACATATGTACTATAAATGTTAAGCCTTTTCTTTGCGTTTCAAAAGGTTTCATATGTACTATAAATGTACAATTACCCATTTCTTATGGTATAGTAATTCAAGATAACATGTGTACTGACCTTATTGAGGATCTCTTGAAGTAGGTACATTTTCAACTGTGTTATACATTGATGCTTCACTACTGAAATTATTCAACAAAGAGGAGATGAAAGGGGAATTTTATATGTAAGGTTATGTTCTTAGTCCTTCAAGATAACATGTGTTCCAACCTTATTGAGCATCTTTTGAGGGAGGTACATTGCAAACTCTGTTACACACTGATGATTCTGCACCTCAAATTCTTCAATCAGAAGGAGTGGAAAAGAAATTTTCTCATTTGGTAGAGATGCAAAAGATGCAAAAAATTCGTCCTTTCACTTTCTGCACCTCAAATTCCTCAAATTCGTCCTTTCACTTTCTATCCTCAATAGTATTAGAGCATTTTTTCCGCTATGACTGAGATATGCACAAATCTTTTCCAGGGGCAAGATTGTTTATCTAATTAAGGAAAATGTCGTATTAATTTGTGATGCGATGAACAGTGTCAAAGTAACTCCTTTTGGATTATTTTTGTGTCAATAGAGATATTTATTCATTTGATGAAGGCATAATGTCCCTCTAATACCAGTTCATGCCTACATTTGTTTAATCGGTTTCATTAATATATTTCCAAGGATTTTACTTGCGAAATCAGATAGAATAGCTGTCGTGTATTCCATTAAGGAAGCCAGTGTTCATACTTTTTTCAATGATAAAGTTAGGGCTATTATAAATGCCCTGTGAATGAGAATTTCTATTAAAAATTCACATATAGCTACGTGATGGTCATGTTCTGGTGATCATGTTTTCATAAAGAAAATATCTCTATAAACTACTCCTAGTTAAGTGTAGTGGCTTCACTAGATAGAAAACTACTTTCTTTAATTCTTCCCTACTTAAAACCCTTAAAAATTATGTGTTGTCTACTTCACCAACTTGGGAAATCTAATAAATCATAACAAGTGATATATTTTTATTTTCATCCGTGTGAGGACTTGTAAAGTAATATTCGGCTTGTTGTCTTATTCTATCTTGGTTAGTGCAAAACTTATTTATCTTGTTTTACTTGTATTTTTTCATTCAGAGTTAGATTATGTTCTTTTCACTTTTTTGAATTGAATTAAACTAAACTAAAAATAAGTGTAGTGAAAATAGGAAAAAATTTTAATTATTACTATGGAATCTTTCATTAATGATAATTCAAAAGATGCAAAAAATTTTTGCAGTCCTTCACTCTACTCTAGACCTTTACAAAAAAACTATACTAAGAAAAAAGGGCTAGTAAACCAGCCATAATAGCTAAAATCGGTCTAACGTTACCATATTTGCCACTACTTTTGGGCCTTCTGAAGAAAGCCCTAAGCGGCTAAGGGTTAAGATTTTATAAGTCCCATTATAGTCTATTATATGAACTTAGCCCAATTTCCTTACTCTCAAAATGTTAATAAAAATGCAGCATGCGAAAAACCTACATTAAACCCCTACCTCCAAGTTAATCAATTCATCCAGGACTCTTCTTCCAACCTCCCATGGACAGGAGTTTTTCCCCTGAAATATTCTCAAGTTTCGTTCCTCCCAAGCATGATAAAAAAATTGATACCATCTTACATAGAACCCCCTATTTCTTCTTTTGTTTAAGATTTTCTAGCCTCTTCCGTAACTCTCTTAAACCCTGCACTGTAGGCAACTTGAGAAAATTAGCCAATTCCTTAACAAAGGAGCACTGATTGAAAAAGTGATTGGCACTTTCCTGGTCCTTACCACATAAAGCATAAAGCTGATGATTGTTGATGATGTTAACTCGTCAACTGTTAGTAGCTTTCCTTTCAAGAGCATCCAAAGAAAAAAACATTAATTGGACCAATTTAATTTATCTATCAAAAAATCAATTAATCTGAAGTGCAGTTAAATTAACAGAACAAAGCCATAGTATATCTTTTCCTCATTCATGCATTTCTTGGACACTGACTTCCAAATACTGTCTATCTTTATAAGGAACTTCAATAGTTCTAACGTGCTAAATTTACTATATGATGAAATAAAGTATGCTTGGCTATATATAGGTTCTAAGACTTTGTAGAATTACATGTTGATCTAGTATTTTTTTTTAAAAATATGTTAACAAACTTTTAAATATTCCAAAATTTAGTGCTTTACTTCAATATTTTAGTTTTAAGGAAGTTCAAACATTGCATGTCCTCTATAATTCCAAGTAGTTTGATTATGTTTTATTAGAATATAGATTGAGTCTGATTGTATTTTTGGTAAATATTTATTGTGTTTCCTTAAGTTACCTGGTATTGCTTATTCCTTAAGCAACCTCTCGTATAAATACCTGTTGATATAATTAATGAAATTAAGTCAAATTTTACACAATCATTATACAATTTTACATGGTATCAGAGCCTATGGTTGGCTTGATCGACCCAGTGGACATATATTCCCACTGATAGGCTCGTGATCTATTTATGTCCACGTTTATGCGATGAATAATACCATTGCACGTGAGGAGGCGTGTTAAGATGTGACCCACTTCTGTTCACATTTGGACGATAAATAGTACCGCTGCACGTGAAGGGGCATGTTAAGATTCCCACATTGGTAGTTGACAAAGCAATTGCTTAGTATATAAAATCATGAGTCACCTCTACATAGTAACAAATGGTTTTATGATAGAAGTCCATGAGTCTTATAGTCAGAATACAATCTATATTCTAATATTGAGAACTAAACTAAACTGAATTAAAATAAGCTAACCAAAAATAAGTATAGGGAAAATAGTAATAGTAGACTAAACTAAGGTAAATTTATCAAATAAAAATTTGATAAAATGAATTGTAGGACTATACTAGACTAAATTTTAACAAATGAAAAATTATTAAACTGAACTAAATTAAAGTAAAGTAAAAAATCTATTAAGGTATAAAAGAATGGGCCTTAGTCGAACCATATTGGTTGGAATCTTAGAGTTTAGGCCATAATTTATCATTTTTTTACCATAGTAATATTGAACATTGGTCGGGGATAATATAATTTCAAAGGGAAAGGCTCAGTAAAGGCGGCGTTTCCATAAGTTTGTTGATAGTTCTCAGGGGCATTTGCCTTAAATATTGTAATTTTTTAATAAAATTTAAATATTGCATTTTATAAGTTAAAACAAGTAATATTATGTATTTGAAGGTGAAAATATAAAAATATATAATATAAAAATATTTTTTCAAAAATTTTTAATTTTGTATGTAATTTAAGAAATGCAGTGTATAAGGTAAGAAATAAGTGGCCTGCCCATAAACTTATGGACATGCCGCCTGTCAGGAGACTCACTCAATTTCAAATATGGTTTAGGTTAAAGGATAAATTTGGGACCAATATGTTGTACCAATTGTCGTATCCTATTTCTTGTAAACTGAATTTCCCTTTCTACTATCAGACCAAGGGGATTTTATCTAACAATATTGACTTCTTGCAGATATTTACTGGTAAAAATAATAAATAATAGTTATATTGTAGCATATTTTATGTATTTAACCATACATCTCATAATGAAATCACTAGGCACAAATAAAGACTGGTAAAACCCTATTTCTTTTGCTAGATTTGAAAAAAATATTTTTAAATTCAAATATACTGAAACTAAATTAAGTTTAAATAATTATAAATTTACTATAACTAAAATAAGTTTAAACTTGGCACCAAGGAATAATAAATATTGGTAAACAATTGTACTAAACTGTACTAAATTCATATATGTTGGACTTTTTTTTTTTTTTTTTAGAAATCCATCCGAGGATGGGGAAATTTTATTAGGCCTTCCCTAGCCATTAAATAACAAGAGCAAGAAAAGGAAAGGAAGCCGAAGCTTAGTTGGGTATACAAGAGTGAGCATTCAATCGCAATTGCTTCCAAAAGGAATGAAGAGATATGTCTGATACAGTGAGGATTTCATAAAGTGTTAGGCTATGGAAAGAATCATCGAACTTGTTAGTGAGTCGCATTAAACGAAACACAAGACAGTCAGAGTCATCCTCATAACCTAACAGAGTTTATCCTCATCTAATAACAATTTTCTATGGTGCCGGGAATTTCGTTTGCAGCTTGATCACCAAAAGCCAGGAAGTCAGATTAGGTCATCCACTTTCCCAAGCCTAATGGAGTTACCATCACTGCTCAGGAAGCATAAAATATTTCCATCTTGTAGAGCTTCCAAATTCCTGGTTGTAGGGCCAGAGTATGAGGAGACACCGCAGCATAAACAAGATCCTGCATGAAATGAGTAGAAATCAGTAGCATCCGATCTAGTTGGCAATCCGTAAAGAAGGGGTACCAATTTGGTCAAGTCTAACTAGTCCCTGGACCAAGTTAGGGAGCACAGAGAATCTGTGAAAGGATGAGTTGGTCTTTAATTGCAGACAGTTTTTTGCAAGAGTATGAGCCACCAGGTATGCCTGTCTATAGATGTGCACAAGTTTAATATCCCCAAGGGAATGGTGAATCTCATCAGATAAGCAGAACAATTTCCAGTGAGATCTTTGTGGATCAGTAGCAAAAAGTACTGCACTGAGGCAGTCAGATTCCATACAAACAGGAGAGGGCAAATCAGTAGAAAAATGTATTGCAAACTTAATTGCTTTCAATTCAGCTTCCAAGGGGGACAAAGCATTAGTATATAAAGAATAAGCCCCTTTTAAACCCCCTCTACTATCCCTAATAATCATTCCAATCCCACACATATTAGTATTACAGCACCATGAAGCATCTACATTTAACTTAAAACCTGAGCAGGGCCTCTCCCATGCAATTTTCCAAATTTTAGGCTTTGGGGAGAGTTTAATCAGAGGCAGAAAAGAGTGATCTGCAATACTTAAATCAAAAGGAGAGACAATGTAAACAGGTTTAGCACAAAAGGAATAGAAAATTTGATCTCTAATCTGTTGAAGCACTTGGATAGTGGAAGGCCTGACTGAATCAAAAAGAATTTTATTTCTCATCTTCCACAGATTCCAAAAGGTAAATATAGCTGCAGTTCAGATTATAGTAGAATGTAATGAAGTTAGAGTAGGGTAGGTTAGGTAGAATGATAATCTCTCCCATACAGATGGAAAGGTTCTGTCCCTAATTCCCATAAACTGGTGAACTGATTTCCAGACATTTAGTGCAAACTCACAGGAGTTAAAAAATGATCTAAGGAGTCTTTATGTATATTGCACATACAACATTTAGAAGGCAAGCAAAATCTAAGTTTTCTGAGGATGTTATCAAAAGGTAAAAAAGAATTTATCACTTTCCACATAAAAACAGAGATTTTCTTGTCTAATCTAGAGTTCCAAAGGTGTTGAGAGGAGGCAATAGAACCTGTATTGTTGCAGAGTGAAATGTATGTGGATTTAAAGGAGAAATTCCCTGTAATACCAGGTTTCCATATTAGCCTATCTGCTCTGTGTGGTGCCAGTTTTGCTTCCTGCAAAAGAGTAATTATGTCAGGATGCAGAAAGGGGTTAATTTTTGTGATGAGATTAGACTTGTTAGATATAAATTCTGAGACAGTACAATCCCCTCTAATATTCACACTATTCTGATCACACAGATCTGTAAGAAGCCCTATATCTAGCCAGTTAGCAGTCCAAAAATTACATTCTCCTCTCCCTATAATAACTCTAGAGTTAGCTTCTGCCCATGAATTAACTGAACATATCCTTTTCCAGTTTGGAGAGGTCCTATTTGAAGGAGGGAGACCTGCCACTAAATGAGTCCATAGAGCCTCTGCCATTTGAAATTTCCACCACAGTTTTACTGAACATGTTTTAATTATGGTGGATATTGATCTAAACCCTATACCATTTTGATCAGTTGGTAAACAAAGAGCAGTCCATTTTCTCCAAGATCTTTTAGGATTGAGCTCAGTATCCCCCCAAAAGAAGTTGCTCAGTTTTTTTTCTATGGTGGTGATAATCAGTTTGTTTGGCTTTATAACCTGCCAAATGTGCTGGGGTATGGAATAGATACATGACTCAATCAGCGTAATTTTACCGCCTGTAGATACCCACCTATTTTTCCAGTTACATATTTTACTATCAATCTGTTCGAAAAGAGGTTGAAAATAAAACTTTTTTGCAGCACCAGTAAAAATTGGAACTCCCAGGTATGAAACTGGAAATGTTCCAATTTTCATCCCCAAAATTCTTTTAATGTAGTTATCCTTTTGAACAGAAGCATGCTTACTTATGAAGATATCACTCTTATTGTAGTTAATAGATTGGCCCGTGACTTCCTCAAAGGTAGACAAAAAAGCTTTTAATCTAATCAAAGTTAACTTAGTAGCTTTAAAGAAAACAACAGTATCATCCGCATATGATAAATGTGAGATTCTCGGAGGATTACCTGGCAGGTCGAAATATGACAACTTATCGCTGTAAAATATGAAAGCCAAACTCCTTGAAAAGGACTCAGAGAAAATGTTAAACAAGAATGGAGATAAAGGATCACCCTGCTTAATACCCCTAGTGGATTGAAAGAATCCCACTGGCTTACCATTAATAAGAATAGAGAACCAGGCCTGGGACAAGTTTTTCATGATTGAGAAGATAAATTTAGCATGGAATCCAAATTTTGCTAAAACACTATATAAGAACGACCACCTAACTCTATTAAAAGCCTTTTTGAGGTCCAGTTTAACAATGCAATTTGGATCTCTTCTCTTCCTATTAAGAAACCTAACCATTTCCTGTAAATAAATTACATTGTCTGAGATATCTCTTCCATGTAGGAAAGCTGTTTGGTTAGGAGAAATAATCCTAGGCATTATAGACTTAAGTCTTTCCATAAGAACTTTAGAGCAAATTTTATTTATCACATTGGAGAGACTTATAGGTCTATAATCATCAAAAGAAGTTGGGGTCTTCTTTTTAGGGATTATAGTGATCCATGTACTACCAATACCCCTAGGCATGTTAGTTGAAGTAAGAAAGTCCTGAACAGCCATAAGTAGATCATTAGCTATAATATCCCAAGATTTTATGTAGAACTTGGCTGTAAAGCCATCCGGACCTAGACTACTAGATTTATTAAGACTAAGGACAATCCCTTTTAGCTCATCTAATGAAACCGGTTGCAGAAGTTTTTCATTATCATCCTGAGTGACCAATTTAGGGATATGGTTTAGAAAATGAGATTTAAAAGGAGAACTGTCAGGGGAGCTGTCATCACTCAGAAGGTCCTGGTAATAATGTATAGCTTCCGTCTCAATATCATGTATATTATCTAACCACTGACCATTCTTGCTCTTAATTTTTGTAATCTTCAATCTATTATTTCTTTCCTTTACAGAATTATGAAAGAAGCTTGTGTTATTGTCCCCTTCTTGCAGCCATTTTATCTTTGCCTTATGTTTCCAAAAGTTTTTTTGTTCGGATATAGCCCTAACTAATCTAGCTTTAGCCTCCTTAAGCTTAACCAATTCAATCACAGAATCTGATTGATCAGTTAAGGATTCCTGAGCCTGTAGAGCCAGTTCAGCTTGTACCACATTGTTATGAATGTTGCCAAATTTATCTTTGTTCCAGATTTTTAGAACCTTCTTAAGTCTAACAAGTTTTAGATAAAAGGCCAGCATTCCTGATTTATTCAAAGGAGAATCCCAATTTTGTTTGATAACCTCATTAAATTCCTTTCTTTTGTACCATGTGTTTAGAAATCTAAAAGGCCTAGGATTGGATGGTGTATCACTACCAACAGTTAGCAGCATGGGGTTGTGATCTGAACTAACCCTATTTAGAATCTGAATAGAGGATGCAGGAAAAGCTAATGACCAAGATGAAGTGCACAATCCTCTATCAAGTCTTTTAACTGTAGGAGACCTTAATCTATTATTAGTCCAAGTGAACAAGTTCCCTACCGTGTTGATTTCTTCCAGAGCCATTCCATTAATAAAATCATTAAAGTCACTCATACTCCCCAATTTGGGAGTAGATGGACCTTTATACTCATTTATTGATGTAATGGAATTGAAGTCTCCAATAAAAAGGGATTCAGATTGACTATATGAACTGAGATCTGACCAAAGCGATTTTCTACCTGTTCTAGTTCTGAGCCCATAGATAAAAAAGGCATCCATAGACTTGTTAAGATTAATACTGTTCAGGTTAACTGCAAGGAACTACAAATTATCACTTTTAACTGTCAGTATTAAGCTTGAAGTCCAGAAAATCCAAATCTGACCATTATTTGCTGAAATACAATTATCATATTTCAGCCTTTGTCTATATGAATCACATTGCAAGTTATCATATTTAGGCTCAATTAAACAAACGAGTTCAAATTTATGCCGATTGATAAGATTACAAAGTCTTAACATAGATGTGTCCATTCCCCTGATGTTCCAAACCAGCATTTTAATCCTAATAGTTGTATTATTCATAGGGAAACATTAGTAGAGCTTTTTGATCTAGTCATGATAGTATTTTTCTGTGAGAAAAAAGACTCATTACTTTGTTTAGAATGTTTCCTTAATGACTTTCCATTCTTCAGCTTACCAGGATTAGAGAAACTAACCCTGTTTACCTGATCCTCATCCACATCCTGGACAAAATCAGTATCCAAGGAGGCAGGGAGTTCAGCATTGGCTGGAATATCATTTTGAGTGGCTTCTTCACTTGATATTTCCTCATCAGCCAGAGGTAAAAATCTGTTGTCCCTGTGTTTCTGCTGAGAGAAGATAAAATTTTTTGCAGCAATAATAGAACTGAAAGGTGAGAAGGACCTTCCCCGTTTACTAGGTAAATCATCTTTAGCAAAAACTGTCCTAAAGTTCGAAGGAACAGATTGTGAAAGCCTAGTCAGTTGTACTGATGCACTGGGATCAGAAGAAAGCACTTGGAGGGTTAATGAAATAGGCTGTAGTGTTTTAGATTCAGGTGATTGAGATTTATGATCAGTCTCTATCTCAAAATTGGTTTCTTGATTGGGAACAGGGATAGAGACATCTACATTATTAGTTACAGCTTGTTGTTGATCAGGAACATCCTCAGAAATCATAGGATCAATAACTGGAGGATCAATGTCAATTAGGATAGTCTTATTAGTGTCATGTTCAGTAACAGGGATCAACTGTTTCTTCGGAACATATTTAAATTTCTGAGCCTGAATTTTTTTTGTTTTTCTATTACTGACACCCCAGAACTCCCAACCATGAAATTTCCAGCATGATTCATATTAATGTTCACATTACTCTGGCCAACAGTACCATTTAGTTGAAATTCAGTTTGATTCATTTGAGGCTTCTCAACCTTCTGTGGCTATGATCTCTTAAGTTCAGGATGTAAATAGATACAGTAGTTATCCTCATGTCCTATACATTTGCAATGGAAGCAGTAGGGTGGAATATCTTCAAATTCTAGAGGGAGTTTAACCACATTATATTCATTACCATCCTCTTCAATTCCTACTCTGATAAATGATGAGAGTTTTTTTTAAGTCGATTTCTACACACATTTTAACACAAGAAGGCCTAGACAGGGCAGCAGTAGCAGTGTCAGCTTTAATGTAGTTTCCAATTTGATTCCCCATGATTTCAAGCATAACAGAATTATAAAAATATACAGGGACATGTGGTATTGAAACCCATACCGGAACAATGGACGATTCTTCCTCGGGGGAGAAATCGGAAGTCCATTTAAATACCTTCATTTGGGCGTTGTTGAAACTCAATTGTCCCTTGAGCCAGAACCTTTGGTAGTCCTCTTTCTCTTGGAAGCGTATTAGCACATGCCGGAAGTCGATTGATCCTAGCTGGAATTTGCCTTTGAAACCTACAGAATTATAAAATATATTGAGTTGAACTAAACTATTGCTCTTTTATCTTTATGTTCACGGAAAACAAGGTTTTTGTACAAAAAATTGATTCCCATCTTTAAAATTTTAGTTTACAGATATAAATTAGAACTACAGCTAAAAATGACTCAATTTCTTCATTTTAATAATGGTAAGAGGAGTCATAGATAATCCTCTCCACCTATATTGTTGGTTTTTTTTTTATATAAATCCACCTGTGATGGTGGGGGGTTTGGCAGACCCCTACCCGTTTATTAATATGAAAAAAGAGTACAAAGAAAGAGGGGGACGTAATAACCTTACCTCTGAGTGTGCATCTGCTGATCTTAACACGGATAATACAAAGAGCTAAAGTACTAAAAGATCAGCGATGACGATTTGAAATAAAGTTACAATACTTGATCATTCTAGTCTATTCTGACGTTGGGAGTACCTGCAGCATCTAAACTTACCTGACCCGCTACTGGTGGGGGGAGATCCAGTGATCCGAAAGTGCTGGGCAATTGCTTCCGGCATGCCAATTTGGCGAGGGAGTCCGCTGCACCATTCGCTTCTCTGAAGATATGTGACAGAGTGTAGTTCATTCCTTGGAGTAGTAACCAGATGTCTCGGATCGTCGAAAGCAATCTCCATGGTATTTTGAATTGACGTCGGATCATCCCCATTAGAAGTTTCGAGTCTGTTTCTATGTCGACGTTGTTGATGCCTTGCTGTCGCACTAGCTGGATCCCGTGTAGTAAGGCAGCAGCTTCAACCTGCAGAGCAGAGTCAGACAGTATGGGTTTGGATAGAGCTACTATTACCTGCCCGTTGGAGTTTCTGAGAATGCAGCCGATGCCAGCCGCACCATTGTTGAAAGCGCCGTTAGTATTTAGTTTGATACCACTGGGCTTTAACCATTTGGTGATCCGGACCCTTCTAGGTTTGAAAGGATTGTGGCTTAGAATAATAGGAATCGGGCCAAGAGACCATGTGAACTTCAGATCGAATGCCAGTATAGTGTCATTTAAGTGTAATAAAATGCGTCTATAAAGAGACCCTAAGTCCGGCCGAATGCCCTCGTGGAAGTAAGTGCATCTGGCACACCACAGGTGCCAATTGACAATGCAAGGGAGGATTCTGATCAGATTAGAAAGATGAGGAGATTCCGAAGTAGACCAGTAGAAGTGGAAGCGGTCCCATAGGAGTTCGAATGGATGGTTAGGTAAACTGAAAGTGGTGTTGAGCATTTTCCAGATCAGGTTTACCTTGACACAAGAATTGAAACAATGATGGATGGATTCGGAGCTATTGAAGCAGAAACAGCATCTGGAGGGGAGGTGAAAATGAAAGCTCTCCAAAACATCAGGAAGAGCCAGAAGTCTATTGAGCAATCTCCAATTGAAAAGACTGACTTTCCTTGGAAGTATCTTAGACCAGAGGTGTGAATAGGAAGGGATCTTTGGTTTCTTTACTCTGATCAGTTCATAGGCAGATTTGACTATGAAGAGGCCTGATTGAGTAGCTTTCCAAACCATGGAGTCTTCGAAGAGGTGGGAGATTTGGTGATCCAGGGAGAGGCTTTGGAAAATGTTTGTAGGGAGGCAGTCTCTGATCTGATCCGAGTATGAATCTTTGTTTTGCAGAAATTCAGCCACGGTTAGGTCCTGGTACGGATACTCTAGGTGGTTAGTTAGGTGAGAAGAGAGAGGACCATTTGAGGACCAATTCGATTCCCAGAAGGATAACTCTCCAGACCCAATGATGATTTTTGAGTTTAGTACTGCTATGTCATTGACCTCTTTGATTCTTCTCCAGGTTCTGGAGGTTTTTTGCGAGTCTTTCATTGTCCACATTACTTTTGCCCAAAGGGAGTTACCAGTTTGGAGTTTCCACCAAAGTTTCAAGGAGAAGGATTTGATGAGGGTGTGTAGATTTTTGAAATTTAATCCGTTTTCCGAGGTGGGAAGGCAAAGCTTGGTGAAAGATCTCCAGGATCTATGTTTCTGGGTGTGATCCGAGGAGTGTTTCCAGAAAAAACTGGCCAGGATGTTATGTATTTGGTTCGTGATGTGTGAGGTGGGCTTAAGAACCGTTATGAGGTGGATTTGCATTGATGTTAGGACATGGTTAATTAAAGTAGCTCTACCTGCTGGAGAGATAAGCTTATTGTGCCAGTGGCAGATTTTGTTTTGGATTGAGAGGAGCATGCCATGAAAGAGAGAGTTTTTTACTCGTCCATTGAAAATGGGGCAGCCCAGGTATTTAAAAGGGGTAGAGCCTTCAAGCATGGAGGTCTCTTTTTTGATAAGTGATGTGATTCTGATGGGGGTATGCTTGGAAATATAGAAGGTAGATTTTTCAAGATTGATCTTTTGGCCGGAAGCAAGCTCATAGGATTTCAGGAAGGACATAATTGTAAGAAGGCCCTGTTTTGTGTAGTTCAGGAATATGGCTGTGTCATCTGCATAGGAAAGGTGAGATGAGTGTTTCATCTGCCTAGGAAGTTTGTAGGGCAGAATGTTACCATATTGGTAAAGAAAGTTGAGGTTGTGTGAGAAGGCTTCAGCCATTAAAATGAAGAGCAAGGGAGAGAGAGAGGGTCCCCTTGTTTCAGACCTCTGGAAGCAGGAAAAAAACCAACTGATTTGCCATTGATCAAGAGGGAGAAACAGGCAGCTTTAATATTAGACATGATCAGGTTGACTAAGGTAGTAGAGAAGCCTTGTTTGACGAGCACCTTAGCCAAAAAGGGCCAGGATACCCTATCGAAGGCCTTCATCATATCTAGCTTGATAATCATGTTAGGTCCTTTAGACTTGTTATGTAGGAAATTAGTGTATTCCTGCATAAGGAGCACATTGTCTGCAATGTCTCTACCTTTGATAAAAGCAGATTGCTCAGGGCTGATTAAAGAGTCAAGAGAGGTTTTCAGTCGTGTGGAGATGATTTTTGAGAGAATTTTATTGGAGAAGTTGCATAGACTGATGGGTCTATAATCTGAGAAAGAAGAGCATACCTCTTTTTTGGGAATTAAAATGATTTGGGTAGCTGAGATGGCTTTAGGGATAGCAGTACCAGCAAAGAAATCCGTCACTGCCATGAGAACATCAGATTTAATGATATCCCAGCAGTAATGATAGAAATGGCCAGAGAAGCCATCCGGGCCTGGAGCTGAGTTGCCTTTCATGGAGGAAACTATGCTGGACAGTTCATCTAAATTAATTTCTCTAAGTAGGGATGTGTTTATGTCGTCAGTGACGACAGAAGGGATATTTTCCAGGATGCAAGATGTGTTGATTCCAGAAGGGTCCGAGGGTTCAGCCCTTAGGAGATTTGAGTAGAAGTAAATAGCTTCCTTCTCAATTTCCTCTATGTCACTGAGCCATTTTCCATCTCTGGCTTTGATGAGGGATATGGATTGTCTTTTATGTTTGTTTTGGATGGAATGGTGGAAAAATTTGGTGTTGACATCTCCTTCTTTCATCCAATTGAGTCTTGATTTTTGTTTTAAAAAGGTTTCTTGGTTTGTTAAAGCAAGTTTTAGGTTTGCTTTTGCTTTATTAAGGGCTTGAATGTTACTGCTGGACTCAAGTTGTTGTAGATCATGTTCAGCTTTGAGGAGTTGTTCTTCACAAAGTTGGGTCTTGTCGAACACATTACCGAAGGTTTCCTTGTTCCAGATTTTGAGAGATTGTTTTAAAAACTTGAGTTTGAAGACTAGTCTTCTCATTCCTTTGAGATGGGTGTGGATGTTCCAAGCATTTTTCACCAGGTCTGTAAAGGAGGGGTGGTTGGTCCAACATTCCTGGAATCTAAAAGGCTTGGGGGAAGACTTAGACTGTGCGCTAGAGATAGTAAGGATTAGAGGGGTATGGTCTGAGCCTTCCCTGGCAAGTGTTTTGATTTTTGAGCTGGGGAAGTTTGTCCACCAACTACTGTTGGAGATGCCTCTGTCTAGACGTTTCCATACTCTCCCTTTTGTTCTCATCCCGGTCCAAGTGAATAAACTTCCAGAGGTGGGGATCTCAGACAATTGTTGATCATTTAGGAAGGTATTGAAATTCCTTATACTGGCTTGGTTTGGGATGGAATTTCCCAGATACTCTTCATTTTTAGCAATGACATTGAAGTCTCCAATCAAGCATAAAGGTTCCTTGTTGAAATTAGCTAAAGCTTGCCATAAAATATTTCGTTCGAGAATCGTGTGTTTAGCATAGATGAAACCTATTTGGCATTCAAAAGGTAGAAGAGAAGCTTTGATTTTTGCAATGATGAACTGGTCTGCCACTTTGATTATGTCAACTGTTATGTCTTCATCCCATAGAAGCCAGATTTTGGTGATTGGATTAGCATAGGAATGTTTGAATCCTAGCTTGGTTGAGGTGGGCTGGATTTGGGCTGTGCTCAGGATAGGTTCAATTAGGGCACAGACTTTGATCGAATTACGTCTTTTAATATTTCTCAAACGGGTCAGAGACGGGTTGTTGCCTATTCCTCTAATATTCCAGACACAGATATTAATCATGGATAATCTTTGGAGAGAGACAATGAGGAACGGGTGAAAACCGTTTTCGGGGTGGAGGTGTAATCCTTTTTGGTGTATTTTCTTTGTTTGTTTTTAAAGTCCGATTGTGGGGGGTTGAGAATGTTTGTTATTCGTTGATGGTCTTTGAGGAGGATAGCTTTTAAATGTTCAAAACTGAGGTTTTCCTGATTATGTAGGTGGGATTGTTGTTTGAGGGAGACCTCTGTGTTAATCCAATCTAGGGATTTATGGAAGTGACTTTTGGCAAACATGTGGTTAGAGTTTCCGGCTGAGGCCATTGAGGGGGAGATGGTGTGCTCACATGTGGATGAGGTGTTTTTACCAGTCCTAGCTACTACTGGTGAGGGAACAGTGTTTTTTGAGGTAGTGACCGCCACAGGAAGATGGCAGGGATCTTGCAAAGGGGGGTTGTTTAGGGGTTGGGGATTGGAGTGATCTGTGGGAGACTTGTTTTCAGTAGATTCCAGAGAGTGATTTTGTAAGGAGAGATTGGGTGTGATCTCTGGTGGGCTGAGTGGAGAGGATAAGGAAGGCTTGTTTGGTGAATAAGGTTTAGAGTTAGTGGAGATCAGTTGAGTAGGAACAGATTCAGGAGCAGATGGAATTTCAACATTAGGCATCACATTAGCAGTTAAAAGGGTAATAGAGGGAACCTGGGGACCCTGATCAGGGATCCAATCTTTCGAACTTGAGTCTTTGGTTCTCAACTCGGTCACTGCTTGTGGGGTGGAGTCCTGGGGTCCATCTCCAAGGTTGGAGTGATCCGAGCTTATGATTTTGGTTGGGGCCGAGGTACCTGCTTGAGACAAGGGGACTTGGGGGAGCTTGTTAGCAGCATTGTCAACTTTGTTCTTAAGGGTCGGCTGAGACTTAGGGATGTAAACAGCAGTGGAAGATAAGCCATTCCTCTTACCTGTGGACCTGCCCTGTACATCCTGGGGAATGGGCTTGTTACCTGGGATTTGTGAGTTCCCCTGTGGTTTCCAGGGAGTGAATTTGGAGGAGCTTTTATCAAACCTGCAGACAGTGTCAAGATGGCCTAATTTCAAGCAGTTAGCGCAATAATGGGGGATGTTTTCATACTCTATGTATTGCCAGAATCCCACCTCTCTAAAACTAAGCCATATTCTATCCAATCTGGGTTTGGTAACATCTAATTCGACACAAATCCTAGCCACATGAGGTCTTGTTCTATTAAGGGATGCTCTATCCACCCTGACCGGAGAGCCAATAATACTACCGATAGATATTAGAACATCTTTGTCAAAAAACTGTTGGGGTAAGCCATATAATGAGACCCAGATTGGGACAATGGGTGAGTCGGCATTGGGATTGAAATTTGGCTCCCATTTGGTAATTCTAATGGAGTAAGCCCCAAAATCCCAGGTTTTGTGAAGCCAACAACGGTAGTAATCATCAGGGAGCGAAAAGGAAATTAAAACCTGTTTGTTGTCAAGGAGGGTGATCTGGTTGTGCCCTTTGAAACCGGCGGTGAGGAAATCCTTCCGGAGTCTTTCCAGTTGAGGCCGGCTTCGGGCGAATTTGCCGACCAGAGTCCATTTGAGCGGAGCTTCCAGTTTGAGGCATTCTTCCTCCGAGAAGTGTAGACCCGGTTCTCCCAAGTGTTCGATTCTCGATTTGGGGACGAAGGAGGAGTAGTTGGTATCAATCGGGTCTGATTGGGGAAGACCTAGAGCTTCGCGAAGCTCTTGATTCACAGCTTGGGCGTAAGAGAAAGGATGGTAAGGGGGAGCTGGTGGTGGCTCCGCCATCACGGCGGTGCCGGAGATTGGAGGAGAAGAAGGCACAGATTAGTCGCACACAGTGAGTGAGGAACTAAAAAAGAAAATTGAACTGAACTAAATTTTAATAATTTTAAATATAATGAAGTAATATGAACAAAATTTAAACAATTCAAACAAAGATACGTATATTAATTGAATTGAAATGAAATTAACTCAGGCATACAATGTACACTGAAAAAAAGAAGCAAATATTAAATTAAAAAGATAATATTTGATGCATTACAACTATGCCAACCTATATTGTGCAAATCTTGAATTGCATGTAATGAAACATGATAAACTCTTGCAGTTTAGAAGATAAGTATTTCTACCCCTTAAATTTCAAGTTAAGATTACTTGTATATATTTGAGATTCGTTTTTGCAACCCATTACCATATTAAAGCCCTATTCTCTGGAGTTAATCTGAACTGCTATGATTTAATTTGATCTGATTTGAATTAAACTAAAATAAATGTGTTGAAAATAGTAATGTATGACTAAGTTAAACTAAAGTTCACCAAATTAAAAATCTACTAACCTGAACTGATTTGAAATGAAATGAATTGAACTGAACTGAACTGAAATGCAGGTAAGCTCTGGGGAACATGGACTAATTAATTGATAAAATATTATGGTGTAATCTAAGTGTGAATCTATGTTGAAATCAAATTTATGGTCCACTAGACTTCTAGAGAGTGGAAAAGATGAATTAAAACTTAATTAATATTGACCGGCCATAATTTATTTACATACAAATTAGTAGTGTAACAGTTTCCTTTAATTAATTTGATTAATAATGTTTTTGAGTTCTGACAACTTAACCTTCTATATAAACCCTTATCAATCCACATCTTAATCAGCCAAGCTTATATAAGCAGCAAAATGTACAACGAGCACAAAGAGCAAGGGGATAAACAGTGATTAGAGATTGGATTCAAGCAAACCAAGGTATATTGTTTTTCCCGATATCTAGATAGAAAGCTTAATTTGTGTATTCTGTTATAAAGTTGATAATTGTGTAAATATATGCGTTTGTGGGTAGAAAATACTCATGTAGTTGATGAAATATTAGTGGGAAAAATAGATAAGTGAAAAAAAACTTCAAATATGTAAACCTGTTGCTTAAACTTTGAATGGTAACTTGTAGATTTATTTTGATGAAATTTAAATCTTTATCTATCTTCCTCTAAATTTGGATTCAATAATTAATCTAATAATTAAATAATAAACTTTAGAATATTTCTATAAAGTTTTATTCATTAATTTTCATATGTGTTGATGCAATAAATTAGATACTTCTTATACTTAGATCTGGAGTACAACATCTAGTTATGTATAAATTAAATTAATTTGATTTATACAAAGACTTGGGTGAGACCGTCTCACCCAAGGTTATGGTGAGACCGTCTCACCCAAGGTTATGGTGAGACCGTCTCACCCAAGGTTATGGTGAGACCGTCTCACCCAAGGTTATGGTGAGACCAAGGGTCTCTAACAAAATTAAATAGTTTTAAGGATTTAAAGACAATAGTATATAAGATGTATAATTTAGGAATTATTCAGTTTTCTTTTCATATTCCCTGCTCGCTAAATCGGTAAACCAAAACCGTTAAATCCTCTTCAAACTCCCTCCGTCAAATCCGATTTCATTTGCTTGATTTCAGTTTAAAATCGTGATTTCGTAGCCTACATTCCATCAGAGTGTCTTTTGCGGTCTGATAAAGGTAAGATTTTTTCAAATTTTTTGATTTTGTGGACTGATAAAGGTAAGATTTGGGGCTTTTTTCTTTTTTCAAGTTTCCAATTGTTTTCTTGTTGATTTCGCCGTTTATCTTCGTAAATCCGGCCGTGTATGTGTTATTTTGGCCTTATATTGTGTATTTTCAATTTGTGTTTCGTTTTTTTGTAGATTTGATGAAATCGAAGGAAGGTATTGCTGGTAAAGATGACTTGAATGTTGATGAAGGTGTTCCTTCCTCATCCATTGTTGAATCAAAAGGTGATTTTCTATTTTTCTTTTTGTTAACTTTTGTATTGCTAGAGTTTTGTGTTGTTTTTATTAATTTTTCTTTTTTGTTGTTGATTGATTTGATGTTTCTTTGTTCTTATTGATGCTGCTCTATTTTTGTGTGTGTTGATATTGCTCTGTTTTGCTGAGCTTTTAGTTGTTGCTCTATTTTATTGTTTTTATATTGTGGTTTCTGGTATGAAATGGTGTATACCGGAGTATTTAGGTTGTTTAGGCGTTTAGTTAGCATGTTTATGTGTTTAGTTCAGGTTCTGTTGTATTTCTATCGTGATTGTATTCACAAGGAAGCAGGTCTTGTGTGCAAAGAAAGAAACACAGGGTCTTAGTAGTAAATAGTGAGAGTGATATAAATTAAGTTCATATATTTTCCTTTTCATCGCCATTTTCTCTCTTTTCAGAGTGGAGGTTTTTCTTTTCAACCATCGATTTTGCTGTGATTTCTCGCTAAAATCGTTGATTTTCAACCGGAGATTTGATTAATCTAGAGGATTTCTGATTACCTAATACGGCATAGGTTTACAGCATCAAATCGGGAGTAAGTTACAGAAATACTGAATTTCTATCGTGGATGAAGGTTTGGAAGTTAATGATTTGGTTCAAAGGCTGATAAACTTGTGAATCAAGTGTCGAAACTTTATACTTCTTGTTGTTTATGTGATCGCTGCTTTATTTTGTGATTTTGCAGCTTCAATCATGGATTTCAATTTGGTTTCTCATGGAATGCATAGCTTCTTAGCAGCGAATTCATTGATTGAATAATTTCGTTCCTGAATCGTGGTGGATTTGGCAGAATCAATGTCCAGAAAGTTCATCTTCTTCTAAATATATAATGTTCTTGGTCTACTTTACAAAAGGTAAATACTAGATATGAATATCAATCAAGAGATGTTAATTCTTTTTTTGGTATGTCATATTCAGTTACCAAGCATATATAGCATAATCATCACTCCACTGGATAAAAGTTTCAATTTTATAATTTGGAAATCAATATTGTGTTTGCACTTCTCATTTTGTCTTTTATTTACCTATATAATTTCTTTGTTTTTTAATGTACATGATATAATATGGAATTAATCCTAAACCGAATCAATCACGGTATTTGATTGATTATATTGTATCTCCTAGTATCTTGATTGATATTGACTTATATAGTACATATATAGATTAGGTTCATTGAATCTATTCATTTGTAAATTCTATATTCTATCAGTACATTCACAAAGATTTAGTTTTTTCAATACATACTTGACTTAGCAAACACAACTCACAAGATTTTCTGGACCAAAGTAAGTTGGCATTACTTGTCACTGTATTGGCACTAGCTTATTGTCCTTATTATAAATGCTGAATGTAGGACGCTGGATTTTCTCAAGGTTTATGATATATTAGGACTAGTAGACGTGGCGACTTTATGTTTTATTTTTTCCAGTTTTGTTGTATCAAGAATCTCCATTTGTTTTACTCAACCAAAGTCTTTTGTTAAGTTGGCATTCTTCTTTCCAAGGAAGTGAGCACTGATGTGTAGGTTGGAATCGAATACTAAGCAGAGGTCTCTGTCCTTCATTCCATGGAACTAAAAGGTGAGTCCATTTTCCCCAACAAATTTCCCCGAAGTTTCAACATTTTTTTAAGGAACCATGTTAGATTTTATGATTATAATTTATTCTTATGTTTATATTGTTAGTTTGACTATTTAATTCATTAGTTTATCTCTTTTGAAAATATAAATTGATAAGGATGATGTTGTCGTTGAGGGCAGTGTAGTTCAAACTGATAATTTTTAGTATAATTTGTTCATGTTTTTGTATTATTAGTTTAAGTGTTTCGCGTGTTTATTTGCTATATTATATAGTTGTTGTTGTGTCCGTGATGAATGATCATTGTTTCAACGTGTGAAAAAGATTATGATTAGATTTTATAATTATAATTTTTCTTATATTTATATTGTCATGTTAGTCTTTTTCTTAAGGCACATAAACATATGTTGGTTATGCATAAAATGGGGCATTAGTCCGGTATTCGACGACTGAACAAGGAGAGTATGAAACAACTTTTCAAGATGAAAAGAATATATTTCTTCTATTTTCAAAAGGAGCATTCCAATGGAAAAGTCTATTTTAAGATTAACAGCTTGTATGTTTTAAGATCAATTTTTCTCATGATTGTCAAACGTAACATTGAATGTGTTACTGTTGATATGTATGATTGGTTGGAGAAGGTTAAGGGTGATGTTACTGCTGAGAGATCGCGCAACTTGGAACCAAGTGAAGGTGTTACTGAACAAACCCAAATTTAGCCGAATGACTTCGAAGATTCACAAGAGTTTTGGAATAACAATGTATGTGCTATGGTTGATGAATGTGTCAACAATTGGAGAAGGGTACAAAACCAACCTATCCCGACTTTTTACTTGTTTGTTGAAGGTGAATTGGATGGCCTAGAAGGAGCGTCCACGGCTATACAATCCCCCCAAATAAGGAGTTCAAGATGTTTGCGGGGACTTGTAATTCAAAAATAGATTGAGTTTGTAGTGTGATTTAAATACTTGGTTTGTTGTATTTTAATGCTGAATGATTTTATTATTATATGATTCTGGATGTAATTTGATAGATTGTTGAATTTGTTTTGTCGTAACTAGATTAAAACTTGTAATTTGTTTGTTAACTCATTTATGAAGTTTATCTATTTAGTTCCATTGTATTTATCTTTAGCTTGTTATTAAAATTTAACAATTTGTCTAGCAATGATTTTTTGATTGTTTAAATTTTGCTTTGCCAAATTTACTATTTTTTCTGATTGTTACTTCATGTATAGTTCTTTTTATAGTCATGTGTTCTTTAGGTATATAGTTTGATTATTTAGGTTTTTTATTTTATTATTTAGTTATTTATTTCAGACATTAGAATGCTTCTAGTCATGTGTTATGGTTTACTTTTTGATCCTCATATTATAATTTACTTATTCTAATATTAATTCATGTATGTTTTCATTTAGTTTATTCATTTGGGTCATTAGTTTCAAACACTAGTTGTTTGGTTTATATTAGTTTGAATATAATTTTATTTAATTAATCTGCATCAGTAATTCAGATATTCAAAGCATATGAAATTCAATTTAAATGATTAGTCTCAAAATTTAAGTTAAAGGTACAAAATAATAACATAAAATACACTGTCAAATTAAATCGCATAGGTCTAAACTTGTTGCTTTGTGTCTTTGTTCTAAACTCCTTTATCTTTTGTTTTTTCCCTTGCTTCCATCTTTCAATTTTCTTGCTTATTCCTTTTGTATTTGTGGGAGATGGATCTTGGACAATTGGCGATTTAGTGATGGGAGATTCTGCTACACTGCTTGATTTTTCACGTTCCTTTGTAGTTTTTGAGACAAGAATTTTGATAGGTTGCTCAAATTAGCGTCCAAATATGGTTCTGCAAATATGTATCCTTTCAGTTTCATTACATCAACTATTTTTTTAAAATTAGTTCATGTAATTTACAATTTAGTTTGACCTTCACAAATAATTATTTAGTCATTGATAAATATGTAACAATACCAAATATTTTTTTAAAATCCAACTAATCAAATTTCAAACCTTCAACATCACAATAAATCATGTATTTTTTGAGTTAAACCGTGTATTTAACATATTACTTTTTGGCTACAGTAAGTTTTAAAACATAAAAATATTCTCAACAAAATACATGTAATTGAATTATAGATATTGATGAATCATCTTACAAAGTTCGATAATTTATTTCAAGTGTTAACGTGGTTACATCATTTATTCAATATGTTACTTTATGCGTTATAAAAAATTAAAAACAATTTTTATATATCAATTTTATACACTTTACTTATTTACTTCATGTGTTTATGAGGTAAGATCATGTATCTAATAAATTACTTCATATTTAAAAAAAATTTTACAATGCCAAAATATTTTTAAAATAAAAAAATCCAACCAAATCATATTTCAGACCTCTAGCATCACAATACATCATGTATTTATTGAGTTACATAGTGTATTTAACATACGACTTTTGGGTAACAGTGAATTTTAAACATCAAAATAATCTTTAAAAAATACATACAATTGAATCTTAGATAATGATGAATTATCGAATAAAGTTCAATCATTTTACTTCATGTGTTAATGCATACTAATCATTTATTAAATATTTTACTTTATACGTTCCAGAAAATTTAAAAGCACCTAAATATTTCCAAAACAAAATGCATATAGCCAAATTTCAAACCTTGAGAAATTATCCATCATGATAATATAACGTTACTTCATGTATCTGGTGTTCATCATATTACTTCATGTGTTTCAAAAAATTTAAAAACACCTAAATTTCCTCAATAAATTGCATATAGCCAAATTTCAAACATTGGGGAACTATCCATCAGAATAATATCACATTACTTCATGTGTTCATGTAGTTACATCCTGTGTTGATCATATTACCTCATACTTTTCAGCAAATTAAAAACATCTAAGTTTCCTTAACAAGCTGCATATAGACATATTTCAAACCTTAGGGAATTATTCAACAGAATAATATCACGTTACTTCATGTGTTCATGCAGTTACATCAAATGTTCATCATATTACTTTATACGTTTCAGCAAATTAAAAAATACCTACATTTTCCTAACAAATTGCATATAGCCAATTTCAGACCTTGGGGAATTGTTCATCAAAATGATATCACATTACTTTATATGTTCATGCAGTTACATCCAGTATTCATCATACTACTTCATACGTTTCAACAAATTAAAAAATACCTACATTTTCCTAACAAATTGCATATGACCAATTTTAGGCCTTGGAGACCTGTCCATCAGAATAATATCACGTTATCTCATGTGTTCATTCAGTTACATCCAGTGTTTATCATATTACTTTATACATTTCAACAAATTAAAAACACCTACATTTTCCCAACAAAATGCAGATAGCCAAATTCCAAACCTTGAGGAATGATCCATCAGAATAATATCACATCACTCACATGTTCATGCAATTACATCTAGTGTCCATCGTATTACTTCTACGTTTCAAAAAATTGAAAAACACCTACATTTCCCCAAAAAATTGTATATAGCCAAATTTCAGACCTTATGGAATTGTCCATCAGAAAAATATCACGTTACTTCATGTGTTAATGCAGTTACATTCAATATCATATTACTTCATACGTTTCCGTAAATAAAAAAACCTACATTTTTCTAACAAATTGTATATAACCAATTTCAGACCTTGGGAAATAGTCCATCAGAATAATGTCACATTACTTCATGTGTTCATGTAGTTACATCCGGTGTTCATCATATTACTTCATACGTTTCAACAAATTGAAAAACACCTACATTTTCCTAACAAATTGCATATAACCAAATTTCAACCTTGCTGGATTGTCCATCAAAATAATATCACGTTATTTCATGTGTTCATGCAGTTACATCCAGTGTTCATCATATTACTTCATACGTTTAAGCAAATTTAAAAACACCTAAATATTCTAAACAACATGCATATGACTGAACTCCAGATCTGGAAAAAAAGTCACAATATAAAAACGTTACTTCAAGTGTTCATGCAATTACTTCATGTGTTTATCTGTATATGCGCAATCAAAACCAAACCTGGATGTAAACTTGTTGAATTTTCAGATTGAACATATTCGTTGCTTTCTTCCTCATACAAAACAACTTCATTGTCTTGAATTGCTTCGTTTTTCATAGTTTATAATAGTAACATCTTAGATCGTAGATTTCAACCATTAATTTCATATAATTGAGATTTCAACAATAAAACTAAAATTAACACCGTAAATTACATATTACCTCGATTATTTCACCTTCAAAGTTCGTAGAAGCTTTCAAATCTGCTCTCCTTCAATCTTTCCATCGCAAAATTCACCAATTCTGGAGCTATAATCTGATTTTTTCATATTTGTAATTTTTTGTTTGCAGAATTTAATTTCTGAGCTCGATTGCAAATCCGAACTGCCGATTTGCAGAGATTTGATCGCCGATTATAGAGCTTGAATCTGGTGTTTAGTAGCTCTTATTCGGATTGAGTTTGAGGAGAAATAAAATTCCTTGATATTTGGGAGGAAAGAGAATCTGACATTTATTTGGGAGGAGAGAGAATTTGGGTTTGACCCATTTTTGTTATAACCCAATTTTGACACATTTTCAGCATATTTTTCTATTTTGCAATCATGTCCTATTTTTAAGCTCCATTGTTATTAATTGCAGACTGATCCCTCATCTCACCATTTGCTATGGTGAGACGGTCTCATGAGAGTCTTTCTCTTTGATTTAATATCCTTGAAATAGTGATCCATAATTAGGAAAATTGAGTTATAAACAATACTAATAAAATAAAAGATAAAGCACCTGAATTTGGAGTTCTAATGGTGTGACAATGTTAAATTTCAGGCACTCCAACTTTGGAAAACTTATCAAATTAATCATAATTTCTTTTTAATTGGATCTTATATTGTTAAAATAATTTAGATTTTTCTATTGAATTTGACGTTTGAATATATATATATATATATATATATAGTTTTAATAATAAATAAATAAGAAAAATGACTTTGAAAGTACTACGATTTTAGATAAAATATTTAGAGTGATTAACTTGGAAAAGTTATATGTTGAGATTTGTAAAACTATTTTAACTGATCTTGATGCCTTTATATTTATAATTTTTTATTTATAAGATAGAACTAAGAACTTGATATATATGCAATGTATGAACGTGTTAAATTGACCTCGGATTGTAGGGTTCAGAGTGCTGCAAGTTGGAGCACTCGAGAGTTCTTGATCAACTTGGTTTCAAAAACACACATATCGTTACTTTTATACCTATGTAAATATTGCCTTATGAATGATTATTTTGAGTAAATCTGTGATTTTTTTCAAGAATCAACATGTCTGACCGGAACAAGCCCCTTAGTAGAGAGCATATTATAGCTCTCTCCCATGATTTAAAAGAGTTTGGTAGTAAGCTTTATGAAGAGAGAAAGGACTGACTTTCTGAAATGTTAGGCGTAACTCTACACAAAATTCAAATATGGTTCCAGAATCAGCGTGCAAAAGAGAAGAAGAAACTTGAAGATGATGAGTATTAGAATGCACTAAATGAGTTCAAAGAAGTTATGGAGTTGAACGAGTTTCTCAAAGCTCATACTCAACAAAAAGAAAGATGAGGTATCTATTTGATTTTCAATGCATGTATATAAATGATTATTTCCTATTCTAATTGATATGTTTATGAATTTCAGGTCATGAGTTTATGAGCTAAAATAGAATTGAGAATGAGGAATCTCAATGGAGGAAATGAAGCACCATCAATCAAATTCCATAAGGGATCAACTAGTGCATTTGTAGGCATCCCATTTCAGTCACCTTGTGGCATTTCTCATCATGACTCATCATGATGAGCAATAGACTCCGTTCGTATGTATGGGCCTTGAGGATAATTTGATTACTTATCGTTATGTGTTGTCCAATCTTTTAAACAGGCAAAACTTATTTGGACTAGATTGTAGTTTTATTTTATTTTACATTGGTACAAGAATTATTTCTATAAGATGAATTGCAATGAACAATTAGTTGTCTCTTTTGAGTTTCAATTTTCTTAGAAAACAAAAAAGCCCTAAAATAATAAGGAGGATAATGTTGAAAAATCATGTAATATAGTAAGACTATTAGAAGGTTCACATTACATTGTTTTAAATTCTTTTACTCACTGCTTCTTATTTTGGCCTGATTAGTCACTACAAGTAAATTGAGTGTTAATTTTGGACTTTTTACCTCGTATTTTTAAATTTTTGTTTGAAATAAAGTGGTTCGTCGAATTAGAATAATTAGAGTAGGGATTTTTTTATTACTTTCGAGACAAATATAGAAATAGGAATGTTACTTCTAATTATTCAAGACAAAGAGAGAGATTTTGGGAGGACTGTAGTATTAAAAGATAGCAAAGTGGTAGGAGATAGTTTGAAAAGGAGCGAAGGGAAGGTAAAATTAGCAGGTGAAGAACCTTTTTTTTGAAAAATCAATCATTCATTCCAAGATGCTAGAAAAATGCCCAACGACGATTACAATGAGTGGAATTGACATCCAACCTAACATCCAACCTAACTAGCAATAACTAACATATTGGAAGGATATCTAAAAACATGTCAACTAGACTCATCGTCTGTACTATTACATATCAAATATCCAATAAAAAATTGTAACATCGCCCTCAAAGATATTAACTTGCTTCCCGCGAAAATCATGACCACTTGATAGAGAGCAGGTGAAGAACCTTGGACCAAGTTTTAAGAATGGTTTGAGATTAATTGGTGTCCATGGATAGCATTATTGGATTATCTTCACAAGTATTATAAAAACGACCACTGAAACTCCCAAAACGGATCAATGGTTCACCCGTAGCGACAAAAAGAAGTTTAAGGCTAAAGTTTGAAAAATACGGACCGTGCAACCTTGCACGGTCCCGCCCTAGAGTCAAATTTGTTATATTGAACAATATGGTCCGTGCAAAACTGCACAGATAGTGCACTAAGATTTTTTGAAAATTCATTTTTGACCTTGTCTTCTTCCTCTCTCTGACTCAATCACGTTCAGGTTATAGAATAGTACTGAAGGCCATCTCTTGGTTTTGTTTCTCAAAGGTCAATAAAATCCTATAAGGCAATCCCTAAGATACTAAATTTTCAGATGTCAATGGTCTACGTCTTCACGTTAGTTCCTAGGGTATAATACTACTCCTAAGATTACTGTGCATGTGCGGGTTTATTAACCCTGGAAGTAAGAGCTAGTAGGTGACCGCGTGTGCACACCTTCTAGCTAAACCGGTGGGAGATGAGATATGAATAAGGGGGAGGTGGACACCCGTAGTTAGAGTGAATATGGTAAAAGTATCCTATGATTTCAATCTCTCCACAATTTTGATGGAGAATTATAATAGGATATACTTCTAAAATGTGACTATGAATCAAGGATCAAATTGAATTGCTAAACATGTCAATAGTATAGGAATGACCTATTAAAGATGGTTCTATCGGCAATTTAAAGTTACTTTTTAGGTGCCTTCATTGGCTCTGCCTTTAATCAATATGAAAATAAGGTGGTTCCGAGAACCGCCTTTAAAATTTCCATTAAAGGAGGTTAAAACCCGCCTGCCTTTAATTTATTTTTGAACTCGGAAAATGGGGACTTTCCCTCGTGCCTTGCTACACTTTCCGAACTTGGAAAGTATCTATATTTTCAAAACTCATAAACAGACACTAGCTTTGTGTCTGCTCTTTGTAAAATGATTAGTATTTTTCGAATTTGTGTCCACTTTCCGGTCTCTCTCTGGAAATTTTTTGAAGAGCATTTCTTTCCTAGAACAATCCGAGCTCAGAAACTGTATCGCGTAAGATGTTTTCGAGTTCAAAAAATGCTTTATTCCCTATGAAACTTGAAAATGAAAGAGATGATTGACTTTCCGAATTTGGAAATGTTTTCTGGTCTTCTGGTAAAAATTTGTTTCTTTAATATTACCAGCATAAAAATAACCTCGATACACAGCCACAATTTGAAAAGAATACACGATAGTATCTTGCACCTAAAAAAAAAAAAATCTATTGATAACTGTGACCAAGCAATAATCTATAGCTAAGAATATAAATCACTAAAAATCTATTTAGACACTTCTAAGGTTCATTTTTTTTTATCTAACTTGAGTGTCCCTTCCAATATTGGGATTTCCCAGTGATGTATACCTAGCCCAAAGTTGCAAGCAAGCCCAAGATTAACCAGCGATGCGAGCAGTGATAGAAGCAACCCATGAACCGTGAAAATTGGAGATCATGGCTAGGCATCAACCACAAATGGTCTTTCTCAGAGCCACGATCAAGCATACGATAGCAAGCTTAAGAAAAACAAAGCCACAATCAGAGCAGGCTATAAAAGGAACAAAGAGGCCATAGATACATGTAAGTGTAACTATCTTGAGAAATTCCAATTCTTAACAGAGAGAACTGACTTGATCGTTGGAGCTGTTCACCCGAAATCACTTTCGGGATTAGTTTTGCAGGTAATAAAGGTCAAAGAGTGAGTAACAAGTGATCCACCTGAACAGACTACCACATCATTTGGCACCGACTCTGAGAACCAAAACTTTTCTTTTAGTTTCAAGGTCAATAAGATAATCAATGGTATTCACTGGGAGTGAGAAGAGCCATACTCATCAGTCGCAAGAACAAACACTCGGATGAGATAGAGGAATGCATCATCATCGGGATCACGCCCCAAATAGGGAAAAAAGCATAGTAAAGAAAAATATAAGAGAAAGAAGAGGAAGCAGAATCCCCAAATAATAACCAAGACAAGGAAAAGAGAGAGTTCGTGGATTTCTTTGAAGCGAATAGAGAAGGTCTTTACTATCAATTTTTGAAGATGCTCACGCAAAAACCCTCAAAAGCGAAAAAGGGTAAACCAAGAGAGTGAGAATATAAACCATGAAGAAGAATTACCGGAAATCGTTACGGAAGACGACAAAGACAAATCACTCATAGCACCGATCTGCAAGATTTTAAGATACCAAAGGACATCAAACTTCCTTTGCACATTAAAATATACGACAAGACCACATACCCAAAAGAATTCCTACATTCATACAGAAATAGCATGAGGTTCCGCGATGCGAACATTGAATTTGTTTGCAAGGTGTTTCCCATCTTTTTGTCAGGAACATCGATCACTTGGTACGAAGGCCTTACAAATAAAAGTATCAAGTCTTGGGCATAAATGTCAGACATATTCTTGGGTTATTTCTATCAGAAACAAAAGTTCACTAAAACAATTGTAGATCTTAACAACATAGCCCAGCAAAGTGATGAAAGCCTGGCAGAGTATCATAGTCGATTTGTCATGGAAAGTCCATAGGTTCACGACTTGTCATTCTAGTCGTCATTGGGAGCCTTCAAAAGAGGCATGCGATCGGGAGAGTTCTACAAAGAACTAACAAAGAATATGCCTAGAAACCCAAGGGAACTACAAAAGATTATTGAACAGCATGTGCGAACAAAAGAAGCAAACAACCATAAGATACAGCGGGAATGAGGCAAAAAACGAGTGATGGAGGATTTCCAGAAGGGATTTATGAAGAAGGGATGGGGAAACATCTCTTTCAAAGGAAGAGAGCCAGGTTTGCAGGCTGCACCATTCCAGGATACACCTCTTACGAGACCAAGGAAAGAAATATGGAAAACGAACAAGGAATTATTTTGAGAACCTGCACCTATGCTAGCTCCGCCAGAAAAGAGATCCAAGGAGTATTATTGTGCTTTCCACAAGGAACATGGTCATGATATTGAGTATTGCAGAGAACTAAGAAGATAAATTGAGGAAAATTTGAGGAATGACTGCTTAGGTCAGTATAGAAAGGAAGGGAATATATGGAGCCAGTACGGTAACACTAGCAAAACAGTAAACCCCTTAGCAAGGAATCAAGGGACGGTATCCACACTATCAAAAAATTTAAAAATAATTGCGGCAGTTGATTGCAAGGATGATGTGAATGACAAAGTACTAGAAACAATCATTTTGTCCATACACAGATCCACGAAGTCATTGTCTAACAATGCCGGGAAGGCTAGGGCAAGATACTCTACCCCGCAAGAACAAGTTGACAAGAGACTTCACTCAGATGGGGCAATCACCTTCAGCGACGTAGACGCAGTGCCTTTTGCCTCACAACGACCCCATGGTAATTATTGCAGAAATAAGAAATGCTACTGTACACCGAGTATTTGTGGATGATGGAAGTGCAGTTAAAATACTATTTGTGGACTCCTGCGACAGGCTGGGTTTTAAGAAAACTGATCTAAAAAAAATCTACATGCTTGCTAGTTGGGTTTACAGGGCGAGCAGAAACACCTTTAGGCAATATACAACTCCCTTTCACTATTGGGGAAAGCGGAAAGAATTGCACCATCATGTGTGGCTTTGTAGTCATGGACAATTCAAGTACATTCAATGCTATCATAGGAAGACCATGGTTGAACAGAGAAAAACCAATATGGTGTCCTTACCACCTAGTCATGAAGTTCCCAACTCTGGCTGGAATTGCAACTATAAGGGGAAACCAGCAAACGCCAAGGCAATGCATGGTCATCAAAATGAAAACGGAGATGGTTAACACAATCTCAAATGGTGGATCATTAGATCAGCCAGGATCATCAGCATACCTAGGAGAAGAAACAGAGCTAGTTAGCCTGGATGACGAAGATAGCTCAAAGTGTGTAAGGGTAGGAAAATTCCTTCCAAATAAGGATATGATGAGAGTTATAGAAATTCCGTAAAACCACAAAGAAACTTTCGCATGGAACATTTAGAACATGGGAGGAGTAGACCCAAGCATCACTACCCACTCCTTGAATACCAGTGATGCGGTCAAACCAGTTAAGCAAAAGTAGCGTTGCTTCGCTAGTGATAAGCAAAAAGCAATCGAAGAAGAAGTTACAACACTGCTTCAAGCTGGCATATTAAAGAAAGTCATATATCCAAAGTTTCTAGCAAACCCAGTCATGGTAAGGAAGTCAGACACAGGCTGGAGAATGTGCATTGATTTTACACATCTAAATAAGGCATGCCTAAAGGATTGTTATCCTTTACCATAAAATACATCAACTAGTTGATTCCATTTTAGGGTATGAGGTCCTAGCATTTTTAGATACGTACAAGGGATACCACCAGATATTGATGAATCCAGAAGACACAGAGAAAACGACATTTATAACAAGCTTTGGGACGTTTTGTTACGTAAAAATGCGCTTGGGTTGAAAAATGCGGGAGCTACATACCAGAGAGTAGTTGATAATGAATTCCGTAATCAAATAGGCTGAAATGTATAGTATATGTTGATGACATGGTTATTAAGAGCAGGAAAGTAGACGACTTTGATGCAAATTTACAAGTGACTTTGGACACATTATATTCCATAGGGATGAAGCTCAACCCCAAGAAATGCGTATTTGGAGTGGGCGCAGGAAATTTTTTAGGATACCGGGTGTCCTCAAAGGGCATCAAAGCCAACCCAGAGAAGTCCAGGCCAAAGTTAATCTTCCCCAGCTGCGAACCGTCAAACAAGTACAAATTCTAATGGGTTCGCTGGCAGCCCCTAGTAGGTTTGTCTCAAAAGCGGTGATGAATCACTTTCCACTATTCAAATTTCTAAGAAATGCGAAGAAGTTTAGTTGGAATGAAGATTTTCAGATAGCTTATGATGGTTTAAAGGAGCAACTTCTAGCACTGCCTACTCTGAAATATTCCACCCCTGGAAAAACGTTATATTTGTATTTAGCGATCTCTCAGAATGCAGTTAGCTCTTTTTTGGTTCGTCTAGAAGACCAGAAACAAGTACCAGTTTATTATATTAGCAGGATATCACAGAATGCAAAAAAGCATATATGCTAGTTGAAAAATTAACCTTGGCTCTGGTATACTCATCACGAAGGCTGCAAATTTATTTCCACGGTCACCGCATCATAGTATACACTGGTTTTCCAATTAAGAACGTCCTCAACAAGCCTGAATCATCAGGCAGACTGACGAAGTAGGCCCGGGAGCTAAGCCAATTTGAAATCTAATTCCAACTGAGAACATCGATTAAAGCCCAAACACTAGCAAACTTCATTGCAGAGATGACCAGTGAAGAAGCGCAGAAAGTGATTATGCTTCAGAGCCTAAGAATTGATAAAGGCAAGTTAAAATGGGAGGGAGTGGCATGGACATTGTTTGTTGATTGCGTGTCCAATAGAGAAGGTTGTGGGGGGCAGGATTGCTATTAGTAAACCCAGACAGAGCGGAGCACAAATACTCACTACGCTTCGATTTCCCGCTCACTAACAACGAAGCAGAATATAAGGCCTTGATTTGTGGATTGGATCTTACCATCATAATGAAGGTTAGAAGTGTTAGAGTGTCTAGGGATTTTCTAATTGTTGTTCAGCAAGTGAGAGAAGATTTTGAAGTACGAGAAGAACAATTGGCAAAGTATTTAAGGAAAGTTCAGCAACTCATAGCCCAACTTGAATACTTTGACACACAGCACGTACCGAGAAGTGAAAATACAAAGGCTGATGCACTAAGCAAGCTAGTGACAACATGGTTTGATTCTCTCAGCGAACATGGAGATGTGATAGTAGAAGTCATTCCAGTCAGAAGCACGGTATCAGCTATTGTGTTGGTAATTCAAACAGATGAAGTAACCTGGATGATGTCACTAATAGATTTCTTCACGAAGGGAACACTCCCAGAAGATAAGGTGCAGGCTAAAAAGTTGGAGTTACGTTCGCATAATTACACCTATGAAGATGAGACCTTGTACAAGAAGGGTATTTTGTCGCCATGGACAAAATGCGTAGGACCAACACATGCATCCAAAATTTTAAAGGAGGTTCACAAAGGGCAGTGTAGAATGCATCAAGGAGTGAGAACAATAACAGAGAAGATTATCCAAGCTGGATACTACTGGCCAACTATGTTCAATGACGTACACAACTTTGTGCTTAAATGTAGGAGTTTCCAAATCAACACTTTGCTATTGCATAAGCCATAAGCATCTTTGATAGGAGTATATGGAGCCTAGTCGATCGAAAAATGAGGGATTGACTTAGTTGGACCATTCCCAAAAGGGCAGAGCAAACTAAATTCCTAGTGGTAGCAATTGACTACTTTACAAAGTAGGTGGAAGAAAAACCATTAGGACGAGTCACAGCTGAAGTCATTAAGAAATTTTTATGGCAAAACATAGTATGTTACGGATAATGGTACACAGTTCACAAGTGGTGTATTCATGGATCGAACTAACGGGGAAGACACCATACACTTTGGTTTATGGTCACGAAGAAGTTATACCAATGGAAATCGGTAATTCAAGCCTTCGAGTATGCAATTACAAGGAGAAAGATAACCCGTATATGATGAGGTTGGAAATGGATGAGCTAGAAGAAAAAAGAGACCTGACAATAATCATAGAAGCTAAGTATAAATAAAGAATGGCTAGAGTTTATGATCACAAGGTGAAATAAACACGGTTTCAGATTGGTGATCTAGTGCTCAGGAAGAATGGGACTAGCCTGGCACAAGAACATGGAAAATTATGCCCTAAGTGGGAAGGGTTGTAAAAGATAACAAAGGCGCACAAATCAAACTACTACTAGCTAGAGAGAATGGACGGTAGCAGTGTTCCTAACACTTGGCACATAGTTAACTTAAGAATGTTTTATGTGTAGAACCAGCGAAATGGCAGGAAAATCTAACTCATTTGTATACAAACCATGAAAATATCATTGGTGGTATTCGCTCCCGTAGTTTGTGTTGAAGGAAATATTATCACAGTATGAATCTTTTGGAATACAATCTTTCCTTTTCAAACGTCTATACTTTGCATTTGCAACACTAAGTTACACATTCTTAACAGACCACCATATGGATTTAATGGCATAAGTGTTAATCATGAAGGCCACTCAACTCACTTCTTTGGAAAACATAAATGAAAGCAAGTCACGAACTTGACAATAGGGAAGATATTCCCAAATCGAAGCAAAAGCAAGCGATAGATCTCGCAAATTTTCCCTCTCATTAACCCGCAAGCTATAGATCTTTCTATTAGGCAAACATGCCACTAATACTGCGACAAAAGCAAACAATATATCTTCAGAATTAGCACATCACATACTCTCAACAAAGCAAGCAATAGATCTTGCTGCAAGGCAGATATGCCTAAAAAGCAGCTACTAAAGCATGCCATTGATCTTGTGGCTTTGCACAATAAAGCAAGCAATAGATCTTGCTACTTGGTAGACATGCCTATAATACAGTCACTAAAGCAAGCAACAGATCTTACGGCTTCACAATAAAAGAGTTAAAATACTCAAAAAAATACTTGAATACACGGGAAACAAGTCCTACAAAAATAACTGCATTACGCAGCCAAAAGTATTCAAAAGTGTGAAGGCATAAGAAAAAGGATGGTTAACCACAACATCCAAAAAAAGCAACAAAAACATTATCATTGGACATATTATCACATTTTATCAATGCCTAGACACTCATGATGAACCATAAGAAGATGAACCACTGCAGCGATGGCTGTGCTCAGCTTCGCGATGGAGATGTTCAACTCTACACCAATTTTCTTCAATCTCACACTTCTCGCTAACCATATGGTTATATCGCCATTTCATGTGCAAATAAGCAGGATGGTGTATTGCACCCCTCCACTCCATGTGACCGAGATACCTAGCATAGTACGCCTTGAAATCGTTGATAGGGTTGAACTCCTCGCGATCTAGCTGTATGCTCATCACATTAACTGTCTCCTCATATCGCTTCATTTCAACCCTTATACCCTACACTTCATCCTCTAAGCCACGAATATGTACTCAAACAGACTTAGATAAATTGATTCATTGATCACCGGTTCCCACAATGAGATCTTCACGGCTAGTACCTCTGCGAGATGAAGAAGGGAGAGCCTAAAGTTTGTCTTTCAACTCAACACATGTTTGCTCAAGTTGGTGAACTAATGAATAAATCCAATAGCACTCAGCACGAAGTCACTCATTTTCACTTTAAAACTCTGTGTTTATAGCAAACTACTTGTCAAACTTACTTTGCCAACCGAGTACAGAAGAATTTAAGTGATCGCACTCACCCTGCTTTTTCTTCAACTTATCAAACAAGTTATCAATACAAAGACATTGATTATCAATTATCAATGTCTTCTCATGTGCCTCGCATGTCTTGCTAGCAGTATAATTCCTAGCATCTTCCTGTTGTTGGAGCATCTTCATCATAGCCAGCTACTGACAGTGGATAAGGCCTTTATGTTTGCTTAAAATTCTACGTAAATCATGCAACGCATCCTGGGTTTCCTTTATAGTCGTGTTCCACTTCCTTTCAAAATTGTTAATACCCAGAAGCATATACATTAAATGAATTCCCAAACTTATTTCCCACTCTTGGACACAGACATGGAGATTAAGCAACCACATGTACTCACCAGCAGGTTCAAGATCAACTAAAATGCGAACAATGTCCTTGTCAAGCGATTTAACAATATACCTATCAGGTTTGAACTTGCTGTAAGAACAGGTTGAACACGAAGAAGGAGACGAAGAGGGAGTAAAAAATTGCCACCCAAGACATAACAGAAGGGATTCCATACGCGAAAAGCGATCAGAAGAAACAACCTTTTCATATTCTTTGGTGAAAGATTGAGTGGCACAAAGCAAGCTAATAGGTTCATAAAAAGTATCTCTACATCCCATAAAGTCAAGTCTTTCCAAGAATTTATAATTAACCAAAATATTGAAGCCCTGCACATAAGTAGGGGCGATGAGAAATATGCATCATAAAAAATAAACCAACATTCATAACATAAGTAACATAAATATTCCAGACATACACCAAAATATTCTCTTAAGTTTATAATTTAAAAATCTTGAAATCTCTGTACTCTGGAAATCAACTAACTTCAGAGGTAGAGGTAAGCATAGGCTGGACAACGATATCAGAGGCTTCCTGGCTTGGCTGCTGAGAGGGATTCTCTTCGCTTGGCTACTGGACAGGAGCTTTAGTTCTCGCATTACCTTCATTAGTCACACTGGCATTAGGGTTCGGAGGGGGAACATTAGCACTAGGTTTAAATGGAATATCTTCAAAATAATCCACCTCACACTCCTTCATCTCGACCACAGAAGGAAGACCAGGAAAATAGGAAATATGCGAGAGCAGGGCATATGGATGTCCCCCATAAGCAACTTTTGGATAAAATCCTTGTTCAGCTTCGCCCTCTTCTTCTCCAAGGTCTCAACACACTTCTTCAAATAAGGAAAACTCTTCAGATTGCAACTAGGGTTCAACTCACGTTGATTTTTCATAGCCTCGCAGTAACCAACAGTGCGAGCATCTTTGGACACATCCTCAAAGAATTTATAAAATGACTTGGTCTTGAAGAGTCAATCTACCTAAATTTGGGGTTATTGAGGAGAAGTAGGCACATTGGTATGTATCTTCTTTAACTCAGAACGAAGGTGAGCCACCTCCACCTCCATGAGCCTGGCACGCTCCTCAGCAGTCTTCGCCCTCTCCTCGGTGGCTTTAAGCAAACTTTCTAGAGCCGCACATCTCGTTTCCCATGCCTCATACTCCTCCGACAGTGCTTATTAGTAGGAGAAAACTTGGAAAGTTGCTCACTAGCAAGGTGAAGGATTTTTTTGACCTTATAAGACAAATAAATAACAGAGAACGAAGTTCGTCAGCATTTTGCAAACGATATGAAAAAGGGTCACTAAAGTTCAGTTGTAGACTTACTACAACCAGTGTATCAAGTAAAAAGAGGCTGGAAAGTATATCAAATACCATCCCCTCCACCTAAGGATTCTCAGTTTGCACCAGAGTTTGCGAACTGGATTGGTTAACACGCCCCTTTTTCAAAGGGGGAAGTGAATGCCCTAAAGGCCCACCACCCCTATCCCTTTTTGGTTTCTTTTCTTTTGGCACAATGGGGTAACAACCACTTATCTCCCCTCTTTCAGTGTTCTTACTCTTATCACCAGGGCATGTCTTATTAACACCTCGTTGGAGGGTGTTCTCCCCAGTAGCATTATCAATCTAAACAGTAGCCTCATGCGACTCCTCTTCATCACCATCAAAGAGCGATCCATCAATTTCACCTTTAAATAGGTCCATACTTGAAACATATTGAACATCATAGATCAAATGAACACACGATTAAAATAAAAGAAATAACAGTTTGTCAAAATAGGGAAGATTACAGATCAACATATTAAAACAAAAACAAACAAAAAACCTTCAGTATCAGAGTCAGCATGGCAAAGATGTTGGGTATGAGCACGAAGTATAGCCACACTTTCTGTCTCAGCAGTATAACGGACACTCAGACCAGGAAGCTTAGACTTGGGAACCTTGTAGTTCCAAGAAGGCATAGCCACTTTGGGAGTTTGTTTTAATTTTATGAAAATATTTTTTGTATGCCACATACCCACATTACTAGGGAAACCGCTAACAGGCTCAACCCCAGCGATCAAATGATAAAATGTAAATTCATCTAATGTATTTTAAACTTTTCTCAGCTAATAGAAGGTGCAAAACAACTTAAGTGAGAAAGGAATATCTGCTTTCTCGCAAACCTGAAGAAACCCTATTATGATAGCGATGCCTTTGGGGTGTAATTGGGATAGCGTAACCTTGTATGAACAGAGAAGTACAGTCACATGTTTAGGGAGAGGAAAATAAAGGCCAAAGTTTAGGTAGGCTAAATAATATGATATATAGACAGGCGGAGGAGTGTGAATGCACTTGGAATTAGCAGGAGCGCAAAGTGAGAAGGGAGCTAGAAATGGGAAGTAATTCTTCAACTCATCTAATTACAAACCAGATAGCATACTTCGTATGGTAGAGGATCCGGTGATGTGACCGGAATCCTCGTCGAAATGGCATCTTCAATGGGGGACTCAATATGGTCAGAGGACGTCATATAGACAGGTGAGAGTCCTAGAGGTGGAAGTAACAACCTTAATTAGGGTAAAATACCGCAGACAAGTTTTTCAGGTAAAAGATTCTTAGAGAACAAACCGGAGAAGATGACTGGAAAATAGTTACAACCACAACTGCTAAAATTACCAAATATTGAAGCACAACATCAACATATCATGTCCAGAAAATGCAGCAAAGAAATTGGAAATCAAATTACTGACTAAACTTATTCTTGAAAAATGATGAAGGGAGATTAAACACAGAAAATCTAGGAGTGATTAGAGAGGATGAGATCTTTGGAAAAAAGAGGAGACAGATTGAAATGTCAATGAGAAAAGTAACTTGAATATCAGTATGAAAAAAAGCAAAATTGAGGAAGACAATTAGTTCAGAAAATGCAATGATGATAATCTAACACAAAAAGCAAGTTACCTTTTATTTATATCAAGACAATGGCGGTATATGAAAGACAACGCACTAAATGGGGGCTACACGAAGATATTCATTTCAAATTATCCATTTAAGAAGTGCATCGAGAACAAACATTAGGAAAGTATGGACTGGAATAACAAATATTGAGGATCGAATAATGGCCTTTAGAAACAGAATCTCCACAAATATAGCCTTATCACGAGGAGTTCAAAATTCAAAAATTCAAAAATTCAAATTTGATGGAGGATCGAGATCAGAGATATAGCCAAAAAGCTAATGTCACTTTGCAATGACGACAAAGATAATAGTAAATGACGAGCAATCTGTTAACGAGCAACATCAGCTCACATTTAAAACACAAAGCCACGTTACTACTCAGTTCCTGTTAGTCTTTATGGCTATAGGGGGACTTATGGTGTATACCTAGCCCAAAGGTTAGGCCGCAAGCCTGAAGTTGTAAGTAAGCCCAAGACCAGCTCGTGATGCGAGAAGTGATAGGAGCAACCCACGAACCGTGAAAAGCAGAGATCATGGCTAGGCGTCAACCACGAACCATCTTTCTCAGAGCCACGATTAAGCACACAATAGCAAGCCCGAGAAAAGTAGAGCCACAATCAGAGAAGGCTATAAATGGAACAAAGAGGCCATAAATACAGGTAAGTGTAACTATCTTGAGAAATTCAAATTCTTAACAGAGAGAACTGACTTAATCGTCGAAGCTGTTCTCCCAGAATCACTTCCGGGATTAGTTTTATAGGTAAACAAGGTCAAAGAGTGAGCAATAAGTTATCCGCCTGAACAAACTACCACATCACCTAGTGTGTGTGACCGATTGAGAATTAAATGCCTAATCTATGAATTCCGTGCATTGTTGATATCGTCTTGCGAGTAGGGTTTTCAATCATTTTTGAAAATCTGAAAATAACATTATAGTATTAATTATTTGGTGAAGGCTATTTAGAAACATTACCACTAAAAATTTGTACAATTACCTTGTCAAGTTCAAGTACATCTTCTGAGACTTTGTCTATGCACTCAGACGCGTATAACATGACATAATATCTGTTCTCCCAAGTTTGAGCCTGTTTCTTGTACTATATGTAAGAAACATAAATTATTAAGACTATTGCATTCAATAGTTGAGGATTGTATTTGGGAAATGAACATATTGGTAGTTCTATCTTGATTTTGACCACGTGAAACGAATAATTTGTTTGCTCATTATTTTCCTTCATTGCATATTCCAAAATCTCAACAAATGCATTGTACGATTGGAAGTGGAGGGGATCCATCCAATACACTAGCTTCTTTGAGGGTACTATTAATATTAGTCTCCAATAGTCCCTGAAAAAAAGATTCATTATTTGAAATTTGTGTAAAAGATGTTGGTAAAGAAACTAAACGTAGTAAATAGCCTCTGAATGTATGGCTCAACGAAAAGCATCCTATCCTTCTGGCTTAGGCATTTGCGAATCTAGTTGAGCCTGTCTTGTTTTGTACAACCAATTTTTGGTATCATATCGGACACATGTATCTAATCCATCCTTTCTTTTGATTACTCGTAAAAAACATGTACCTGGACAATATTATAGTAGGTATTAATTGTAACAGTGGTTAGTGAAATTTAAATCAAATTTTGAAATAAAATGAATAAAATAACTCACAAGGTGTAGATCAACATCATCGGTTGTTTAACTTGCTCAAATATCCATAGGTCTTCAAAATCACTCCATAACGCCATATTTCACATTTGCATCCAAATACGCATCTCCTGAGAATGTGAATGTTGACTTTCGATCATTGGGTTTTAGCGAATTATAAATGACACATACAAATCTAGGTAAGTCTCGAAGGACGTTGGATATTGCCAATGGAGGTCTAACCCTAGTTGGTGCTATTGGAATAATTTTGGGCATCGATTTGACCAGTTTTGGTGTTGTCTGATGTGCTTCATTTTACGTGTGTGAACTGCTGCATTCGGCATAGTGTTTAGCTTGTTTTATTTGGTGAATTACTAGTATTTGTTGAATTTATGTGACAAGGGGCTTAGACATCCATTTTTAGTTTTCTTGTCTGAATCCCGTGTTTTGTAGACTTAATTAGTACTAATGGACATCTTGTATCCATGGGCTCCTAGATCTTCCATGTGATCATCTTTAGTAGGTCACCCGTGGGTACTTTTTGGTTACATTCTATGTGAAGGCCGTTTGTAAGGGAAATAGAAGATATTGAAGATCGTTTGCAAAGGCGGTAAAAGAGATAGAAGGCCATTTGCCTTTAGAATAGTAGTAGACGAAGGGCACAAACATTAAAGCGTGGTAGAAGGAGATTGGAGTCAAAGATAGGTGGCAACAGAGATCAAAGCGGCAAAAGAAGAAATAGGGAATTGTGGTCCGATGAGTTGCACCAAAGTCTGAGAACGATTCGAGAAGAATTAGCCTTCAAAGTTGATTCCGGATTTGTCTCCTCGAGCGCTATAAAATTGACTACTAAAACTCTCAAATCAGACTAATGGTTCACCCATAGCGAAGGAAAGAAGTTTAGCCGGCCAAGGTACCAAGGGTCGGCGTGGGCCCTTCATGGTTGGCACTAACGGCCCGCTCCAAAGGTATTGACCCATACCAACAGTGTTCAGTATAAGGCCATGGCGTGAACCACAACAAATCCCATGGGTCATGCGTGCATGAGTTCAAAACCTCACAAAAAATTGGCTAAGTATGGGCGCAGATCGTCCCAATTAAGATGGCCCATGCCGTTCAAAGTCCAAGATGTCGAGACCATTCGGCGGGTTGTGGAGAATTACAAGACATGTGTAAATTTTCTGAGGGAATCATCCATCTAGACCACGGTCCACGCTAAGGACCACATCCCACACGATCATAAGGAATTGGCACGACCCGCACCAGATCCTACATTTTGTGACAAGTACATGGCACAGACCGCACCATCCGCTACGGCCCGTGCTGGGAGGCGGCTGAACTAGGGTTTAGTTATTTTTGGCCTAGTTTGTGCCTATTTTTAGTCCCAATCTCCTTCTCCTATAAATATAGCCTTAGTCTATTAGGTTAAAAAAGGAGAGTAGAGTTTAGATCATTTTTAGATTTCATCTTGTATTAGGAGAGTAACTTTAGAGAGAGAAACACTCTCTATTTTTTTCTTTCCTTTTACTTTTGTTTTGATCCAATGATGCAGAATTCAAATCTATATTTGAATTCCATATCTATGGCGTAGTTTCTATAGCCTGGGGACAAATTGTAGGCGCATGGTTTAATCTTTGTTTTGTGGATTCTATAGTTCATCCTAATTTTGTGTTCATGATATTATTGTGACTTGTTCTTGAATGTATGAATTGCATGAATAGTACCCCACATATAAGCACACACTTTGGTCTATATTCATATTGGTGTAAATATTGATGCCCCATTGGGAAGGGAAACCTGGATGTTTGTATGGGTAACGGAGTACGTTGCGTCTGCGTGGGTGTGTGCACGGGAGAATCGAGTATTGTTCTGACTTACTTGCCATTGCACCGGTCTTAGCTAATTACGTAAAGTAGTCTGAGAGGTTACGGGTAGATATTGTGGAAAAATAGAAATATGGTGTTGTAATATGCCCTAGCATCATAGATAAGGTGCCAACGACACCTTGGCCTAATTGATAGGTGATTAGGAAGTAGTTCATTCGTGGTGGAAGTCCAGGAAATAATTGCACGGGGGAGAAATAGACCTACAACAATGGTAAGACCTTGTTGTACTTCCCTAATTACAATGGCGGTATCGATGGAGGGTTTCGAGCAGAGACTTTGTGAATGAATCGAGGATCGAAACATTAAATTAACCATGTTGCTCAATGACTCCCCAAGGGCTTAGGTAAATAGATTACATGCATTTTAATTTTATGTTTTATAGTTAGCTGAAAAACCAACCCTGCCTCCTTTTTAGTTGTTTTACTAGCTATTCCACTCACTTGTACGGATTAACCATGTTGCACAATGATTCCCCAAGGGCTTAGTTGTGAGAATGGGTGTAGAATATAAATTTTATCTTTGACCTCTCAAAGTCTCTGCTCAGGTTAATTAGCTACAATTAATGGCCCCGGGTGACGGTGGGTCATTATAATCACCAGTTTTGGTGATAGAGGCATTGTTTCCTTCAAATATCCATCCTTTATAGGATTGGCCTATATAAGTCTATGGGGCCAAGTAAGGAACATTCCCCAGCAAAGCCCAACTTTCTTGTATTCTCCATCTGGGATTGGAAAAGGGGCACCCATTACCAAAGGATTCTTTAAGGAAACCATAGAAAAACCTTCCACACTTGGTATGGAGTGATGATGTTTCATTAAGTCATGCAAAAATGCATCGGCTACATGTAGCGACTTACCATGTACACCTTGATCAATGTATAGTTCACACAGACATGATTTCTAAAACACAGGCATAATATATATTAAATATAAAACTTAAATAAAAGTGACATAATTTAGAAAATGATCCTTCGTACATTTTTTTCAATTGCGAGGGTGGCATTGTCGAGGTTTTCAGATTTGAACAATTTTCTATTGAGTCTTAGATTTTGAAAAGGTGCCCCACGATTTACCTCAACATCTCCGAGAGAATTTTGTGAACCCCTAGATGGTGGTGTCAAATCGGGCATTAATTCCTCTAAATGTTTTTGGAAGAACTAGCCCGATATATTGGACCAATTTCCAAATTACAATTTCTTGTTGCTCAATTCGTTTGTCTTAGAGTTGAGTTTTTTTTTGCAACGAATGTACTCTTGAGGGTTCCGCTCCATCATAAGACCATATGATTTGGAATGCTTGCCGGTGGGTCATGAAACTACCCATTCCCCTAGCATAGCCTGGATGGTCCTAGTTTTCCATGGCTTCAAAAAGGATGTTGTGTTTATCCCTTGGTTTGAATTCCCCTTGTAGTTGATCATTTTTCAATTTTTCATAACTGAAAACATAAATAGATATACCTTTGTTATTTTGATATAACATGTATATAGTTCAATTTAATAAATTATTTACCTAAAAATTTACGTACCACTCTTTCAGCAAGTAGTTTCTCTTCATCCTTGACACATAGACCCTTCTTGTTTTGATGGCTTTTGAGAAATAGATCGCACCTCTCAATATCATCCACAAAAATTGGTTGCACAGATATCCTTGCCTCATCTTCCATCATCCCGCACGCTATTTCAGTTTGCACATCTTCTTCTAGGCATTTCTTTACTAGCTCGATTGTCGCTAAGAAATAACCCCCGTGACTCAATCGATGAGGAATTTTACTAGTCCCTGGAAACACGTTGTTTTACTCCCCTTGTACCCTAGGTTGGATGTTAGGTTCACATTAAAACCATCGACATTTTAATGTAACTTTTTTTTGTTAAAAACACCCTATGGTGGGGGATTATATATAAGGATCCCCAAACCTTTGAAAAGAAGAGTTAGTTACAGAGAGTTATTTTTGCGGACTTTCTACCGAGGCAACCTCGTTGCCTCCAAAAGAATAGCTAGCATTTAGAGCCTATAGTTTGTAGTTAAAATTACATATGTGATAATGAGTAGAGATAGTAGTTGCGTTTCCAAATGAAGTAATCTCCACCCCATGTGTTAATTCCTTACTTTGGTCAGGTACTACCATTCTGCCATTTCAAAATAGACATACAATCCAAGAAAGGTAGTCTGATGGATGACACTGTGTGAGGAGCAATGCAATCGGCAACTGGACAACCTTTTTCTTAAATAAGCAAGAGGAACTGGAGAACTGGAGCATTGCATACCAAGCCATATTTTCATCCCAGTTGTGAAGAAACTGCAGTGGTTCCTGAGACAAAGTATAAAAAGAAAGAGGAAAAAAGAAATCAGCAGTGTCGATCGTCCTTTGTAGCATGCATATGAGTTCTAATGTAGGGGGTATGATCTCTATCTAGATTAATAAGGCCTCTGATGTTTGCAGGGATGTTAGAAAGGTTCAAGATGAAATCTACAAGGTGAGTGGATTTGTGTTTAGCAATTGCATCAGCAACAGAGTTGCACTCTCTGAAAACATGTTTGAGGGTGGAATCTTTTAATAAGGAGTGAACTTGGAAAGCTAGTGTATAGAGGGACCATTTAGCTCTATTTGGATTGTTAATCATATTCACTGCAAGCAGTGAGTCTGATTCAATTATGAAATTGCAATCTAGAGATGGAAAAGCGTGACAAGCAAATATGATGGCTTTCATTTCATCTTCAAGTGATGATTTGGCAGAGGTGTTTGTGGACTTGATTAGGCATGGATTTCACTTATTTTCTCTGGCTATAAGGCCAAGTGTTGAGTTAGTAGAAGACCAGGAAGCATCCACATTGACTTTTATAGTATTAGGTTTCGGCCTTTCCCAGTAGACAATAGAGATGGAAGGTTTTAGAGGTGGTCTGAGGGGTGGGACTAGTGAAGAGATGAGAAGGCTCATATTAGGGTGTTTGTTTGAGCAACAAGGCTTAGCTGAAATGGATAGAAAGATTAGCTCTCTTACTTCTTTATAGGTATGTACTGTTGAAATTTTTTTGTTATCAAAATAGAATGCATTTCTAGCTTTCCATAGAGACCAACAAATCAAAGAGGGCAGAAATCTACAAATAACTCTATGCACTCTAGGAAGGTCATTGTTGTTCCAGTATGCAAAGAATCTATCAGTTAATTTGTCTAAGGTATGTAAGTTATGTCCCATAATAACAACAGTATCACTCCATATTGTTTGAGCCAGGTGACATGAAATGAAAAAATGTTCAAGAGAATCAACTTGGTTGCATGCTGGGCATCTAGAAGCTAAGCTAAAACCACATTTAATTAAAACATCATCAAAAGGCAAAAAAAAGTTTAGCATTTTCTAGGTGAAAATTGAAATTTTTTTCTGCAACCTGGGGTTCCATATCAGTTTAGTAGCAGGAAAGGTATTTGGTAATTGAGTGAGTGCCTTGTATGCTGATCTGAATGTAAAAACTCTGGTCTCCTCTGGTTTCCAGATTAGTTTATCCCCTCTTTCCTTATTAATATCTGCATCCTGCAAGAAGATCAGAGTATCATGTTCTAAATAAGGAGAAATCTGAGTTAAGATATATCTTTTTATCATTGATGAAATCAGCTACTGTGCAAGAGGAAAGTGTAGAAAGGGCAAAGGAAGGGGCACACTTAATGAGTGGTCCATTTGGGCACCAATTAGCAGTCCAGAAGTTACAGTTACCTTGGCCATGAATAACCATAGAGTTATTTTCAGCAAAAGAGTTTATAGTGCATATTTTTTTCCAAGTTTGGGATTTTCTGTGTGTTTGAGGTAATGACCATATCAGTTTAGCCCACATGGTGGTGCCCTGTTGGCTTTTCCACCACTGTTTGAGGGAATATGAGTCAATTATTGCATGTACTGATCTAAACCCTAATCCATTATGAAATCTATGTGCAGCTAGGTCAGACCACTTTCTCCAAACTTTGTTAATTTTTTCCTTAGTTTCTCCCCAAAAGAATCTGGACATTTTCCTTTCCAGTGTCTTAATTACATGTTTAGGGGGCTTTAGGACAGTCCATATATGTTGTGGAAGGGAATATATGCATGATTGGATGAGAACCAGTTTACCTCCTGGACTTAACCACTTGTTTTTCCAATTCATAAACTTTTTATCTACAAGTTCAAACAATGGTTGAAAGTATGTGTTGAGTGTTCTTCCCTTAAAAATTGGGCAGCCTAGGTATTTAAAAGGGAAAGACCCTTTTTTCATTCCTAGGATTGTCCTAATCTGATTTATCCTTGCATGTGTAGCTCTTTTACTAATATAGAAATCAGACTTTTCATAATTAATATTTTTGCCTGAGGTAAATTCAAAAGTTTCTAAAAAATCTTTGATCCTTATTAGGTTAGATATTGAGGCCTGCATAAAAATGATGGTGTCATCAGCATAACTTAAATGTGAGGCTGGTGTGATGGCAGAGGTGAGCTGATAGTACTTAAGTCTATTGTTCATGAAGATGAAAGATATACTTCCAGAGAAAGCTTTAGAGAAATTGTTAAAGAGAAAGGGAGATAAAAGATCACCTTGTTTGATGCCTCAGGTAGCTTTAAAAAAGCCAACCGGGTTACCATTCATGAGCACTGAGAAATGTGCCTGAGAGAGATTATTCATCATAGCATTCAAAAAGTTACCTGTAAAACCAAATCTACAAAGTATGCTTTTTAAGAAGTTCCAATTAACCCTATCAAAAGATTTCCTAAGGTCTAGTTTAAGTATACAGTTAGGCACTCTATTTTTTTAATCTAAAAATCTTATCATTTCCTGAAGATAGAGTATATTGTCTGAAATGACCCTGTTTTTCATGAAGGCTGTTGGTGAAATTAATTTTTCCATATAGGGTTTCAGCCTTTCCATTAGCACCTTAGAGCATATCTTGTTTGCTACGTTTGAAAGACTGATTGGCCTGTAATCATCAAAAGAGGAAGGGGTTTGTTTTTTGGGATTAAAGCTATCCAAGTGCTGGTGATGCCTCTTGGCATATCCGAGCCTAAGAGGAAATCATTGACTACAGATTTCAGATCCTTTTTAATGAAATCCCAGCATTTGGCATAGAATTTACATGAGAAACCATCAGGACCTGGGCTACTGTTTTTATTCAAGCTCATAACCACTAGTCTAAGTTCTTCCTCTGAAATTGGTTTAGACAGAGAGAAATTATCCTGTTCAGAGATTATGGTAGGTATTTGGCTGAGAAAGTGAGGGTAGTAGGTGTTGTTAGCTGGTAGGTTAGGCTCAGATAGGAGTTCAGAAAAGTAGGCAATGGCTTCTTTTTGGATTTCTATGTAATTATTAAGTCATTGTCCCTGTCTATTTTTAATTTTTGAGATATGTAGCCTGTAGTTTTTTTCCTTTACAGTTTTATGGAAAAACTATGTATTGTTATCTCCAAGTTTAATCCAATTAGTTCTTGATTTTTGTTTCCTGAATTTTTCTTTTCTCCTTTAAAGCTCTAATTACTAAGGCCCTTTTCTCATTAAGTTTGATTAGGTCTGATTCTGAGTGGGTGGAGTCATAGGTAATTTCCTGTAATCTCAGATTTTCCTCAGCAGTGATTACATTAGAGTCAATATCACCAAAACATTCTTTATTCCAAGTCTTAATTGTTTTCTTAAGTCTGATCAATTTCAGATATAGTCCCAACATTCCTGACTGGGGAATAGGGGTGGTCCAGTTGTCTTTAATTAGGTTTATGAACTCTGGTCTATTAAACCAGGTGCTTTTGAACCTGAAAGGCTTAGGGTAAGAGGGGACTGAGGTTGAAACCTCTAGAAAAAGAGGGTAATGATCAGAGGATTGCCTATTGAGGATTTGGATAGAGGATGCTGGGAATTTGGTACTCCACTGTATATTACATAGTCCTCTATCTAATCTCTTAGAAGTGGGGTTTCTTAGCCTAGAGTTTGTCCATGTGAATAAATTTCCCACAATGTTAATTTCCTGAATTCCTTTAGAGTTAATACAGTTATTGAAATCCCTAATATTACCTAAATTAGGGGAGCTAAGGCCTTTATATTCTGTAAGTGAGGTGATTGTGTTAAAATCTCCTATGTAAATATGATCATTGTTTGGTAGGAGACTAAGGTCATTCGATAATATTTTCCTACCTTCCCTAGTTCTAAGGCCATAAACAAAAACAGCTTCCATGTCAGTATTTGAGCAGGGGTGAAAGACTTTAACATATAGAAACTGGTCATGATGGGAAATCAGAGAGACAAATATAGAGTCATTCCACATAAGCCAAAATTTTCCATTATGTAGAGGAAGAGTATGTGAGTAATTAAGCTTTTCCATATAAGAATGACATTGACTGTTATTATGCATAGGTTCAATGATACATAAGAGTTGAATTTTCTTCTGTTTGATTAGATGTTTCAATCTGAGCATTGAAGATTCCATACCTCTTAGGTTCCAAACTAAAAAAATTAATGGTAATGATGTGTATCATTGTTCACATGATTTATGACTTTTAGAAGCTGATCTTAACATCATCTTGTTCAGCTGGCTAAGATAATTATTCTTTTTATACACAGGTTTACCTTGGTAGTCTTTGTTACCTGTTGATTATGTCTGATAAGATAATAGTGCTGAGTGAGGGTGGGGATTATCTGTGTATGATCTATCTTCCTCCTCTCTATCTTGCAGTTCCTGATCAATGCAGTCTTCTATTTGTGATAGGGGTTCCATAAAGAGAATCTATTTTCCATCTTTCTTTTTTGAGAAAGTGGAGGGTTAGTAGATGAAATCTGATGGAGAGTAAGCTTGTGGGAACCAATCTGCATATCATCCTTTGCATAGATCATATGTGCCATGTTTGGGGTAGTTAGAGCTGTTGCATTTAACAGTTTTGTGAGTGGTGATTGAGGGTCTGTAGGGGGTGAGTTAGTTAGGTTCAGGGTTGGAGGGGATTGGGATGATTGTGGGGTATTTTTGTCAGACCCTACTTCTAAATGCTGGGGTAGATAGGAGGATGGATTTAGGGTAGGGTTTGTTGTGCCTAGCTGGTATTCTAGTTGGCCTTTAATGTGGGAATTGTTAGGAGATTAGTTTTTAGTAATCATATTTGGTGCCTTATTGAACTTGTTCCCAGTGGCTTGCCACTGTGGCAGGGTGTGGTTCTGGGGGATAGCTCTACATTGGCTGAGTGAATGGCCTAGCTTAGCACAATGGGCACAGTACAGAGGAATGTTCTCATATTCAATGGAGTATTTTCTATTATTAGATACCGAACCTAATCTGATGAAGTTGTTATGTGGTTTCTGAAGGTCAATTTTCACACATAGTTTAATAGCAGATGGTCTAGTTAACATTTCAGTAGCTAGATCTTTCTTAATGAAGTTCCTATACTATTACCAATAGCCTCAATCGATGAAGTAATGAAATAGTAAAGTGGAACTTCCCTGATTGTACACTAGATTGGGATGCTTGGCGATTCCCTATGTGTGGAGAAGTCAAGTGACCACTTCAGCACCTTCATTTGGATACCATTGAAGCTCCATAGACCCTTGATCCAGCATCGTTGGTAATTATTCACTTGGTCGAACTTGATCAATACATGCTTGTAATCCAGTGAGCCCAATTGGTACTTCCCAGCAAACCCTACCGTCTTGAACACCGCCTCTAGTTGATCCATTGTGAGCCGGCCTTTGGTGAATTTTCCAACTAGGGCATTGGTATAGTGGGCAGAGAGCTTGGTGATTTCTTCGTCTGAGTAAAGGCATGCCGGTTCCCCTAGGTGTTCAGATTTTGGGGTAAGATCAGGGTTATTTGGTAGGGATGAACTGAGGGGAGGAGATTTCGATTGTAGGGCAGCAAGGAAGGATTTTGAAATACCCAAAGAGTTGTTGTCCGCCATGGTGAGTTGTTGTTGGAGGAGGATGAGCTGTTACCGGCGAAGGAGAGCCGTTACCAGCGGAGGGGGAAGCCGTTACCAGTGGAGGGGTAGCCGTTTCCGGCAGGTGCGAGTGAGTTCAGAAGAGAAGGATGATTAGGAGAGAGAAGAGAGCTGACTCGTGACGAATGACATTTTAATGTAACTAATCACACTAATACTTTACATATTGTTTTACTAACATTTTCACTATTCCCCAATGCTCATTTCTTGTGGATCTCCGAGCTTTTGGTTAAATGTGTGTATAAGTTACCCATGGGCGATCACCTTTTTTATCGCTAAATATGTAATCTCTAGGCAAATTGTATTTATGTTCACATCAACTCTTTGATATTATAATTCTAGCCCTCTTTCGCAAAGCACCCACATTATGTGCTTCGATTCTAAAAGGCCTCTATGGGGATTATGCAACAAAGTGATATGAGGATGGGTTGTACTGTTGGACTCTAATGATGTGGGGAAATACCACTCAACAGATGAAACTTTGTTGGGTGTGTCATTTAGATCACCCTAAAGAGTGTTTCCCGTGGTTGAGCGACCACAGGAGGGATATGGAACTGGCAGTTCAACAAGATCAACAACAGCGACAGTGGTGTATATACCACTACTCACCCGAATCAATCTCGAACCCCCAAGTGTACATGTGACGAGATACTCAAATCTTTGACTAGTTTTGCAAAATCCAGTATTTTCTTGCATCAAGAATTGTGGGGCCCAAATATCTTATAGTGTTGACAAGATGGGTGAAAACGTAAATGAGCTAGTAAATGCAGTGAACCATTTGATAGGAAGGCGTAAGCTCACAAAAGAGGAAGCACATCCACCAATATGTTCGAGAGAATTAAGTAAAAAGGGATCATGTGTGACATTTGATCACAATGAGATTAGTCCTATCTCTTTTAACACCATCAATGTATTGCATGAGTGTAGAGCATTGTTAAAGAAATTGGGCGATCCTGAGCACGAGTTTGAGCATAGATCGATAGATAAAAAATGTAAAGTGTCACCCCTATTTGATTGATATGTGTGACAATATTGTGCAAGACATGTTTGATTTGAAAAAATGGTTGGATTTAGAGGACAATTTTTTATGGGATATATGCATTAATACCCTGGAAGCTAACCTAGTGGGGAATGTGGAAGGAGTTAATCCTCAAGGCGAGAATTACATGGAAGCCTTACCCAAAAACCTAGATGAACTAGTTCTACCTGAGAACAAACCTTCAATAGAGGAACCGCCAGTAATTGAGCTTAAGCCCTTACCCAAGCACTAGAAGTATGCTTTCCTAGGTGAAAATGAAACTTTTTCGATGATTATCTCGAATAGATTGTCTAGTGACCAAAAGGGTAGGTTGCTCGAGGTCCTAAAAAATTCAAGGGAGCAATAGGGTAGACTTTAGCTATCATTAAAGGTATAAACCCTTCAACTTTAATACATTGTATACTATTAGAAGAGGGTGCAAGACCCGTACGCCAACCTCAACGGCGATTAAAACCTCCTATGATGGAAGTAGTGAAAGGTGAAGTCCTTAAACTACTTAAGGCTGGGGTAATATATCCTATCTCTGATATTGGGTGAGTCCCACCCAAGTGGTGTCAAAGAAAAAGGGGTCACAGTAGTGAAGAATGAGGATGGGGACTTGGTATCCACCCGTATTAGAATGGGTGGTGAGTGTGCATTGATTACCGCCGCTTAAACGCGGTGACTCGTAAGGACCATTTCCCCTTACTCTACATTAACCAAATTCTTGAGAGGGAGATCGGCCAAGCGTATTATTTTTTTCTAGATGGGTGGCGAGTGTACATTGATTATCGCCGCTTAAATGCGGTGCCTCGTAAGGACCATTTCCCCTTACCCTACATTAACCAAATGCTTGAGAGGGTGCCTGGACAAGCGTATAATTTTTTCCTCGATGATTATTCAGCATACTTCTAGATAACTATCGATGATGAGGACCATTTCAAGACCACCTTTACTTGCCCTTTTGGCACCTTTCCTTATATGCATATGCTATTCTGTCTCTGTAATGCTCCAGGTACTTTTTAGATGTGCATGGTCAGCATATTATCAGAATCTATCAAGAAATTTGTCGAGGTCTTCATGGATGATTTCACTATCCATGTGGATTCCTTCAATTCATGCCTACATCATTTGGCACGGGTGCTACAGCGATGTATGGACATGAACCTCGTACTAAATTCAGAGAAATGCCATTTCATGGTGGAAAATGGTATAGTGCTAGGACATGTTGTGTCAGCTCAAGGGTTAGAAGTTGATAAAGCCAAAGTGGACACAATAAAATCCTTACCTTACCCCACCAAGGTCAAAGATATTAGGTCATTCATAGGAAACGCCATTTTTTATCATCATTTCAGTAAGGATTTCTTCAAAATATCCTCACCTCTATGCAAACTACTGCAAAAATATGTTGACTTTATTGTTGTTCAAGAGTGCAAAAAGGCTTTCGACACCTTGAAAAACATGCTAGTAACTACCCTAATCATCCAACCTCCAGATTGGTCTCTTCCCTTTATGTGTGATGCGAGTGATCATACTATAGGCACTGCTTTAGGCCAGAGGATAGGTAGAGTGCCACACGTCATATACTATGCGTCAGTAACTTTTGACGATGCTCAACGTAACTACTCCACCATAGAGAAAGAGTTACCGGCAGTAGTCTTTGCACTAGAAAGTTTTTGTCAATACCTCTTAGGAACCAAGGTCACGATGTATACAGACCATGCAACACTTTGTCATCTAATGACCAAGAAAGTAGCTAATCCAAGATTTATTAGGTGGATACTTCTTTTAAGCGAGTTTGACTTATAGGTAAAGGATAAAAAAGGTACTGAAAACGTAGTGGTAGAGCACTTGAGTAGACTACCCATCCTTGAAAGCCTAGAACCAACTAAGGAAGAAGCAAGTTTGGAACCTATTCGGGAAGAATTCTCCGATGAGCAATTGTTCGGAGTAATAACTAGCCAGTCTTGGTATGCTAATAGAGTGAATTACCTCTCCACTGGAGAGTTTCCCCCGTATCTTGACAAATCGAGGCCGGAGAGATTGGTGAATGAGGTAAAGTAATATGTCTGGGATAACCCCTACCCATGGATGCATTGTTCTTATTAGGAAATTAGAAGATGCGTCCCCGATGATGAGGTAGGTCATGTCCTTAAGATGTGACATTTGTCCCAAGTCGGGGGGCATTTTGGATACAAAAGAACCATAAGGAAGGTAACCGATTGTGGTTTATACCTGCCCTCTATATCATCAAATGCTAAAAGTTTTGTGTTATCATGTGACCAATGCCAAAGGATAGGGAACATCTCATAAAAAATGAGATGCCCTAAGTCTTTTCGATACCAATGGAGGTCTTTGATATGTGGGGCATGGATTTCATGGGTCCGTTTCAGAAGTCCGATAGGAATTACTACATCTTAGTGCTAGTGAGTAGAAGCCAAAGCCACAAAGAAGAATGATTCGGCAACCGTGGTCATCTTCCTCAAGTCCAATATTTTCTCACAGTTTGGTGTACCCCGAATCCTAATCAGTGATAGAGGAAGCCACTTTTGCAAAATATGGAGTAACCCATAGGAAACGTTGCTTGAAAAATATAGAGTAACCCATAGGATTTCAATCGCTTACCACCCACAAACCAATGGCCAAGCAGAAATATCCAACCAAGAAATGAAAGCTATCCTTAAAAGGACAGTGAATACCTCTAGAAAGGATTGGAGTACTTGGTTGGATGATGCTCTCTGGGCCTACCACATTGTATATAAGACTCCAATTGGAATGCCACTTTTCTGTATCCTCTACGGAAAATGATGCCACCTCCTGGTTGATCTTGAATTCAAGACACATTGGGCCATTAAATTCCTTAACTTAGACTTGAGTAAAGCCGAGATACATAGGACATCGCAATTATTAGAGCTTAAAGAACTTAGACAAAACTCCTATGATATCGCTTTCATCTATAAGCAGAGAACAAAAGCCTTACATGATGAGTGTATCGTAAAAAAAGATTTCTCTGTGGGACAAAGAGTTCCTCTTTACAAATCTAGGCTACATCTCTTTCCCGGTAAGTTAAGATCAAAGTGGGAAGGGCCATATGAGGTGACAAAGGTGAATGATCATAGTGCAATAGAGTTTAAGAATGAAAAGGATAACACAAAGTTGGTGGTTAATGGGCAAATATTGAAGCCTTACTTTGATTGGGGAACTCTGGGAGTTGAAAAATGGGGTGATCCCCTTCTTGGTGAACAAAATTTGTGAAAAACTTGATTTTGAGAAAATAAGTCGTGAGCACGACAATAAATATACGGTATTTCTTTTTTCGTTCGTGTTGCATGATAGTGATTACATAGATTTTGCATGCTCTTGTTTACAGTAAGTATTTTTTAAAGATGAAACTCTTATTGATATGAAAATTTGAGTTCAAGTTCGTGATTGTGTTTGCATAGAATTGAATTTGATGGGTGACATAGTTTTTCAAAAAAAGAGGGAAAAACTAAGGATTAGGTAAATTGTTTTGGCAATCTCGTGCCAAAAGCTGACACGGTCCGTGCCTAGGGCCTGGGTTCGTGCCAGGAGAGTTAGCACGAGGGGATGCCTCGTGCCAAGGAGTTTGGCACGAGGGTTGGTATGTGCTAGAATGTTTGGCACAAGACCTTGTTTTGTGCCTGAGAATTGGCACGAGGTCTTGGGTTGTGCCAAGCACATTTTGCGCTAAAAACCTATTTCCCGCTGCCAAATTGTTCCAAAAATACGAATTTTCAGATATTCTAAATTCTAACTCAAAAATGCATTTTGGTTCAAAATTTTTGAAATTCCCTAATTCCTTAGGATTTTTTTATGCAAATAGTACTTCCTAAATTCCTAGAAATTAATTGACTGGTACTATTGTCCCCTAATATGTAATTTTAAAATTTTCATTCTTATCCTAATTGTACCTCTCTCTCTTATCATCTATGCTGAAATTCTAAATCCATGGTACACTTTTCCACCTAATTTCATCATTTGACACATTCTTCCTTCTCAAGAAACACTCACTCACACACACTCTTGGTGAAACTAAATAAATTGAAGATTTTCTTCCAAAAATTAGCAATTCTTGCTTCTTCTTGTGTGGATCTTGAAATTCTTAGCTTCAAATTCTGGATAATTCATTGAACTCTTTTGTTTATATGCTTGATTGACATTGTGGTGATGTTATGAAAAGCATGATTTTAGAATGAGTATGTGTGTTATTGGGATATATGTTTGGGATTGTATGTATGATCATGTGTTGAAGAATTTTGGGTGGTTTGATGTGATATTGTGTTTCAATGACATGTTCTTCATGTGTTGGGTAATTTGAGAGGAGGTGAATCTTGATTGCATAATCCTATCGATGGGGTGGTAACGACTTACATAGGATTGTTGTTCAAAAAAGAATTCTCAAAATTCCATCTTTCCCCCCTAAATTGATTTTGGAATTTTGAGTCTGAGACTCGTGGTTTTGTTTGGAATGGATTACGCGTGGGTTTCATGATCTTGAATGCAGAGTTTTCAACATTTCCATCGGCATGGTAGGTCTATTGGCACAACACTTGGGGCATCCGGTCACACAGAGAGCGTTGGCTAACTTGGGATGATCGGGTACAAGGTATAACATCGAGAAGTTAACCAAAGCATGCATGGTGGGACCTACGACCTCGAAGGGTTGATATGTATGGCTTTATGGCAGAGCGATCACTTGTAGTTTCATGCTACTTCTACAGTAGGAGCGCACTGCCATCAACCATGACACATGTTTGGATGAATTACTTATTGAGCTGGACCAATGCTTTGAGAGAGTTCTATGGAGTCTTAGCCATCCCAGAGATAGACATTGAGGAGGTTGAAGGTGAGACCTCTTCGAGAGTTGATCCCTAGGCGCATGTAATCGGTCAATGATGGAAATTTGGTGGTATGACATGCTATTCTAGGGTTCCCAATTTGCATGTGGTAGATTGTTTTAGGATATTGGTGGTGTAATTTTTGTGATTGATCTTATCTGTTGTAGTATGAAGCCCACTATTGGGGCAATTTTGTGCTACACCAAAACATTTGAAAATTTTAAAAAAATGAAAAAATAAAAAAATCCGGACAAGTTGAAAACCTAAAAGGGAAACTTGGGTAACATTGGGAAAAGCCTGGATAGGTCAAAAGACCTGGGTAAAAATGAGAGATTAGGCCCGACTAGGCTTACGAGCCTACGCAAAAATGAGAGGCCATGTGGAAAAAGGTTAGAAGTGAGTACCCTTTGTGTGTTAAAGATAGGATGAAAACCCGGAAGGGTTCCTTGGAAAAATGAGAGAAATTGAGAGAAAACAAAAAGCTAGGTTGACGATACACTTGACTCCTTGGTTGTAACTAGGTTGAGAATCACAAATTATCCCTATGTTACAAACAAGTCGATGACTTTTGGATTTCCTTGTTCGATTTTTTTTGGGAAACGACTCTTTGATAGCTTCAAGGATCATTTTTGGGAAAAGTAAGCTAGCTTAACGCATATCTTTTTGGCTTACCTTTTTCCATATTTTACTTTTGGGTGGTTAGATTGCTTATATTCTTTAGGGAGTCTGAGAGTTGTGAGATTCTTACTCTTTTTGGAAGAAACATGGTAATCTCCAAGAATAAGTTGGATGCCTCGGTGAACTTATGCTTGCACACTACATTTTAATTCTTTTTCTTGTCTTTATTTACTCGAGGACAAATAAAGGGTTAAGTGTGGGGAGTCTGATGTGCTTCATTTTGCATGCGTTAACCATTGCATTCGGCATAGTTTTTAGCTTGTTTTTTTAGCGGATTGCTAGTTTTAGTTGAGTTCACATGACAAGGGGTTTATATGGCCATGTTTGGTTTTCTTGTCTAAATCCTACATTTGGTAGACTTAATTAGTACTAATGGACATCTTGTATCCACGGGCTCCCAGATTTTCCATGTGATCATCTTTAGTAGGTCGCTCGTGGGTACTTTTTGGTTACATTCTATGTGAAGGCCGTTTGTAAAGGCAGTAGAAGATATTGAAGGTCGTTCGCAAGGATGGTAGAAGAGATCGAAGGTCATTCACCTCTAGAATGGTAGTAGACAAAGGCTACGAACATCAAATCATGGTAGAAGGAGATTGGAGTCAAAGATAGGTGGCAATGGAGATTAAAGCAGCCAACAAATTGGGGTCCGATTAGTTATGCCAAAGTCTGAGAATGATCCAAGAAGAATTAGCCTTCAAAGCAAAATCCATTGAATTTGTCTTCTTGAGCGCTATAAAATTGACTACTAAAACTATCAAGTCGGACTAACAGCTCACCTATAGCGAAGGAAAGAAGTTCAGTCGGCCAAGGAACCACATGTCGGCATGGGCCGTTCACGGTTGGCACCAACGGCCCACACCAAAGGTGTTGGTCCATGCCAAGAGTGTTCAGCATGAGGCCATGGCACGGACATCGCCAAATCCCACGGGCTGCATGCACATGAGTTCAAAATCTCACCAATGATTGGCTTAGTATGGGCACAGACCATCCCATTTACGATGGCCCACGCCTTTCCAAGTCCAAGATATCGAGACCACCCAGTGGGGTGTGGAGAATTAAATGGCTCGTGCCAAGTTTTTGAGCGACCATCCTTCCGGACCATGGTCCATGTCAAGGACCGAATCCCGCACTATCAGAAGTCAAAGATAAGACTTCCAAATGATGGCTTGCGCCAAAAGGCATGGTCCTTACCAAAGGTGTTGGCATGAACCGCGCCACATCTGGTAGGCTGCAGTAGCACGAAGTTATGACCCGCACCAGATTCAGTATCCCGTGCCAAGGCATTGGCATGGCTGCTCCAGATCCTACATCCTGAGAGAATTACACGGTGCAGACCGTGCCATCTACTACGAAACGCGCTGGGCGGCAGCTGATCTCGGGTTTAGTTATTTTTTGGCTTATTTTGGGCCTATTTTTAGGCCTAATCCCCTTCTCCTATAAATATAGTCTTAGTCTGCTAGGTTAAAAAAAGGAGAGTAGAGTTTAGATCATTTTTATATTTCAACTTGTATTAGGAGAGCAACTCTATAGAGAGATACATTTTCTAATTTTCTTTTCTTTCCTTTTGCTTTTGTTTTGATCCTATGATGTGGAATTCAAATACCTATTTTAATTTCATAACTATGGAATAGTTTCTATAGCTTGGTGATAAATTGTAGGCGAATGGTTTAATCATTGTTTTATGAGATTCTATAATTCATCCTAATTTTGTGTTCATGATATTATTGTGACTTGTTCTTGAATGTTTGAATTGCATGAATAGTACACCACATGTAAGCACATTCGTTGGCCTATATTCGTATTGGCGCAAATATTGATGCCCCCTTGGAAAGGGAAACCTGGATGTTTGTATGGGTAAGGGAGTACGTTCTGTATGCATTGGTTTGTGCATGGGAGACCCAAGTATTGCTCTCACTTACTTGTCATTGCACCAGTGTTAGCTGATTACGTAAAGTAGTCCGAGAGGTTATGAGTAGAGATAGTGGAAAAGTAGCAAGCTAAGGTTGTAAGAGGCCTTATTGTCATAGATAAGGTGCCAACGACCCCTTGACCTAATCGATAGGTGATCGGGAAGTAGCATTCATGATGAAAGTCCAGGACATAATTGCACGAGGGAGAAATAGACCTACAACAATGGTCAAACCTTGTTGTACTCTCCTAATTATGATGACAGTGTCGATGAAGGGTTGCGAGCGCACCTGACGTGACTAGTACAGGTAAGTGTATGCCATCGGCCACACCACATGTTGTGAACACTCTATTAGGTTTGTCTAAATCTCTATGTGAATGAATCCAGGATTGAAACATTAAATTAACCATGTTGCGCAATGACTCCCCAAGGGCTTAGCTAATTAGATTACTTGCTTTTTTAATTATATGTTTTATAGTTGTTAGCTGAAAAACCAACCTCTTCCATTTTGTTTGCTTTACTAGCTATTCCTTTCACTCGTACAGATTGACTACCCATATGAGGTTGTGTTTTCATTTACTCTTAGGCACTAGCATCTCTCTAGACATACCCAGTGCTTACCGCTAACTACCCTAGCAGTAGCGTAGTAGTGAGAACGAGTGTGGAATATAATTTTATCTTTAACCTATCAAAGTCTCCGCTCAGGTTAATTAGCTACAATTAATGACCCAAGGTGGAGGCGGGTCATTGTCATCACCGGTTTTTGTGACGGAGGCATTGTTTCCTTCAAATATCCATCCTTGATAGGATCAGCATATATAAGTCTATGGAGCCAAGTAAGAAACATTCCCCCAGCAAGGACCAATGTATTCTCCATCCTGGATTGGAAAAGAGGTGCCCATCACCAAAGGTTCTACAAGGAAACCCTCGAAAGACATTCCACAACTAGTATGGAGTGATGGTGTTTCATTAACTAAAGCCAAAATCCATTGGCTACATGTAGTGGCTTACCATCTACGACTTGATCAATGTATAGTTCACACAGACATGATTTCTAAAACATAGGAAAAATATGTATTAAATATAAAAATTAAATCAAAGTGACATAATTTAGAAAATGATCCTTTGTATATTTTTTCAATTGCGAGGGTGCCATTGTCGAGGTTGTCGGGTTTGAATAATTGTCTATTGATTCTTTGAATTTGAAAATTACCCCACGATTTACCTCAACATCTCTGGGATAATTTTTTGAACCCCTAGATGGCGGTGTCCAATCGGGCGTTAAGTCCTCTAAATTGTCCGGAAGAACTAGCCCAGTGTGTTTGACCAACTTCCGAATTATAATTTCTTGTTGCACAATTCGTTTGTCTTAGAGTTGGGCTTTTTTTTCAATGAATGTACTCTCGAGGGTTCTACTCCATCGTAGGATCGTACAATTTAGAATGCTTGCTGGTGGGTCATGAAACTACCCATTCTGCTAACCCGACCCGAATGGTCTGGGTTTTCCATGGCTTCACAGAGGATGTCGTGTTAATCCCTTGGTATGAATTCCCCTTATAATTGATCATTCTTCAATTTTTCCTAAGTAAAAACATGATATAACATATATATAGTTCAATTTAATAAGTTATTTACCTAAAAATTTACGTACCACTCTTTTGGAAAGCACTTTCTCTTCATCCTTGACATTTTGACCCTACTTGTTTTATAGGCCTTTGAAAAATAGATCACACATCTCAATGTCATCCACAGAAATCGGTTTCACAGATGCCCTTGCCTCATCTTCTGTCACCCCACACGCTATTTCAATTTTCACATCTTCTTCTAGACGTTCCTTTACTAGCTCGATTGACGCTAAGCAATAACCCTCACGGCTCAATCGATGAGGAATTTTATTCTCCTCGGAAACACATTTTTTACTCCCCTTGTACCCTAGGTTGGATGTTAGGTTCATGTTAACACCATAAACATTTTAATGTAATTAATCACACTAATACTTTGCATATTGTTTTATTAACATTTTTACTATTATCCAATGCCCTTTTCTTGTGAATCTCCCAGCTTTCGGGTTAAATGTGCGTAAAAGTTACCCATGGGCGATCACCTTTCCTTTCGAAAATATGTAATCTCTGGACAAAGTGTATTTATCTTCACACCAACTCTTTGACATTATGAACATAACCCTCTTTCTCAAAGCACCCACAGCTTGTGCTTCGATTCTAAAAGGCCCCTACGGGGATTATGAAACAAGTGATATGAGGATGGGGAGTATATGTCAAGATAAATTGTAGAAGAAAAATGTAGAAAAATTTATTCACTAGAGGTACTGATGTGCTTCATTTTACGTGCGTTAACCGTTGCATTCAGCATAGTTGTTAGCTTGTTTTATGTGGTGGATTGCTAGGATTAGTTGAGTTTACGTGACAAGGGGTTTATACGCCCATGTTTGGTTCTCTGAATTAAATCCTGCATTTTGTAGAATTAATTGGTACTAATGGACATCTTGTATCCACAAGCACCTAGATCTTTCTTGTGACCTTTGGGTACTTTTTGGTTACATTCTATGTGAAGGCCGTTAGTAAGGGCGGTAGAGGATATTAAAGGTCGTTCGCAAGATCGGTAGAAGCGATCAAATGTCATTCACCTCTAGAATGGTAGTAGATGAAGGCCACAAACATCAAATCATGGTAGAAGGAGATTGGAGCCAAAGATAGGCGGAAATGGAGTTCAAAGTGGCCAATGAAGAAACGGTGAATCGTGGTCCGATAAGCTGCGCCAAAGTCTGAGAACGATCAGAGAAGAATTATCCTTCAAGAATGATTCCATTGGATTTGTCTTCTTGAGCGCTATAAAATCGACTACTAGAACTCTCAAATAGGACTAACGGTTCACTCGTAGCGAAGGAAAGAAGTTTAGCCGGCCAAGGTACCACGGGTCGGCGCAGGCCGCTCATGGGTGGCACCAACGGCCCGTGCAAGAGGAGTTGGCCCGCGCTAAAATTATTTTGCACGAGGCTATGGCACGGGCCGCGCCAAACGCCACGGGCCGTGCGCACATGTTTCAATATTCACTCAAAATCGCAGCGATGGCTAAATAAACCCGTAACCCGTAGGTCAGGCGGGTTGTTTATTTTTAAACCTGACTGGGTATTGATAAAATGGGTAACGGATCTTATGGGTAATGAGTTAAATGGATAACTGAAAAATATGTTTCGGACAGGTTAAGTTTAAAGGTTGATCACGGATTGATAAAATGTCAGACCGATGGTCTGACCCGCGGGTCAGATTGACGGTCTACCTGTTTCTATTCTTTTGTATGACCCATTTTTTCATTCATTCACATAACCTGTTTCTTTACTTGCGTCCGATCCTTAAATTTATACTGTCCATACACCTTATACACCTGTGAATCCACTGGATAAACATCCTCCATGGGGAACTTAAAATCCACTGGATTAGCTTTATTAGGGATAAATGTTATAATAGTTTTTCAAAAACGATCAGTTGGGATCTGAGAACATTCAAAACAAAAATATCTATGGCTGGTTCCAGACTTCCAGGACTCTTATTAGAGTTGATGCTTTGGAGTGCCTCGATCTTACACCTCCCAGCTTGAAACTTCCTTAGTTAACTCCATTTAGGGCGATAGAAACACCAAATTTCAACATTCAATTCTCTACTAAATCTCTAAGAGTTCCAGAGGTACAGTCTGGAAGAAAATACTTTAGCAGAGGTTGTGTAAGGAAAAACCTTCACATTCAAAGGTTACGTGAGTGATATACTTTGAAAACAAGCATACTGAGATAACTTTCAGTTGCCAGAATATGATTACATCATTTACACAAACGCATGTAGTCTTACTAATTCTTAAACGCCTGTAACTAGGAGCTGACATAAAAGATTCATATTCAGGAGAGGAATCTTTTTGTTGCAGAAGTTGTGCCCAGTGCCCAAAGTCTTAAGAACAATAGGGACAAAACAATATGGACATTCGTGTAACTTAATGCATTTGTAGCTTAACAACAATCTTAATGCATTTCATAAGAGCTTCTTGCTTGTTATAAAGTTTCAACCAAAAAGATATGAAAAACCCATATGGGTTTATGTTTTAACCCACATGGGTTGAAACCCGCGGGTTTACCCATTTTTGATCCGCGAGTTGAGTGATTTTCAACCCGTGGGTTGAGCGGGTTTCAACTCAATCCATTTTTACCCGACTCATTTTAACCCATCATAAAATGGGTCAAAATGGGTCATACCCATATTTTTCTATTACCCATATACCCGACCCATATTTGACCCGTCCGCCCATTTGTCACCCCTAAAAAATTGGCTAAGTATGGGCACGTACTGTCCAATATACGACGGCCCGCACCGTTCCAAATGCAAAATGTTGAGACCAACAGGCAGAGTGTGGAGAATCAAATGGTCCGTGCCAATTTACTGAGCAAAGCAAGCGCCCAGACGACGGTCCATGCCAAGGTTCGCGTCCCGCTGATCAGGAGTTCAAAATTGAGGCTTTCAGATGATGGTTCACGCCAAAGGCCACGGTCCACACCAAAGGAGTCGATGTGGACCGCGCCAGATTCAGCGACCTGCACTAGCACAGAGCAACGGCCCGTACCAGTAAGGAGAAAGTACATGGCACAGACCGCGCCATCCGCGACTGGCTCGCGGATATTGTGACTTGTTCTTGAATGTGTTCATGATATTATTGTGACTTGTTCTCGAATGTTTGAATTGCATGAATAGTACACTCCATATAAGCACACACTCTAGTCTACATTCATGTTGATGCAAATATTGATGCCCCCCTGGGAAGAAAAACCTAGAATGTGTTATAGGTAATGGGGTACGTGTCCACATGGGTGTGTGCACGGGGGATTCGAGCAATATTCTGATAGGTGATTATGTAAAGTAATTCGATAGGTTGTAGGTAGAGATAATGAAAAGTAGCAAGCTAGGGTTGTAAGAGGCCCTAGTGTCATAGATAAGGTGCATACGACCCATTGCCTAATTCACATGCCATTGGGGAGTAGAACATTCGTGGTGGAATGCCTGGGACATAATTGCACGGGGGGAAACAGATCTACAACAATGGTCGGACCTTGTTGTACTCCACTAATTTAGATGGCGGTGTCGATGGAGGGTTGCAAGCGTACCCAATGTGACATGGACGAGGAAGTGTATGCCATCAACCACACCATGTGTTATGAACACTCTGTTAGGTTTTTCTAAATCTCTATGTGAATGAATCGAGGATCGAAGCATTAAATTAACCATGTTGCACAATGACTCCCCAAGTGTTTAGTTAAATAGATTAATTGCTTTTTTACTTTTATGTTCAGTAGCTGTTAATTGAAAAACCTACGCCCCCCTCCCCACCTCTATTTAGTTTGAGTTACTAACTATTCCTATCACTCGTACGGATTGACGACTTGTACGAGGTTATGTTTTAATTTATTCTTAGACCCTAGCATCTCTGTGGATATACCTAGGACTTACCGCTAACTACCATTTCAGTGCCTTTGACCTCGGTGCCTCTGCTCGGGTTAATTTGGTACAATTAACAACCCGGACTGGAGGCGGGTCAGGTACCTTGCATTCCCTCCACAACGTATCCTTGTATTCATTTCGGACATCATGCCAATTATTGTACTTGAGATCTACCCTTGTTCTATTAACCTTGGCCACCCAACTAGACCAGTTGGCATGTTGCTCCGATACACTATTGCCCAAATTGTAAAAAACCAATGACGATAACTCTTTCCTAGCCATTCTACATTCTAATGCTCTACAATGAGTTTGGTGTTTTCCTACATCCCCCATACCATCATCCTCATCCCACATCGTGTCCGTTGTTAGGGGATTGACACTCCCAGACTGTGACACATTGTCACGAGTCTATTTCCTAGTTGTCATTTTGAATGCTATATTTACAAATATATAAAAAATAACTTAACCTCGGAAAAGAAAAAAGTTACTAACATTTATAGAAAATGTTGTACTAAACCCTAGTCAATTGAACAAATTCAATAGACGATAAATTTATCTTTCTAGTTGTAGAAATTGTTTTTATCAACGTAAATTTAGCAATTAACCAAGCATTTAAGCACACTAATACATCGCTCAATTAATAAATCTAGCACTATATCATTTATTATCAATTTCCTTGTATCATTTTATCACCCCCCACCACCAAGGCAACAAAACCCTAATATTATACACAACTTATCATTAACTGACAAACCCCACTTGAAATAGAATTCATAACAATCACAAAATTCAAACCCTAGGTAGCAAGAACAAATTTTTTTTTTGCTTTCTCATTTATGTTAGAAAATAATAAACCCTAGCTATACATTGAAGAGTACATTTACCTTTTTGATCAATCAAAGGGTATGAAATACTCCTTCAGAGGTTTTACCTAAGTAACATAGAAAACCCTTGTTAAGATTTGAAAATTTAAGTGAGAAATTGGATGTGAAGAGATGTAGACATACCTCAAATCATCATAACTTGAAATGGAATATTTGAGATAAAATGGATTGATGATATGGGTTTGGAAGTGGGTTTGGAAGTGTTTTTGGAGGGGAGAAAGAGGGGAAATGCAGGGTTTTCAAATGGAAGTAAATGCTCATTTGAAAAACCTTTATGCCTTTTTCATAATCCTGATGGAAAGGGTTTCGAGTTCGGAAAATGTTTCCAAACTCGCAGATGTGTACCCTCTTTTATAATAAAGAGAAGAAACATTTATTAATTTGGAAACCCTTTTTTCCCTTAAAAAAAGGGAAGACGGGCAGATTTAAAACCCCCAAATAAAAATCCAAACATTCATTCTCCAAAACCCTACATTTGCGAATTTCACAATCCAAAATCCACAACCCCCAAAATTCTATTGAGAATGAGTCGTAAGAGCACTGTCGTTAGGTTAAAGGCAAGTGATCGGAGCCATCATCCTTTCACACAAATTGGTGCTCCAACAAAATTCTTCAGTGATACCGCCAAGCAAAGGTATGTCAATTTTTCGAAGAGAAAAGTTATCAATTCAAAGGCTATATTAGCGCCGGACGTTGAAACCTTAGGAATAGGCTATTATCTTGCACATTTTAAAACCCAACATCTTGAGAAATTACTATGTATGGATGAGCCGGTTTATGTTGATGAAGTGATTCAGTTTTATGCAAATTTGGGTCAAAATAGCAACAATAGGGATATGACTAGGGTGAATGGGAAAGTTATATATCTTACTACATATACAATTAACGCACCCCTAGATTTCCTTTACACCACCACCGAGATATTAAGGCTTTATGACCCCAACAGTTTCCTCGATATTTATCACACACATGTTTGGTTGGGCATTAGTGATGCTACTCCTCATTTTCCATTGCTATGGCTAGGAAATATTTTAAGAGGATACCGATGCCAGTAAGGCGTAGAATTTTGATATTGGTGTGTTCACTATAGAGGAGCATCTCGTGTATGAGTAGATATGCCTAAAGGTTTTTCCCACGGGTGGACATACATACTAGCCTACTATTGCTAACCTCATGATGTTTTACTACGTCATGGAGGGTAGAAAGGTAAACCTGGGCTATTCCATCATCTAATTCATGTTGAAGGTCGTGCAGATGAAGAAGAAAGATCTTCCCTACGGTGGTTTGATAACCACTATGGTAAAGGAAGTAGGCATCATTCCTTAAGATAAGCCTTTTCGTCAGGAGTACTACGACACGAGTTGGTTCCAACACAAAAAACTCTATCAAGACTTTGACGTGACGGCAAGTGGGCATTCTGTCCAGTACCCGGTCAAGAAGCTAAAATTGCCAAGAGGGCCTGGAAAGCGGAAGCAGAGAGAGAAGAAGCATCGAGCTCCCGTAAGTGATAAATAGTTAATTAAGTACAATTTTAAATATATAATTTTGATATCCATCTCATTTTGATTAATTTTTATATCCATCTTAATACATGTATTGGTAATGGTTGGAAGGCTATATTAAGCAAGTACTTTAATTGTATGCGTGCAGACTTGACCGAGACACATGATACGTTGACCTGTGCTCATTCCCAGCATCTCGTATTCCTATAAGCTCAGGGCCTCCAATTGGATTTGAGAAAAGATGATGAGCCACCTAACTTCGAGCCGGTCTTCTTGGAGAGTGAAGATTGTGATGGTGACGAAGGTGATCATGGCGGCAAAGGCGAGGGGGAAAAACTTGAAGAGATTACTACTTATGTATGGATTGGATATGTATGGATTGGATATGTATGGATAAGATATGTATGGATTTTGCTTAAATCTATGAATTTTAATACCCATTTTTCATTTTGTATGGAATCTCGTTATGGATTTTTGCGCTATAATGTTTTATTTGCATTTTGTTGAATGTTATCAAAATTTATTTAATGCACTAAATCATGAGTTTTATTAGGGAATCGGATTTCAATATTGAAACTGACCAAAAGACCGGAGGTATTTCCGAGTTCAAAAACCTGTCTTCCCTTTGCATTTATAGTTTAGAAGTAGTTTCAAGCTAGGAAAGTATCCCACCCTAGAAGACCAAAAACACATGAATCACTTCTCGGTCTTGGAAATATTTTTTACAAGGTTGGAATGTTTGCCTCTAGATATTTAATGAAGGCATGATTAAGTTTCCGGGCTCTCTTCTAACATTTCCGGTCCTCTTCTGGACAAAACAAAGTGTATATTTTTTCTTGAATTAATTGTTTCCAAACTCGGAAAATTTTCATCTCCATACATTGAAGAAGCAAAATACTCTTTCCGAACTCGAAAACTTATACTGATATAAAAATACAGGGCAATGACCAAATCTCATAGAAATGCCCCAAAACTCCAAACACTACTCTAATTATGAACTCGCAACCGCCTCTCCATCTCTCCATTCTTGCAAATCCCACTAATAATTTTCCATTTCTAGAGGAGGTTCAACATGTGGAATGTCTAGATCTCATTCAACCCACAACAATCCCGGATATGATGCTAGAAGGTTCGTTTCTCAATTTGCTCAAAATTGTTATGATTCATTACGTGAGAATGGGAAGTTATTAGTTACATATCTTGTTGACTTTGATTACTGCTTAGCTCTAGGGTTGGATACTCCCCTTAAACCGTTTAGTGAACAACATGTAGAGAATTTTCTTTCATGTAATGAAAAGCTTATTTTGATTTGGTTTGCCAATTTTACGCTAATTTGCAAGATGTGGGGAATGGGGATTATGCTACTAGGGTTGGAGGAATTGAAATCCCACTTAGCGAATGGATTATTAATAAGGTAATAGATTGTCTATACTTGCACCCAGAATTTGTTTTTCCGGAGGATAAAGATGGTCCGTTGCGTGATTGCTACCATCATGAGAAATGGCCTCTAGAAGTTAACCCCCCATACATTGACCCCGTGGAGTGTAGTGTGAGGTACTCTAGCCGCATATGAAATCATTAATAGGAGTTTGGTTCCCTCGGGTGGACACTTGACTGAGCCTAGTTACGCAACACTAATGCTATTCTATTTAACCATAGAGGGTAGAAAAATAAAACCCTAGGGCATTCATTTTTATTCATTTTTAGGCACATGTTGCATTTTTCAACATCAACTAAGGTGTTGACTGGCCTACCATATGGAAGTTTAATAACTCACATTTTGAAGACCATTGAGGAGTTGACTATCGAAGGGGTTCAAAGAGGCCCGAAGTATTATGACAAGACTTACTTTGAGAACAAGGTTGGGTGTTGTGCGATGGGAAATGGTATCATAAGCCAGCGGAAGAAGACGAGGCGAGCAAGAGACCACGAATTGAGGAAGGTTAGTCACAAATAAGTTTTGAACGATTTGTTTAATATGTTGTTTATCTTTACATAATTAATATCTTGGTTGCTATACTTTGTGGGTACTAAAAATTCATACTTGGAAAATTCGGTTATGAAGGTGGAAAGTCATACTTGGAAAAGTCATACTTTTGCGCTATGAAGGTGAAAATTCAGTTCTTGGAAAAGTCTCAACGAGCTTATGAGCGACACCTCGCATTAAGCTCTCAACAACGACTCGACCAATCAACTTCAACTGCTGACATTAAAGATGTCAAAGAACGAAATTTGAAGACATGATTATGTTCATGTTATTTGACTTTATTGTAGCATTTTAAAGATTCAAGTATTTGACTTCATCGAATGATTTCTACTCTCAACCCACCCAACCTCAACTCCTCGATGGACACATAACTGCTTATGTTGAACGAGTATGCACCAGACACTTTCACACTACTAAGGGTATCATATAAAGATTTTTTCTCCAACTACGATATTGAATATCAAGGAGGGGGAAAATAGCAATCATCACTTGTACTCACTGGGGCAGGATTCTTCCAAATACCCAACTCAACCAAATCTAGGTTAGCCTTCAATCTGTCCTTTGTTTTCAAAGGGGTATTTCACAATGTCCCAACCGAAGAATACCAAACATTCTTCTCAATGTGCATAACGTCAAGATAATTTCTAACTTCCAAATGCTCCTAATAAGGTAGGTTGAAAAAGATTGAGCATTTTTTTCCAACTTCTTTCAACGACAGCTTTTCTTTTCTTTTTCCCAAAGTCATTGGGAAAATTCTTAACACTCTCATAGATTTGTGTACCTGACCGTGGCACCGGTGCAACTCGTGCACCTATTTCCTATTGAACCCCTTTTGGGCCAATCATCATGGGTTCTCCTTAGGAAGAAACCACATATGCCCCTGGTAAACAGTCTTACAACCGTGTTTTAATTGACAGAAATCGATGTTCTTCTCACACACTTAACAAGAAAATTGGCCTTTCACCGAATACCCAGAAAAATTCCCATAAGCAGGAAAATCATTAATTGTGCAAAATAACAATGCTTTAAGAGTGAAGAAATCTGAAACTAACCCATCATACACTCGAACGCCCTCACTAAAAAAAGTAAAAAAATCCTCCACTAGAGGAGAAAGATACACATCAGTATCATTACCAGCTTGCTTCAGACATGTTATCATCAAAGACAACAACATATACTTACGTTTCATAGTCAACCAAGATGGAAGGTTGTATATGACCAACACAACAACCTAAGAGCTATGTGTGCTACTCATGTTACCAAAAGGATTCATACCATCTCTACACAATCCTAACCTCAAATGCTAAGAATCTTAGCCAAACTCAGGGTACATTGCATCGACTTTCCTCCATTGCTCCCCGTCTGAAGTATGTCCTATCACATCATCCACTGGTCATACTTTATCCCCGTTTCAATGCAACAACTTTGTATCTTCCCTACAAGAAGTCAACTTCTTCTAACGGGGAATGATCGGGAGGTAACATAACACTTTTGCCAGTGTCCTTATCTTTGATTTCAATGGAACTTACGCTCCCACCGCAATCGTACCTCTTCTCAACTTGTGCTGAGACTCGGCGCATACCTGACAAGTTTCTTGATCTTTATCTACTTCCCCCCTATATAACATACAATCGTTTGGTCATGTATGTATTTTTTTCAATTCAATTCCCATCGGGTACAGTATTCTTTTTGCAACATATAACATATTAGGCATTAAATTACCCTCCAGAAGCAAATCCTAAAACAACTTGAGAGCCTCGGTCATCAACTTTTCTGTCCATCCAAATTTTGCCTTCAAGTTCATTATCTGCAGAGTCACATTCAAAACCAAGTTTTTCAAATTGTTGTACAAAGGAAGCCCTTTGTCGTCAATCAAAGCTTGCAACGACTATGGTTTACCTTTAAACTCCCTCGAAATATCTTCCACCATTTCATCAAACTAATCTTTACCATCTAATTCATCACCCACCATCGTGTCCTCCAATTCATGCGAATGAGAGGCTTCCACAACATCCCCATGTCATACCCAACGAGTGTAGCTAGTTTGGAACCCTCTCATTATGATATGTTCCCGCAACTTCTTCCACCCTAAATACACATCATTTTGACAATCTTACAAGGGCATCTTGCCAAGGAAGAACCATTTTTTGAAGCATGGTTAAACACAAACGAAACAAATGATTAAACCAATTGAATGTACTCGGGTGATTTCCTAAAATCATGACCAATTAGTTTTTCTCTATCCATTCTCCTAAAATTAAATTAAAATTCAACACATGAGGATCCATTCAAAAATAATCATAAACCTAGCTAATCTCAAACCATAATTGTAAATATGGATAATATAGGAAGCATTACATACACCTTAAATGTTTTTAAGAAAATGGTTAACTTGATAATTTGGATTAAACTGACCTTCTCTAATGGAAAATGATGAATTATCAAGCACAACAATGGGTAATGGATAATGGGTAATGAATGAATGAGCTTCTTCTTCAAAGTTTTAGGTCTCTGTGGCATTTAATGGAAATTGCTGCATTTTTTTAATATACAGTGCTATTTCCAAACTCGAAAACCTTGACCCAATTTTTTGAAGACCCCAACAACTACATTCTGAACTCGGAAAATAGACACGATGCATTTACAATTTTGAAATATGTTTCTCTTCTTTGTAGTACGAAAACCATGTGTTTTCCGAGCTCAAAAACCCTATCATTCCCCATTTTTGAGTTCGTAAATTATCACTTTTAATGGCAGTTAGTCATAACCACTATTAATTAGAGAAAATTAAAGGCGGTTCTACCTTGAACCACCTTTTTTTAATTGAAACCATCCAAGGATGGAGGGAATATATTAGGCTCCCTGAACCAAAAGAGCATAAAAAGAAGTGGCCTCGACGGCATAGTTCAGTCCATATAAGATCATCCGAATTGATGATTCAAGAACCCTAAGAAGCTCTTGAAGCAAAATAACACTTGCTTCCAAAAGTGGTGCTTAATGTACATCGATGATCCAGCAGGGGACTTTGTATATAAGTCCCAAAGAACAAGTAATGCTCCAAAATCCATTGTTCAGTGTGTCGTTCTAGTGATGTTGAGCGGCAGGTGGAGTTGACGCCCCATCGAGAACTGGAAGACGCCTCTAGGACTGGAAGCATCCTCAAGTAGTCGAAGCACCCTTCAGGACTCGAATGCTTCATTGGTACCCGATCCTCGAGTACTCGGAGCCCCCTCGAGGACTCGAGGCCCCCTCGAGGAATCGAAGCCCCATGGAGGACTCGAGGCCCCCTGGAGGACTCGAGGCCCCCGCGAGGACTCGAGGCCCCCGCGAGGACTCGAGGCCCCCGTGAGGACTCGAAGCCCCCTCGGGACTCGAAGCCCCCTCAGGTACCCGAACCTTATCGAGGACTCGAAGCACGGTCTAAGACTCGAAGCCCCCTCGGGAACTCGAAGTCCCCTCGAGAACTTGAAGCTCTCTCGATTAATCAAGGCACCGTCGAGGACTCGAAGCCCCCTCGGTGACCCGAACCCACCTCTTGAACTCGGAGCCCCATCGAGGACTCGAAGCCCCCTCGGTGTCCCGAACCCTCCTCGAGAACTCGAAGCCCCCTCTAGGACTGAAAGCCCCTTGGATGACTCGAAGACCCCTCGAGAAGTCGAAGCCCCCTTGGGGGGACATGAAGCCCCCTCGAAGACTCAGAGCCCCCTCGCGGACTCGGATCCACCTCGAGGACTCTAAGCCCCTCGATGACTCGAAACCCCCTCGAGGACACTCTGCCCCGTCGAGGACTCGAATCACCCTGGAGGATTCAGAGACCCATCGAGGACTCGACGCCCCCTCGAGGAGTTGAAACCACCTCGAGGATTCAAAGCCCCCTCGAGATGAACGTAAATTGCTCCATATTACTTGACTGATGCCGTTGTGTGCCTGCCATAAGAGAAAATAGCAGCAGTTGTCTATTCCAATAGCTAACATAGAGAGAATATCAGGATCTAATGTAAGGAGAACTGCAAGCATCAAGATGAATGAAGCCCCTTATTTATTTAGGTAAATCAGTAACAACCGATTCTAGTCATTAATTCGTATACATGGTATCCCAGCTGCATCCAGTATAATCAGACCCCTAATTTCATTGGAAGCTGAATCCAATTGAAACTGACTATTTTGCCTATGAACAGCTGTTTTGGCCAGAGCATCTGCCACTGTATTACCTTGTCTAAGTGTATGCACAAGCTTGATATTTCCAAGGCTCAATTTAGTTTCATAACATAAATAAAACAAGGGCCATGGAGCTTTATATGGATCCATGATATGCAATATAGCTTGTGAACTATCAGATTCAATTACACTGTTATGAGAGGCTAGCTGTAAGAGATAGATTCCTTTTTGAACTACAAAAATCTCAGCCTCTACAGCACCGTGTGCCTCCGTCGAATAGGTAGCCATAGTAATTACCCCACCATTTTCATCTCTGAGAACAAGACCTAAATCAGTAGACTTATCAGTTTTCTAGGCTGCATCTACATTTAGCTTACATCCTACTTCCGGTTTGTTCCACTTAACAATTTCTAGATGAGGTGGTGGTTTTGTTGGCCATTTTGGTAGTAAGCCTGACTGTGTCAACAGTCTGGTATCATCACAGTTAGTGAACAATGGCCTAGCATGAAAGATGTTGAAAATATACTCCCTAATCCTTGTTATCGTAAGTTGAATATTAGGGTTCGTATTCTCGAACATTTTTTCACACCTAGCTTTCCATAGGAACCAGCATACCACCATAGGTAAAAGTCTAAGTAGGCATGAATGCAATGTAGTTTGAACTGGATTTGTGAGGTAGTATGATAATCTATTCCAGAGAGTTGAAAAATGTGGAGGAGTTATCCCTATAATGCGGTGAATTTCATTCCAGATAAGAGTAGCAAAAGAACAGTCATTAAAAAAGTGTTGGATGCCATCAGTGTTGTTACAGAACAAGCATTTAGAAGGAAGCTGAAATCCAAAAACTCTGAGGACATCATCAAAAGGAAGAAATGCATTAAAAAGTTTCCACATAAAGATGGATATATTTTTCTGAGCTCTTGGAAACCATAACTTACTAAGAGTAACAGAGGTACCTCTGTTGGATTGGAGTAGCTTATAAGCTGATTTGAAGGAGAACTTCCCTGCTACGTCAGGCATCCAAATGAGTCTATCCGCTCTCTCATCCCAGATTTTGGTTTCCTGCATAACATGACAAATTTCAGGAATTAGCAGTGGATAAATAGAGACAGAAAAACTTGCCCTATTTCTCAGGAAGTAGCTAATAGTGCAGTCAAAAGGAATGTTGGTAAGTTCATGAGCGCAATGATCCATCAATGGACCTTTGCCTGTCCAGTTTGATGTCCAGAAATTACATATCCCCTCACCAATAATAACCCTAGAATTTCTCTCAGCTAAAGAATTAACTGATTGAATCCTGTTACATGTTTGGGATTTCCTAGCAGTAGGTGGTAAAGACCAGATAAATTGTGCCCATGGTGCCTGTCCAAGCTGAAATTTCCACCACAATTTAAGAGAACATGCTCTTATAATTGTGGGGATTGATCTGAATGCAAGACCATTATGGTCCAATGGGTAGCACAAATTAGTCCACCTCCTCCAAACTTTTTTTGGACCCAGATCAGTCTCACCCCAGAAGAACTTAGACATCATTTTTCCCAAACTTTTGACAACATGAACTGTAGGCTTCATAACAGTCCAAATGTGCTGAGGGATAGAATAGATACATGATTTAATTAAAATCATTTTACCCCCTGTACTTAGCCATCTATTTTTCCAGTTTTGCAACCTTCTGTCAACCATTTCTAAAAGGGGCTGAAAATGAGCATTAAGCACTCTACCCTTAAAAATGGGGCATCCCAAATATTTAAATGGAAAATTGCCCTGCTTCATTCCTAAAATCTCTTTTACCTGTCTCGTTTTAGCCACAGTCGTCCCCTTACCCAAGTAAAAGTCACTTTTTTCGAAATTCACTTTTTGCCCTGTGGTGTTTTCAAAAACCACAAGGAAAGCTTTCAACCTAATTAAGTTCAATTTACTAGCTTTCAAGAAGATTACAGTATCATCTGCATAACTAAGATGAGAAATTGGGATTGCCCCTTGAGGAAGATCAAAAAATTTGAGTTTACCTGAATTAAACACATAAGCTAAGCTTCTTGTGAAAGCCTCAGTAAAGATATTAAAAAGAAAAGGGGATAGAGGATCACCTTGTTTAATACCTCTAGAAGATTTGAAGAAACCTACCGGCTTACCATTAATCAACACAGAAAACCAAGCATGGGTGATGTTTTTCATGACATAGTGAACAAATTTACCATGCAGTCCAAACTTTAACATAATACTATTAAGAAAAGCCCAACTAACCCTATCAAATGCCTTTGTTAAATCTAATTTAATAACACAATTTGGATCTCTATTCTTCCTATCCAAGAATCTCAGCATCTCTTTGAGATAAATGACATTGTCAGAGATATCCCTGTGGCTCATAAAAGCTGACTGATGTGGGGATATGAGTTTAGGCATAATCAGTTTTAACCTCTCCGTTAACAGTTTTGAAAAAATCTTGTTAATGAAATTCGACAAACTAATAGGCCTGTAATCATCAAAAGAATATGGAGATTCTTTTTTAGGAATTATAGTGATCCATGTTGCCGCAATTCCTCTAGGAATGGGAGAACCAGAAAGAAAATCATTAACAGCTATCAACAGATCCTGGCATATTATTTCCCAGCTTTTTGTGAAAAATTTTTATGAGAAACCATCAGGCCTGGACTACTATTTTTATTTAAACCAAAGACAACCAATCTAAGCTCCTCTATGGTAGCAGGCCTAATAAGCAAAGCATTATCCTGATCAGTAACAATTTTAGGAATTTGACTCAGAAAGTGAGAAAAGAATTCACCATTTGAATATGTTAACGGTTCAGAAAGAAGATCTGAATAATAATTAATAGCCTCAGTTTCAATTTCATGAATATCCTCAATCCAAACTCCATGTGAGTTTTTTATCTTAGAAATACTGAGTCTTGACCTACTTTCTTTAACAGAGTTATGGAAAAATTTAGTGTTCTCATCACCATCTTTGAGCCATTTAATTCTGGACTTTTGTTTCCAGAATTTTTCCTGTTCTTTTAGGGACCTTAGGAATTGAGCCTGAGCCTTTTTAAGCTTAATCAATTCAGTTTCTGAACTATTTAAGTCATAAATGATTTCCTGAATTCCCAACTCCTCCTCTGCCTTTGTAACATTATCCTGAATATTTCCAAAAACAGTTTTGTTCCAAACCTTAATTTTGTTTTTTAACCTCTGAAGTTTTAAGAAAAAACCAAGCATTCCAGTTTTAGACAGAGGTGTTTCCCAGTCATTCTTTATCAGTGATAAAAATCCAGGCCTGTTAAACCATGCATTGATAAATCTAAATGATTTAGGAGATGAGGGAATAGAGCTGCCAACAGTAAGAAGGAGAGGGGAGTGATCAGAGGCACCTTTATTAAGTACTTGGATAGAAGAAGAAGGAAATTTTGTACTCCAATGAAGGGTACTAAGTCCCATATCTAACCTCTGAATGGTAGGGTTTTTAAGTCTACCATTTGACCAAGTAAAATTATTTACAACAGTGTTGATATTATAGAGTGCATTATCATCAATGAACCTATTAAAATCATCCATGCTGGATTTTTTTGGAAACAAGGGACCTTTATACTCATTGATCGAAGATACCTTGAACCACCTTTAATTAGAGCTAATTAAAGGCGGTTCACAAAAAACCGCCTTTAATCAACAAAAAACTGCCTTAAAATGCAAGAGACGCGCGCCTTCATTTCCGAGCTCGGAAATTAAAATTAAAGGTGGTTTTTTTAACCACCTTCCCTTGATGCCTTTAAAAGGGTGCTCTCTACTAGCGTGTGAAGAAAATTCCACCAATTCTCCTAATCATTTTTAGTAGTTTTGCATGATAGCTAGATTTATAGCATTTCCATACTGATAGTTGTTAGAACTACTCTCAAACTACCCCTCCCCTCCTGTTTGTAGGAGTACACACTTGGTAACTCTCGTCTGTGTAGTTTGCTACGGGAATTAAGCAAAGGCCAATTTTGGCTACACTGTGGCTACACAGCGACAACCACTTATCCTTAGTTTGCCCTTGTCATTGCCACATAGGCCTTTGCTTTGTATTGTAATATTTCTTAGTGCTTGTGTGTATCTCTCTCTTTTAGCCATAGAGGCTTTAGATTAGAATGATAATATTTAGCCAGTGCCTCGATGTAAATAGGTTTGTCCCATATCTTTTGTAGTCATCACACATCGTGCACAATTGAGGTTAATAAAAAAGGTATGGGAACCATATAAACCTTCATCCTAGAGACGATTTGTTTATAAAATAAACACACAACAAGACTACTTGGAACTATATAGGACATGCAATGTTTGAACTTTCTTAAAACCAAAAGTATTTAAAAGTTTGCTACCGTATTAAAAAAATATTAGATCAACTTATGATTCTACCAAGTCTTAAAAGCTATATATAATCAAGCATACTTTATTTCGTCAAATAGAAAATTTAAAAAGTTTGAGCTAATTAAGTTCCTTGTAAAGATACACACTATTTGGAAGTCAATATCCAAGAAATGCACGGGAGGAAGGAACTTAAGTCTATCTAACCCCAAGCCTTTTAGATTTTTAAACACATGGTACAAGAGGAAGGAACTTAATGAAGTAATCAAGCAAAATTGGGAAATCCCTTTACATAATTCTGGAATGTTAGCCTTTTATCTAAAACTTGTTAGACTTAAAAAGGTTCTTAAAATTTGGAACAAAGAAAAATTTGGCAACATTCATGATAATGTGATACAAGCTGAATTGGCATTACAGGCTCAGGAATCTTTAACTGATCTTTCAGATTCTTTGACTGACTTGGTTAAACTTAAGGAGGCTAAGGCTAGGTTAGTTAAGGCTTTGTCTGAACAGAAAAACTTTTGGAAGCACAAGGCTAAGATAAAATGGTTGCAAGAAGGAGATAACAACACAAGTTTCTTTCATAATTCAGTAAGGGAAAGAAATAATAGACTGAAGATCACAAAAATTAAGAGTAAGAGTGGTCAGTGGTTAGACAATATACAGGATATTGAGATGGAGGCTATACAATATTACCAGGATCTTCTGAGTGAAGATATCTCCCCAGATAGTTCTCCTTTTCAATATCATTTTTTAAATCATATTCCGAATTTGGTCACTCAGGATGATAATGATAAACTTCTGCAACCTGTCTCAATTGAGGAGCTCAAAAAGATTGTCCATAGTCTTAATAAGTCCAGCAGTCCTGGTCCGGATGGTTTTACTGCCAAATTCTACATTAAGTCTTGGGACATTATAGCTAATGACCTACTTATGGCTGTCCAGGATTTCCTAACTTCATCTAACATGCCTAGGGGTATTGGCAGTACATGGATTACTATAATTCCCAAAAAGAAAACCCCTACCTCTTTTGATGACTATAGACCTATAAGTCTTTCTAATGTGATTAATAAGATTTGCTCTAAAGTGCTTATGGAAAGACTTAAGTCTATAATGCCTAAGATTGTTTCCCTAACCAAACAGCCATCCTACATGGCAGAGACATCTCAGATAATGTCATTTATCTTCAGGAAATGGTTAGGTTTCTTAATAGGAAGAGAAGAGATCCAAACTGCATTGTAAAACTAGACCTCAAAAAGGCTTTTGATAGGGTTAGATGGTCTTTCCCATATAAAGTGTTAGCTAAATTTGGTTTTCATGCAAAATTTATTTTCTCAATTATGAAAAATCTTTCCCAGGCCTGGTTCTATGTTCTTATTAATGGTAAGCCAGTTGGATTCTTCCAATCTACTAGGGGTATTAAGCAGGGTGATCCTCTATCCCCATTTTTGTTTTTCTGAGTCCTTTTCTAGGAGTTTGGCCTTCATATTTCAAAGTGGTAAGCTTTTATACTTTGACCTACCAGGTAATTCTCCAAGAATCTCACATCTATCATATGCGGATGATACTGTTGTTTTCTTTAAAGCTACAAAACTGACTTTGGTTAGATTAAAAGCCTTTTTATCTACCTTTGAAGATATCACTGGTCAATCTATAAACTACAGTAAGAGTGACATCTTCATAGGTAATCATGCTTCTGTTCAAAAGGTAAATAACATTAAGAGGATTTTAGGGATGAAAATTGGTGCTTTCCCATTCACATATCTGGGAGTCCCAATTTTTACTGGTGCTGCAAAAAAGATATATTTTCAACCTCTTTTTGAACAGATTGATAGTAAGATTGGTAATTGGAAAAATAGGTGGATATCTACTGGTGGTAAGCTTATACTCATTGAGTCTTGCATTTACTCCATTCCCCAGCATATCTGGCAAGTTATTAAACCTAAAAGAGTGATTATTACCACCATTGAGAAAAAATTGGGCAGATTTTTTTGGGGGGATAATGAGCTAAAATAAAAAAGATCATGGAGAAAATGGATAGCTCTCTGTCTACCTACTGATCAAAATGGTTTGGGCTTTAGATCTATATCCACAATAATTAAAACTTGCTCAGTAAAACTGTGGTGGAAATTTCAATTGGCTGAAGCTCTATGGACTCATTTGGTGGCAGGCCTTCCTCCCTCTCATAGAACCTCTCCAAACTGGAAAAGGATCTGCTCAGTAAACTCTTGGGCAGAAGCTAACTCTAGAGTTATTATTGGGAGGGGGGAATGTAATTTCTGGACTGCTAATTGGCTTGGTATAGGGATTCTATCTGATTTGTGTGATCAAAATAGGGTTGACATTGATGTGGATTGCACTGTTACTGATTTCATATCTAATAAATCTAGTCTCATACCACAAATCGAGCCATTTCTGCCTCCTGATATTATTACTCTTTTGCAGGAATCAAAAATAACTCCACATAGAGCTGATAGACTAATATGGAAGCCAGGTACTGATGGTAACTTCTCTTTTAAAGCAACATACTTGTTGCTTTGCAACTACTCAGGTCAGACTGCATCAACTCTTCATTTTTGGAACTCTAGATTTGATAAAAAAATCTCAGTTTTTATGTGGAAAGTGACAAACTCTTTTCTACCATTTGATAACATCCTAAGAAAACTGAGATTTTGCTTGGCCTCTAAATGCTGTATGTGTAATACACATGAAGATGATCTAGATCACTTTTTCAATTCATGTGAGTTTTCTATGAATGTCTGGAAATCAATACATCAGTTCATGGGTATTAGGAACAAGGTCTTCCCTTCTGTTTGGGAAAGATTATCATGCTATCTCACCTACCCTACTCTAACTCCATTACATTCAACTATAGTTCGAACTGCAGCTATTTTTACTTTTTGGAACCTATGGAAGATGAGGAATAGATTCCTATTTGATTCTGTCAAGCCCTCACCTATCCTTGTGCTTCAGCAGATTAGGGACCAAATTTTCTATTCATTCTGTGCTAAACCTGTATATATAGTCTCTTCTTTTGATTTAAGTATTGCAGATCACTCCTACCTGCCTCTGATCAAACGACCCCCAAAGCCTAAAATTAGGAAAATTGCATGGGATAGGCCAAAATTGGGTTTCAAGGTGAATGTAGATGCTGCATGGTGCTGTAATACCAATATGTGCGGGCTTAGTATGATTATTAGGGATAGTAGAGGGAGCTTTAAGGAGGCTTATACTTCATATACTAATTCCATCTCCCCCTTAGAAGCTGAGCTAAAAGCAATTAAGTTTGCTGTTCAACTTTCTACTCATTTGACTTCTCCTGTAGGTATGTAATCTGACTGCATTAGTGCAGTACTCTTTGCTAATGATCCACTTAGATCTCCCTGGAAACTGTTTTGCTTAGCTGATGAGATTCATCATTCTTTGGGGGCTGTTCACCTTTTGCACATTTATAGACAGGCAAATCAGGTTGCTCACTCTCTGGCAAAATTCTGTCTGCAACATAAGTGTAACTCATCCTTTCACAGAATCTCTGTGCTCCCTAACTTAGTTCAGGGACTAGTTAGACTTGACCAAATTGGTACTCCTTCATTACGGATTGCTACCTAGTTTGGATGCTACTGAAGTTAATCTTTTTCTCATGCAGATCAGATGCGGATATATTGCCTCATGCTCAGTCTGGGAAGCCCCCTTGCTGCTCTTTGTATGACTTAGGATACTGACTGTGATGGATCTTTTGCTGCCTTGGATGAAACGGTGTGGGATGGCTGGTTTCTCGGCTGCGGGATGACTAGTTGCTGCTCATGGAGGACAACAGCAAGCTGGACTTTTCGTCTGATATTTAGTGCACTATTATGTACATAATCTTCATCTAGGATGGAAAGCCATATGCAAATAGTTAGGTTTCTTTGCCATTATTCCCGGTCTATAGAGGATATGCTTCTAATCTATGTGGGGAGGATTTCGACTGCCTTGTGTTTCTATGTTGATTCACTAATAAGTTTCGATCCTCTCTACCATAGATAAAGAGCTTTTGGAATCCTCCACCGTTTTGCTGGTTTTATCTTCATTCTTTTGGAAGCAACAAGCGTTGCCTCAATAGCCTAGTGCTCATCACTGTATATCTCAACTTAGCTACGGCTTTTTATTATGTCTATTATACGGCTTGAAAAGGCCTAATAGGATTTCCCCCATCTAAGGATGGTTTCATTAAAAAAAAAAAGAAATGCACTGGAGAGGGAAATATATACAATGATTTTGCTCTCTTAAATTTAACTACACTTCAAATCAACTAATAAGTTTGATGGAATTTGGATTAAATTAGTCTTATTATAACTATTTTCACTACACTTATTTTAAATTTAGTTTAACTGAATATAAAAAGGGTGAAAAGAACATAATCCAACTCTCAATAAATTAAATAAACAATAAATAAATTATTTAAATTACGTTTCGCACTAAGTAGAATAAGCAACAAGTCGCAGATTTCTTTGAAAGTCCTCTCACAGATGAAAACAAAAATATATCACTAGCTATGATTTATTATATTTCCTAAGTTGACGAAGTAGACAACACATAATTTTAAAGGGTTTTAGCTGGGGAAGAATTGTGGTTTTCTATCTAGTGAGGCCACAACACATAACTAGTAGTATTTAGTAGAGAGGGTTTTTTTGGAAAACATGATCCCCCGAACATGACCATCACACATTTATACATGATTTTTAAAAATATAAACTCTCGTTCATAGAGCTTTTACAAGAACCCTAACTTTATCGGTGAAGAAGTATGAACATTGGCTTCCTTAATTGAATACACGACAGCTATCCGATCCAATTTTACGTGTGAAATCCTCTCAACTATATTCATCAAACCGATTAAACAAAATCATTCATGAACTAGGATTAGGGGGACAATATTTATTCATCACTTGTATAAATTTCTTTGTTGGCGCAAAAATAATCAAAAAAGAGTTACTTGCACACTGAAAAATTCATGGCAGCACAAATTAATACGACATTTTCTTTGAAGAGGTAGGAAATCTTACCCAGGAAAAGATTTGTGCATTTTTCAATCATAGCAGAAAACATGCTAGAATACTATTACAAATAGAAAGTGAAAGAACAATATTTGGTTTACATATCAATACATGTCCCTCGAATGAGAAATTTTCTTTTTCACTCCTTTTGATTGAAGAATTTGAGGTGAGGAAGCATCAATGTGTAACAGAGTTGCAATTTACCTCCCTGAAAATACCCTCAAAAAGGTTGATACACATGTAATCTTGAAGGACTATGAACATAAAATTACATGTTATCTTGAAGGAGTATGAAGATAGAATTCCCTTTTCCCTTTTCCTCTCCTTTTGGAACTCTAATTGGACTGGAGATGGGGCACTTTTCTATGAATGGCCAGATGGGAGAAATATCCCCTTCGAGGATATTTCTCTTAGGTTTTTCATACAAAATAAAGCTAATCTCCTCTCACAGCTGGAGCCATATCTGGCTACCAATATAATTGCCACATTGTAGGTAGCAGAACTGGAGTATCACCATGAGGATGGGCTGATTTGGACCCCAAACACTGACGGTATGTTTACAATACGTTCGGCATATCACACCTTCAGGCAGAGGAAAATTAGAATCAGACATTTCTCCAAGGTATGGAGTAGTTTCATCCCTAGGAAAATGTCAGTCATTTTGTGGAGAGCAATGAATGGCATTCTCCCATTCAATAATATATTAGCTAGGTTTGGATTTCGATTTGCATCGAGGTGTCCATTGTGCATGAACCATACAGACAATCTAGATCATTTTTTCAATTCATGTCCATCTTCTATTGCTATTTGGGAGAGAGTTTGTGATCTGATAAATCTTCAGCATCATTTTTTTGAAAATCTGAAGAACAGAGTTGATTTCTTCCTGTCTTTTAAGGCTGAAACTAAGATTCACTCTAATATTATCACTGCTTCCCTTCTTGTTACAATAGGGATCCTGTGGGTAAAGAGGAAAAAAATCATATATGAAAATGAACCTTTCTCCACAACAGCCTGTATACAAGAGATTAAATGCATCATCTATGAAATATTCACTGTGCATCACCTTTTTGGTAAGTTGGATAAGCATAAGTATTGGATTGAGTCTAACATTATCCCTCACATTTATCCCAAGAGGAGGAAACCTTTAATTGTTGTAACATGGAAGAAACCTCCCTTGGGATATAAGATCAATACAGATGCTTCATGGAAAATGGTTGGTTTGTCCTCTTCGGTTGTAGTAGTTAGGAATATGGTTGGGAATGTGGTCACAATGAGGACTAAAATTTTCCAATCCACAACACCACTACATGCTGAATTGATCTCTATTCAATTTGGATATGAAATATGCGCAGAATTGGATATTGAAAATTGTGAATTGGAATCAGATTGCTTAGTTGCTGTCCGAGGTATCCATAATCCTATGACCGCCCCCTGGAGGAATTTCTCTATTTGCAGTTTACTTAACCCCATGCATCTTAAATATCCAATTAGAAACATTCATAGGGAGGCTAATTGTGCTGTGGATTTTCTTGCTAAATATTCACTAGAGAATAATCTCCAAGGTAATATAGATATCTAGTCTGCTCCTCCAGTTCTCAGAGGACTTATATCTCTTGAAAGACTTGGTTTGCTTGTTATTCGAGTAGGTTCTTGATTTCTTGATCTTTATCAGGAGTGACATCCCCATTTTATTCAATACTATGGAATGGAATCTACTCTGCTCTATTTTTTTTGCATCAGGTTGGCTGGGCATGCCTCTGGATGTCACTGGATGACCTGCAGATCAATACTCTTGGACTCAGACGTGACTATAATGCCCCGGACAAACAAGAGATTATAATGCCCCGGACATACAAGAGATTACCCTCAAGCCATCATTCGGACCAATGGCTCTCACGCATGTTACCTATTCCGATCACCTACTCACATAAAAACTTTCTTCGTGCTTCGCTGTGTTATGGGTCTCTTTATATATTCATTTCTACTAGCTTTCCACTGACATACTGGGGTTTCGACTTTTCGATTCGCCGACCTGTTTATGGAAAACAGCGCTATGGTATATATAAAAAGTAACTCTTCTCTCGCTCATGACCATTAGCTTAGTTTAGGCTATTTTTTGGTTGTATCATCTCTTTTGAAAGCAAGTATTTTTTCTTCAGGAGCTTCTGGTTGCTCTTGGACCATCATAAGGATGATCTTTTGTATACATGTATGAATTTTTAGGCATATTTGCCATTTCTATGGGTTAGGGGAGCCTAATACATCTTCCCCCTATCCTCGGATGGTTTAACTTAAAAAAAAAGAAGAAGAATGTGAGGTAGTGAAGCATCAATGTATAATACCATTGGAAATGTACCTACTTCAAGATATCCTTAAAAAGGTTAGTACACATGTTATCTTGAATTACTATACAATAAGAAATGGGGAATTTTAAATTTAAAGTACATATGAACTTTTTTGAAAGTAGAGAAAGGGATTTACATTTATAGTACATATCTACATTTATAGTACACCGACATCATTAAAAAATTGTGCCCCAAATCAAAGATGAAATTAACCTACTGCTACCCCATTACTACTAACTCCTAAAGAGTAGATAAAGGTAAGTTGGGTTCATCCACATGGAAATAAGGGTTCAAAAGATAATTGAAGTAGAAAACTACACACACAAGAGTCACGAAGTGTGTGCTCTTCCAAAAGTGCGTTGGGGGGGGGGGGATATTTTGAGATTAGTTGTAACAACTGTTAGTATGGAAATGCAATAAAGATAACTATCATGACTAATAAAAATGATAAGGAGAATTGGGGGAGCGTTTGCTTCAAATGTTTAGCAATTCAATTTGATCCTCGATTCATAGTCACATTCTATAATTATGTCCTATTATAATGCTCGATCACACATTGTGGAGAAATTGAAATCATAGGATACTTACCATATTCACTCTCACTACGGGTGTCCACCGACCCCTTATTCATCTCTCATCTCCCTCTATTTTAGATAAAAGGTGTGCACAGACAGTTACCTACTAGAACTTACTTCCAGGGTTAATAAACTCGCCCATGCATAGTATATTCAACCTAGGAGTAGCATTACACTCTAGCTAGATGACAACCTTTGACATCTATAACATTAGTATCTTAGGGATTTCCTTCTAGGATTTTATCGGCCTATGGGCCCTAAATTGAGAGATGGCCTTTGAGACTATTCTATAACATGACATTATTCATTCAAAAGATATTGCCCTCCCAATTTCCCGTAACTCAAAAGAGCCATTTATGGGGGGGGGGGAGAGAGAGAGAGAGAGAAAGGAGACAAAGCTAAAAATGAAATTTCAAAGCTCTTAGTGCATAGTCCGTACAGTTTTGCACGCATCATATTGATCAATATAACAAATTCAATTCTAGGGCACGGACCATGCAAGGTTGCACGGGCTGTATTTTTAAAACTTTAGCCTTAAACTTCTATTTGTTGCTATGAGTGAATCATTGATCCATTTTTGGAGTTTTTGTGGTCGTTTTTATAATACTTGGGAAGATAAATCCAACAAAGTTACTCATGGACACCAATTCATCCCAGACCATTCTTAAAACTTGGTCCAAAGTTCTTCACCCGCTACTTTTACCTTCTCTTTGCTCCTTCTTCAACCTATCTTCTACCACTTAGTTATCTTTTAATATCACAACCCTCCCAAAATCACTTTTTGTCTTGAATAACTAGAATTTATTCTCCCATTTCTATATTTGTATCGAAAGTAATAAAAAAAAAGTCCCAACCAAAATTATTCTAATTCCAAGAACCACCTTATTTTGAAAAAACAAATCCGAGATAAAAAGCCTGAAAATAATACTCAATTTACTTGTAGTGACTAATCATTCCAAACTAATAAGCTTTCATTAAAAAAAAAAATTCCAAACTAAGAAGCTTGGAGAAAAAGAATTAAAAACAATGTAATGTGAATCTTCTAATAGTCTTACTATAGTACATGATTTTTGAACATTATCCTCCTTTTTTTTAGTGCTTTTTTGTTCTCCAAGAAAATTGAAACTAAAAAGGGACAATTAATTGTTCATTGAAATTCTTCTTATGAAAATAATTCTTGTACCAATGTCAGATAAAATAAAAATACAATCCAGCCTAAATAAGCTTTGCTAGTTTGAAAGATTAGACAATAAATAACGATAAGTAATTAAATTATCCTCAAGGCTCAAACACACGAACGGAGTCTAATGTTCATCGTGATGAGAAATGCCACAAGGTGACTAAAATGGGATGCCTTCAAAAGCACTGTTTGATCCCTTGTGGAAGTTGATTGTTGGTGCTTATTTCTTCCATTCATGACCTGAAATTCATAAACATATCAATAAGAATGGAAAATAATAATATTTTTACATGAATAGAAAATAAAATGGATACCTTATCTTTCTTTTTCTGAGTACGAGCTTTGAGAAACTCGTTCACCTTCATATCTTCTTTTGTACTCATTTAGTGAATTCTGACACCCATAAGTGAATTCTTTTGCACTTAGCAGAAACATGGGCACCATAGCATCCTTACAACATTTCTGGAACACTAGAATAGAGAAGAAAATGTCTATCTTCATGTGGAGGATGACTAACTCTCTCCTGCCCTTTGATAATATACTCAGAAATATGAGATACTGTTTGGCTTCCAAATGCTGCATGTGCCATAAACAGGAAGACTCCATTGATCATTTTTTTAACTCTTGTGAATTTGCTATTAAGGTATGGAAGTCTATTCATCAGTTCATGGGAATTAGTGATAGAGCTTTCCCATCTATTTGGGAAAGAGTATCAGTTTATACTACTTTTCCTGCCCTAAGCACATTACATGCCACCATAATCCGAACTGGTTTTATTGTCACTTGTTGGAATCTATGGAAAATGAGAAACAAATTCTTATTTGAATCTACCAAACCTTCCATAGTTCTAATTTTAAAGCACATCAGGGATCAGATTTATCAGTCTTTTTGTGCCAATCCCGTTTACATATCTTCTGCTATTGATGTAAGTATTGCGGATCACTCCTTCTTACCTCTGATAAAAACTCCACCTAAGCCAAAAATCTTTAGGATTGCATGGCAAAGACCTCTTTCAGGGCTTAAGGTGAATATGGATGCTTCTTGGTGCAGTAATACAAACATGTGTGGTATTGGTATGATTATTAGAGATTGTAGGGGAGGTTTCAGGGGGGCACATACTTTATATACCTATGCATATTCCCCTCTGGAAGCGGAATTAAAGGCAATTCAGTTTGCAATTAAACATGCTACTGTCCTACCATTTCCTATTTCTCTTGAATCAGATTGCCTGAATGCAGTGAATTTTTCCAAGGATCCTTTAAAAGCTCACTGGCAACTGTACAATCTCTCGGATGACATCCATCAATCCCTGAGTTTATTTCATTTAGCTCATATCTACAGGCAGGCCAATTTGGTGGCTCACACCTTGTCTAAGGATTGTTTACAATCTAAGGATCATGCTTCCTTCCATAGATTCTCGGAGCTCTCTAATCTGGTCCAGAGGCTTATTAGGCTGGACCAAACCGGCACTCCCTCCCTAAGGATGTCCTAAACAAGCTCGGATGCTACTAACTTCCAATTTTTTTGGTTGCAGGTTTCAGGATGGTCACTATGGATGGATCAATTCAAGCTCCAGCTCATAACAAGCTCACCGGAATCATTAAATCACTCAAGCTCAACTCAAGCTCACCTTAATAGGATCCGATGACACACCTGAATCCATAATACCAGGTGTATCCCATCTGCAGTTTATCAAATCCTTTTCGATGATACAAGTATTGTTGGAGATAGCAACGATCATTCTTCACCGTTGGAGTCACTTTGAATTAGGTCATAATGAAAGCTCACATCAATGAGTCCAATCTTTTCTTTTTTTCTTTCTTACTGCTCGTCTATGTATCTAGAACTCTAGTTGATATGCTCATGGTTATCCTCTCTGACTGACTTGTGTTTCGTTTTTTCGATTCACTAAGAAGTTCGAGAGAACATCCTATAGCATCTCACATTTCTCTAGCTCATTCTTTTGGAAGCAATTATGGTTGCTTCAAGAGCAATATGCTCCGTATGTACTAAAACTTAGCTTTTGCTACCTTTATTTTGTTTATTACGGCCCGGGAAGGCCAATAAAATCTCCCCCATCTACGGATGGTTATTCTAAAAAAAAAAAAAAAAAGACACCCATCATCTTTATGTTTCTTCTTCTCTTATCTGCGCTAATTCTAGAACCATATTTGAATATTGTGTGAAGTTACACCTAACTTTTCGGAAAGTAAAGATTTTCTCTCTTCAGAAAGCTTACTCCCAAACTCTTTTAAATCACAGGATAGAGCTATAATATGCTCTCTGCTAAGGGGCTTCATCTGGTCAGACATGTTGATTCCTTGAAAAAAAATTACAGATTCACTCAAAATAATCATTCATTAGAAAATATTTACATAGGTATAAAAGTAACTATGGTTTACGATATGTGTGTGTTTAAAACCAAGTTGATCAAAAACTCTCGAGTGCTCCACCTTGCAGCACTCTAGGCCCTAATTTCCGAGGTCAATTTAACACACTCATACATTGCCTATATATCAAGTACTTAGTTCCGTTATAAATATATATATAAAAGAAATATAATGGTATCAAGATTAATTAAAATAGTTTTACAAATCTCAACATATGACATTTCCCAGTTTGTCACTCTAAATGTTTTTATCTAAAAATTGTAGTACTTTCAAAGTTATTTTTTCTTATTTATTTATTATTGAAAGTATATATCTTTTTTAATTCTAAATTCTGTTGAAAAAAATCTAAAATATTTTAAAGGTATAAAAACCAATTAAAAAGAAATTGGGATTAATTTGATTAAGTTGGCAAAGTTGGGGTTCTAATTAAGTTGGCAAAGTTGAGGTGTCTGAGAATAGTAATAACAACTATTAGTATGGAAATGTCATAAAGATAACTATCATGCAAAACTAATAAAATGATAAGGAGAATTCAGGGGCATTTGCTTCATGTGTTTGGTAATTCTATTTGATCCTCGATTCATAGTCACATTTTAGAATTATGTCCTATTATAATGCTCGATTACACATTGTGGAGAGATTGAAATCATAGGATACTTACCATATTAACTCTCACTACAGGTGTCCACCGCCCCCTTATTCATCTCTCATCTCCTTCTAGTTTAGATAAAAGGTGTGCACACACGGTCACCTACTAGAGCTTAATTCCAGAGTTAATAAACTCGCCCATGAAAAGTAAATTAAACCTAGGAGTAGCATTACACTCTAGCTAGATGACGACCTTGGACATCTAGAACATTAGTATCTTAGGGATTTCATTCTAGGATTTTATCAACCAATGGGCCACAAAACTGAGAGATACCTTTGAGACTTATCTATAACCTGATAATTATTCATTCAAAAGATATTGGCCCACTTAATTGCCCGTAACTCAAAAGAGCCCATTTATGGGGTGAGAGAGAGAGAGGAAGGAGACAAAGCTAAAAATGAAATTTCAAAGTTCTTATTGCACAGTCCGTGCAATTTTGCACGAACCATATTGTTCAATATAAGGAATTCGATTCCAAGGCACGGTCCGTGCAAGGTTGCACGGCCTTTATTATTCTAACTCAGCCTTCAACTTTTATTTGTCGCTATGAGTGAAGAATTGATCCGTTTTGGGAGTTTTTGTGGTCATTTTTATAATACTTGTGAAGATAAATCCAACAAAGCTATTCATGGACACCAATTAATCCTAGACCATTCTTACAACTTGGTCCAAAGTTCTTCACCCGCTACCTTTACCTTCTCTTCACTCCTTCTTCAACCTATCTTCTACCACTTTGTTATCTTTTAATATCATAACCCTCCCAAAATCACTTTTTGTCTTGAATAACTAGAAGTTATTCTCCCATTTCTATATTTGTATCGAAAATAATAAAAAAATCCCAACAAAATTATTCTATTTCCAAGAACCACCTTATTTTGAAAATAAAAAATCTGAAGTAAAAAGCCTGAAATTAACACTCAATTTACTTGTAGTCAGTAATCATGCCAAACTAAGAAGCGTGGAGAAAAAGAATTAAAAATAATGTAATGTGAACCTTCTAATAGTCTTACTATAGTACATGATTTTTGAACGTTATCCTCCTTTTTTTGGCGCTTTTTGTTTTATAAGAAAATTGAAACTAAAAAGAGACAATTAATTGTTCATCATAATTCATCTAATGAAAATAATTCTTGTACCATTGTCAGATAAAATAAAATTACAATCCATTCTAAATAAACTTTGCAAGTTTGAAAGATTGGAAAATACATAACGATGAGTAATTAAATTATCCTCAAGGCTCATACACAGGAACGAAGTCTAATGTTCATCATGATGAGAAACGCCACAAGGTGACTTAAATGGGATGCCTTCAAAAGCACTGGTTGATCCCTCGTGGAAGTTGATTAATGGTGATTCATTTCCTCCATTGAGATTCCTCAATCTCAATTCTATTTTAGCATGTAAACTCATGACCCGAAATTGATAAACATATCAATTAGAATAGAAAATAATCATTTTTACACATGAATTGAAAATAAAATGGATACCTTATCTTTCTTTTTCTGAGTACGAGCTTTGAGAAACTTGTTCGATTTCATATCTTCTTTGTACTCATTTAGTGCATTCTGAAACCTATCATCTTCATGTTTCGTCTTCACTTTTCTACGCTGATTCTGGAACCATATTTGAATCTTGTGTGAAGTTACGCCTATATTTTCGGAAAGTAAATATTTTTTCTCTTCAGAAAGCGTACTCCCAAACGCTTTTAAATCGCAGAATAAAGCTATAATAAGCTCTCTACTAAGGGGCTTGTTCTTGTCAGACATGTTAATTCCTAAAAATAAATCATAGATTTACTCAAATAATCATTCATTAGGAAATATTAACATAGGTATAAAAGTAACTATGATTTACGATATGTATGTGTTTAGAACCAAGCTGATCAAAAACTCTTGAGTGCTCCACCTTGCAGCACTCTGAGCCGTAATTTCTGAGTCAATCTAACACACTCATACATTGCATATAAATCAAGTTGTTAGTTCTGTAATAAATAAAAAAAATAGAAATATATTAGGAGAATTGGGGGGGCATTTAGCAATTCAATTTGATCCTCGATTCATAGTCATATTCTAGAATTATGTTCTATTATAATGCTCGATCACACATTGTGGAGTGATTGAAATCATAGGATACTTACCATATTCACTCTCACTACGGGTGTCCACCGCCCCCTTATTCATCTCTCATCTCCCTTTAGTTTAGATAAAAGGTGTGCACATGCGGTCACCTACTAGAACTTACTTCCATGGTTAATAAACTTGCCCATGCGTAGTAAATTAAACCTAGGAGTAGCATTACACTCTAGCTAGATGATGACCTTTTACATCTAGAACATTAGTATCTTATGGATTTCCTTCTAGTATTTTATCGACCGATGGGCCACTAAATTGAGAGATGGCCTTTGAGACTATTCAAAAGATATTTGCCCACTTAATTGCCCGTAACTCAAAAGAGCCCATTTATGGGGTTAAAGAGAGAGAGAGAGAGGAAGGAGACAAAGATAACAATGAAATTTCAAAGCTCTTAGTGCACAGTCTGTGCAGTTTGCACGGACCATATTGTTCAATATAAAGAATTTGATTCCAAGGCATGGACCGTGCAAGGTTGCACGGTCTATATTATTCAAACTTCAGCCTTCAACTTCTATTTGTTGCTATGAGTGAGCAATTGATCTATTTTGGGAGTTTTTGTGGTCGTTTTTGGAATATTTGTGAAGATAAATCCACAAAGCTATTCATAGACACCAATTCATCCCAGACCATTCTTAAAACTTGGTCCAAAGTTCTTCACCCGCTACTTTTACCTTCTCTACGCTCCGTCTTCAACCTATCTTCTACCAATTTGTTATCTTTTAATGTCACAACCCCCCCCCCCCAAATACTCTTTGTCTTGAATAACGAGAAGTTATTCTCCCATTTCTATATTTGTATCAACAAAAATAAAAAAATCCCAACAAAAATTATTCTAATTCTAAGAACCACCTTATTTCGAAAATAAAAAATCTGAGGTAAAAAGCCTGAAATTAACACTCAATTTACTTGTAGTGACTAATCAGGCCAAACTAAGAAGCGTGGAGAAAAATAATTAAAAACAATGTAATTTGAACGTTCTAATAGTCTTACTATAGTACATGATTTTTTAATGTTATCCTCTTTTTTTTTGTGCTTTTTTGTTTTCTAAGAAAATTGAAACTAAAAAGAGACAATTAATTGTTCATTGCAATTCATCTAATGAAATAATTCTCGTACCAATGTCAGATAAAATAAAACTACAATCCAGTCTAAATAAGCTTTGCCAATTTAAAAGGTTGGACAATACATAACGATGAGTGATTAAATTATCCTCGAGGCTCATACACATGAAAAGAGTCTAATGTTCATCATGATGAGAAATGCAACAAGGTGACTAAAATGGGATGCCTTTAAAAGAATTGGTTGATCCTCGTGGATATTGATTGATGGTGCTTAATTTCCTCCATTGAGATTCCTCAATCTCAATTCTATTTTAGCCTGTAAACTCATGACCTGAAACTGATAAACATGTCAATTAGAATAGAAAATAATCATTTTTATATATGAATTGAAAATAAAATGGATACCTTATCTTTCTTTTTCTGAGTACCAGCTTTGAGAAATTCATTCGACTACTCATTTAGTGCATTCTGACACTCACCATCTTGATGATTATTTTTCTCATTTCTGCGCTGATTCTTGAACCATATTTGAATCTTGTGTGAAGTTACGCCTAACTTCTCGGAAAGTAAATATTTTCTCTCTTCAGAAAGCTTACTCCAAAACTCTTTTAAATCACATGATAGAGCTATAATATGCTCTCTTCTAAGGGGCTTGTTCTTGTAAGACATGTTGATTCATGAAAAACAAATCATAGATTTACTCAAAATAATCATTCATTAGGAAATATTTACATAGGTATAAAAGTAACTATGATTTACGATATGTATGTGTTTGAAACCAAGTAGATCAAAAACTCTCGAGTGCTCCACCTTGCAGCACTCTGAGCCCTAATTTCCGAGGTCAATTTAACACACTCATACATTGCATATATATCAAGTTCTTAGTTCTATTATAAAAAAAAATAGAACTATAAAAGTATTAAGATTAGTTAAAATAGTTTTACAAATCTCAACATATAACTATTCCCAGTTAGTCACACTAAATGTTTTTATATAAAAATCGTAGTACATTCAAAGTTATTTTTTCTTATTTATTAATTATTGAAAGGATATATATTTTTGAACTCTAATTTCCTTTGAAAAATCTAAATATTTTAAACGTATAAAAACCAATTAAAAAGAAATTGGAATTAATTTGATTAAGTTGGCAAAGTTGGGGTGTCTGAGATTAGTTAAAACAACTATTAGTATGGAAATATTATAAAGATAACTATCATGCAAACTTAATAAAAATGATAAGGAGAATTAGGGGCATTTACTTCACTTGTTTAGCAATTCAATTTGATCCTCGATTCATAGTCACATTCTAGAAGTATGTCTTATTATAATGCTCGATCACTCATTGTGGAGAGATTGAAATCAAAGGATACCATATTCACTCTTACTACGTGTGTCCACCGCCCCCCTTATTCATCTATCATCTCCCTCTAGTTTAGATATATGGTGTGAACACGTGGTCACCTACTAGAACTCACTTCCAGGGTTAATAAACTCGCATATGAACAGTATATTAAACCTAGGAGCAGCATTACACTCTGGCTAGATGACGACCATTGACATCTAGAAGATTAGTATCTTAGGGATTTCCTTCTAGGATTTTATCGACCTATGGGCCACTAAATTGAGAGATGGCCTTCGAGACTATTCTGTAGCTTGAACATTATTCATTCAAAAGATATTTGCCCTCAAAATTTCCCATAACTCAAAAGAGTCATTTACAGGGGGGGATAGAGAGAGAGGAATGAGACAAAGCTAAAAATGAAATTTCAAAGCTCATAGTGAACAGTCTGTGCTGTTTTGCACGTACCATATTGTTCAATATAACTAATTCGATTATAGGGCACGGACCGTGCAAGGTTGCACGGTCTGTATTTTTCAAACTTCAACCTTAAACTTCTATTTGTCTCTATGAGGGAACCATTGATCTGTTTTGTGAGTTGTTATGGTTATTTTTATAATACTTGTGAAGATAATTCCAACAAATCTATTCATGGACACCAATTCATCCCAAACCATTCTTAAAACTTGGTCCAAAGTTCTTCACCCGCTACTTTTACATTCTCTTTACTCCTTCTTCAACATATCTTCTACCACTTTGTTATATTTTAATATCACAACCCTCCCAAAATCACTCTTTGTCTTGAATAACTAAAATTTATTCTCCCATTTCTATATTTGTATCGAAAGTAATAAACATCTCAATAAAAATTATTCTAATTCCAAGAACCTTCTTATTTCAAAAATAAAAAATCGAGGTAAAAAGCCTTAAATTAACACTCAATTTCTTTGTAGTGACTAATCAGGCCAAACTAAGAAGTGCGGAGAAGTGCCAAACTAATGTTCATCATGATGAGAAACGCCACAAGGTGACTTGAATGGGATGCCTTCAAAAGCACTGGTTGATCCCTCGTGGAAGTTGGTTGATGGTGCTTCATTTCCTCCGTTGAGTTTCTTCAATCTCAATTCTACTTTAGCCTGTAAACCTATGACGTAAAATTCATAAATATATCAATTAGAATAGAAAATAATCATTTTTATACATGAATTGAAAATAAAATGGATACCTTATCTTTCTTTTTCTGAGTACGAGCTTTGAGAAACTCGTTCAACGTTATATCTTCTTTGTACTCATTTAGTGCATTCTGACACTCATCGTCTTCATGATTCTTCTTCACATTTCCGCGCTGATTCTGGAACCATATTTGAATCTTGTGTGAAGTTACGCCTAACTTCTCAGAAACTAAATATTTTCTCTTTTCAGAAAGATTACTCCCAAATTCTTTTAAATCACATGATAGAGCTATAATATGCTCTCTTCTAAGGGGCTTGTTTTTGTCAGACATGTTGATTCTTGGAAAAGAAATCATAGATTTACTCAAAATAATCATTCATTAGGAAATATTTACATAGGTATAAATGTAACTATGATTTACGATTTGTGTGTGTTTGAAACCAAGTTGATCAAAAACTCTCGAGTGCTCCACCTTGCAGCACTCTGAGCCCTAATTTCAGAGGTCAATTTAACACACTCTTTTTTTAAAAGTAAATCCACCTGTGATGGTGGGGGGTTTGGCAGACCCCTACCTGTTTATTAATAAAATAAAAGGTACATAGTAAAGAGGGGGCTTAATACCTTACCTCTGATAATTTATTCGAAGATCTTTAAACTATACAACAACCTGATAACTAACCTAAAGATCATTACATAAACGTGGAAAAATAATAGTACTACTGTTATACATACAAGATTTTTCCTATAGTCTATTCTAGCCGAATCTAAGGTGTTCCTTCTGCATCCAGCTTCACATGTCCAGCAATTGTTTATGGCAGACCTACAGAGTAGAAATAGGTACTTACCTAATCTCGTTAAGCCAATCTTTGCAAGGGAGTCGGCAGCTCCGTTTGACTCTCTGTATATGTGTTGAATGGTGTAATCCATTTGGTGGAGTAGATGCCAGATCTCATTCATCTGCTTCTGTATCTTCCATGGTATCTTGAATTGGTTGTGAACCATTCTAATCAGGAACGTTGAGTCAGTTTCAATTTCAATGTTACTGATGCCATGATCTTGAGCTAGATGAATTCCATTCAACAAAGATGTGGTCTCTTCCTGCAAGCTTGATTCAGCTATGATAAACTTGGATAGTGCAACTATTACTTTACCTTTGTGATCTCTGATAATGCAACCTATACCTGCAGTACCATTACTTAGACAAGAGTCATCGGTGTTTAGTTTATATTTTGAGGGTAGAAGCCACCTAATTATCCTAATTGGTCTTTGGATTTTGGGTTTCTGATATAGTATTTTGGGAATATGTGATAGATCCCACCTACAATCCAGCTTGAATGCCAATAGGTATCATTAATGTGGTACAATATTCTTTTGAATATGTTGCCTGTGACTGGCTTCATTCCCTCAAAATAATAAAGACATCTAGAACACCAAAGATACCATATTACTACACATGGTATAATTCAGATTAACTTAGCAAAAGTTGCATCAGAGTAGGTAGTGTTCCAATAAAAATAAAATCTATCCCATAATAGCTGAAATGTGTTTGGAGCCAAACTGATCTATTGAGTTCCAGATTTGTTGTACCTAATCACACGTGTTAAAACAGTGGTGTATTGATTCCGAATCATTAAAACAAAAACAACATCTTGATGGAAGGTGAAACTGAAAATCCTCTTAAACATCTGGTAAGGCTATAAGTCTATTAAGTAGTTTCCAGTTTAAAAAACTTTTTATTTGGTAATAGATTAGACCACAGATGTTTAAATGAGGGAATCTTGAGTTTCTTTCTTCAAATCAATTTATATGCTGATTTTACTGTGAACTCACCAGTCTGTGTTGGCTTCCAAATTCGTCAATCATCATACTTAGTAAAAATTTTATGTTCCAGATTCATAATGGAAATGATATTATCAGGAATCACATTTATGAGGTTACTGGAATAGCAGACTTTATTAAGTATGAATTCAGCTACTGTTAAGTCTGGATATGGAAGTTCTGCAATGTTCTGAGTATGGTCTGATAAAGGACCAACTTCAGTCCAGTTTGCATTCCAAAAGGAAATTGAACCAGAACCTATTTGAACCATTGTATTAGTTAATGCTATGTTTTGAATTTCTTTTATTCTTTTCCATGTTCTTGAGGTTTTATGAGTATCACTCATAGACCACATGGTTTGTGCCCAAAGGAATTTCCCTATCTAAAGTTTCCACCATAGTTTGATGGAAAAACTTTTTGTTAAAGTATTCAGGTTTTTAAAATTTAATCCATTTTCCTTTTTTGGGAAACATAGCTTAGGGTATGATTTCCATATTCTCTTCTTTTTATTATTTCCTGAATTAGAATCCTAGAAAAATCTTGCCAGTGTTATGAATTTGACTTATGATATGTTTAGTTGGCTTCAACACTGTTATTAGATGAATTGGCATAGATGTCAATACATGTTTGATTAATACTGCTTTTCCTGCTGGAGAGAGCAGCTTATTATGCCAATGATTAATTTTGTTTTGGATTGAAATTAACATTCCTTGGAATAAGGAATTCTTTGTTCTACCTATGTAGATATGGCATCCCAAATACTTAAAAGGTAGGGACCCTTCTATCATTTTTGTTTCTTGTTTGATTAAGGTTATAAGTCTGTTAGGTGTGTGTTTGGAGATATAAAAAGGTGATTTCTCAAAGTTAACTTTCTGGCATGTTGCTAATAATTATGATTTTAGGAAACTGATTATTGTTTTGAGTCCCTGTTTTGAGTGTTTTAAAAGAATTAATGTATCATCAGCAAAGGAGAGATGTGTGGAGGCTTTCATCCTGTAGGGTAACTTATAAGACTGAACATTCCTATATTTGTATAGGAAATTTAGGTTCTGAGAGAAATCCTCAGTCATTAAGATAAAAAGCAGAGGTGAAAGTGGATCTCCTTGTTTAAGTCTCCTAGCTGCTGAGAAATAACCTACTATTTTCCATTGATTACTAAGGAAGAGAAAGCATATTTGATATTTGTCATAATTAGATTTACCAGTGTGGATGAAAAACCTTGTTTGATTAGGATTTGGGATAAAAAGGACCATGAGACTCTGTGAAATGCCTTCATCATATCTAGATTGATAATCATATTATATCCTCTTATTTTAGAATGCAAATGATTTGTTAGCTCTTGCATTAGAAGGATATTATCAACAATTTCTCTTCCAAAAACAAATGCTGATTGTTCTGGACTGATTATCAAGTTTAAACAGCTTTTAAGTCTTATGGAAATTATTTTTGAAAAAAATCTTATTTGTGAAATTGCATAGACTTACAGGTCTATAGTCTTTGAATGTTGAACACATATCTTTTTTGGGTATTAGTATGATCAGTGCCGATGTGATGGCTATATGTATTTCTTTTCCATCTAAAAACTCTTCAACTGCCATTAGCACATCAATTTTCACTATCTCCCAACACTTTTGGAAAAACAAACCAGAGTAGCCATCTGGTCTTAGAGCTGAATGACTGTCCATAGATCTGACTATATCTGTTAATTCTTCCATTGTAATTTTCTTGATTAGGTTAGAGTTCATATCCTCAGTAACAACCTGTGGTATATTTTCCAGTATCCATGCAGAATTGATTCCTGAGGGATCCTTTTGTTCTTCAGTTAAAAGTTTTGAAAAGAACGTGATAGCTTCTTTCTCAATGTTTTCAGGTTGATTTAACCATTGTCCATCATCATTTTTTATTAGAGAAATTGTTTGCCTTTTATGTTTACTTAAGATGGATTGATGAAAGAATTTTTAATTTGCATCATCTTCTTTCATCCATTTTAATCTAAATTTTTGTTTCAAAAAGACTTCTTGATTAGTTAGAGCTAACTTCAGCTTTGCCTTTGCAAGATTTAAAAACTGCAGATTTTTGTTTGATTCATTTTCCTGTAGATCTTCTTCGGCTTTTATCACCAAATCTTCACAGAGTTGGACAGCATCGAAGATGTTCCCAAAAATATTCCTGTTCCAGAATTTCAGGATTTGCTTTAAGTGTTTTAGTTTAAATACTAATCTTTGCATTCCTCTTTTATTAATGTGTACATTCCAAGCATCTTCAACTAACTTCATAAATGTTGGGTGATTGACCCAACATTCCTGAAATTTGAAGGGTTTTGGATTAGGCATTGGGGAAGATTCTGAAATATGTATAATCAGTGGGGTGTGATCAGACCATTCCCTTGCAAGTGTCTTAATTTTAGAGGTTAGGAATAGAGACCACCATAGATTGTTAGAAATTCCTCTATCCAGTCTTTTCCATACCCTACCTTTTGGCCTCATTCCAGTCCAAGTGAATAGACTTCTAGAAGTTGGAATTTCAGTCATGTCTTGATCATTTAGGAAGTTGTTAAAATTCCTTATACTGTTCTGGTCAGGGATGGATTTACCTAGGTATTCCTCATTCTTTGAGATTACATTAAAATCTCCTATTAGGCATAAAGGTTCATTCTAAGGCTTGCCACAGTTTATTCCTTTCCTGGATTGTGTGCTTAGCATAAATGAAACCCATCTGACATACTAATAAGAAGGTACTGGATCTAATTTTTGTTATGATAACATGTTCTTCTACAGAGCAAATATCCACTGACAGTTCATCATTCCACAGTATCCAAATATTAAAAATAGGGTTTGCAAAGCAATTACTGGACCCTAATTCTCTGGAAATATCTTGTGCTTGATTAGAGCTTAAAAGTGGTTCCATTAAGGCACATAGTTTGATTTTGTTATGTCTTTTAATATCTTTAAATCAAATTTGAGTAGGTTTGTTACCTATTCCCCTTATATTCCATACACACATATTTAGATTTATCATGGATGTGTTTTAGAAAGGGTTAAGGATGAAGGGGTGAAGATCGTTTTAGGTGTGGAGGAGTAGTCCTTTTTGTTATACTTCCTCTGTTTATTCTCAATGTCTATGTTATTAGCCTTACAAATTGCATTAAATCTTGTCTGGGCATCAGTTAGGTTAGCCTTTAGCTCTTCAAAGTTAAGTTTTCCCTAATTTAAAATTTTTTCCTTTTGTCTCTTAGATGTTTCTGTATTAAGCCAATCAAGATCTTTAAGCATTTTCTTGCTTGATGATAATATAAGGGAGTTTCCCCCATTGATTTCTATAAAATCATCTTCAACATCATGATTAGTAATTTTTCCATTATTCCTTTGATTAGCTGTTGGAGTGTCTCTGATCTGGTTCCTTTCAGGCACTACCAAATGATGAGGAAAGTTCAGAGTCTCAGATAGATTAGCTATATCTTTAACCTTTGAGGGGAGCCCAGATAGGAGGATAATTTAGTATATGTATCATTAATGGTCTATTGCTTCCCTGGTAACAAATCTTGTCTTGGTTGTAAAAACACATTCTGAGAATTGGTTAGCTTAGAAAATTTAGGATTAGTATTGTCTTTAGTTGTTTGATTATTCCTTATTAACATAGCTTGATTTACAAATGGAAGTCCAGTAATTCCAATCTATTTTTCAGAGTTAGTACTAAAAGATTCATCAGTATGAGGTTATGTTGGGAGATTCGGATGGAAGCTCTATTATTTCTAACTGCTTATCAGAGTTCAAGACATTAGAGTCCTTATTGAGAGTCAAGTATGATACTTGGGATCCTTGGCTAAGGACCAGATCTTCTGAACTTGTTTCTTTAGGTATTTGTGAAACATCCTTCGCTACTTCCTTGTCCTGTAAAGTCTTCTTAGGAGGACTATCAGATTTGATCTTATGAATAGGAATAAATGTTTTTTGAAGATGAAATGCCAGATGATGAGGAACCATTTCTTTTACCTTTATGTCTGCCTTGTTCATCATTGGAAATAGATTTATTACTTGGCTGGGTTGCTGGATCATTAGGCCTCCAAGGTGTGAACCTGGAAGAGTTCTTGTCAAACCTGCAAACAGTATCTGTGTGTCCTATTAGAGGAATACATTGGTACTCTCCCGTACTCTATATATTGCCAATAGCCTATGTCTCTAAAGCTTAACCAAATTCTTTGTAACATAGGTTTAGTAACATCTATTTCGACACAAATTCTTGCCACATGTTGCCTCATTCTATTTAGAGAGCTCTGTCTACCCTAATTGGAGTTCCTATGATATTACCAATAGACATTAGAACCCCATAATCAAGGAATTTCTGAGGTAAACCATATAGGGAAATTCATATAGGAGCAATGAGAGAGTCTGCATTAGGGTTAAAATTAGGAACCCATTTGGTCATTTGAATGGAATACATTAAAAAATTCTATATCTTATGAAGCCAACAACGGTAATAATCATCGGGTAAAGAAAAGGATATCAGAACCTGTCGATTGTCTAGGAGGGTTATGTCATTGTGACCTTTGAAACATGCGGTGTGGAAATCCTTACGAAGCTTGTCGAGTTGTGGCCGACTACGAGGAAACTTCCCTACTAGCGTCCATCTGAGGGGGGGCTTCCACTTTATTCATTCCCCATCAGTGAAGTGCGGGCCGGGTTCTCCTAGATGTTCAATTCTAGACTTTGGAGTGAAGGGAGCACTGTTTTCGATTTGGACTTTGGGGGGAGTAAGATTTAGGGCTTCTCAGAGTTCTTGATTAAGGTCTTGGGCATAAGAGATAGGTGGTTTAGGGGCGATTGGTGGAGGCTCCGCCATATCGGTGGTGCTGGAGAGGTAAGGCATGGGGGTGGTTTGTGAGTCGCAGATCTGTTACAAGCCAGAGAGGAAGAAGGTCGTCAGGAATCGCACCTATACTAGGTGTTTTTTGCACACAGTTAAGTGCATACAGTTAACAGACGCATACATTGCATATATATATCAAGTTCTTAGTTCTGTTATAAATAAAAAAATTAGAAATATAAAGGTATCAAGATTAGTTAAAATAGTTTTACAAATCTCAACAATGACTTTTCCCAGTTAGTCACTCTAAATATTTTTATCTAAAAATCGTAGTACTTTCAAAGTTATTTCTTCTTATTTATTTATTATTGATAGTATATATATTTTTGAACTATAAATAAAGTGGAAAAATCTAAAATATTTTAAAGGTATAAAAACTAATTAAAAAAGAAATTGAGATTAATTTGATTAAGTTGACAAAGCTGGGGTGTCTGATTATGTTGGCAATGTTGGGGTGTCTGAGATTAGTTATAACAACTATTAGTATGGAAATGTTATAAAGATAACTATCATGCAAAACTAATAAAAATGATAAGGAGAATTGGGGGCATTTGCTTCATGTGTTTAGGAATTCAATTTCATCCTCGTTTCATAGTAACATTCTACAAGTATGTCCTAATATAAGTTTCGATCACACATTGTGGAGAGATTGAAATCATAGGATACTTACCATATTCACTCTCACTACGGGTGTCCACCGCTCCCTTATTCATCTCTCATCTCCCTCTAATTTAGATAAAAGGTGTGCACACACGATCACCTATTAGAACTTACTTCCAGGGTTATTAAACTTGCCAATGCACAGTAAATTAAAGCTAGGAGTAGCATTACACTCTGGCTAGATAACGACCTTTGAAATCTAGAACATTAGTATCTTCTGGACTTCCCTCTAGGTTTTTATCGACCTTTGGGCCACTAAATCGAGAGATAGCCTTCGAGACTATTCTATAACCTAAACATTATTCATTTAAAAGATATTTTCCCGCCAAAGAGCTCGTAACTCAAAAGAGCCATTTATGGGGGGGAGAGGAAGGACAAAAGCTAAAAATGAAATTTCAAAGCTCTTAGTGCACAATCCATGCAGTTTTGCACGCACCATATTGTTCAATATATAAAATTCAATTCCAAGGCACGGACCATGCAAGGTTGCATGGTATGTATTTTTCAAACTTAAGCCTTAAACTTCTATTTGTCGCTATGAGTGAACCATTGATCCGTTTTGGGACTTGTTGTGGTCATTTTTATAATACTTGTGAAGATAAATCCAACAAAGCTATTCATTGACACCAATTCATCCCAGGCCATTCTTAAAACTTGGTCCAAAGCTCTTCACCCGCTACTTTTACCTTCCCTTCGCTCCTTCTTCAACCTATCTTCTACCACTTATCTTTTAATATCACAACCCTCCCAAAATCACTCTGTCCAGAATAACTAGAATTTATTCTCCTATTTCTATATTTGTATCGAAAGTAATAAAAAAAGTCCCAACCAAAATTATTCTAATTCCAAGAACCACCTTACTTTGAAATGGGAGAATTCATAAACATATCAATTAGAATAGAAAATAATAATTTGTATACATGAATTGAAAATAAAATGGATACCTTATCTTTCATTTTCTGAGTACGAGCTTTGAGAAACTCGTTTGACTTCATATCTTCTTTGTACTCATTTAGTGCATTCTGACACTCATCATCTTCATGATTCTATTTCTCATTTCCGTGCTGATTCTTGAACCATATTTGAATCTTGTATAAAGTTATGCCTAACTTCCCGGAAAGTAAATATTTTCTCCCTTCAGAAAGCTTACTCCAAAACTCTTTTAAATCACATGATAGAGCTATAATATGCTCTCTTCTAAGGGGCTTGCTCTTGTCAGACATGTTGATTCCTGGAAAAAAAATCATAGATTTACTCAAAATAATCATTCATTAGGAAATATTTACATAGGTATGAAAGTAACTATGATTTACATATTTGTGTGTTTGAAACTAAGTTGATCAAAAACTCTTGAGTGCTCCACCTTGTTGCACTCTGAGCCCAAATTTCCGAGGTCAATTTAACACACTCATACATTGCATATATATATATATCAAGTTCTTAGTTATGTTATAAATAAAAAATTAGAAATATAAAGGTATCAAGATTAGTTAAAATAGTTTTACAAATCTCAACATATGACTTTTCCCAGTTAGTCACTCTAAATGTTTTTATCTAAAAATAGTAGTACTTTCAAAGTTATTTTCTCTTATTTATTTTTTATTGAAAGTATATATATTTTTGAACTCTAAATTCAGTTGAAAAATCAAAAATATTTTAAAGGTATAAAAACCAACCAAAAATAAATTGAGATTAATTTGATTAAGTTGGCATAGTTGGGGTGTGTGATTAAGTCTGCAAAGTTGGGGTGTCTGAGATTAACTATAACAACTATTAGTATGGAAATGTTATAAAGATAACTATCATGCAAAACTAACAAAAACGATAAGAAGAATTGGGGGGCATTTGCTTCACGTGTTTAGCAATTCAATTTCATCCTCGATTCATAGTCACATTCTAGAATTATGTCCTATTATAATGCTCGATCACACATTGTGGAGAGATTGAAATTATAGGATACTTACCATATTCACTCTCACTACGGGTGTTCACCGCCCTCTCATTCATCTCTCATGCCCCTCTAGTTTAGATAAAAGGTGTGCGCACGCGGTCACCTACTAGAACTTACTTTCAGGGTTAATAAACTCCCACATGCACAGTAAATTAAACCTAGGAGTAGCATTACACTCTGGCTAGATGACGACGGTTGACATTTAGAACAATAGTACCTTAGGGATTTCCTTCTAGGATTTTATCGACCTATGGGCCACTAAATCGAGAGATGGCCTGTGAGACTATTCTATAACCTGAACATTATTCATTCAAAAGATATTTGCCCACCCAATTGAATATAACTCAAAAGAGCCATTTATTGGGGGGGGGGAGAGAGACGATGGAGACAAAGCTAAGAATGAAATTTCAAAGCTCTTAGTGCACAGTTCGTGCAGTTTTGCACACACCATATTGTTCAATGTAACAAATTTGATTCCAGGGCACGCACTGTGCAAGGTTGCACGGTCTGTATTTTTCAAACTTCAGCCTTAAATTTCTATTTGTCGCTATGAGTGAGCCATTGATCCGTTTTGGGAGTTGTTGTGGTCATTTTTATAATACTTGTGAAGATAAATCCAACAAAGCTATTCATGGACACTAATTCATCCCATACCATTCTTAAAACTTGGTCCAAAGTTTTTTACCCACTACTTTTACCTTCTCTTCGCTCCTTCAACCTATCTTCTACCACTTTGTTATCTTTTAATATCACAACCCTCCCAAAATCACTCTTTTTTCCTTGAATAATTAGAAGTTATTCTCCCATTTCTACATTTGTATCGAAAGTAATAAAATAATCCCAACCAAAATTATTCTAATTCCAAGAACCACCTTATTTTGAAAATAAAAAATTCGAGGTAAAAAGCCTGAAAGTAACACTCAATTTACTTGTAGTGACTAATCGGGCCAAACTCAGAAGCGATGAGAAAAAGAATTTAAAAAAATGTAATCTGAACCTTCAAATAGTCTTACTATAGTACATGATTTTTGAACGTTATCCTCCTTTTTTAGTGCTTTTTTGTTCTCTAAGAAAATTGAAACTAAAAAGAGACAATTAATTGTTCATGCAATTCATCTTATAAAAATAATTCTTGTAACAATGTCAGATAAAATAAAACTACAATAAGCTTTGCCAGTTTGAAAGATTGGACAACACATAACGATAAGTAATTAAATTATCCTCAGGGCTCATACACACGAACATAGTCTAATGTTCATCATGATGAGAAATGCCACAAGGTGACTGAAATGGGATGCCTTCAAAAGCACTGGTTGATCCCTCGTGGAAGTTGGTTGATGGTGCTTCATTTCCTCCATTGAGTTTCTTCAATCTCAATTCTACTTTAGCCTGTAAACCTATAACCTGAAATTCATAAACATATCAATTAGAATAGAAAATAATCATTTTTATACATGAATTGAAAATAAAATGGATACCTTATCTTACCTTTTCTTGGTACGAGCTTTGAGAAACTCATTCAACGTCATATCTTCTTTGTACTCATTTAGTGCATTCTGACACTCATCATCTTCACGATTCTTCTTCTCATTTCCACGCTGATTCTGGAACCATATTTGAATCTTGTGTGAAGTTACGCCTAACTTTTTGGAAAGTAAATATTTTCTCTCTTCATAAAGCTTACTCCCAAAACATTTTAAATCACATGTTAGAGCTATAATATGCTCTCTTCTAAGGTGCTTGTTCTTGTCAGACATGTTGATTCCCGAGAAAAAATCACAGATTTACTCAAAATAATCATTCATTAGGAAATATTTACATAGGTATAAAAGTAACTATGATTTACGATATGTGTGTGTTTGAAACCAAGTTGGTCAAAAACTTTCGAGTGCTCCACCTTGCAGCACTCTGAGCCCTAATTTCCGAGGTCAATTTAACACACTCATACATTGCATATATATTAAGTTCTTAGTTCTGTTATAAATAAAAAATTAGAAATATAAAAGTATCAATATTAGTTAAAAATTACAAATCTCAACATATGACTCTTCCCAGTTAGTCACTCTAAATATTTTTATCTAAAAATCGTAGTACTTTCAAAGTTATTTTTTCTAATTTATTTATTATCTAAACCATATATTTTTTAACTATAAATTCAGTTGAAAAATGTAATATATGTTAAAGGTATAAAAACCAATTAAAAAGAAATTGGGATTAATTTGATTAAGTTGACAAAGTTGGGGTGTCTGAAATTTAGCATTGTCACTCCATTAGAACTCCAAATTTAGGAACTTTATCTTTCATTTTATTAGTATTGTTTAAAACTGATATATCCTAATTATGGATCATATGCTATAGTTCAAATTAAAATATTTCAATTATATTCAATCAAATTAATTGAATTTATACATAACTAGATGTTGTACTTCGGAGCTAAATATACAAAGTTGCTAATTTAAGGGTGACCCACACCCCACAGGGTCATAATTTGTTGGAGAATTACCCGTGGAGTGCTGAGAAGTCAAAGATAAAAGATTTGTTTGTTTAACCTGTACTCACTACTAACAACTATGGAGTAGCTAGTGGCAAGTCTGGGGTTGTCTACAGAGATACTAGAATTTGAGAGTTACAACACACAACCCACAATCACGCATCCCTCCAATTGTGTGTCGGGAATAGCTAGTGCTTTAAAATATAATGGGGGGTTGTGTATAACAACAATAGAGCATGCAAACAGAGCAATTAAAAGTGCAATTAATTAGTTTTGGGGATATTTATGTAACATGATAGCTTAATGTCTTTGGTCCTAGATTCTATCACATTTAAGACATATAAACCTATCACATGACTATGTCACATAGTGTGGAGGTGCCCGGGAATTCCCAATGTCTGTCATACAAAAGTTTGGCTCCATTCAAGAGCCACTTGCCGCCTATGTAATTAGGAGCAGAAGCGCAAGCAGTTTTTGTGGGGAGGAAAATTTAAGAGCAAAGTGTCGTGGAAAAAGTTATGTACCCCGAAGTCTGTTGGAGGTCTCGGCTTAAGGGACTTTGTGACTTGGAACCGTGCTTCAATGGCCCAAAGGATATGGGATATACATATGAAGAAGGATAATCTGTGGGTTAAATGGATCCATTCGTTCTACATACAAGATAAGGATTTTTGGTGCATTAATCCGAGGATTCAAAACGGGCAGCTAGGTGAAAAATTCTCAAGCTACTTCTGAGATTTATGCAAGCTGAGAGATGAATTGCAGTTAATGTTCAATGGAGATGTTCATGAAGTGAAAAACCATCTTAGCTCTTGGGCAAGTACAGGAAATTTTACTAGCCAGGCTTATGGTTTTATGCATCAGTACAAATACCCGAGATTGTATGAGGCGAATGAAAGACCGCATGAAAGGGTTTTTAATACCATTTGGCATAGTTTCATCCCCCTAAAATTCTCTTTTATCGCATGGCTGGCGGAAATAGGAAGATTTCATACTAAGGATAAAAACCGTGCTGAAGAGGATGATGAAAACATGGGCAAAATTTGCTCTCTATGCCATCTAGAAGAAGAAATGAATGATCACTTGTTCTTCAAGTGTGAATTCTCAGAAGTGGTATGGGGACGAGTAAGGAATTGGATGGGGTTAAGGAGAAGAACAAGTAGGATAGCAAGCTCTATGAATTGTGTGAAAAGGCACATAAAGGGATCTAAGATATGGAAGAAATTTGGTCCATTAGCTTTGATATCCACGGTTTATCGTATTTGGAAGGAAAGGAATAACGTGGTTATGGATAAAGCTCAACCAAGTTCTGATCGGGTACATAAACTCATCATGAAAGATTGTTACATGGTCCTTAATCGCCTATTTCCAGACGAGCATTTGTATTAGGTGACTTGGTTGCTGGGAGATGGATGCTGGCACTGGGCATTAGGCACTGCGTGTTGTGCAGTGAGCGTTGAGTGTTGGGCACTTCTTAATGGGTCCTGGGCCAGAGCGCAAGATAATGGTTTAAATTCACTGGGTGATTGGCACTGCCTGCTAAAATTAATGCTGGGTGCTGGCGTATAACCACTGGCTGGGCACTGGGTGCTGGCCATTTGTTGATGAGCGCTGGACGGCGGGCACTGGAATGGCTGGGGTTTGGGCGCTGGACACTAGTTGAAGGTTTGATGGGTGCTAGGAACTGAGCGCTGGTTAATGTTGTGCACTGGAACAATGGACGCTGAGTACTGGCCTTGTGCACTGAGCGCTTGGAGTTTTGTGCGTTGCGCACTGGCCGTGTGTATAAGGTACTGGGTGCTGGGCACTGGCAGCGGTTGCTGGCGCCACTCACTGGGCATTTGAATGTAGTTGCCAGGAGCAGAATCGGGGCTGGCACTGAAGCCTCTCACGAGGCACTAAGCGCTGGAAACTCGATAGGGTCATAAGGCTCATTTTTTAGCATTATGACTAGTTGCAACTTGGAATTAACGGTTAAGGCAATAGGTTTTCAAGTAAGGCCTTTTGTCCTATACTTTATTACTTAAGCCTAGTTTATTACTTTTGATTTAACGGTTTTATGCGCTCTATGCCCGCGCTATACTTAGTTTTAAATTGGCATAATGCTTTCCATTTGCTCCAAAATGGAGTGGCGATTACATAATCGCCACGCATAATGCACGCGGTATAAGTGTGTCCGTTCTCTCATCCTATGGAGACTACTTTAGTTGGGTTCACAAGAGTTAGAAGCACGGCTTCGAAATACTCTTGCCTACTAAATTATTCTCGGTCCTCCAAAGAGAACGCTTGAAGGCCAATAACATTCCTCTTTCCTCACCTTAGGGATGTATATGGTAGAAGCAGAATTCCACTCGCGCCAACGGTGCAACTACGGTTATCAGCTTCACTCAGACAGTTCTACTCAACATCCAAGACCCGAGACACTCTCGACTGTGATAGGAAATCCAAATTTGGTTACATTGGATTTTTGCATATTCATCAAGATTTCCACAAGAGAAGCTCTTCAAGACCCGAGATATTAAAACTTGGTTGCATTATGGAATCCGAATGAAGAAGGCCCTGAATGTTAGGGGTAAAAGCGGTTCACATGGTTATGGGTAGTGAGTTTATTCTCATCTATTTGCCTCGTAATTCATAGCCCGTTTTTGTTTCGGGTTGCGATTTTTAGGTTCTTCTTTTTCCACTTGGACTTTTATTTATTTTCCCTAGGCTTAGTATATCTAGCTCAGGGTTAGCAGTATCTAAGAAATTTGGGGGGGCTGCCTATTTAGGTATCCCCCCCTCAGACTTGTTTTCCCTAGGTCTCATATTTAGCCTAGGGTTTGTAATACTTTGTATTTTGTAGGGTCACTGGTACTTTCAGGGGCCCTACCGCGGCGTTCCACCGCATGTTCTATTTACCATATTTATAAGAAATCCACTTTGAATGCCTTTCAATAATGCAATTAATTCCCCATCATCTCACTCTCGATGCTAATGAGCCATCGCTTTAAGGAACTAAGCCTAGTGTAGGTCAAACCCGTTTGATACGAGAGTGAGGACAATACGTCCCTAGCACTCCACTATGGACACCAACCCTATGCGTAGAGACGTAAAGGAATTGGCATCTCGTGATGACTCTAGGGTTGACATGACCCTAGTCGCTACAAACCAACCTAGTTTCTAAAAACTATCATGCTTATATATCGGGGTAAGCCAAGGGTTTCCCTTCATTAAGAATTATTCTAGCGCTCCTAACATAAAATAACTTGCATAACTAGCCAATTAGAATTAGAGTCTAACGATCGGGTCGGTACTCTCAATGTAGCATGAATGCACTCATCTTCCCGGTACTCTCAAGCCTACAATAGCTCTAATCTAACACTCTCAAGATAGAATTTTAGCTTAGCATGATATTATACTATTCATGAATATACAAATGCATCAAAAACATAACATGGCATAAATATTTCAAGAATGTTAACCCCAAACAAAGCACATATATTCATAGGACATAAAGATAGGGTAATACAGGAATCTCACAAAATCAACATCAAGTCATACATAGAAATATTACAACAAGAAATAAACTACTCTAGAGACACTGCATCCAAAGCAATCATTGGATCCAATGCCATAAGGCAAAAACTAGAAAAATAAATGAAGAGAGGAGATATACTCCTCCTTCTTACCTACTCTTAGATCTAGGGATGGCAGTGAGGAAGTTTTGGTGGAGGTCCGCCCCGCATCCGCCCAATGGGGTGGGTATGGGGGTAGTTTTGGTGAGGGTGGGACGGGTATGAGTATGAAACTTGGTACCCGCCATGGGTAGTGGGTCGGGCATGGATATTAGTTCACATCTGCCCCATACCCGCCCTGCCCCACTAAACCCGTAATATACCCACTAATTTAGTATATAATAAATTATCTTTCCATAATGCACCCTCACTAAAACTACCTCATGTAAATACATTTTAAAATTTTAATTTAAAAATTACTATAATAGAGTGGATTTAGGTATTTTTGGAGATAAAAGAGATATGAGTACAATGTGTTTGAAGTGGGTAAGGGGACCCAAGTTGGTAATGGGATAAGGGTGGATTTTAATGTTGTATCCACCATGGATGATGTGGCGGGTATGAGTATGAAAGTTTTAGGTGGACATGGGTAAAGAGGTATCTAATCCGTACCCACCCCGCCCCATTGCCATCCCTAATTAGATCTAATAATAATGATCAAACTTAAACCCTAGGAGACTAAAGAATGTTTAAATAGTAGCTGGAATTGGGCCTTAGAAAAGCCTAAAAAATCTAGGAAACCTTAGCAGCCACGTCAGCACAAGCCATGCAATAGTGCATAGCCAGCGCCGCATGACCCTCGTAAAAGCACGCAGGCCACAGACTAGAGGTCCTCCCTGAGTGTTGTCTTAAGAGTATGTTGTCTTATTTGGATAATATAAATCATCCATACATAAAAATCAATTCACACTTATTTTCTTTATATAAAAAATAATTAATTTATTCATCCTAATATGTGAAACATGATATGCCTTATTTTAGCCAAACTATTTATATCAATTTATCATTATTCTAACAGTGAAATAATAATTTCAAGCACTTACTTTTACAACTGTTGTTACTTATATGAGTTATTTCACTATTATCTATCTAACTATTTTTAAATATTATGCATATTTTAAAAAGACATTTGATATCATATATACCAATAATTTAAATACAAATTAGAATAATAATTATCCTTGCACCCGATGAAGAAATTACTAAAATTTCTCATTTCAGCATACAGTATCTCACAGTCTTAATTACTGAAATTTCTTTATGCTCGAAAATGCCCTCGTGTCCAACTCTTCAATGTATGCTCCGCAAAAATGTCATGATTCTTTGTCATTTGAGTGATGGATTCCAAAATCTCTTCTCTATCTAACTTGTTGATAGGCACATTGTTGTTAGAAGGTCTCTCACCCCTTGGGTAGGGTTGCAGTGGATCACCTTCTCAATTGTACCCTTGTCTACCCCTAAATCCATTTCCTTGCTCTTGTTGGTCATCGGGCCAATGAAAGGTTAGGTGATGATGGTACTGAGGGTTAAAGGAGTTTGCGTAGGGGTCTTCTCCTTTGTAGCCACATAATTCTTGTTGTTTCCCCCTACCTAACTGTCAATTTCCTCCATTGTAGTCAAAAGCCCTTACTTCCTCAAAGTCCTCTACCACTTGCGGGCACATATCAGTTGGATGATCCAAGCTACAAATCCTAAGAGGTTGATTCTCCAAGAGGAGCCATCAACTCCGTCAAAGTCGTGTTGTCCTCCACCATGATCTCTCTTTCTCTCTATCCCTTCCAGAACTACCTCACTAGCCCTTCTCCTTCTCCTTCGTTGTCACCTTGTATTTTCCGGTATGTAGTGTAAGTATCCTTGGTTAGTGGCATGGGTATGTACCATAAACTAGAAGCAATACACTAGTCCACAACGAAACACTAGCACATAATTTGGAGAAAACAAGAAAAGCTATCAAAGTGCTTTACATAATAACCGATAAAAACTATAAAAAAAAAGCACAAACTACTTATACCAACTATTTATGTAAGCTAACAATCAAATTAAGACTAGTATCCCTGGCAGCGGCACCAAAATTTGACCCACTGCACCCACAGGGTTATTTTTTTGCAGAATTACCCATGAACATGTTTCAAATATAAATGTTATAAATGTTGCTCCGTACTCACTACTAACCACTATATAGTAGCTAGTGGAAAGTTTGGGGTCGTCCACAGAGATACTAGAATTTGACGGTTAACTTTACACAACCCACAATTGGGCCACGAGATCAACTAGTGCTTTAACATGTAATGGGGGGGTTTGTGTATAACAAACTACTAAGAATGTAAGCAAAGAGATTTAAAACTATAATTAACTAGTCTTAAGGGTATTTTTGTATTGTAACCAATTGATGACTTTCATCCTAGATTCTTTTACATGAAAGATATATAAACCTATCACTTGCCTATATCACACAAAGGTTCGTGTCCCTCAAGAACCAACTCACAACCTCTGTAATTACGGAATTTATGCCAATCAACCTTTTGGATCCGCTTTTCATTCCCCATCATCTCACTCCCAATGCAAATCTGTTCTCACTTAAGGAACTAAGTCTTATGTAGGTTGCAACCATCAGATACAAGAGTGAGGACAATATGTCCTGAGCACTTCACTATGAACACTAACCCTAGGCCTAGAGATGCAAAGGAATTGGAATCTCGTGATGACTCTAGGGTTGTCACTACCCTAGTTTCTAAAAACTAGAATGCTTATATATCGGGGTAAGCCCAGGGTTTCACCTCATTTAGAATTAGTCTAGGGCCCCTAACATGCAATCACTCACATAACTAGTCAATTAGAATTAGTGTCTAATGATTAGGTCGATACTCTAAAGGTAGAATAAATGCATTCATCTCTTTGGTACTCTCAAACCTATAATAGCCCTAATTTACTCTCCCAAGATAGCATTTTAGCCAAACACAATATTATACTACGCATGAATCTATGGATGAATTGAATAGCTTCATAATGCATGCATTAACCATTGCATTTGGCATAGTTTTTAGCTAGTTTATTTGGTTGATTTCAAGTATTATATGAGTTTTCGTGACAAGGGGTTTAGATGGCCATTTCAGTTTTTGTCTATATCCCGCATTTTGTAGACTTAATTGGTACAAATGGACATTTTGTATCCATAGACGCCTTGATATTCTTTGTGATCAACTTTAGTAGGTTACATGTGGTTACTTTTTGTTTACATTCTATATGAAGGCCGTTTGTTAGAGTGGCAGAAGATATCAAAGGCTATTCGGAAGGATGGTAGAAGAGACGAAAGACATTCACACTAGAATGGTAGTAGATGAAGGCCACGAGCATTAGTGTGTGGTAGAAGGAGATTGAGGACAAGATAGGTGGCAACGAAGTTCAAAGCGGCCAACGAAGAAATGGTGAATCATGGTCCAATGATTTGTGCTTAAGTCTTAGAACCATCCGAGAAGAATTAGCCTTCAAGGCTGGTTTAGATTTGTCTTCTCGCGCACTACAAAATTGACTATTACAACTTTCAAATTGGACTAACGGTTCACCTGTAGCGAAGGAAATAAGTTCAGCTAGCTGAGGCACAAATGATTCAGTGCGGACCATTCATGATTAGCACAAATGACCCGCGCCAAAGGAGCAACCACATGCTAAGAAGACCAACACGAGGCTATGGTGCTACCTGTGCCAGATGCCGAGGGCTGTAAGCACGAGATAAAGTCCCACTCCACACAGCCAAGTGTAGGCACAGGACGTCCAATTTTTTACATCCTGCACCGTTCCAAGTCCAAGATACTAAGACCAGCCATCGGGGTGTGGGAAATCACCCAGCCCATGCCAAAGTTCTGAGTGGAGCACCCTTCCTAACAATGGCCCATGCCATTGGCCACAGGCGTAGATAAGAAGCCCCAATTTCAGCACTTTGATGGCGGCCCGCGCCAGACATTGTGGCACGTGCCCCACACCACTTGAAGATTCATGCCATAATGGTTGTTCCCCACCATATGAAGAAGCATGGTGCATGCCAAATATCGCATCCCACACAAAAGACACACAACGGGCTGTACCATTCGTGACGGCCCGCACTAGGTGGCGAATGAGCTAGGGTTTACTCTTATTTAGCCTTATTTGGGCTTATTTTAAACCCCAATCTCCTACTACTATAAATATAGCCTTAGTCTACTAGGGTAAAAAATCATATCTTTAGTTTTGATCATTTTTGTAGTTAGGAGAGCAACTCAAGAGAGAGAAAAGCTCTCTCCTTTTTCTTTTCGTTCTTTTCCTTTGATCCTAAGATGTGGAATTCAAATATATATTTGAATTCCATATCTATGGAGTATTTTCTATCTATGAAGTAGTTTCTATAGCTTGGGGATAAATTGTAGGATCACGATTTAATCTATTTGCTTTGTGAGATTCTATAGTTCATCCTAATTTTGTGTTCATGAAATTGTTGTGATTGTTCTTGATAATTTGAATTGTATAAATAGTACACCCCATATAAGCACACACTTTGGTTTATATTCATGTATGGTGCAAATATCGATGCCCCCTTAGGAAGAGAAACCTGGATGTTAGAATAGGTAAGGGAGAACGCGTCTGCGTGGGTGTGTGCATGGAGGATTCAAGTATGCTCTAACTTATTTCCCATCACACCAGTCTTAGCTAACTTCGTAAAGTTGTCCTAGAGGTTCCGGGTAGAGATAGAAAATAGTATCAAGCTAGGGTGTGAGAGGCCTTAGATCGATAAGGTGCCAACGACCCTTTGGCCTAACTGATAGGACCATTGGGAAGTAGTGCATTTTTTGTGGAAGCCTAAGAGTAATTGTATGGAGGATAAAAATACCTACAACAACGATTACTCCTCTAATCATGATGGTTGTGTTGATCAAGGGTTGCGAGTGTACCCGCTGTGACAGGGACGGGGAACTGTATGCCATTGGCCACACCACGTGTTATGAACACTCTATTAGGTTTGCCTAAATTTCTATGTGAATGAATCAAGGATCGACATATTAAATTAACCATGTTGCTCAATGACTCCCCAAGTGCTTAGTTAAATATCTTACTTTGCTTTTTTACTTTTATGCTTAGTAGTTGTTAGTTTTAAAAAATGACCCCCCCTCTTTGCATGTTTGCTTTACTAGCTATTCCTTTCACTCGTACAGATTGACGACTCGTACGAGGTTGTGATTGGATTGACAGGTAGACCTAGCATCTCTATGGACTAACCTAGGGCATACCGCTAACTACCATATAAGTAGTATAGTAGTGAGAACAGGATGAAGAATTATAAATCTATTGTCTTTTGACCGCGTCCTCCACCCAGGTTAATTAGCTACAATTAAAGACATTGGGGAGAGACGAGTCAAAATTTTGGTGCCTTTACTGGGGATGCTATTCAGTCTAAGTGTCAATTATGCATGACGTGTTAGTAGAGTAGTTAGTATTAGATTTTATTTTTGTTTGCTTATGTTGTTAATTCTTGGTTGGAGCTGTAGTTATAGTTATTTTTGCTACCTTTTGGTTTGTTTGCTAGTGTTGTATTCAGAAGGGTATTTTTGGCCCATATTTATGGTACACACCCGTACCACTAATCTTGGCATCTTACACTACCCGATTGAGAACACAGGTGGTTGGAGGAGAAGGAGGCAAAGAAGTTAGACACAAGTTAAACCGAGGCCAGAAGTGTTAGTAGGAGAACCGCTAGCAATGGTGGAAGACAATTGTACCCTACGGGAGCTCATGACACCCAACTAGCCACTATACATTACCTTCCCACCATTACCCGCCAATGTGAGCTATGAGCAAAAATATGGCATGATCCATTGCCTACCTACATTTCATGGATTGGTGAGGGAGGACCCGAACAAACATCTATCGGAGTTCCACTTGGTGTGCACAAACATGAAGCCCTAGGGAGTGTCCAAAGATGACTATAATCTAAGAGCCTTCCCGTTTTCCCTTCAAAGTAGTGCCAAGGATTGGCTCTACTACTTGCCACTAGGATGCATTGGTTCTTGGATGGACATGAAAAGGAGATTCTTAGAGAAGTATTTTCTAGCATCCAAGTCTGCTGAGTTGAAGAAGCAATTGTCGAACATCACCCAAGGTTCTATCGAGAGTATGTATGATTATTGGGAACACTTCAAGAGACTGCTAGCTAGTTTCCCCTACCATCTCTTCAAGGAGGGGAATTTGGTGTATTATGTGTTTGAGGGGCAATGGGGTGAAGAAATGTTGATGGTGAATGCTGCTTGCAATAGTTCGATAGCGAACAAGAGCCCCAAGGATGCAATGTCACTCTTCGAAGAAATGGCAAATATTATGCAAAAATTTGGTACTAGGTCAAGGTTTAAGGTCTTGGATGAACCACGCACTCACCTAAGTTGGAGGAACAAGTCCAAACTCTTGCTTCCATAATGAAGAATCTTTTGTGAGGAAAAGTGCATCGAGTCCAAGTGTGTGGAGTTTGCAACCTTAACCACAACTCCGAAGCATGTCCCAAAGTCATAGATGATTTACAAGAGGTGAAGGCAATTGACTACAACAACTGTGAAAGACCACAATTTGCTAGGGGTTAACCACAAGGGTTCTGAGGGAACCAAGGAGATGCAAGGCTGAACCCCTATGCAAACTCATTCAACCCGAGGTATTAAGATCATCCTAACTTCCGATAGAGGGAGGATAACAAACCCCAAGGAAACCATGGTGGAAAAGCTCCACCTTAAACATATCCTAGAGGTGAAGACCCTTCTAACAATCATGTTTCACTCTTCAAGTCAGAACATGATGAGATCTTAGAGGCCGTCGGTCAATTGGGGAAGAAAAATGAAGTCTTCGTGGAGATGACAAGGCATGAGATTGAAGACCTTGGTAATAGAGATTTCTCAAGTATGAAAAATCTTAAAGTTTAATTCAAGGAATTTGCCACCTCTGTAAGCCAACTTGAAGACAAGGACTCTGGTAAACTACCTTCCCAAATGGAGATCAATCCAAGGAACGTGAGTGCTCTTAAGTTGAGAAGTGGGAAGGAAGTTCGTGAACCCGAGAAGGAGATGATGCAATCGGATGATAGAATAATGTAGGCTACCAAAGCACACTTCGAAGAGAAGGAGATTGTGGTCAAGGAAGCACCCTCAAAGGAACTTCCACCGCCCAAGGCACGAGTCACTATTCAACCTCCAAATACTTTGAGGGGATGTCCAAAGTGGTACTAATGATTCGAATATTCAAAAATTCTTCGAGAAGGTTGAGGTAACCATCCCTATCTTGGAATTAATTGAGAATGTGCCAACATATGCTAAATTTCTTAAAGTTGCATGCACAAAAAAAACATAGGCCAACTAAGAAGTTTGGATATTTGAAAATGGGAGGAGTCACCATTTTGAATCATAAAAACATACCCAAGAAATGTGATGACACTAGAATGTTTTCTATCTCTATCTCTTTAGGTGGTAAACTTGTAGAACATGCCCTGATAGATTTAGGCGCATCCATTAATGTTATCCCATTTAGTTTATATGAACGCCTAGAAATAGGTGAGCTTAGGGATACTAGAGTAATTTTCTAACTTGCCGATCATTCCCAGGCTAGTCCTCATGGAATAGTAAAGGATGTGATGGTGTGAGCTGGAAAATTAGTTTTTTCGGCAGACATTTATGTTCTAGGTGTGGCGCACGATGGAAGTGCACCCGAATACTTTTGGGGAGACCTTTTCTTAAGACGTCTAGGACTAAAATCAATGTCCACTTGGGAACCTTAACTCTATAAGTTGACATGGATAAAGTGGAATTTGATATCTATAAGTCTAGGCATGATTCGACATTCTTTTATGTGCAAAGGTGTAACCCTATGTGATGAGCATGATGAATCTTCTTGTATTACCAATGAGAATGAATGTTTGAATGAATCCCATGTTTATGATGAGTCCGATGAATTGCATGATGTGATGGATAATATGTCAGTGCTAGATTCTTTTTCCATGCTAACCAACTTACAGCGGGAAAGGGAGATTGTCGAGAGTTTAAAACATCCTCGACCTCCCCCTAATCCCAAAGTGACATTCACAGACTCAATGTTAGCGAGACACGGAGATTCATTTCTTATAACGAACAAGAGGTCCAAAGGTAAGAATGGCTCATTGTGGATGCCTCTCCACAACGATGTCATCATGGATGGAGTCGCCGATGGCGATTCCGGAGACCCACAGGTAGGTGGTTCTAACTAGATTGCATGAAAAAGGAAAATAAGTCATGAGGACGACAATAAATATACGGTGTTTCTTTTTGCTTTCGTGTTTGTGGTAATGATTAGATATTTTTTGCATGTTTTTGTTTTGCTATGAGGATTTTTGAGGTAAAACTCTTGTTTGGATTGAAAATTTTCATTCGAGACTCGTGATTGTGTTTGAATGGAATTAGATTTAATGGGAAACATAGTTTTTTGGAAAAAGAGGAAAAAACTAAAGATTAGGGAAAATTTGGGGTGGATGCCTCGTGCCGGGATGCTTGGCGCGAGGGGATACCTCGTGCCAAGAAGCTTGGCGTGAGGCTTTGTTTCGTGCCAAAATGGTTGGCCCAAGGCTTTGTTTCGTGCCAAAAGTTTGGCGCGAGGCTCTATTTTGTGCCAGAATGTTTGGCGCGGGCCTATGGTTCGTGCCAAGCACATTTTGCACGTAAAACCGATTTCCCAATATTTATTTGTTCCATTTATGCAAATTTTCAAAAATTTTGAATTTCAAACTAAAAAATGAATTTTTGGTTCAAGAATTTTGGAATTCCCTAACTCCTTACTATTTTTGAAAATACTTCCAGTATCCATTGAAATTAATTGATTTGTACTATTGTCCCCTAAATTGAGCATTTTAAAATTCCATTCTTATCCTAATTGTACCTCACTCCCTAGTCACCTAGGCTAAAATTCTAATCCCATGGTACATTTCTCCACCTAATTCTATTATTTTACACATTCTTACTTCTCAAAAAACACTCTCTCTCACACACTCTTGGTGAACCTCGAAAAAAATGAATCTTCCAAAAATTAGCAATTTTTTGCTTCTTGTTGTGTGGGTCTTACAAATCCTAGCTTCAAATTTCGTGTAACCCATTGAACTCTTTGTTTATATGTTTTATTGACATTGTGGTGGTGTTATGAAAAGCATGATTCTTGAATGACTGTGTGTTTTTGAGAGATGTGTTTGGGTTTTTATGCATAATCTTGTGTTGAAGAAAGTGTTGGGTGGATTGATGTGATACTATACTTGAATGATGTGATCTTCATCTGTTGGGTGATTGAGGTGAGAGTGAATCTTGATTGCATGATCTTATTGATGGGTTTGTGAATATATACTTGGGTTTGTTATTTCATGAGGAATGTTCTTATTTAAATAACCTTCTTGCTTTGATCATCATGTTTTGAATGGTTAGGCTATTTGGGAGAATGTTGTCTTGTTGGATGATAATGTAGACCATGCCTTGTTTATGATCATATCACCACTCTTGCCTTCATTTTGTTAGGATGTCACCTAAGAAGAATGTTTCGAAGAAGGGAAAGTCCACTCGGGGTGAGAAGAGGAAGAAGCCAGCGAAGGGTGCAAACCCCAAGGCAACGACTTCCATTCTTCGCAACCCAATGTTTGTGACCGAAGAGTTTATGGGTTTATCCAACATCTCCGGTACTGTGGTCCAGAGGTGGAGGAAATTGAGAGAGCTGAGGAGGTGCATTTTGGAGACTGGATTTGCATGCAAGGACTCCTTGGTGGCTCTAGGCTTACTCGAGCCCGTGACTTATCTATTGGGATGAGTTGTCTAGAGGGGTTTCTTGAGAGACACTCGAAGATGTATGTTAGGTGAACCCTAGAGTTCTTAGCTTCTCTATAGATGGTCGTGGACAATGATGGATACAAGATGATCAAATTCAACATGGATGATAAGGAGTACAAGATAACCCACCGGGAGGTAGCACGTGCCTTTGGGTGGAGGTATGGCAAGGAGATCCAGAAAACACATCGTTAGGGGGCACCCGTCTCTCTTGGACGCTTTTGGGTGAAACTGACATGCACTGATTGGCAGAACCTATGCAAGAGAACCGCCCTGGTTCACTCGGCATTTAATTATGGTCACTGACTATTAGCTATGGGTGTTTTCTGCCATGGTGAACGGATGCAATACCCGGGCTCGGATGTTCATTGCCTTTGGGAAATGACACTCGAGGGTAACTTTTAACCGAAATTGGTGGGGCTGTATGTGCAGTAATGTTTAGCGATGGGGAACAGTAAGAGTGGTAAGATATGTATGAGCAGTATGGTTGGTCTACTGGTACAACACTTATGACATCCGATCACACAGAGAGTGTTGGCTAACTTGGGAGGATCAGGTACAAGGTATAACATCAAGAAGTTATCCAAAGCATCCACAGTGGGACCTACGACCTGAGAGGGTAGATATGCATGGCTTTATGGCGGAGTGAGCACTTTTAGTTTCATGGAGCTCTTCGAGAGAACCTCCTAGTCGTTCTCGTGTATCCACACTCTTTGGGAATTTTTCTTGAACTCTACCCAATTTTTACAAGAGGTCGCCTAAGAAATGGGAGGAGTGCAATCACAATTGGAGGAGATGAGCACGAGAAAGGACTCCATGGAGGCAAAACTTCTAGCAACGGGATACATTAAGAAGGGCTTCACAAGTCACGAGGATGAAGGCCCTTTGGGGCAACGAGAGTGAGTATCACCATTTCTCCCTACATAATTTTTGTCCATTGGAGACTATGCATTTGTTAAGTGTGGAGAGGGAGTAGTGAGCACTTAGGGAGTCTTCATTCTTATATTTCCTCGGTGCATTTCATGATTTGCATTGGTAGTTGTTTTTCTTGTTTGATTGGTGATTTGGTTTTTGACTGTTGAGGGATGATTTTGGATGACATTTGGTGGCATGACATGCTATGATATGATAGGGTTCCTAGTTTGCATGGGGTGTGTTGTTTTTGGATATTAGTGGTGTATTTTTGTGCTTGATCTTATCTTATGTAGCATGAAGCCCACTTTTGGGGAAATTTTTTGCTACACCAAAAAAAATTGGAAAATTTGAACGAATGAAAAAATATGTATAAAACCTGGACAAGTCGAAAACCCAAAAGGGAAACTTGGGTAACATTAGGAAAACGCCTGATAGGTTGAAAGGCCTAGGTAAAAATGAGAGGCTAGGCCCAACTTGGCTTACAAGCCTAGGCAAAAATGAGAGGCCGTGTGGAAAAAGGTGAGAAGTGAGTACCCTTTGTGTGTTAAAGCTAGGATGAAAACCTAAAAGGTCTCCTAGGAAAAATGAGAAAAATTGAGATAAAACAAAAAAAAAAGGTTGATGATGCATGCTTCCACGATGGATTGTTTTTTAAGACAACTGTTTGATTGCTTTGGGATCATTTTGGGAAGAGTAAGCTAGCTTAACACTTATCTTTTTTTCTTACCTTTTTCCACATTTTAATTTTGGGTGGTTAGATTGTTTATGTTTTTCGGGAGTGTGAGAGTTGTGAGATTCTTACTCTTTTGGGGGGAGCATGATAATCTAGGAATAAGTTGAATGCCTCGGTTAACTTATGCCTACATGCTACATTTTGCTTGATTCTTTGTCTTGTCTTTGTTTACTCGAGGACGAGTAAAAGGTTAAGTGTAGGGAGTCTGATATGCTTCATTATGCGTGCGTTAACCATTTCATTTGGCATAGTTTTTAGCCAGTTTTATTTGGTGGATTGCTAGTATTAGTTAAGCTTACATGACAAGGGGTTTAGACGGTCATGTTTGGTTTTCTTGTCTAAATCCCGCCTTTTGTAGACTTAATTGGTACCAATGGACATCTATTTCCCACGGGCTCCTTGATCATCCTTGTGATCATCCTAATTAGGTCGCCAGTGATTACTTTTTATTTACATTCTATGTGAAGGGCGTTCGTAAGGGTGGTAGAAGATATTGAAGGTCATTCATAAGGAAGATAGAAGAGACGGAGTCTATTCACACTAGAATGGTAGTAGATGGAGGCCACAAGCATCAATGCGTGGTAGAAGGAGATTGAAGCCAAAGATAGGTGGCAATGGAATTCAAAGCGGCCAACAAAGAAGCGGTGAATAATGGTCCGATGAGTTGTGCTTAAGTTTGAGAACTATCTGAGAAGAATTAGCCTTTAAAGAAGGTTCCATTGGATTTTCCTTGTCACGAACTACAAAATTAACTACTAAAACTCTCAAATCGGTTCACCCATAGCCAAGTAAACAAGTTCAGCCAACCGAGGAACAAATGAGTCAGCACGGGTCATTCATGGTTGGTAACAACGGCTTGCGCCAATGGAGCAGCCTTGCGCCAAGAAGACTAGCACAAGGTTATAGCACGGCCCACGCTAGACGCTACTGACCGTAAGCACGAGACTAAGTCTCACTCTACACGGCTAAGTATGGGCATGCGATGTTCCATTTTTGACATCCCGTGCCATTCCAAGTCCAAAATACTAAGACCAGTCGTTGGGGTGTTGTAAATCACACGGCCCATGCTAAAGTTCAGAGCGGAGCACCCTTCCTGACCACGGCCTACGCCACTGAACAAGGGCGTAGATCATAAGCCCCAATTTACGCATTCTGAAGGTACCCCACGCCAGACGACGCGGCCTACGCTAGATGGAAGTCACAACCCGTGCCAAACTCTGCTCCCCAGGCCAAACTCTACGCACCGCACCACTTAAAGCACCAGACTGGGTGCCCCATATCACGTGAAGGACCGCGGCCCATGCTAGATCTTGCGCCCCACGTTAAGGACACGCGAAAGGCCTCGCCATCTGTCATGACCTGCATTGGGCGGCGGCTAAATTAGGGTTTACCCTAGTTTGGCCTATTTTGGGCCTATTTTTAGGCCTAATATCCTACTACTATAAATATAGCCTTAGTCACTAGGGTAAAAAAATCATATCTTTAGTTTTGATCATTTTTTTAGTTAGGAGAGAAACTATACAGAGAGAACAACTCTCTCCTTTTCTTTTCTTTCATTTGCTTTTATCCTAAAATGTGGAATTCAAATCTTTATTTGAATTCCTTATCTATGGAGTAGTTTCTATAGCTTAGGGGTAAATTGTAGGACCATGGTTTAATCTATTTTCTTTGTGAGATTTTATAGTTCATCCTAATTTTGTGTTCATGATATTATTTTGATTATTCTTGATTATTTGAATTGTATGAATAGTACACCACATATAAGCACACACTTTGGGCTATATTCATATATGGTGAAAATATTGATGCCCCCATGGGAAGAGAAACCCAGATGCTAGAATAGGTAAGGGAGAACGCTTTTGTGTGGGTGTGTGCATGGGGGATTCGAGTATGCTCTGACTTATTTACCGTTGCACCAGTCTTAGCTAACTTCGTGAAGTTGTCCAAGAGGCTCCGGGTAGAGATAGAAAATAGTAGCATGCTAGAGTGTGAGAGGCCTTAGATCATATATAAGGTGTCAATGACCCTTTGGCTTAATTGATAGGACCATTGGGAAGTAGTGCATTCATGGTGGAAGCCCAAGACATAATCACATCGGGAGAAATAGACATACAGCAACGTTCGGACCTTTTCTTGCTCCCCTAATTATTATGGAGGTTTGGATGGAGGTTTGGATGGAGGGTTGCAAGTGCACCCACTGTGATAGGGAGGGGGAAGTGTATGCCATTGGCCACACCACATGTTATGAACACTCTATTAGGTTTGCCTAAATTTCTATGTGAGTGAATCGAGGATTGAAACATTAGATAAACCATGTTGCTCAATGACACCCCAAGTGCTTAGTTAATAGGTTACTTTGCTTTTTAATTTTATGCTCAGTAGTTGTTAGTTTGAAAAACCAACCCCTCCCCTTTACATCTTTGCTTTACTAGATATTCCTTTCACTCATACGGATTGACGATCCGTACGAGGTTGTGTTTTGATTGACATTTAGACCTGGCATCTCTGTGGACAAACCCAGGGCTTACCGCTAACTACCCCATAAGTACTGTAGCAGTGAGAACAAGGTGAAGAATTATAAATCTCTTATCTTTCAACCACGTCCTCCACTCAGACTAATTAGCTACAATTAACGACCCCGGCGGGAGGCCGTTTATGCATCATAAAGCATAACACGGTACAAATCTTACTAGATTTTAAACCACAAATCAAGCACAAATATTAATAGGATATAAAGATAGGTTAATCTAAGAATCTCACAAAGTGAAAATCAAGTCATTAATATAACTATTACCCCAAGAATATATCTACTCTAGAGACATTAAATCCAAAGCAATCATCGAATTTAGTGACGTAAGGTAAAACTAGATAAATAAATGAAGAGATGAGATAACCTTTTTCTTCCTACCTACTACTAGAAACATAATATCAACCAGACTTAAACCCTAGGAGACTAAAGGTGACTTATATAGTAGGTTGGATTAGGACTTAGAAAAGTTTAAAAAAACTAGGAAACCCTAGTAGCACATCAGCATGGGCCTTGCAAAAGTGCACAACCCGAGCTGCATGGCCTATGCAAAAGCATGCGGGCCACATACGAGACATGTTCCTGGTCATTTGAGCGTGTGTGATGGGAAAATATGTGTGCCATGTGGTCACAAGCCATTTCTGCTATCTTTCGAGTGTGCTGATGTGCAAGATTGTGCATCATACCGTTTGGACCCATGATTCCTTCATTTTGAGTGACCGGTCAGTGCAGGATTGCATGAACCATGGTCTAGACTTCATCTTCTCAGCACAAGCAGGGCATGGGTTGTGCAATTCTACACGGGCCGTGTCAGTCTTCAATTCTTCCGGACTTAGCTCATTTTCTTTAGCGCATCCATGTACTACCACGTGTTTGGCTCATGGCCATCAATCTTCTACCATCCTTTCAAACGGTCTTCTACAATCTACTATCATTCTACCAAATGGCTTTCTAAAATAGTCTAAAAGTTCCTATGAGCAATATATAAGTAAAAGTTCACAGTAATAGATTTAGACACTTGTATTGACATAAAATCCATTAGACCTAAAGTAGGCTGCAAAATGAGAGATTTAGATATAAAAACTAAAAATGGTCATCTAAACCCCTTACCATGAAAAACCACCTAAATCTAGCAATCTACCACCTAAAAGATAACATAAGGTATGTTAAATACCAAGGAAAATACATCCATTTGACATCTCATCAACCAAATCTAGACCTAGAGAGGCAAAGGTATCGGTGCCTTGTGATGACTCTTGGGTCAATACAACCCTTGTCGCTATAAACTACGAACACCTAATTATCAGGGTAAGCCGAGGTTTCCCCCATTAATAATTTTATACATACGATCATTCACACAACTAGCCAATTAGAATTAAAGTATAACAATTCTCTTGGTACTCTCAAGGTAGAATGGATGCACTTATTTCCCTGGTACTCTTAAAACTCTAATAGCTATAATCTAACACCCTAGATTAGCATTTTATCCTAGCACGATATAACACTATAAATGAAATCATGGATACATTATAAAACATATTCATAAAATTAGGCCAAAGGGTAGAATGGATGAACTTATCTCCCTGGTATTCAAATCAAGTACAATATTCATAAGCATAGAAATTTATGGCAATCTAGATTCTCACAAATTGATCTGCGCTCCGCGGCATCTTTAATAAACAACCATTAAGGAGATCTACTAACCCGTGGAATGCTTCATAAAGATAAGAGATTTATATTGTTGATCATGTTCCTACTACTAAAATAACTAAGGGGTAGATAGTGTCAAGACCGAGATCATCCACAGAGATGCTAGGAATTTAAAGGTTCATTAAACAGATTCCCAATCGGGTCTTCAATCCAATCACGTGTCTTGAATAGCTAATGTTGCAAAATAGGTTTTGGGGATTTATATACAACTACAAGCATGAAAAAAAACAAGAGAGTAAAACTATATATCACTAGCACTTGGGATATATTTCTGTAGCATGATCGATGAATGACTTAAATCCTAGATTCTATCACATGTAATATATATAAACCTATCCGGTGCCTATATCACGTAGTGTGGATATAGTTGGGCATTCCCAATATCTGTCACACAAAGGTTCATCGCCACTTCATGAAGCTACAACACCTCCACCATAATTAGGGAAAGTATGCCAATCTTCTTCCTTCCCCGTCAATCTCACTCCCAATGCTCACGCCCCCCCCCCCCTTACAGAAACAATGTCTTGCGTAAGTAGCTATTGTTAGATATGAAAGTGAGGACAATACATCCCAGGAACTCCACTATGGATACCAATACCTAGGCCTAGTGAGGTAAAGGAATTGGCATCTTTTGATGACTCTAGAGTTGACACGATCTTAGTCGCTACTCAACAACCCTAGTCGCTACAAACTATCAAGCTCATTTATTGGGGTAAGCCAAAGGTTTCCCCCTTTTAAGGATAAGTCTAGTGCATGTAACATGCAATCACATACATGACTAGACAATTAGAATTATAGTTTAACAATCGGGACGGTACTCTCAAGGTAGCATGAATGCACTCATCTCCCCAGTACTCTCGAACTTACAATAGCCACAGTCTAACACTCCCAATATAGATATTAAGCCTAGCATGATATTAAATTACACATGAATGTATGGGTGCATCATAAAACATGTCATATCATAAATCTCACAAGAATAGAAAGCATAAATAAAACACAAATATTCATAGGACATAAAGATAGGAGAACCTAAGAGTCACAAAAAGTCAATATCTAGTCATGAATACATATATAGGTCCCCAAGCTAAATCACTACTGCCTAAGCATTAAACCCAAATATTTCATTGGATTCAATGCCCTTGGGAAAAAACAAGGAAAAACAAATTACAGAGAAGGGTTAGCCCCTTTCTCTCTCTACCTGCTTTTATGAGAATGAAAACTAATGAAAACCCAACTTAAACCCTAGTATAAATAGGCTCCTATATATAGTAGTAGGGAATTGGGCCTTGGAAAGGCCCAAAAAGAGGCCAAAAACCCTAGCACCCATCATTGGCACGGGCCGTACCATAGCACACGACCCGTGTTAACTTGGCTTGGCACGGCCCGGGTTGTTCAGAACTTGCTGCCGGCTAGGGATTGGTCTTGGCCATTGTGAGTGTGCGGCCGCACCATTCGTCATGGGCCACTGGTTGGGAACTACTTCTCAATCAGTTGAACGACATGGGCCATGTAAATCTTCAAGGGCCACCGACTGGGTGCATGATTTCCCCTTGTATACGGCGCAAGCCCTGTATATCCTTGTAGGTCATTGGGTAGGAGTCAATTTCTTAGAAAATTGATGGCACGAGCATAATGTGCTTCATTTTTCATGCGTTAACCGTTGCATCTGGCATATTTTTTAGTATGTCTTGTTTGGTGGATTGCAAGTATTAGTTGAGTTTACGTGACAAGGCGTTTAGATGGTCATGTTTGGTTTTATTGTCTAAATCATGCATTTTGTAGACTTATAGTACTAATGGACATCTTGTATCCATGGGCTCCTAGATCTTTCATTTGATCATCTTTAGTGGGTCACCCGTGGGTACTTTTTGGTCACATTCTATGTGAAGGTCGTTCGTAAGGGTGGTAGAAGATATTGAAGGTCGTTCGCAAGAATGGTTGTAGAGATCGAAGGTCATTCACCTATAATATGGTAGTATACAAAGGCCATGAACATCAATACGTGGTTGAAGGAGATTGGAGTCAAAGATAGGCTTCAACGGAGATCAAAGAGGCCAATGAAGAAACGGGGAATCATGGTCCGATGAGTTGTGCCAAATTCTGAGAATGATCCAAGAATAACTAGCATTTAAGGCTGATTCCATTGGATTTTTCTTTCCAAGCACTAAAAAATCGACCACTAAAACTCAAAAATCGGACTAACGGTTCAACCGTAGCGCTAAAAACAAGTTTAGCCGGCCAAGGTACCACGAGTCACCGAGGGCCATTTATGGTCAAGCACCAACGACCCGCGCCAGAGGAGACATCCTACGTCAACAGTTCCAGCGTGGGGCATGCCATATCCTATAGCCCGCACAGCACGAGTTTGAGACTTTTCTAAAAAATGGCTAAGTATGGGAGTGTATCGTCTCATTTATGATGGTCCGTGCCGTTCCAAGTTTATGATTTCAAGACCAGCCTATGGCCCATTCCAAAGTCTATTCATCGTACCAAACTTCTGAGTAGAATGAGCCTCCAGACTACGGCCAACGCCAAAGCATGCGCCCCACACCAAACTTCTGAGTAGACCACGGCCCGCGCCATATCCCACGGTCTGTGCCAGAGCCTCGTGCCACAGGCCATGCTAGATCTAGTTCTCCGCACCAAATGAAGGACCATGGCCCACGTACATTGGGTGTCCCGCGATATGTATTTGGCACAGACCGCACCATCTGCGATGGTCGGCGCCGGGCGACGGCTGAACTAGGGTGTTAGCATTTTTGGCCTATTTTGGACCTATTTTCAGGCGCAATCCCTTTCTCCTGTATATATGACCTTATTCTACTAGGTTAAAAAGGTAAAAAGTATATTATATCTTTAGGAGAACACTTTTAGAGAGAGAAACACTCTCTCTTTTTCCGTTCCTTTCTTTTACTATTGTGTTCATGCTAGATGTGGAATTCAACTCAATATTTGAATTCCATATTTATGGATTAGTTTCCATAGCTTGGGGATAATTGTAGCGCAATTTTTAACTTATTTTTTGTGAGATTCATTAGATTCATCTGATTATTTGTGTCCATGATATTATTATGATTGTTCTTAAATTTTCTAGATGCATGAATATTACACCACATTGGCACACACTTTGGGCTGTATTAATGTATGGTGCACTTATTGATGGCCCCTTGGGAAGAGAAACCTGGATGTTAGAATGGGTAAGGGAGTGCGTTGCGTCTGCGTGAGTGTGTGCACGGGAGACCCGAGTATTACTCTTACTGATTTGCCATTGTACCAGTCTTAGCTGATTACGTAAATTTTTCCTGATAGGTTGTGGGTAGAGATAGTGAAAAAGTAGCAAGCTAGGGTTATAAGAGGCCTTAGTAGCATAAAAGGTGCCAACGACCCTTGGGCCTAGTTTATAGGACCTGGGGGATGTTGTGCATTTGTTGTGGAAGCCTGTGACGTAATCGCACGGGAAGAAACAGACTTAAAACAATGGTTGGACCTTGTTGAACCTCCCTAATTATGATGGCAATGTCGATGGAGGGTTGTGAGCGTACCAGACGGACAGGTATGGGAAAGTGTACGCCATCGGCCACACCACGTGTAGTGAACACTATATTAGGTTTCTTAGTAAATCTTACATGGACAGAATCGAGGATTGAAACATTAGATTAATCATGTTTTGAAATGACTCCCCAAGTGCTTTGATTAAGTAGATTACTTGTTTTATTTTTATGCATTGTAGTTGATTTTATGAAAATCCACCCCCCTTCCCCTTTTGTGTTAGAATTTAGTAGCTATTTCTTTCACTTGTATTGATTGACGACCAGTAAGAAGTTGTGTTTTTGGTTGATACTTGAGCCCTAGTATTTCTTTGGACAATCCTAGGGCTTACCGCTAACTACCATTTAGGTAGTTTAGTAGTGGGAACAAGCGCAAAATATAAAATCTTTATCTTTTACCTTCTTAGCCTCCACTTGGGTTAATTTTAAACTACGATTTTAACGACCCTCGGTTGAGGTGGGTGAAATGTTTTTGTCATTGCCGAGGATGCTATTCAGCTTAAGTGTCAATTAGCACAACGTGTTAGTAGAGTTGTTTGTATTTGCTTTTGTTTTGTTTTTTGGAATAGGTATTGCTTGAGTTATTGGTGCAAACCGAGAACCCTTGTACTAAAATTCCAAATTTTATGTGTTTACTTTGTTTGTGTTTAATTGAAAAAACAAAAAAATGTGGGAAACTACTCAACGGATGGCACTTTGTAGGGTGTGTCATTATGATCATCCTACGGAGTGTTGCCCAAGGTTGAGTGAGTATGGGAGAAAAGAGGCTCACAGAGTGAGATTTTGTAGGATATGTCACTGCGACCACCCTACGGAGTCTTTCTCTTGGCTGAGTGAAAATAAGAGAGAGGTAGGAGTCGTTAGTTCCCTAGACCGATGGGATCAAAATTGGTACCTATACCACAATTCTCCAAATTTGAGGTTTAGTGGTAACTCAAATTCGTGGTATGTAGATGCATCGGGAAACCAACACTTTGGGTTAGATAGTTTGATTTCACCAACATACCCAATGCCCCAAAACCAATCCCTAGGATTGGTTCCCAAATTAGATTATGAAGAAATTCTTCAAGCAATAGCTAATGTGACCAAGAGTAGTGATTTACTCTAATCACAAATGCTTAGCGAGATTAGAAATTTGGGAACTCAACTATTCTCAAGCATTCAGAAATTTGAAGGGCAAGTACTTGATTTGATGAAAAGGGTTAGCCAACTAGAAACCCAATATTCCAAAAATGAACCATCCCTAGTTGAATGTGAAGTTTTGATAGATGAATCTAGAGGGGATCGGGAATGGTTTGTTGAGAGTGAAGAAGTAGAGGAAGGGATAATTATACTTAATTTTCCATATTACCTCTTTTCACCCCTACCTCCACCTATAGAACCAATTCCCACATTTTTGGAAACCTTAGAGGAAACCACAGGGAAGCCAGTTGAATATGCCAAGCTTCCAAACCACCTATTCCCTCTAAGGCTGACTCCTCCTCTACTATATCTTTCTCTTGGAAAATTCTTACCCCCAACTCTTATGTTTTGGTTATCTAAGGTGATGGGGTACAAACCCGCACCTTAGGGATAACATTAGGGTCGTGCCGACGACCTTAAATATACGGAGCTTCTTGGGAGGCAACTCAAGCTTTGAAAAATTGGATTATTTTAGCATTTTTTGTGTGTTTTTACTATTTGTAGCTTCTTTTTTTGGGACACTATTACACTTGATGTGAATGTTTGTTTTGTAGGAAGCATATGATTCTTGGAGGAAGGTGAGCTAACAGGGAGTCCAACTCATGGACCATGTAGACGTACATGGTTCGTGATGCTCAAAATGGTGGATAAGGAGGATAACCAAACCCCAAATTCATGGGTCATGTAGACGTGCACGACCCATGAAGCTCACATACTTTCCTACACATCAATCACCATTTCTTCCCTACCACCACCAAAGTACAACCCAAACCCACTTACCATCAAAACCCTTGAAACACACACATCAAGACCTAGGAGGTAACTCTCCATTGTGATTCAATTCCTTATTTTGATTTGTAGTGCATGATAGTGGTTGGATTGAGCTTTCTTCTTCAGAGGTTAGGGGTCGTATATTGGGGTGATGGTAGTTTGTTCATTACATTCCATGATCGTGCCATCAAGGGTAGTTTTCAGTGTCCATTTTTTATTCTAAGTGCTTCCCTATTTCCTTACCTTGACATGTGTTCTTTGATTTTGTATATACATTGAGGATAATGCAAGCTTAAGTGTGGGGAGTCAAGGGTATTAGAGAGAACTTATGATTTTTAGTTGTTTCTATGTAGCTAATAGCTCTGCTAAGAGCATTTTAAAGGAAAAAACCCGAACAAGTTGGAAACCCGAAAGGGTGACTTGGGTAACTTAGGGAAAAGTCTGGATAGGTCAAAAGACTTATGTAAAAAATATAGGCTAGGCCCAGCTAGGCTTACGAGCCTAGGAAAAATTGAGAGACCCTGTGAAAAAAGGTGATAAGTGAGTACCCTGCGTGTGTTAAAGCTAGGATGAAAATCCAAAAAGGCTCCTTGGCAAAATGAGAGAAATTGAGAGAAAGAAAAAAACTAGGTTGACGATACATTTGACTCCTTTGTTGTTACTACGTCAAGATTTACAAATTATCCCTATGTTACAACCAACTCAACGGCTCTTAGATTTCCTTGGTGGATTTTTTTGGAGATGACTCTTGGATTTTTGTGGGATCATTTTGGGAGAAGTAAGCTAGCTTGACACTTATCTTATTGGCTTACCTTTTTCCACATTTTATTTTGGGTGGTTAGATTGCTTATGTTCTTCAGGGAGTGTGAGAGTTAGATTCTTACTCTTCTTGGGGGAAATAGGGTAGTCTAGGAATAAGTTGGATGCCTCAGTTATCTTATGTTTGCATGGTACATTTCGCTTAATTATTTATCTTGTCATTTTTTACTCGAGGATGAGAAAACGGTCAAGTGTGGGGAGTCTGATGTGCTTCATTTTGCGTGCGTTAACTGTTGCGTCTGACGTATTTTTTAGTATGTTTTGTTTGGAGGATTTCTAGTATTAGTTGAATTTACGTGACAGGGGATTTAGACGGTCATGTTTGGTTTTATTGTCTAAATCCTGAATTTTGTAGACTTAATTAGTACTAATGGACATCTTGTATCCATGGGCTCCTATATTTTCCATTTGATCATCTTTAGTGGATCGCCCGTGGGTACTTTTTGGTTACATTATATGTGCAGGTCGTTCGTAAGGGCGGTAGAAGATATTGAAGGTTGTTCGCAAGAACGGTAGAAGAGATCAAAGGCCATTCACCTATAGAATGGTAGTATACAAAGGATATGAACATCAATGCGTGGTAGAAGGAGATTGGAGCCAGAGATAGGCGGCAACGGAGATTAAAGCGGCCAATGAAGAAATGGGGAAACGTGGTCCGATGATTTGTACCAAAATCTGAATGATCCGAGAATAACTAGCCTTCAAGGCTGAATCCATTGGATTCTTCTTCTTGAGCACTAAAAAAATGACTACTAGAACTCAAAAATCGGACTAACGGTTCACCCGTAGCGAAGGAAACAAGTTTAGCCGGCCAAGGCACCAAGGATCAGCACAGGCCGTTCATGGTCAAGCACCAATGACCCGCGCAAGAGGAGATGTCCTATGCCAACAGTTCCATCAGAGGCAATGGCGCAACCTGCGCCATATCCCTTGGCCTGTGCCATATCCCTTGGCCTGCGCAGCATGAGTTCGAGACTTGCTCAAAAATTGATAAGTGTGGGCATGGACCGTCCCATTTACGATGGCCCGTGTCGTCTCACATTCCCCGAGCCAAAGTCTGTGCCCCACGCCAGACTTTCGAGCAGAACAAGCTTCCAGACCAGAGCCTAAGCCAAAGTACGCACCCCCGCACCAAACTTCTTGAGCAGAACTTGCTTCCAGACCACAGCCTGTGCCAGATCAGGTGTCCTGCGCCAGAAGAAGGACAGTGCGATCATGTGTCCCTGATGAGACGTCAAATGCATGTATTTTCCAGAGCATTTAACATCTCTTTTTTCATATTTTTGTTATAATATTTTTATATTTAGGTAGGTTTACATGATAAGGGGTTTAGATGACCATTTTCGGATTTTTATATCTAAATCCTTCATTTTGTAACATATGTTTAGTCTAATGGATTTTTGTTCCTTACGATCATCTAGATTCCATTTTGTGAGCTTTATTTTTAGATGACTCATGAGCCCTTTGGAGTGGTTTAGTGAAGGCCACGTGTCAAAATATGGAAGGAGATAGAAGGGTCAAAGAAGGAAGGCAAAGAAGCGGATAAATTATCACCTGAAAGTTTGGACAAAGTTCTTAAAATTATCTGAGAGGAATAAGCCTACAAGAATGGCGTCATTGGATTTTTCTTCTCAAGCACTATAAAATCGACTACAACAACTCCAAAAATGGATCTACGGTTTACCCGTGGAAAGCAAAACAAGAAGCCCGGGCGAGGCCATTTCTGAATTTTTAGGCTGAAACCTCCGCCGCCAGGGCGAGGCCATTTCTGCCCGGGCAACACCTGCTACATTTTAACCTTATTTTTTACCAACTTGGGCTATAAATAGCCCCATTCTTCCTCATTTGCCTAAGCCCGACTTGGAGGCTCCAAAACCCTAGTTTTTCATCATTTTCTTCCATTTCTTCTTCTTTCTTTGTAGATCTTTGTTTTATATTATGGGTTTTTATTATCTAGCTTAGTTTTGTACTTGGGAGCAATTGATTGAAACTTCCTTGCTAATGTCTTAAGAATTATTTCTATCTATCTATTGCTTTCTCTATTGTGCATTTATTGAGCTTTGAATGTGAATTGTTAATGGCATTAATGTTGTTGGAAGTTTGAGTATATGAATTGCTTGTATGATTGCTTGTTAGGGTTGGGAGAAAGTAGCTAATTTTCCCCTCATTAAATGTGGAATCCAAGAGCATAAGTTAGAGCTTCTAAATATGTTGATAATTGATAGATGAATGTGATAATGTTGAACTCGTTGTCATGTTTGTTTTAGGTAGAAAATGAGATAAGTCTATGAATGTCGATCGTTCTTAACTAATCTTGTGTAAATGCTTGAATTGGTTAAATGCTTAGACACGGTGTAGTGTTTATAAGTGTTGTCAAGCTTGTTGATTCTCCATGCTCAATGCCATCAATGGGATACGTATAGTCTTGTTTCGACTAAGGGAGTCTTTTGTGAGGTTTGATAAGAGATGTCAAGTTAACTCTTGCAAACTACTATCTAAGAAGGATAGAAGATTTATCTTCACAACAAGTAGTTAAAGCAATTAATAGATTGGTTCACTTGTTCTTGAAGCTTTTGTTATTTAGCATTCATGTGTTCTTAATGCTATGTTTTAATTCATTTATGTCATGGGGTGTTTCAGAATTGGAAGTGTTAGGGTGTTAGAAAAGTGACAAATTCCTTAGCTCTTTGGCATGAAAATCCAAGAACATGGACTTAGAACTTCTCGTGCATAATGTGTTGTGATTCTTGCTAGATAAGTATGATAATGTGGTATTTTCTCATATTTATCCTATAGATGCAATGAAATGTTGAATCTAGAATGTGGTTTGTTCTAGGTTTAGCCTAATGAAGGCTATGCTTGGTTAAATGGCTTGTCTTTGGTAGAAGGCTTGTTGTTATCAAATCTATGGTTCTTCGTGTATAATGTCGTTGATGAAATACCTTTATGGTGTGGTTTTCCTAAAGTGATTATCAATGAGGTTTGCAAATGGTCGTTGTTTGTCTTTACAAATTACTATTAAGAAGGAATGAATGTTGATCTTCGAATAGGAAGTTTTAGCATTCCCCACATGTAACAAATGTGATAGAATGAGTGAATGGTTCAATGATCTACATTAGGTTTGGAAGTGAATATAAATTTCCCCCAAGGCTTTGTCTTTTGTAGTTTTAAACCCCTTTTCTTAGTTTGTTTGGTGATTAGCATAGTTACTTGACTTTGCTAGTTATCTTGTCTTTTAATTTCATAACTTAGGAAAACCAACCAACCTAAACCCCCCATTTACTATCTTTTATATATATCTATATATATATACTTCTAGCCAAATATGAACCTTATATGTTTAAACGCTTAAGAAAATCCCTCTTCTTTGTGGACGACCCCGATTTTCCACTATCTACTTAATTGTATTTAGTAAGCATAATGGGCTTATAAATTTAACTTTGAGAGGTACGATGACAAACTCCTAAATTTTGGCGCCGATGCTGGGGAAGAGGCATTTATTTTTAAGTGTTTTGGCATATTTGGTTGCATTAGCTAGTTGTTTTTATTTTTCACTAATTGGTGGTTGTTTTTGTTCGAAGTAGGTATTGCTTGAGTTCTTGGTGAATTTTTATCGAGAATTCTCGTAATATGATTCCGGACTTTTGAAAAAGAGAATTATTTTTTAAAAAAATGGATCGTCTCACCTTAAGGGAACCCATGATGAGAAGAGAGGCTCAACAAGCAAGGTTTTGTAGGATGTGTCATTCAGACTATCCTACCGAGTCTTGCTATATATTGAGATAGGAGCACTATGAGGAGGAAAGAACTCTTGGTTTCCAAAACCAAGCGTATTATGAAGAGTGCTACCAAGAGGTAGGAGATGTTGGTTTTTAAGGGCAAGAAACCCAAGAATGGTATCCATATCATAATTCTTACAACCCGAAATGGAGTAGTAATCCGGATTGATGGTATGAGAATGAACCAGAAAACCAACAATACGAGCAAAATAGTTGGCTATCAACATCTTATACCATACCCTAAAACCAAGCCCAACAAGGAAGTTCAAGTTTGACATGTGCGGAAGTCCTGAATGAAATAGCAAACTTGAACAACTTTACTAGTGAGGAACCAGACACTCAGCTCTCCTCTAGTGTGGAGGCTATTGAGGGGCATGCGAGGATTATATTGGAAGTGTTGGCTCGAATGGAAGCTCGTTATTCTGAAGATACACCATCCCAAGTCGAACTCGAAGATTCAGTGAGTGAGGTCACCTTAAGAAATGAGTTTGAGTCGGTTGTGGAAGGCAAGGAAGTGGAGAATATGTGATTGTGCAACATTCATCATTCATACCATTATCACCCCTACCCCCACCTAGTGAACCAACTCCACCATTTTCGAAAGTTTTGAGGGAGATAAGAAAGGAGCCAAAAGACTATCCCAAGCCTCCTAACCACCCAACTCCTTTTAAACCATCTCCACCTCCACAAAACTTTCCTCTTGAAAGTTTTGTACCCCCACCTCTCTATTTTTGGATACTCATGGTGAAGGGGTTCAAACCTTTACCATATGGATAACATTAGGGTCGTGTCGACGACCTTTAAAATATGGAGCTTCTCGGGAGACAACCCGAGCTTCTAAGTTAGGTTATTATTTTTATTTCTTGAAAAAAAAATCCTCAACCATGTCCTCAAACCCTTACCCAAAACCACAAGAATACCACCACAATCCACCCCCAAAAACCACTACCAAAGCCACCATCTAGGATTACTACTAGTTTTTGTCTTTTTTGAGTGTTGATCGGGATTTACATAGTTGTGGCTTCGTAGTGGATGGATTGAAGTTTCATATTGGGAGGAGTTGGAGAACATGGAGGAGAGAACATTCATTGAGAAGTGAGCATTGCCATCACCGGGAAGGACCTTCAAAGTCCTAGTTGTGAGTATTTTTTTCTTTCTCCCTTATTTCTTTATCTTGTCCTTTTCACATTAAGGACAATGTGTGTTTCAAGTGTGGGGAGGTAGAGAGAAATATATCTCATTGTATTGTGTTGTAGTGTGCATATGATCCACTTTGATTTTTTTTGTTTGAAAAAATATGAAAAATGAAAAAAAATCCCATTAATTTGAAAACCCAAGAGGGCAACTTAGGGAAAAGTGGGAGGCCCGGATAGGTTGAAAACCCAAAAGGGCGACCTATGCAAACATGAGAGGCCAAATGGTGTGGAAAAAGGTGAGGGTGAGCATTGAAAAAAAAATGTGAAGCTAGGATGAAACCCCGAGAGGGTTCCTAGGCAAAATGAGAGAAAATGAGAGAAATCGAAAATTTTTATACTTCTCTTGAATTTTCTATTGGATGGCTTTTCGGTAGAGTAAGTTAGCTTAGCATTATATGTATACCTCTTTTTTGTTATGGATTGTTGGCTGTTTAGATTATCTTAGGCTTTGGGATGTGAGAGTGTGAGAGATTCTTATGTCTTGGGGGTTAGGGTAGTCTAGGAATATGATGTTGTATGTTTTGGGAAACTTTACAGGCAAGTTTACGCTTTGATCTTTGCTTGTTCTTGTTTACTCGAGGACGAGTAAGGTTTAAGTGTGGGGAGATTTGATGAGACGTCAAATGCATGTATTTTCCAAAGTATTTAACATCTTTTGTCATGTTTTTGTTATAAGATTTCTAGATTTAGATAGGTTTACATAATAAGGGGTTAAGATGAGCATTTTCGGTTTTTATATCTAAATCCTTTATTTTGTAACCTTTGTTTAGTCTAATGGATTTTTGGTTCTTATGAGCATCTAGATTCCATTTTGGGAACTTCATTTTTAGATGTCTCGTGAGCCCTTTGGAGTGGTTTAGTGAAGGCCACGTGTCAAAACGTGGTAGAGGATAGAATGGTCAAAGAAGGAAGGCAAAGAAGCGGATGAATTATCACCCGGAAGTTTGGACAAAGTTCTTAAAGTTATCCAAGAAGAATCAACGTACAAGGGTGGCATCATTATATTCATCTTCTCGAGCACTATAAAATTGACTACAAGAACTCCCAAAATGGATCAATGGTTCACCAATGGGAAGCAAAACAAGAAGCCCAGGTGAAGCCATTTCTGAATATTTGGGTTGAAACCTCCGTCGCCCGGGCGAGGTCATTTCTGCCTGGGCGACGCCATTTCTGCCAGGGCAACACCTGTTACATTTTGACCTTTTTTTACCAACTTGGGCTATAAATAGCCCCTTTCTTCCCCATTTTCCTAAGCCCGACTTGGGGGCTCCAAAACCCTAGTTTTTCACCATTTTCTTCCATTTCTTCTTCTTTGTTTGTGGATCTTTGTTCTGTGTTATGGGTTTTGATTATCTAGCTTAGTTTTGTACTTGGGAGCAATTGATTGAAACTTCCTTGCTAATGTCTTGGGAATTATTTCTATCTATCTATTGCTTTCTCTATTGTGCATTCATTGAGTTTTGAATGTGGATTGTTAATGGCATTAATGTTGTTGGAAGTTTGAGTATATGAATTGCTTGTATGATTGCTTGTTAGGGTTGGGAGAAAGTAGATAATTTTCCCCTCATTCAATGTGGAATCCAAGAGCATAAGTTAAAGCTTCTAAATGATGTTGATGTGTTGATAATTGCTGGATGAATGTGATGATGTTGAACTCGTTGTCATGTTTGTTTTAGGTAGAAAATGAGATAAGTATATGAATGTCGATCGTTCTTAACTAATCTTGTGTAAATGCATGAATTGGTTAAATGCTTAGACACGGTGTAGTGTTTATAAGTGTTGCCAAGCTTGTTGATTCTTCGTGCTCAATGCCATCAATGGGATACGTTTAGTCGTGTTTCGACTAAGGGATTCATTGGTGAGGTTTGATAAGAGATGTCAAGTTAACTCTTGCAAACTACTATCTAAGAAGGATAGAAGATTTATCTTCACAACAAGTAGTTAAAGCAATGAATAGATTGGTTTACTCGTTCTTGAAGCTTTTGTTATTTAGCATTCATGTGTTCTTAATGCTATGTTTTACTTCATTTATGCCATGGGGTGTTTCAGAATTGGAAGTGTTTGTATGATTAAAGTGTTAGGGTGTTAGAAAAGTGACAAATTCCTTAGCTCTTTGGCATGAAAGTCCAAGAACATGGACTTAGAACTTCTCGTGCATAATGTGTTGTGATTCTTGCTAGATAAGTATGATAATGTGGTATTTTCTCATATTTATCCTATAGATGCAATGAAATGTTGAATCTAGAATGTGGTTTGTTCTAGGTTTAGCCTAATGAAGGCTATGCTTGGTTAAATGGCTTGTCTTTGGTAGAAGGCTTGTTGTTACCAAATCTATGGTTCTTCGTGTATAATGTCGTTGATGAAATACCTTTATGGTGTGGTTTTCCCAAAGTGATTATCAATGAGGTTTGCAAATGGTCGTTGTTTGTCTTTACAAATTACTATTAAGAAGGAATGAATGTTGATCTTCGAATAGGAAGTTTTAGCATTCCCCACATGTAACAAATGTGATAGAATGAGTGAATGGTTCAATGATCTACATTAGGTTTGGAAGTGAATATAAATTTCCCCCAAGGCTTTGTCTTTTGTAGTTTTAAACCCCTTTTGTTAGTTTGTTTGGTGATTAGCATAGTTACTTGACTTTGCTAGTTATCTTGTCTTTTAATTTCATAACTTAGGAAAACCAACCAACCAAAACCCCCCATTTACTATCTTTTATAAATATATCTATATATATACTTCTAGCCAAATATGAACCTTATATGTTTAAACGCTTAAGAAAATCCCTCTTCTTTGTGGACGACCCCGATTTGTCACTATCTACTTAATTGTATTTAGTAAGCATAAATGGCTTATAAATTTAACTTTTAAAGGTACAGTGATGACCTCCCAGTCCCGCAACATGTACTTGACACAAACCGTACCATCTGCGACGGCTCGCGTCTGGCAGCGGCTGAACTAGGGTTTTAGCATTTTGGCCTATTTTTTTGTCTATTTTTTTGCCCAATCCCCTTCTCCAATATATATGACCTTAGTCTACTAGGTTAAAAAGGTACAAAGTAGATTAGTTCATTAGGAGAACACTTTTAGAGAGAGAAACACTCTCTCCTTTTCCTTTCTTTTCCTTTCTTTTCCTTTACTTTTGTGTTCTTCCTAGAAGTGGAATTCAAATCTATATTTGAATTTCATATCTATGGAGTATTTTCCATAGCTTTGGGATAATTGTAGCGCATGTTTTATCTTATGTTTTTTGAGATTTATTATATTCATCTTGTTATTTGTGTTCATGATATTATTATGATTGTTCTTTTATATTCTAAATGCATGAATATTACACCACATCAGCACACACTTTAGGTTGTATTCATGTATGGTGCACTTCTTGATGCCCCTTTGGAAAGAGAAACCTGAATGTTAGAATGGGTAAGGGAGTATTTTGTATATATGTGAGCGTGTGCACGGGAGACTCGAGTATTGCTCTAACTTGTTTGCCATCGCACCAGTCTTAGTTGATTACGTAAATTTTTCCAATAGGTTGTGGGTAGAGATAGTGAAAAAGTAGCAAGCTAGGGTTGTAAGAGGCCTTAGTATCATAGGATGTGCCAACGACCCTTGGGCCTAGTTGATAGAACCCGAAGGAAGTTGTGCAGTCACGGTGGAAGCCCAGAACGTAATTGCATGGAAGAGAAACAGACCTACAACAATGGTCGAACCTTGTTTTACTCCCCTAATTATGATGGCAGTGTCGATAGAGGGTTGTGAGTGCACCCGGCATGAGAGGTACGGGGAAGTGTAAGCAATCGCCCACACTATGTGTTGTGAACACTATATTAGGTTGCTTAGTAAATCTTACATGTGAATGAATCAGGGATTGAAACATTATATTAATCATGTTGTGCAATGACTCCCCAAGTGCTTAGCTTAAGTAGATTACTTCTTGTTTTATTTCTATGCATTGTAGTTGATAATCAAACAATCCAAACCCACCCCTTTTTTTGTGCTAGCATTTACCAGCTATTCCTTTCACTCGTACGAATTGACAACCCGTACAAGGTTTTGTTTTAAGTTGATACTTGAGCCCTAGCATCTCTGTGGAAAATGCAGGGCTTACCGCTAACTACCCTTTAGGTAGCGTAGCAGTGAGAATGGGAGCAGAATATAAATATTTATCTTTGACCTTCTCAGCCTCCGTATGGGTTAATTCTACGCTACGGTTTTAATGACCCCGGGTGGATGCTGGTCAGGGCGTGCTAATCCTCACACCTTATGGGTTGTTCTTCGAGTGTTTATCTTTGAGTGACACAGGGCATGTAAACTAGTACAGCTCATGCCCATACTTAGCAGAACAAGGGATTCGGCTGGCACGGGGGGTGTGAAACAAAATGGCTCATGCGAAGGGCATCTGGCACCATCATGCTAGCTGGCATGGCCCGTGTTGATTCACACGGCCGTGCCAGGAATTTAATGTTGGACTTCGAATCCCTTCTTCTGGCTTGATTCCATCTACAACCGCGTTTTCACTCGTGGCCCTCTTTCTACTACCATATTTGTGAATGGGTTTCTACTATCTACTACCACCCTTTCGAATGGCCTTCTACAAAACTACGGCAAAGTGCTCACGAGTAACCAATTAATAAGCTCACATAAGAAGATCTAGGCGCTCGTGAGAACATAGTGTCCATTAGATCCAATTAAGTCTACAAAACTATGGATTTAGATAAAAAAAAAAACAAACAACGATCATAGAAACCCTTTGTAATGTGAACCTAAATAAAACTAGCAATCAACCAACCAAAACATAATAACAAATGTGTCAAATTCATTAGTTAACACATGTTTTTATGTGCAGATCAATTCCCCCACACTTAAACCTTTACTCGTCTTTGAGTAAACAAAAATGAGCAAACATCTAAGAGGAAGTAGCATGCAATGATAAGTTAACCAATACATTCAATCGTATTCCTAGAATACCCTAATTCCCCCAAAGATGTAAGAATCTCACAACTCTCACTCTCCCCAAAGAAGCTAAAGTAGTATATCCAATCTATCATACCAAGAAAAGGGCAAGGTATACATGATATGTGTGAAACTAACTTACTCCGCCAAAAATACCGCCAAAGACAATCCAAGAGATAATTAAAATAGTTTCCAATTTCTCTCAATTTCTCTCATTTTGCCTAGGAGCCCTTTCGGGTATACATCCTAGCTTAACACACAAATTGAACTCAATTCTGACCCTTTTCCACCCCATGGCCTCTCTTTTTTTTTGCCTAGGTCTTTCAACCTATCTGGGCCTTTCCCATTATTTTCTTAAGTCGCCCTTTCAGGTTTTCGACTTATCCGGGTATATGTGTTTTTCTTTTTTTCAGTTTAAAAAAAAAGAATTTGTGTTGCACAAAATGCCCCAAATATGAGCTTCATACTACATGTAGATAATAAAAAAAATAAACCACCAAAAGTGTTCCAAAACATCCCTAAACAAACTACAAATACGTGCCCTCACACTTAAAAGCAAACCAACAACCAAAAGTTTGAAAATCCAAATGAGGGAAAACAAAGGGAAAATAGTCATAATCACAAATATTGCAAATCAAAGCAGAATTAAATAGCAAGGAAACAAAAGAGATGCCACATTATGGTGTTCCAACCGCTCCCCCCACGCTTAGTTCATGCATTATCCCCAATGCATGTGACCAAGGTGAAAAGAAAGGTTGGAAACACCAAAGAGTACTCAGCACCGTCTGCAATGTCCGGCTCCATACCCCTATCCGTGCGGATCTTGATGATGGTACTCGTCTCCAATACATGTTGTCCTCAAACAATCAGTGATCTCCCTCACATCCTGGTGAAAAAAATCCTACGTTCATCCTCAGATACTGGAATTGATTATCTAATTTGTCAAATTTGTCGGCAGTCTCCCCCTGGTGATAGTCGAGCTGAGCTCCAAGATGGTGCACATTATGTCTAACCCCAAAGATAGTATCACCCTAAGACTACATTCACTTCGGCTTGTTTCTCGGTGATTGGGTTCACATATCATAAGATGAAGTTGGTTGGTATCCCCGTGAACAATGCTCTAAGAAAAGGCTGAACTGCGGGTGATACCAAGGGTGAGCCTTATGCTTAGAAGGGATGGAGATGTTTTGTCAGTGTGGCTTCGAAGCAGGAGAGGGCTCATGACTGCTATGCCAGCTCGACTCTGCAAGGTTGTCAAAATGGAGGGAGTAGCTGCGCCTCTAAAAATCTCTAGCACTATGCCATGTATACTGATATTGCTCCTCTCGAATCTCAATCGGCCCTTGGAATGGTGGCGATGCTCCATATAGTTTCTCAACTGTGAACTGTAACACTGACGGATGCCAAATACTGGGGTTGGTACAAACTAAAGGAAGGTTGGTGGTCAGTGGGAATATATTGTGCAGGCTATTTCGAAATTTGATCCTCATCCTTCTCGTCATCCTCCTCTGTATAAGGGCCTCCCATGACTACATGCGCCCTCTGATCTGGCTGTATGATGAGATCCTGCACCCTGAATGTCGTGGCCATCTTTGTCCTCTCGCTTTGGGGTAACCTTATGAAGTTTGTGCCTTTATAGCACTAGTAAACAAACCTAGTATGTATGCATATCATCGTTGCCTCTGACATAGTTGTAGAAGTGAGGATGTAAGGGGTGTTTGGGTTTTTTCACATCTCATTAATCATCGGAAGGCAAAAATGAGCAAGTCGGAGCGATATCATGCCTTCATTTGCTATCTTGCATGTCCGGGTCCTAGAAAGGGCAACACACTGGGTGATGAATTCAAATACCAAATCAGGGCAAGCTTGCCCAGTGCAAATCAACCACATGAATTTACAATCCTTCTCAGTAGCAGTGGTGGCCTCCCCATGGCAACTCACCACTACGCTCAATAGCCTAGCCACATATTTCAGTGTTATATGCACTATATCACTGTTCTTGCTCTCCTTCTTCAGCGCTTGTCGGGTGATGGGGGGCTAGAACGTGTGCACATCAAAACGAGAAGCATTATGAGCATATCGATCTCGGTGTAATGCTTCCACACAAAGCATGTAGCAATATCCTTGTGCGACATAGACTGGGCCATGTCCCCCAAATGGAACCTCACTATCTTCACCTCAAACCTTTTGTAATCTGGCGTGTCAGTCGCCACAAACTCCAAAGTGCATCTAGTAAAGATGAGGGCCGACTTAGCCATAAATTCATTGAGCCCAACCTCCTCTGGAGAACCATGGCTGGTTTGTAGAGTTTGAGGTCCTTGAAAGTCCTCTTGTCTTCAAACATAGTCTCAAGAATGGAGCGTCCAACGAGATGGCCCCATCGCACTTGATACTCCGAAAGGAGTGTGGTCAGCCCCATAAATTGCACACTCGGCCCGCCTCTCTATTTACGTGGCATGATGAACAGTACAGATTGACTCTGCGGGCCGCGAGTGCGAGTCATTTACCTACGTATAATAACAGCAAATAAAAAACTGATATTTTGAAACTATTTCTTACGATGAATTCAACAATATCACATATGATAATATTGTTATATATCTATTCAAATATACAGTCAAACTTTAATCTGGAATAATGTTTCAAAAGTGAGTGGGCAATTTAGTTTTGGACGGAAGGAGTACAATTTCGATCAACAAAATTGTGAACTCAAAATTTAGTGCACTAATTAATCAAGTCAATTTGAAATTAAAATTTGGGTTAAATTAATGAATTAAAATTTTAAAGAAAAATATGTTTGAAATTTTTTATGTCCACGAGCTCCATCTACCCCACCCTAAGAAAACCTCTAAGCATGAATCCAAATTTGGATGAAATCGGAAATACAAAAAAAAATTTGCTCTTGGATTTCACATAATCGCTATACTGCCATTTATGAGCCAAAGACTCATTTGAACCAATATGATCACCGCCATCAACGAATCTACACATTGATGTTAGATTAGAAGAGCCAATAAATATTTCTACTATAGAGAATCAGTAAATACTTCTATTCCTTGCATCCCCAAATCCATCCTAGCCCGTCTTTGATTAAGGACTATAAGTGTCATTTTTTAAAATGCTTTAAATATGTCGTTTTTTCCGCGTTTTAAGCCCTGTTTAACGTAACTTCTTTCTCTGCTGCCGATCTCGGACAATTTCAGAAATAGAACATCCAGCTCTATATAGAGGAATAGCAAGCATTTAAAATAAGACAATAGCTTCATTCCTCCTATTAGACTTCTTTGTTTTAATTTAAATAATTATTTGAATAAAGAAACGAACCTTACGACCCAATTAGCATCTGAAAATGCCATCTACTTTAGGGAATAAGAAAAGTAAAAGTGCATGCAATCCGCATAAGCGATCGTCCGGTTCTAATTTAGTGAAGATTACCAATATATCTACTCACTGTGTTCCTCTACTTGTATCTTACTTCTTCTTTTTTCACTATTCATTGATGATTTTAAATTTTAATATCTCAAATTATGTATACAATAAATTATTAAAAAAAATATATATTCTAAAAGTATGTGTTAAGATAAATGTAGCAATACATCACATGAGAATTTTCATTTTATATATCTATGATTTTTTACAATTTAAATAACATCAACTTTATTGATAAATAGTGAAGTTAAACACATATAGAGGGACGGAAGAGTAGCTCTTTATTTTCATACCAAATGAAAATTTCTTATATGATACTGCATTATAATCTAAAATTAGACTATACACTACGGGGTGAGGTCGCATTGAGTGCGACCCACCATACCTCGTCTGTCAATCAAAGATATTATTAAACTCATCACCCAATGCAGGGTAGAATCCTTCTAGTCTTTATCAATATAAATAAATAAAATTTACTATCTCTATCATAATAATTAGGTAGAGGGGCCATAAATCCAAATAACCACCGGGACTTGAAAATTTGGTATAAACCCAGATCTCAGAACAGAAAAGAAAGATAAAGACGAAGTGTATTGATCAGCTAAAATCCAAGTTACAGCTTGCAAATGCATAGTACAAGGCTTATACCTAATCTGAAAAATGAGGACACAATCTAAACTTAACATGCGTCCTAAGTTATGTAACAAACCAATAAGCAGAAGGAAATAACCTAAACGACACCATCCCTATTTATTTGAATCCTTGCTGCTCAAATTTGAAACAAAAACCCCTTGGCGCCAATTGTTCTTCTACCTTGATCAGAGAATGCTACCATGATCTTTACCCCCTCCTCAAGCTCAGCTGAGCTTGAACAAATTAGCATGGAAAGGAACTGCCGGAAGAGATTTGATGAGAACATCAGCCAACTGCAGCCGGGAAGAAATAAAAGAAGGCAAGAGAAAACCTTCTAAGTAATAATCTCGAACTAGATGACAATCAATATCCAAGTGCTTTGTTCGTTCATCGATCTGCTTGATTATCATAGAAAAGAGGGATGGGGAACTGAACAGTCAAAAAAAATCCCTTGCCAAATAACTGATCCACTTAAATTCACAAGATGTCACAGATAGACACTATAACTATAACAGACAACACCCATTACCTCGGCTATTTAGGGGTGTTTACCTCAGTTTTTTGCCCAAGGGCAAAAAACCCAAGGTAAATGTGGGCGGAGTAAAAAGTACATTTTTTACCAAGGTAAAAAATACTTTTTACCTAAATTTTTTAAATAATCGAGGTAAATAATGGTATCTTGCGACAGGCATGCGAGGTTGCTTAAAATATTCAAAAGTAAATTTAAAACCGTAGTGAAAAAATAGATCGAGGCTGGTGCGAGGTCACATCTTATATTTTAGAAATTTTAAAAAAGCTACCAAAAGCATAATCAACGTCAATTCTGCTTTCGGTAGTTCACATTCTAACAAGAATTTTTCGGCAAGATTCCAACCTGTATATTGCAAAATACTAGCACGATTTACAACCAAAACAAGAAAAATTACAAACAGAGGACACATTTATGTTACAAAAAAAAAACTTACAGAATCACCGGCAGTATTCTTCAACAGCGGACCTCCGGCGAAAGTAGACTTTCGGCGAGAGCTGACCACCGGCGAGAAACCACCTCCTGTGTGAGCATATCGGCGTGAGCAGATCGCCGTGAGCAGACCATGGTGGTGGCAACGGTAAGCCCTATGGTGGCATTTGATCCCTTCGTGGTGGAATCAACGGACTCTTCGAGGTGGTGGCGTCAGACCCCAGGGCTCCGATCGGCGGTAGGAGGACGGCACCCGACCGAGGGCCAAGAGAAGGAGATGGTTGTCTTAAAAACAAAGGATGGATTAGGATTTTCTTTCATTTATAGGGCTAGGGTTTGTACACATTTTTGGGCTGGATTGCGCTTTTTTTTTTTAAATAAACCATCCTAAGACGGGGAAAATATATTAGGTCTTCCCAAGCCATAAAATTACAGAACTGAAAAGTAAATAAAGGGAGAAGCCATTGGCTTAGTCCGTTTGTACATATGTGAACCATAGGCTCATTAAAACAACATTTGTTGCTTCCAAAATGAAAAAGGATAGAGCTAATTGTTAGAGGATTACAAAAACTTCATAGTTTAATTGGAGATCTTCGAACTTATTAGTGGATCGTGGATACGAAACTCAGGTCAGTCAAAATCACCCCAACTAAACTAAGAAGACTATCCCCTGCCGAGCTAAAATGGTCGAGAAGAAAGCCTCGAGTCAAAAACCAAGTTCCATGTAGCAAGTGTCCAGCTTCCTCAAAGCTGGTTTCACTTATCTCATCAGAAGAATTCCTCTGAAGATGACTAAGTGGAAATTTGAATCCAAATGCCCTCCATAATCTGTGGAAACCTCCTACTTGATTCTGCACTCTGAGATGAAAGTAATCCACCAGGATCCATCCTCCTGAAATATAAAATACAATCAGTAGCATCTATTCAGATATCAATCCGAATAGAAGGAGTACCCATCTGGTCCAATCTTATCAAACCTTGCACAAAATTAGTTAAACTCTGAAAATGAAGGAACGAAGAGGATGACAGATTACTTAAACAGTCCTTAGCTAATTTATTTGCCACTAAGTTGCCTTGTCTATGAACATGCTTGAGAGGAATCCCTCCCAGGAGTTTATTAATCTCATCAGCCAGACTAAAAACTTTCCATGGTGACTTATAAGAATCTACTACATACCCGATAGCATTTAGGCAGTCAGATTCTAAATAATAAGAGAGATTTATTTCTGAACCTGCTCGTAATGCAAACCTTATTGCTTTCAGTTCTGCCTCTAAAGGGGAATAGGCAGGGGAGATCTTAGTATGAGCAACAATAAATCCTCCCCTACAATCCCTTACAATCATACTAATACCACACATATTCGTTTGACAGCACCATGCAGCATCAACATTGATTTTATATCCTATGTCTGGCTTTGTCCAAGCTATTTTAAATATCTTTGGCTTAGGAGGTTTTTTGCTCAAAGGTAGGAAAGAATGTTCAGCAATTAACCTATCAATCCCAGAGACAACAGAGAATGGCTTAGCAGTGAACAGATAAAATATGTGTGTCCTAATATGATTGAGCACAACACTAATCACAGGATTAACTGAATCATACAAGCAATTATTTCTAGTTTTCCACAGGTTCCAGCAGGTTATTAATGCAGTAGAATGAATCATCTCAACTTGTACATTACTGAATCCATTATATGTGAAATAGAAGGATAGTCTATCCCAAATGGATGGGAACACCTGATCCCTGATCCCCATAAAAGAATGAATCTGTTTCTATATATGCATTGTAAATGTGCAGGAATTAAAAAAATGATCAAGGGAATCCTTATGGTTATGGCACATACAGCATTTAGAGGCCAGTGAAATTCTCAAAGAGTGCAAAACATTGTCAAATGGAAGAAAGGAGTTCATCATTTTCCACATGAAGATAGAAACCTTTTTTTCAATTCTGTAATTCCAAAGATGTTTAAAAGAAGCCACAAAACCTCTATGGTGACTTAGTAATAGATATGTAGATTTGAAAGAGAACTCACCATTGATTCCCGGTTTCCATATTAGCCTGTCTTTTCTATGAGGAAACAACTTAGAATCACGTAAAAGAGTTACAGCATGATCAGGGAAAAATGGAATGATTTTAGCAATCAAGGCAGATTTATTGGCAATAAAATCTGAAACACTACAGTTAAAAGGAATATTCACATGTAATTGATCACAAATATCCTGTAGTGGTCCTATATCCAACCAATTGGAGGTCCAAAAATTACACTCTCCAGTACCAATAATGACTCTAGATTGAGATTCTGCCCAATCATTGATGTAGCAAATCCTTTTCCAATTTGGTGAAGATCTGGAAGAAGATGGAAGAGATGCAATCAAATGAGTCCAGAGGGCCTCACCCTTTTGATATTTCCACCAAAGCTTGACAGAACAAGTTTTAATAATAGTATCTATTGATCTAAATCCCAGACCATTTTGAATGGTAGGATAGCAAAGAGCATCCCACTTTCTTCATACCCTTTTTGGATTTATATCGTCAAACCCCCAAAAAAACTTGCTCAATAATTTTTCTATGTCCAATATAACTTGTTTGGTAGGTTTAATCACTGACCATATGTGCTGAGGAACCGAGTATATACAGGCCTGGATCAAAGTAAGTTTCCCTCCCATTGAAAGCCACCTATTTTTCCAATTTCCTAGTCTATTCTCAATTTGTTCCAATAAAGGATGGAGGTAAGTCTTCCTAAATCTGCCAGTAAAAATGGGGACCCCTAAGTATGTGAAAGGAAACCTTCCTAACTTCATTCCTAAAATTCTCCTTATCCTTCTAACTCTGTTTACAGTGGCATGCTTTCCTATGTACAGTTCGCTCTTATTATAATTAACATGTTGGCCAGTAACTTCCTGAAAAGTATCTAGGAAAGCCTTGAGCCTGATCAAAGAATTGTTATTAGCTTTGAGGAATATCACAGTATCATCAGCATAAGAGAGATGAGAGATATGAAATGCATTACCTGGAACAGCATAATATGATAAACTACCATTCTGAAAAACAAAAGATAGGCTTCTAGTAAAAGCTTCAGAAAAGATATTGAACATAAATGGTGATAAAGGGTCTCCCTGTTTGATACCCCTTGTTGGTTGAAAGAAACCAACTGGTTTACCATTTATAAGGATGGAAAACCATGCCTGAGACAAGTTCTTCATAACCAGAAAAATAAATTTTGCATGAAATCCAAATTTTGCAAGCACAGAGTATAGAAAAGACCACCTCACTCTATCAAAAGCCTTCTTAAGATCTAATTTAACAATCAAGTTAGGTTCTCTCTGTTTCCTATTTAGGAATCTCACCATTTCCTGAAGGTAGATAACATTAAGCAATATCTCTACCTTTTAGGAAAGCAGTTTGGTGATTGGAGATAAGTTTAGACATTAAAGGCTTCAATCTTTCCAATAGAATCTTAGAGAAAATCTTATTTATAATATTAGAAAGGCTGATCGGCCTGTAATCATCAAAAGAGGTAGGTGTACTTTTTTTTGGAATAATTGTAATCCATGTACTACCAATCCCTCTTGGACTATTATTAACTGATATAAAGTCCTGTACAGCTGATAATAAATCATTAGCAATTATATCCCAAGACTTTATATAAAACTTTGCAGTAAAACCATCCGGACCAGGGCTACTTTTGTGATTGAGTCCAAATACAACATTTTTAAGTTCAGCAATTGATACAGGTTGTAGTAATTTTTCATTGTCATCATGTGTGATCAACTGTGGGATCTGACTTAGGAAATGAGGTTTAAAAATATCACTTTCAGGGAAATGTTGCTCAGTTAGGAGGTCCTGAAAATAGTGGATGCATTCAGTCTCAATTCCTTGTGCATTATCAATCCACTGTCCATTACTCCCTTTGATTTTTGTAATTTTTAAACTACATTTCCTTTCTCTAACCGTGTTATGAAAGAAACTAGTATTATTATCACCCTCCTTCAGTCATTTAACTTTTGCTTTATGTTTCCAGAAACTCTTCTGTTCAATCAAAGCCCTCACCAATTTTGCCCTAGCTTCTTTCATTTTAACCCTGTTTTCAATTGTAGCATTCAGATCATACTGTCCTTCCATTTCTTTTAAAATTGATTCAGCCTTTAAAACATTATCATTAATATTTCCAAACACTTCCTTATTCCAAATTTTCAAAGATTTTTTCAGCCTCAACAGTTTTACAAAGAAGCCAACCATTCCTGATTGTTGTATCTGAGCATCCCAACTTTGTCTAACTACCTCACTGAAGCCATCTCTTTTGTACCAAGTGTTAATAAACCTAAATGGCCTTGGAGAAGATGCAATATTACTACCTATAGAGAGTAGCATTGGGTTATGGTCAGAGGAAATTCTATTCAAAATATGCACTGAGGAATTTGGAAAATTAGTTGACCAAGAAGCAGTGCATAAACCCCTATCTAGCCTCTTAACTGTAGGATTTCTTAGCCTATTATTGCTCCAAGTAAAGAGATTACATACAGTAGGAATATCTTCCAAGGCCATGTCATTTATAAAATCTCAAAAATCTCTCATACTACCAGTCTTTGGAGTAGAAGGACCTCTGTATTCATTAACAGATGTAATAGCATTGAAATCACCAATGAGTAAAGAGTTTGATTGAGTACAATTCTTAAGATCTGACCAGAGATCCTTTCTACCTTCTCTAGTTCTAAGTCCATACACAAAGATAGCTTCCATGCTTTTATTCAGAGTAATGCTACTCATTTCAACAGCTAGAAATTGCAGGTTATCCATTTTACAAACAACAGAAACACTGTTTTTCCAGAATAGCCAAATCTGGCCATTATTAGCTTGCATACAATTGTCAAAGTGAAGTAACTGTCTATAATGCTCACATTGTGTGTTGTCATGTTTAGGCTCAATTAAGCATAATAACTCAAGATGGTGCCTGTCTATCAAATTATGCAGCCTAATAATTGAAGTATCCATTCCCCTAAGATTCCACACTAGTATCTTAATCTGAATTGTACTATTCATAGGGAAACATTATTGGAGCTTTTTGATCTAGTCATGATTGTATTTAACTGAGTTAAAAAGCTCTCATTCTTATGTGATTTAATGTAGTTGTCCTGATCTAAATCTTTTATTTCCCCTGCTCGTGGTTGAGGAGACATAGGAGTTACCTGATTAACCCGAATACTAACAGTATCATTATCCTTGTCCACCAGTAGTGACTTTGTTACACCAGTAGTCTCAACTTGATCTTCAGCTGGCTCATCCTCTGCCAGTAAAAGAAACCTGTTCTGCATGTCTATTTGTTGAGAGAAATTAAAACTTTTAGCAGCAAGAATAGAGTTAAAAGGAGAGAACAGCTTACTCCTGTTGTTAGGGATGTCATCCTTGATAAATCCTGTTTTTGATATGAGATTTGGTGGAGCAGACAAGGACATCTTACTCAGTACCGAAGATTGAGGACTACCTGTTACCACCTCATGGACATCCCCATGAATCTCATTTGAATTATCATTAGTGTCATCATTCAAGAAAATCACAGGAGGATGGTTTATTACTTTAGACTGGACTTCGACAGGATTGTCATTTATTGGCTCAGTACTTAATAGAGGGGACTGTTTATTCACATCATGCTTTTTACTTATCATATCCTCCCCCTGTACAGCTGACTCAGCTCCCCCTGATTGATCACCCTCCACCCCAGATACAGGCTTCTTTTTAGGTATATATTGCAAATTCTGACCATACAAAGTCTTAGATTTCTCATTAGCAGTAAGACCCGAACCACCAGCCTTATTATGCTCCACATGAGGCTCATTTTGTGTAGTCTTATTGACAGATTTCACTTTATCCATCCTATTAAACCTTGGCTTCTTTAGCTCCGGATGTAAATAGATACAAAGACTGTCATCGTGTCCTATAGTTTTACAATGCTGACAGTAGAGAGGCAGATCTTCAAATTCAATGGGAAGCTTTACTACATTATACTCTATTCCATCTTCTTCAATACCCACCCTAATAGAAGATGGTTGTTTCTTTTTCAAATCAATTTCAATGCACATCTTAACCGCAGAGGGCCTAGTTAATGCAGCAGTTGCTGCATCCATTTTGATATAATTACCTATTTGATTCCCTATTGATTCTATCATTGCGATATTATAAAAGAAAACCGGAACACAGGGGATAGTAACCCAAACTGGTACAATAGAAGATTCAATTTCAGGATTAAAATTCGTATTCCATTTTAACACTTTCATGGGAACTTGGTTAAAAATCCATTGACCTTTGATCCATAACCGTTGATAATCCTCCTTAACCGGATAAGGATATGCTTGAAATCAATAGATCCCAATTGAAACTTACCTTTGAATCCAACGGAATTGAAAGCTTCGTTTAGAGCAGTCATTGATGGTTTCCCCCGAGCAAACTTACCGCCGAGAGCATTGCTGTAATGTGCTGCTAGCGTTACAGCATCTTTCCGAGACACAAGACAGGAGATTTCGCCCTTGTATTGGGTTCTTGGTATAATTTCAGGGTTCGAAGGGAGGGAGGAAGTAAGAGGGGGTGGCCTATTGCCCAGAGCTTGCAGAAAGGTCTTGGTCGCGGTTGCTCCACCGCGACCAGGCGGAGGAGCCGCCATCAGAGGAGAAAAACAAAAATTATTAACCGATGTAGCAGCAAAGTAAGGAGAAGGGATGAAGATGGATTCGAATCAGTTAGGAAGCAGATCGAGTGTGTTTCGTGTGTGTTTCGCACCGTAATCGCACGCAGGAACAGTATTAGTGACCGTTGAGTACCCCTTGGATATGGATTGCTGGATTGCGCTTAAAAATAAAGTGGGCTGAATAACAAAGTCTTCAATTTATATTTAAAATATTTTAAAAGTCAAATTATATTTAATTTTTTTGTTGTATAAATTCAATTTATATAAATATCTTAATAATAAATTTTTAAAATTTAACTATTATTATATTTGTATTTGGAATTATAACAAACTTTATGTTGTTGCTTACAATTACATAAATGTATGAAGATTAAAAAATAGTTTTCAAGTATGATTAATAAATTTAAGGTTGACCTTATATTGATTAAAGGCAAAGTCTTGGGAAAGACGGTCTTTCCATAGGCTTATGGAAAGACGGGGTTTGATTAGAATAATAAAAGGTAAAAGGTCTTAGTTGCAATATTAAACTTTTAGTATGCAACATGTAATAGTTATAAAATTTATAACCCGGTTCATGCAACCCGAAAATTTTATCTTCATTTCTTCTAACTTACACTTTAAACCTTGGTATTTCCATAACTTATGGAAAGACCGTCTTTCAAGAGACGGACTCATGATTAAAATTATGACCGTTCATTACTATTTATAATATTAAGTTAAGTAATATATGACCATTTATTAATAAAGGTCAAACCTCTTTTTAGTGTTAAATAGTACAAATCAAACATTTTCATTATTGTTATATACGTAAAGTCAAGTAAGAGTGAACTGATCATTAGTTAAGGTCAAACATTTTCATTAGTGTTCATATATGAAAAGTTAAGTAAGAGTTGACCATTGATTAGTTAGTCAAAATTTTCATTAGTGTTTATGTATAAAAAAGTCAAATAAGGGTTGCCCAAAATTGTGCTATGCTCTAATCCATTGCTCCAAAATACATGATTTTTGTTATTCTTGCATAAATATAGATATATTAAATAGATGAATTTTTTGGTGAAATGTTGGAAAGCGCTAGTACGTGTTCTAGAGTAACTTAGAGTTGGTTATATAGAAGTAAGAAATGTAAATCGGAAAAGATTACAAAAATATTCTTGTGTACGTTTGTTGATAAAATTTAGGTTACGGACTTGGAAAATAGAATTTAGGTGTATAGGGTACCATCACGTTTGAGCGGATTTTAATTTGGAGTTACGAGTGAAGTTTTTACTTTTTGCACTTAGGTCCCTCCAAGAAAGTTGGAATTGTCGAATCACAAAATTGGCAATATCAAAATTCAATTCAATAATATACAATTGAAAATTTTCAATTTGGGCATGTATGGGTGAACGGAAGGGTCTCAAAAGTCAACATTGATTACTTCTACACAATCTTGAAAAATTACACAATGGCCCAAAATTGTGTTACCCTATAATCCATTGCTCCAAAATATATAATTTTTTTTAATTTTTCCCTAAATAAAGATATATAAAATATATTGTTTTTTGGTGAAATGTTGGAAAACACTAGTACATATTCCGGGGTAACTTAGGGTTACATAGAATTAAGAAAGGTAAATCGGAAAAGATTACAAATATATTCTTGTGCATGTTTATTAATAATACTATGGTATGGACTTGTAAAATACAACTTGGGTGTATAGGGTACCATCACGTTCGAGCAGATTTCAATTTGGAGTTGGGAGTGAAATTTTTACTTTTTGCACTTAGCTTCCTCCAAGAAAGTTGGAGTTGTCAAATCATGAAATTAGCAACACTAAGATACGATTCACTAATATACAATTGTAATTTTCCAATTTCGGCATGTATGGGTGAACGGAAAGGCTTAAAAAATTATAATTGATTACTTCTACGCAAACTTAAAAAATTGCACTATGGCCCAAAATTGTGTTGCTCTATAATCCATTGCTCCAAAATACATGATTTTTGTTATGTTTGCCTAAATATTGAAATATTAAATAGATAAATTTTTCGGTGAAATATTGGAAAACACTAGTACATGTTCCGGAGTAACTTAGAGTTGGTTACACAGAAGTAAGAAAGGTAAATCGAAAAAATTTACAAAAATATTCTTGTTCATGTTTATTGGTAAATACTATGTTACGGACTTGGAAAATACAACTTGGGTGTATAGGGTACCATCACATTCGAGCGGATTTCAATTTGGAGTTACTTTACTTTTTGCACTTAGGTCCCGACAAAAAAGTTGAATTGTCTAATCACAAAATTGGCAACATCAAAATTCAATTCAATAATATAGTTGTGATTTTTTAATTTGGGCATGTATGGGTGAACGGAAGGGCCTTGAAAGTCAACATTGATTACTTCTACACAGTCTTAAAAAATTACACTATTGCCCAAAATTGTGTTACCACATTATTGGGAGGTCGTCGACGTACCTCTCAAAATTAATATTTATAAGCCCTAAATGCTTACTATCTACAACTAAGTAGATAGCGGCAAGTCGGGGTCGTCCACGAAGAAGAGGGATCTTCCTAAGCGTTTAGGCACAGAAGGCTGATTAGGCCTTTGATAAACTTGAGAAGCAAACTGTTGTTTGATAGAAGGTTGAGATTTCACTGATGTTTCTCTGCTGCCTTCCCACCATTCTGGATACCCTTTGATTTTAAAACAATTCTCCTTTGTGTGACCCAACTTTCCACAGTGATCACACTTTAAATCAGATCTCATGACACTTCTTCTTCTCATTCCATCTGCATCTTCATAATGATCAACTGAGTTTTCCTTCGTCGGATAAGTTATGCTACACTTCTTGATAACCACCATGAATAGTCTTTTGTCTCTCAATTCTAGAAATCATTGAACAAGATTTGCCAACACTAGGAAAGGGATCCATCAACAAAATCTGGTGGATAATTGAACTGTATTCCTCATTTAAACCCATAAGAAATTGATGTAACTTGTCATCTTTCTCTTCAGCAGGCAAACTAGCATAGTTAACACAATTAATATTAATATTGCCTCTCTTCTTAGGCCTCAAGCATGCATACTCATCCTATAAGCTCTTCAACTCAGTAAAATACATAGTAACAAATTCATTTCCTTGTTCAATTCACAAATATCCTTCTTAATCTTATGAATCAAAGGTCCATTACTTTCCCCAAATCCTCTTTCAACTCATTCCCATAAAGTATAAGCATCTTCCCAGAACATAAAACCTCTAGAAATTTTCTTTGAAATAGAATTCAATATCCATGAAATCAAAGTAAAATTCACCTTATCCCACCTATCATGGAGTGGATCATCTGGATCTGGAGCTTGTATATCTTATGTCAGAAATTTCAGCCTCCTATTTGATCTCAAAGCATTCATCATTGATATACTCCATGTTATGTAGTTGATTTCATTCAAGGGCTCTGCCACTAGCGCCGAACTCGAATTATGAGCTTTGCAAGTCAAGAGGATCATCAACTTTAGGTCTTCTTCTATAGAAATCTGTTCTTTCATGCTGATGAACAGAGTTTACTGATTCCGAATCAGAAGGCTTTCTTTTATGGAGCTTAAAACGCCAAGAATTTTATGAAGATAACAAATATATCATCACCAAATTTTTCCCTTTTGCTCTAATACAATGAAAATATGGTATAAAATCGGATCTAAGAACCAAAAAGAAAGAGAAATAAGTATATTGATCAACTAAAATCCAATTTATAGCTTGCAAAAGTACAGTACCAGGCTTATATCTAAGCTGAAAAATGAGGACCCAATCTAAACTTAACACGTGTCCTAAGTTTTCTAACAAACCAATAAGCAAAAGGAAATACCCAAAACGACACCGTCCCTGTTATTTGAATCCTTGCCCCTCAAATTTGAAACAAAACTCCTTGGCGCCAATTGTTCTTCAGCCTTGATCAAAGAATGCTGCCATGATCTTTAGGACTCATTACAAATACATTAATGAAATGAGAAATTTTCATTACTTTTCAACTTAGATTGGGCACAAATGAGTTTTATAGTATTGGATTACAGGAAAAATGAGATTGGAATCCCAGTATTCTCATTTATTCATTTATAATTTGGCAATTCTGAGTACCTGATTAATACCCGGCAAATTCTCGTCTTTTCATGAAAGAAACTATCTAATATAAAAAGGGCTCCACTTAGGCGTGAAAATATTTACGCTTTTATGACTATTTTATGCTGACATTTTCCAAACTTCATCATACTCCTAATTAAGGAATTATCATCATACTCCCAATTAAAGAATTGTCCATTTATCAATTTCCCATCTCAATTTTTTTATCCCCTCCAATTGCCTTTAAGACTTTGCACTTCATATTTTGCTTTAATTACTTTTAATTTAGATCCATCTAGATCCTCTTGAGTACTATAAATGATCTTCATGGACTTCTCATGCTTCAGTGCTGCATCATCCTTCTCAACCTTAGCTCGGACATTAGGATGTTTTAAACTTCAAAAAACTGAAAACAGAAGGTCTAGAATTTCAAGGGTTTGTGTCTTCACATGCATATTACAGATTCCAAACACGCTTCAAATAGAATAAAAATGATGGAAGGGAAGGATATATAGAGCAGAAGTGCATCATAGTTCAATTTTAGTATAATAGACTACATATAAAGATCAGGACAATTTTTTTAGGGCAAAATACTGATATAATCCTATGTTTTGGAGGTTTGTGCTAATATGACCCTGTGAAGTTGAAAAGTGCTATTGTAACCCCGTGTTTTGCATCAGAAGTACCGATATAACCCTGTGGCACTATTTTGGCATTGACTTAGTAATTTCCGGCGTTGACCAAAATTTAAAAGACTAAACTACCCTAGCATTCAAATTACAAATGTATAGACTAAAATACCCTAGCATTCATCAGTAGCACCACCACCACCACCGCTGCTCCACCACCACAACTGTCGCTCTATCACCACCACCACCACTACAACTGCTGCTCCACCACCACCACCGCCACCGCTCCACCACACCACCACCACCACAGCCGCTCTACCACCACCACCGCCACAGCCGCTCTACTACCACCACCACCACCACAACTGCTCTACCACCACCACCACCACAGCCGCTCTACCACCACCACCACCACCACTGCTCCGCCACTTCCACCGCTACCACCACCCTCCGGCAGCACGACAGCCGAAATTTGGGAATTTACTAACAGACCTGAGATTTTTTTAAAAAAACACAGAATCAAAGCATTTCTCCAGCAACAGTACTCAAAGTTATATCTTTCTCCATCAACAAGCTATAAAGAGACAAAGATCAAGAGAAATCTCAACATAAACATAAAAAACATAATGCCTACACCTTTCCATTTCGGATAAGCAAAACCTATATTATAACATCAGTTAATAACAAAGATCCAGTAACAAAATCCATTGTTAGCTCAAATTTATACATCCAAATTGAAGGAAAGGAAAAAGCAGATTTCAAATCCACAAAACTTCACCATTGAAATACAAAAATCTATCAGAACTGCAAATTCCCAGATCTCACCTCACATTCAACCTTGGATGAAGAGAGCTGAACTGGGCAGGGTCGAACATACATAAAGGAATGACCCAGGTCGTCTAACAGGTCGGATCCCACCGCAGCAAAATCCTTCCTCCGACGAGCTCCATACCGGCCACCTCCATCTCCAGTGAAGCACACATGGCCGCTGCCGTGCGCTGCCTCTGCTCTGTCGTGTGTCGCCGCCTTAACCCCTACCACCCCTGACCCTAAGCCATCCCCGCTACCCCTAGCCCTAAGCCCCATCGCCACTCCATCGTGCGCCGCCACCGCTCAGCCGTACACCGCTGCCAACCCCAGCCTCGCCTCCGACCACCAACCCCTAACATCTGCCCCGGACGACCACCAACCATCCATCTCCTCCTCCGACCACCAAACCCTACCCTCTGGAAATTGACGGGGATTTACACAATATGAAAAAATGGAATCTTCATCGGAGTGTGAAGAGTGGAGCTAGGGGATTTGCAGAGTGTGGTGGTGGAGCAGCGGTGGAAGAAAAGAGAACGGGGTTCAGACGAGAACGGAGAAGAAAAGAGAAGAAGAAAATTTTTGTGGTTCAAAAGAGGAACGGAGAAGAAAAGAGCAGAAGAAAAGAGAAGAAAATTTATGTGGTTAATAAACAATGAGGGCATAATTGTCTTTTTACATTTTTTAATTTTTATTATTTTTTAAAATAGGGGTATACTAGTCATTTCATGTATTTCCGGCCAAATTCAGGCTTCCAGGGTTATATTAGCACATTTTAGCAAAACACAGGGTTACAATATCATTTTTCAAGTTCACATGGTCATATTAGCATACACCTTCAAAACATAGGGTCACATGAGCACTTTACTCATATTTAACATAGGGTCATATGAGCACTTTACTCATATTTTTAATACCATTGTCCTAGAATAGTACCTCAATATGCTGTAGGTTGTAGTTTTTCACCAAATAAGCGAATTCAACTGAATCAATAAGCGTCCATACTTCTGTTCGCATCAAAATACAGTTCAATGTCATTCCTAATAGTGTTCCTACAAATATTTGTATGAACACGTGAAAAACTGTAATTCAGATAATATTTAGTAATAATATTTTATAATTCACATTTCTGAATTCGTTGTGTAGATGCATGGAGGCCTGTACGATTTCATCCAACTCAAGCTTCTACAATTTGAAGCAGGCAATTCCTCAAGTTCATAATATGCGTGGATCCAGTGCAAAAATCATTTCAAAATCGGCTACAAAGTCTTGAAAGACACGCCTATAATAAAACATTGAAATACTCTAATCTTTTCACATCTCAAGCAGAAAACACCACAATATATATCTACTCTGTTCCAGCAAAACACTTCAAGCAATATGCCAAAATATCTAGGCTCGCTACTGCAGAAGAGATATTTACATGTCACCGTCGACCTGCATCAAAGAACTGCAACCTTAACACTTAACACTAAACACTTCGGTGCGGCGTGACTTTACAAAATCATTTCTTGGGTGTTTGGTTTCAGCACAAACCAGTTGCAGTTGTACCCCGTTCAAGTCTTCCGTGACACAACCATCTCGTAGAAGCTAAGATACCGCTAACTTCAGACTTCTTTTGTTTCTTCTCAGTAATACATGAAAGTATGTGATACAACCGTGTGATTTAAAAGTGGGAACTAACAAAACACTCTAAATAGTATTGAAGCAGGGAGGTAAATGGAAATGCAAAGTTACACGCTGAAGAGGACGTTTAAACCTGTAAACTATGACATAGCATGGAACTGGGACGATTTTGTTTAACAGTGGGCTAATTCATATGCATATATATATATATATATATATATATATATATATATATATATATATATATATATATATACAAAAATGGTACCTACTGTAACGCTACACATAAGTCCTATATACATAAGGACAACATACAGAGGTTTCCCCGGTTTCTTAACAGACGTAACGGCAAAATATGTTACTCGCACCATTCTGCCCAACAGTAGGCTAATACATACATATATAAGATACAGCAAAATGGAAGCTCTAAAGTGGTCAAGAGGTGCTAAGGAACCGTGGTCAAATAGAACTGCCTTTAAGAGTTGCAGAGACTGGAATCTGTTGTGCGGAATGGAGAAAGAACAGAAAATATGAACGAAAATAACAAGACACAAGATTTACGTGGTTCACCAATTTGGCTACATCCACGGGAGACGGATTCACTATAATAGGTAGCAGGTTACAGACGCCAAGAAATTGGCCAGATTTCTACCTATCTAAGTGCAGAACAGAATTACTGTTTACAGAGAGAAGAGAGACACTTTATATATTGTCTCCACTAAACCCTAACAAACTGGGATTGGCACAAAACACAATTCGGCCCAAATCAACATCAGTCCAAATTGGAATTGGAATTATATTCTTATCATAATTGTAGATGTAGTTGTATTCCAGGCCAGGGTCGCAGAAGCGGCTATTACAGTATTCAAGGCATACCAACAAATCTTCACCTTGACTTGAATCCTCAAAGTAGAAAACTCCAGATGCACCATTACAATGCCAGATGAGTAGACTTCGCCCTCCACTCCCGGGACTGCCCATAGAGAACCTAATCAGCTCTGATGTTCAGCAAGTCCAAACAATGTTGAAACTTGCTATGTGGAACAGGTTTGGTGAACATATCAGCGGGGTTGTCAGCAGTTCCCACTTTCTTCACCCTGATTCTCTTCTCACTCCTCAGGAAATGATATCTGACATCAATATGCTTGGTCCTCTCATGATGGACCTGATCCTTGGCTATGCAGATTGCACTCAAACTGTCACAGTATACAGTAGCCTGATCATGATGTAGACCAAGATCACTAATCAGCCCTTTCAGCCATATTCCCTCCTTTGCAGCCTCTGTCAAAGCCATGTACTCTGCTTCCGTAGTAGACAACGTCACTGTAGGTTGCAAAGTCGCCTTCCAACTAACCACAGAACCTCCCAAAGTGAATACATAACCAGTCATCGATCTCCTCGTGTCAACATCACCAGCATAATCAGAATCAGAGTAGCCTGTAACAAAGCACTCGGTATCACCTCCATAAATGAGACCCACATCAGACGTACCTCTAAGATGCCTGAAAATCCTCTTCACAGCTTGCCAATGTTCCTTTCCCGGTTGCCCCATGAACCTGCTCACAACACTGACTGCCTGTGCTAAATCTGGCCTCGTGCAAACCATAGCATACATCAAACTCCCTACCGCGCTGGCATAAGGAACCCGAGACATATACTCCTTCTCCTCGTCTGACTGAGGAGCAAACATAGTGGTGAGATGAATATTTGCAGCACTAGGAGTGTCTATAGGTTTGGCTGTAGACATGCCAAACCTGGCCAACACTTTCTGAATGTAGCCTTTCTGTGACAAGAAAAGCTTCCGGTGACTTCGATCCCTAAGAATCTCCATTCCTAGTATCTTCCGAGCTGCACCCAGATCCTTCATCTCAAACTCAGCACTAAGAAGTCCTTTCAACTTCTGAATCTCGTGCTTACTCTTTGCGGCTACCAGCATGTCATCTACATAAAGCACCAGATAGATGAACGACCCATCTCTCAACCTGCTGTAGTAGACACAACAGTCATAAGCACACCTCGTATATCCCAGCTGAAGCATGTAACTGTCAAACTTCTTGTACCACTGCCTCGGAGACTGCTTAAGTCCATACAAAGACTTCTTCAACTTGCAAACATACTTTTCCTTGCCAGGAACTTGGAAACCATCTGGCTGAGTCATGTATATCTCTTCCTCCAACTCTCCATGTAGAAAAGCGGTCTTCACATCAAGTTGTTCAAGCTCCAAATCCTGATGTGTCACTATAACTAGCAACACCCTGATGGAAGTGTGTCTGACCACTGGTGAGAAAATCTCATTGTAATCTACTCCCTCTCTCTGACTGAAACCTCTAGCAACAACTCTAGCCTTGTACTTGACTCCCTCTGTAGGTGATATCCTTTCCTTTTTCTTGAAAACCCATTTGCAAGTGATAACCTTTCTCCCTTGAGGCTGTTGAACCAAATCCCATGTCTGATTCTTCTGAAGAGACTCCATCTCGTCTCCCATTGCAGTAAGCCATTTATCAGCATCAGTACCTGAAACATCTTCTCTGTAGGTGGATGGCTCATGAGTATCCACCTCCTCAGCAACCTGTAGTGCATAACCCACCATATCCTCAAACCCATATCTCTTGGGCGCCCCAACTCCAACCCTCCTGGGTCGGTCCTGAGCTAAACTACGGACTGTAGCTCCTGATGGTTGAGAATCTGGTGGTGGAGATTCCAGTATCTCAGATTCTGTCTGTGGCTCTTGATCCACCTCAAATTGTTCCAATCTATTTTCACCTTGAGTGACTTCAAGCTCTACCTGTTTATCAACTCCACTAGTTTCTGGCACAACTGTGGGCTTCACCATAGATCTAAGCAAAGAATTTTCATCAAAGACAACGTCCCTGCTCAGAATAACCCTCTTCTCAGACGGAGACCATATCCTGGAGCCTTTAACTCCATCTCCATAACCCACAAAGACACCCTTCTTGGCTCGGGGCTCTAACTTACCATCACTAACATGATAATAAGATGTACAACCAAAAACTTTTAACTTGGAGTAATCAACAACTTTACCTGACCACAACTCCATAGGTATTTTGCACTCTATACCCGTGTGAGGCCCGCGGTTGATCAGGTAACAAGCTGTACTCACCGCCTCTGCCCAGAATCTCGTTTCCAAACCAGCATTAGAGAGCATGCACCTCGCTCTCGCCAGCAATGTCTGATTCATCCGCTCAGCTACGCCATTCTGCTGTGGCGTATTCCTGACTGTATGATGACGAGCAATCCCTTCATCCCTACAAAATTGATCAAACTCAGACGAGCAGAATTCCAGCCCATTATCAGTTCGAAGCCTCTTGATCTTCTTCCCGGTCTGATTCTCCACCAAAGCTTTCCACTCCTTGAACTTCGAGAAAGCTTCACTCTTATGTTTCATCATGATAATCCAAGTCATCCTTGAGTAATCATCAATCAGAGAAACAAAGTACCTGTGACCTCCCAGTGACTCAACTCGGGAAGGTCCCCAACAATCAGAATGGATGTAATCCAATGTGCCCTTTGTTCTATGAATCGCCTTAGGAAACTTGCTGCAGTGATGCTTCCCAAAAACGCAATGCTCACAGAAGTCCAAGCTCTTGATCTTGTGGCCACCAAGAAGATCATACTTCGACAGAACCTGCATCCCTCTTTCACCCATGTGACCAAGCCTCATATGCCATAACTTAGTCATATCATCCTGGTGAACCTCCGAAGATGCAACATTAACAGAATCCATAACCGTGGAACCTTGTAGAAAATACAAGGTACCATGCAGAACACCTTTCAGAACAAGCCTAGAACCTTTGCAGACACACAGAACTCCATCACTCCCTGAGTAGACGAAACCCTTTCTATCCAACGTAGGAAGAGAAATAAGATTCTTTGTCATCGATGGCACATGCCCGACATCGTTCAAAGTACAGAAACTACCATCATGCGTCCTGATCTTGATTGAACCAATCCCAACTACCTTGCACGCAACACCATTTGCCGTAGTAATGATGCCCTCAGCTTGCTCATAAGTTGAGAAATAATCTCTCCTTGGGCATACATGGTAAGATGCCCCAGAATCAAGAAACCACGCATTAGAATGATTATTTTGCCCAGTAACAGCTAGAGCAAAATCATCTTCAGAACTGAAATCCCCTTCAGCCACAGCAGCAGTACCAGATGTACTCCCAGATTTACTAGCCTTCTTCGGACACTCCTTTTTCCAATGCCCCTTCTCCTTACAGTAGTTACAAACATCATTGGCCTTAGGACCCTTTGAAGATGACTTCTTGCCCTTCTTCTTATTGCCGGTTTCCTTGCCTTTTGTGTTTCCGTCACTAGCAAACAAGCCAGTGGCCTAACTTTCTGTACCTGTATTGTTTGCCTTATGTCGCAACTCTCTACTATGGAGAGAGCATCTTACTTCCTCCAGAGACACAGAATCTTTACCAACAATAAATGACTGAACAAAATTCTCATACGAAAGTGGTAAAGAAACTAGCAAAATCAAAGCAGCATCTTCATCTTCAATTTTCACATCTATATTTCGCAATTCTAATAACAAAGTATTCAATTGCTCTAGATGGTCTCTGAGTTGCGTACCTTCCTGCATTCGGAGACCGAAGAGGCGTTGTTTCAGAAGCAACTTGTTGGTTAGAGATTTCGTCATATACAAACTCTCCAACTTCAGCCACAGTTGCGCAGCAGTCTCCTGATCTGAGACCTCAGTGATGATTTCGTCCGCGAGACACAACATAATCGTCGAGTGTGCCTTTTCTTCCAGACTCACAACATCGCCAGAACTGCTCGCGAAATCCTTCGTCAGCGGAGTCCACAAACCTTGCTGTTTCAGCAAAGCTCGCATCTTGATCTGCCATAAACTGAAACTGTTTCTCCCGGTAAACTTGTCGATCTTCACGTTCAACCCAGACATCTTTCTCCCCGATCAGCCCCGATTTGATGAGCCCAGAATCCGATACACCCACTACGGATCTCACCGGAAAAGGAAACCGCTCTGATACCAGTTTGTTGTGCGGAATGGAGAAAGAACAGAAAATATGAACGAAAATAACAAGACACAAGATTTACGTGGTTCACCAATTTGGCTACATCCACGGGAGACGGATTCACTATAATAGGTAGCAGGTTACAGACGCCAAGAAATTGGCCAGATTTCTACCTATCTAAGTGCAGAACATAATTAATGTTTACAGAGAGAAGAGAGACACTTTATATATTGTCTCCACTAAACCCTAACAAACTGGGATTGGAACAAAACACAATTCGTCCCAAATCAACATCAGTCCAAATTGGAATTGGAATTATATTCTTATCATAATTGTAGATGTAGTTGTATTCCAGGCCAGGGTCGCAGAAGCGGCTATTACAGTATTCAAGGCATACCAACATAATCCAAACATAAGCATCAATAACTTGGTATGTTAACGAGCATAAGCATTACTCAAATAATTACGAACGAATCATTCATCATCTATTTAACTCCTTAAATATAAATCACATTAATAATTTAGGGGGAAAACCAAATGAAATCACTTAATAACTACTACTACAACCGTTCCTGAACAAAGTACACAGCATAACACAATTTTAAAAAAAAATAAAGACTAAAACAAGCAGGAGTCAGATAACATACCCACCATTCTGTTAGCGTCATAATGCTTGGCACCGAGAGAGAAAGTGCCTCCAGAACCCGATCGAGACAACTCAAAGCTGCTCAGCGTTCCTGCCATCAATTGAATCTACATGAGGACAATAAAGATTTACTTAAATGTAACTATCAAGACTTTTTGGACTTGTAAAATCATTTTTGAAAGTTAAGTACAACAATGGATTTAAAGGTAATAGCTACGGAGCGTGGGCTACAAAGTGGTAGAAATTAAACAAATAAGCTTGTTAGTTAAGGAGTTACATACTACAAATAGAGAGACACATTTTTGTCTCATATAACACATCAATAGAAAGTTCTTTTGGATGTCAGTGGCTTATAAGCCCCGCCTTCTACTATAATTGGAACTCTAACACTTGAGAAAGGTCAGGCATCTGAGGCTAATTTTTGGGAAGAATCCATCAAGTTTCATGGGAATTCAGCATCAAGCTTTTAAATTTAAGAATTACACAGAAGGAACACAGGATTTGTCATAAAACCCATCAAATAAAACCAAGCGTGAGGCATACATACATTCAACATATGAAATCCGAACCAAGCAAAACCAAGCAAGAGGAAAAGATATTAAAATCTGAACCTCTAGTATATTAAAGGGTAGAAGGTATTTGGCTTTGACAAAGTTTTTGGAGGAGCAAGTTAGAGCCGCAAAGGATGACCATAAAATTCACCGTCTACCACTTACCAACCACCGTCTTCTAGATTGACAGGAGAAAGCAGAGGGAAGGATGAATTGAATGCAAGGTCACCGATCACCGTACCTAAACGTGTTCCCAAAAAAAAAACTCACGCTTTTAAGAACAACAACAGAAACACTCAAAATCATCTACCAATTAATGAACCAAAATGGTTTTGTCAGTTGCTAGTATTTTCACAAATACGGGAGCATATAATTTATGAGAAAAAAGAAAGCATAAACAAAGAAGCAATTCTAACTATACATGATCAATTTGCTCTCAAGAAGACTCGAGTGCATAGATCCATGTATCTATGTACTAAGAAACTAATCAGAAATTTTTGACAGAGGAAGTAATGAATCACCTGCCAATACTTTGACACACAATGGTCAATACATTTGTGTTTACCCATGAGACATGACTAATGCTGTATCATTCGAAGAGGAGAATAATGTATGTCGGTATACCTGAAAGACGGTGAAATGGATGAGATGCAGGATTAAATCCGGCTTCACGAGCCAAAAATGTTTGTCTGAGACTTGAACAAGAGGTATTCCTTGGACAACAGCGTGTTTTTCTTGTATTTCAACTGTTGATCGTATATTGAAAACAAAACATGTCGAAATTATACAAACAATTTAACATCAGTAACAAATTTGGAATATTGCTAATGAACAATCAAATATTACTAATTATTCACACGTACAATTAATAATCACGTTTCAAGCAATCACATATATCACATATTGATGGAGTCACGAGTACACTCGCTGTCCTTGAAACGAATGAGTCCCGTCGTGGACATCGTTCCCTGGGATAAAACCATCGAAGGTAATTTAACAAGTAAAATTACCTTGGAGTCACACAAAGCCCGAAGGACTATCACCGACAAAGACAGAATAAGAAGATAAGACTCAAGTTTAGAAGTAGGGAGGAACTTGAGAATGGTGCGAGTTTTCTGTCTGACATAGAGGCTCTATTTATAGATGTCTAAGAAACCATATGAGAAGATACGTGGAAGATCTGATTTCCGTAATCAGAGAAAATATTCTCTAACCACCAAATATTTTACAAATATTTGAATAGATTCTGGAAAGATAAGAATATCATATTCCTTATCATGATTAACCGCGTATCAAATCTCAGATATTCCACACGTGATTCTTAGAATATTTGTTACGCGGTTTGGGCTTTCTGGAGACTTCCACACGATCCAAACGCATTTTAGACAGTCAAAATATTACAGAATACTTAGTACGTACGAATCAATTTCCGCCTAAGTTTCCATTCTCAGAGGGACTCTTAGAGCATCCATATCTCATTCACCCTTTATCCGTTTTGAGAGTTTAAACAGTCGATTTTATAGTACTCGCAGAGGAGAATCCAAAAACGACGCCCACTGACTCTAATTCAGTTCGAGCCCAACTCAAAACTAAGCCCAAAAGTAGACGAAATTCAACTTGTTTTACAATCATTTTCCAACAATCCCCCACATGAATAGATATTGATGTGGAATCAGAACAATCACGCCAGACACGGAGTTTTACTTGGTGATAGATTCATTTCGTCGGCATAGATGCTGCATAGGATAAGTAGGTGTCACCCTTTGAACTTTCCCTTGAGAGAGTACACTTAGCCCACTGGTTAGGAAGTAGACGCGATGTCCTTGAACTTCCCCGACCGCTTGTGTGAACGACAATGCACTTCCCACAGACATCTTTCCTAGCCTTTGTGCTTTCCTCGGTTGTGTCCATTAATCAGGCCATGGCACACGCCTAGTTCTGTAAGGTTTCTAAGGAATTGCGTCCCAACAATACCCTTTCGAAGCGGCCACACTTCTCGCTTACATAGGTGATTCTTAGCGTAAGAGCAGTTCCGTAAACTATTGCGCTCTTTCGAATATCAGACACTCGATGCCGTGAATCATTAAAAGCAATTAAATGCTTAGCCTCCACTCACTTCACTGTTTCTTCATCATAGGAAATAAGACAGGAGGTATGAAACCCCCCCCCCACAGTGATCGCGATGGGTCTTTGCAGTTTAGTTGTCCCATTGAACCTAGATATTAGGATCTCCAGTCACATAGGTTGGGTTTCCACGTACGTAACCCATCATTTAATGGACTTCAGTCCCATTCCTCTCGATGATGTTTCAACTACCTCTCGATTCAACCCCTTAGTCAAGGGATCAGCTATGTTGTCCTTAGACCTTACATAGTCAATTGTGATCACTCCAGTTGAGAGAAGTTGTCTTATGGAACTATGTCTCCGTCGAATATGACGAGACTCCCCATTATAGAGCATATTCTGAGCCTTTCCAATAGCAGATACACTGTCACAATGTATAGATATGGCTGGCACAGGCTTCGGCCATCTAGGAATGTCCTCTACGAATTGAAGGAGCCATTCGGCCTCCTCACCTGCCTTGTCTAAGGCAACAAACTCGGATTCCATTGTGGATCGTGTAATAACCGTTTGTTTAGAGGACTTCCACGAGACTGCTCCTCCACCTAGTGTAAATACATACCCACTAGTGGATTTCAGATCCTTTATATCGTGTATCCAGTTTGCATCACTGTATCCTTCAACTACAGCTGGATAACTCGAATAATGTAGACCATAATCACGAGTGAAACGTAGATATCTCAATACTCTAGTTATTGCTTTCCAGTGAGTCATACTGGGATTACTCGTGTATCTACTCAACCTACTTACAATGTAGGCAATGTCTGGTCTAGTACAACTCATCAAGTACATCAGACTCCCAATGACTCTCGAGTACTCCACCTGATTAATAGCCTCCAATTTGTTCTTTCGTAGATGCAAATTTGGATCTATTGGAGTCATCGCCACCTCTAAGTCATTCTTGTTGAATTTCTCAAGGATTTTATCTACATAATGGGACTGGGTTAATGTGATACCATCAGAGCTTCGGATGATCTTTATTCCCAAGATCACATCCGCCAGTCCCATATCCTTCATGTCAAAACGAGAATTCAACATGTCCTTGGTAGATTTGATCATCTTTTCATTACTACCCACAATGAGCAAGTCATCTACATATAAACATAGGATTACATATCCCTTTTCCGTGTCTTTCACGTAGATGCACTTATCACACTCATTGATTTTGAAACCATTGGCAAGGACGATATGATCAAACTTCTCATGCCATTGCTTTGGTGCTTGTTTGAGACCATACAATGATTTCACCAACTTGCAGACTTTTCCTCCTTTTCCGGGAGCCGTAAACCCCTCAGGTTGCTCCATATAGATTTCTTCCTCTAAATCTCCATTCAAGAAGGCAGTCTTCACATCCATTTGATGAACCTCAAGCTTACGCAACGCGGCGATAGCAAGTATCATTCTAATGGAGCTTATTCTCGTGACTGGAGAATAAGTATCAAAGTAGTCAAGACCTTCCTTTTGTCTATAACCTTTGATTACAAGTCTGGCTTTATACTTGTCAATCGAGCCATCTACTCTCATCTTCTTCTTGAAGATCCATTTGTAGCTCAGTGGTTTACACCTTGGAGGTAAGTCCACTAGCTCCCAAGTATGATTATGTAGAATTGAGTCGATTTCGCTTTTAATCGCTTCTTTCCACATAGGCCCCTCAGACGAATTTACAGCTTCTTTATAACTTTGTGGCTCACTTTCAAGCATAAACGTTAGATAATCAGGACCAAATGATTTTTCGGTCCTAATCCGTTTACTTCGTCTAGGTTCATCCACTTCCTCCTCTTGATCCTCGAGATCGTCGGGAATTACTACGCCTTCTTCCAGTGACTCAACGGTCCTTTTCGACGATTCAGAACTTTCCTTGGCAGGGAACACATTCTCAAAGAAATTTGCATTTCTTGATTCCATGATTGTGTTCTTGTGAATCTCTGGATGATGAGATTCATGTACAAGGAAGCGATAAGCACTACTCTCATGTGCATATCCTATAAAGATACAGTCAACCGTTTTAGGTCCAATCTTTAACTTCTTGGGGGGTGGGATTAATACCTTCGCAAGGCACCCCCACATTCGCAAGTACGTAAAGGATGGCTTCGTGCCCTTCCACAGCTCATGAGGAGTTTCTTTCTCATCCTTACGGGGTATCTTATTCAAAAGATAATTGGCTGTCAAAATAGCCTCCCCCCACATGCTCTGTGGCAACCCAGAACTTATCAACATCGCATTCATCATTTCTTTAAGAGTGCGATTTTTACGTTCAGCCACACCATTAGATTGAGGCGAGTAGGGGGCAGTGACCTCATGAATAATGCCATGTTTAGAACAATAGTCCCAAAATGGCTCTACATATTCACCTCCACGGTCACTTCTAATCACCTTGATCTTCTTATCAAGTTGATTTTCAACTTCTGTTTTGTAGAGAACAAATTTCTCAATTGCCTCATCTTTGTTTTTCAGCAAGTACACATAACAGTATTTCGTACAATCATCCACGAAAGTGATGAAATACTTGTTACCTCCTCTTGTTTGCACGAACTTGAGATCACAGATATCGGTATGTATCAACTCAAGAGGTTTCGTGTTTCGTTTAACTTGTTTGAAAGACGTTCGATTCATCTTAGCTTTAACACAAGTTTCACACTTATGATTTGCATCAATTTCCATGTTAGGTATGTTTTCCATTTTAATTAATCTTCTTATCGAATCATAATTAACGTGTCCTAGTCTACCATGCCATAAATTGGAAGACTCAATCATGTAAGCAGAAGAAGAAGCATTCATTTCATCTTTCTTAGGAGGTACAACCATGGTGTTCAACTTGAACATAACATCTAGCTCATAACCTTTGCCTACAAACATACCTTGCTTTGACAAGACTAACTTATCAGACTCAAACACTAGCTTAAAACCATGCTTGATCAACATACAACCGGACACAAGGTTCTTGCGAATGTCTGGCACATACAAAACATTCTTCAAAGTCAACTCCTTCCCAGACGTCATCTTCAGTACCACAGTGCCACGCTCTTTCACCATAGAAGTTGCAGAGTTTCCCATGTAGATGGTCTCTCCATCTTCAATTGCCTTGAAGTTTGAGAACACTTCCTTGACAGAGCAAATGTGCTTAGTAGCACCAGTATCAATCCACCATTCCTTTGGATTGGAGTCCACCATGTTGACTTCAGAAATCACAGCACACAGATCGATGTTATTCACATCTAGTGCAAGATTTTCAACCATATTGGCCTCGTTCTTGGCATTCCTTGGCTTCCTACATTCGGAGGACTTGTGGCCAATGAGGTTGCAATTGTAGCACTTGCCAGTGAACTTCGACTTCTTCGAAACTCCACCCTTGGCTCCTAACTTGGATCCCTTCTTTGCCTTGGCTTTCTTTGACTTGGAGCTCCCACCAACCTCCACGAGATTGGCCCTTGCCACAGGCACATATCCATTCATCCTCTTTTCAGAGATGCGGTTATCCTCCTCAACACGAAGATTTTGGATCAAATCCCTCATGGTCATCACCTTTCGCTTGTGTTTTAGATAACTCTTGAAGTCCTTCCAACTTGGAGGCAACTTCTTGATGATGCAATAGACTTGGAGAGTCTCGCACATTGTCATCTTCTCGACTATCAGCTCATTGATCATCATTTGAAGCTCTTGAGCTTGACTGACCACAGACTTGGCATCAACCATCTTGTAGTCGAGGAACTTGCTGACGACCCACTTCTTGGATCCAACCTCCTCACCCCTGTACTCTTGGTCAAGAGTTTCCCACAGCACCTTAGAAGGCTCTTTCACTTGATACACACTCCAAATGGCTTCGTGAAGGCTATTCAAAATGAGGTTGCGACAGATATACTCCTTAGAGTTCCATTCCACCACAGTATTTTGGACTTCCACATTGCTAGTCTCATCTGCAAATGGACGATCTTCGCGAACATAGCGCTCCAAACCCATAGTGGACAAGTAGAAGAGCATCTTCTGTTGCCACATCTTGAAGTTCATACCATTATTGAACTTCTCGGGTTTCTCAGCATGAGGAACAGCCATAAGAGGCGTCACCCCTGGGGTAGTCTTAGCCTGAACAGTCACAAGAGGCGTCGCCTCATGGATAGTCTCATCACTCAACATGGTTCTGTTGTAAACAACCAAAACCAATTAATTAGCATGTATACAATTTCCATAAAGCATGCAATCAAATATTTTCGCAGACTTGCAAAACCACATGCATATTAGTAGCATGCATATCTTTCCAAACTTACAATTTGCATAAAGCATGAAGTCACATATATGGAATATATTAAATCATGCAAGTAATGTAGAACCTTACGCATGCGTATGCGAACCATGCAAAAATATGGTAATGTAAGACATGCAATATTGATGCAGATTAATCATCTAATCACGTAAGCATACATAAATTTTGAACAACTATTTAGTTGAGTATTATGAATGCAAATTCTAATTACTTATGAAGTATACTGCATATATACTATTAATCCAAACTAGGCATATAATTCGCATACGACATGTATGGCACATTTGCGTACGACATGTATTGCATAGGCATATAATTTGCGGCATATTTGCGTACGACATGTATTGCATAGGCATATAAACATGTATTGCATAGGCATATAATTTGCGGCATATTTGCGTACGACATGTATTGCATAGGCATATAAACATGTATTGCATAGGCATATAATTTGCGGCATATTTGCGTACGACATGTATTGCATAGGCATATAAACATGTATTGCATAGGCATATAATTTGCACAAGCATTAATATACATGGCGTGTAAATTATTATTATTATTATTTTATTTTATTTTTAAAAAAATTTTCAATATAACCCAACAAATATCATTCGTTTCAAGACTGTTGATCGTATATTGAAAACAAAACATGTCGAAATTATACAAACAATTTAACATCAGTAACAAATTTGGAATATTGCTAATGAACAATCAAATATTACTAATTATTCACACGTACAATTAATAATCACGTTTCAAGCAATCACATATATCACATATTGATGGAGTCACGAGTACACTCGCTGTCCTTGAAACGAATGAGTCCCGTCGTGGACATCGTTCCCTAGGATAAAACCATCGAAGGTAATTTAACAAGTAAAATTACTTCGGAGTCACACAAAGCCCGAAGGACTATCACCGACAAAGACAGAATAAGAAGATAAGACTCAAGTTTAGAAGTAGGGAGGAACTTGAGAATGGTGCGAGTTTTCTGTCTGACATAGATGCTCTATTTATAGATGTCTAAGAAACCATATGAGAAGATACGTGGAAGATCTGATTTCCGTAATCAGAGAAAATATTCTCTAACCACCAAATATTTTACAAATATTTGAATAGATTCTGGAAAGATAAGAATATCATATTCCTTATCATGATTAACCGCGTATCAAATCTCAGATATTCCACACGTGATTCTTAGAATATTTGTTACGCGGTTTGGGCTTTCTGGAATATTACATAATACTTAGTACGTACGAATCAATTTCCGCCTAAGTTTCCATTCTCAGAGTGACTCTTAGAGCATCCATATCTCATTCACCCTTTATCCGTTTTGAGAGTTTAAACAGTCGATTTTATAGTACTCGCAAAGGAGAATCCAAAAACGACGCCCACTGACTCTAATTCAGTTCGAGCCCAACTCAAAACTAAGCCCAAAAGTTGACGAAATTCAACTTGTTTTACAATCATTTTCCAACATCAACAGCCATCTGCGTTATGATTCCTTGAAGCTTTGTGCCAACTGCTAAGATGGTCTTTGACAAATGGAAGCTATTAGTTTTTGGGGAAACTAAGGATTTTGAGCAAGGGGGAAATGTGTGTTTTATGTTCTTACCACAAGAGGCATAAGAGAGAGCCAATGCATGACCTTCCACCCTGAAACATTGATTTATCCAAAACATGTCAGAAACTTCAACTGAAGAGAGCGATACTCGACGAATGCAAACTTAGTAACTTACCATGTACATTGAGAAGCAGAAAGATTACTGCAGAAGCCCACAGTGCGGCACTGGAAACATGCTGGAGAGAGTCAGATGGGATATGATTGGTTTTCTTCATAAGAAAGATTTGATGGATTTGAGAAAATCGGCTTACCTGATTCCGGCCACCACCTTGAAATAATCTTCTAATGACCTTTTAATGTACCTTTGGAAGTCAAACTTACTCCTAGGAGCCAAATGAACCTAAACAAAACGAAATCAGTAGCTCTCAAAACAACAGTCCTCCAAGGTTACGTTTTTTAATCTTAAGAAAACTTACTGCAATGAATCCATGGCGTATTGTCAAGTAGTTAGCCTTGCGAACAGATCTAAAGAATTGTTGGTAAAAGAAAATCTGAAAGGTTTGAGTTCATAAAACATCACACAAAGGCTGTTAGGAAAGGATATAGTACTGATATAGTGAGTGACAGGATAATATACTTCCAAGATTGTTCGTACCGGGTAGAACATGATTGGTGTTGTAGCCAGGAAACTGGTGTTGCCTTTTACAAAGGTTGTCTGATGAGTAAGCCTAAACCTCAACCCTTCTGCTAGATACAAAATCCAAAATGTTAATATGGAGAAGCTGAAACCAACATTCTAATAGATTTCAGGCTTTCAGCATTTCAGGTTCGCGTAAAGAAAAATACCGGTAGCCATTTCCTCTTCCTGAGCTCCCTCGCACTCCCAAACCTTTCATCAGCGAATCTATGCAGAAAATTGTGTACAGAACCAACTCAGTAAAGATCAAATAAGTAGACAGAAACCATTTTTTCTGCAATCATATAATCCCACCTTTAATCTACCAAGATTCATTGTCATCGCGCCAAAAATGACATGACACACTGCCAAGAAGTAAGCGCTAGAATTGTTTGTTTAGCCTAATAATCACCTCGGGCTGTACTTCAACCCAATCAGGATAAAGTTCCAAAAAGAAAAAAAAACACTCAGCTAAATCATTAGAGCATAAATATTCAGCTAAGTAATCAGGAAAAAAAGTATCAAAATGAGATTACGCTGAGTACAAAAGTACAAAAACTTGCCCCTTTTTTTACTCTGCCGCTCACAGCTTAATGTACCCTACAAAGCAGGATATGGATAAGTACCAAAGGCATTGAAACTATACAAGGAAACTAATAGAATCTGAAAATGAAAGACATTTAAGAGCGATCGCCATCTAAGACATCAAACCGACTCAAGACATAAACTACTCGCAATAAATAAAATGAGTGAACATCAATCTAGGTCTTTACACAGTATTTGCTCTTAGATTTCAAGTCAAATTTTAAGACATTAACATCATCCGAAGGTCATAAAAAATAACCACGAACAAATCGAAACCCCCGATTTGGGCACAGCAATTTACCGGTTACAGGAAAGTAGCAACAGCAAAGTTAACCGGGGAAATGAGAGGTTGAAGATAAAAATAAAAACAAAGCTGACCTTCAATGCCAAAGGGGGAGGGACGGGAAGGCGACACGTACCAGTAAGAGAATATAACACCGCCTGAACCAGGCAGGTGAGAAAGCGCAACTCTTGGGCACCGGCGTAGAAGGTGAGAGACGTTGAGAAGGGGTTCAAGGAAATTGAGGGAAGAATTGGACGGCAGTTGAAAGATTACCGAGTACCTTGAAATTGTTGGTCACCGGCGGCAGGGTGTTTGGCATTGAAGACGAAACGAGGTGAAGCAGACTAGAGGAGAACTTTTTGAACGGGAAGGTCACTGGCAATCGTACCTGAACCTGTCGCCAAACAAATAACTCCCGCTTTTAGTATTAGTATAGATATAATTGTGCATGCAGGAACTACAAACCAAATGACGGGGAGAAGGTGTTTTGCATGGGCAAGGGACACGCGACATAGGTTTGGCAAAAGCGGTGGACAAGGACTGTCCCGATGTTTCTTCATCTTCCGCAACTGCCTATAGATTCCATTCTACTATCTCATTTCATTATCCCACAACAAACCTATCATCATCATCATATTCGCCTGCAATTTTCACAACAATGGTTAATAGTACTGCTGGTCAAGTAATTCGATGCTAAGGTACGCACCATTTGATCCCTTTTCTTTTTTCTACTGGATTGTCGTCATTTTGATGGATCCTTCTTAATCCTGCTCGTGCGGATGGCAGTTTTTTTTTAAAATTAGAAACCACCTTTTGGTGGGGGTATTTATTAGAGGCTCCCCGAACCTCGAAATAGAACTGTAATACAAAAAGGGTCGTCTGAAAAGATACCCTAAAGATGTAACCTATCAAAGACATCGCATTTCTAAGGCAAAAAAGCTATGTGTGTAGGTGTGAAATGGTTGATAGTGTTTCTAGCGCTATTATCTCCACCCCCGTGTTAATAATAGGCTAGCCAGACTTCAACCATTGCACACCCGATCAGAAATCTGTACAAAATGGGACTGCCATTCGTTTCCAAGCTTTTCAAATCTACTCAGAAAACGTGTGAACTCGTAAACTTGGGAGGTTTAATCGGTCTCCTTGGATTGCCATCCTCGTAGGTGAGTCTAACTGGTGTTGGCTCCATTCTTGGGGTCCTGCTATGCCCAACCTTTGTGACATGTATGCTATCTGGTGAGCTGCTCTATTCAGTTCCCTAAAAATGTGATGGATTTGAGCTCCGGTTGCCAGCTTTAGTTTGTTAATTGGAAAGAGTTCATGCTTTAGCTTCCACGGCCACCGCATTGTGCCATTTATCATCTCCACCACCTGCAAACAGTCACTTTCAACAATTAGTGGGATCATGTTCTTATTTAAACAAATTGTCATACCTGAGATGAGTCCTTGAGTTTCAGCCTGAAGTGGATCCCTGGCTTGATGTATTGTGGCCGCACCAATGAAACAACTTTGTGCCTGTGTGTTTCTTACTATATTAGCTATAGGTGAAGCTATTTGGGAGAAAGCAGCATCAGTATTTAGCTTAAAACCGACATCAGGGGATTCCCACTTGTATGCCTATTATACTGTTTCCACATGGAACTGAGCTGCCCCTATATTCATTTATGGACCTTATCACATTAAAATCTTCTGCCAGGATTACTGGTTCACTTATGTGACTAAACTGAGTTTCTATGTTCCTATACATTTGATTTCTAATTGCTCTATTGTGTTTAGCATGGATAGCAAACAATTGAAATCTGTGATCCGCATGATTGTTTTGTACAGAGATGTGTAAAAAATCCCCATTATCATGGATCAAGGTTGGTGTGAAATCATTTCTGAGCATCATCCATATTCTTGAGTCTTGTGATGAGAAAGCATAATCAAAGCCAAGTGAAATTCTAAATCTGTCTAAACTATCCATTTTAAGCTTGGGTTCAATAATGATCATGATGGATAACTTATGTATGTGTACTAGCTTATGTAGTCTAAGACTAGCAGATAACATTCCAGGATAGTAGTTTAACATTCATTGACAGACTTAGTTTTTGCTTTCATGCGAGTAATTATTATGTCAGGGGAGCTAAAAAATGTTTTAGCTGGATCAGGGGGCTTACCTGAGTTACCTGGTTCAGGTGTCCCCTCTCTGGATCACCTTTCTTTGATGTGCTACTGCCACTGGTGCTTTGGGGAGAGTTGATCCCCTTACTGTCCTCCTCTAGAATGATTCCACTTGATTTTTCCTGTACAGCAAATTTGTTGGTCAGTTTGCCTGAAATGCTCGAAGACTTTGATATAAAATGAGTTTATCTGAGGTGGCTGGGGTTTGATTAGGGGTAGGCGTCTGTATTGGTTGCATATCATCCTTTGACTGCCAGCTGTTGAAATTTCTCATTGTGAAGGATGATACTGCCTCCTTTTGGATTTGTGGCTTTGTTCTAGTTGGGTTGACTGAGTGCCTATGTTGCACCACTCTCCATTCTGTTTTGCTTCTTCCAATCCTCTTTGTGGCTCTAGGTTTTGGCTCCTCATTATGAATGATTTCCACTGCATCTTGGAAGATATCCTCGTCTTGTTGAGTTGTTTGTTGCTGCAGTTGCTCCCTAGTGTTAATATCTAGGTCAGGGATCGGATTCACATTTGGCTTTTGGAGATGCTCTTTTGGTTTAGCTTTTGGTTGGCCGCATTCCGCCGTTGGGTGTCCGATCTTTAGGCACTTGCTGCAGTATGCCGGATGATCCTCGTATTTTATATTGTACCATTTGTTTTCTTTGACCGAGCCCAGCCTGATTCTGTCCGGAAAACTAGCAGTGAGATTCATCTCCACGCATAGCCTGATGGTTGAGGGCCTTGTATGATTAATGGTTTTGGCTAATCTGCGAAGATCAGTTCTCCAAGGCGACTAGCGATGAGAGGAATACAATCTTTGGTGGACATATATTGGAAAAACATGTGGAAATTATATAACGAAATTACACTAACAATAATGAAATAGTACTAATTATTCACTCGTACAATTAATAAGCACGTTTCAAGCAATCACATATTGATGGAGTAGTTCGCTGTCCTTGAAACGAATGAGTCCCGTCGTGTACATCGTTCCATAGGATAAAACCATCGAAGGTAATTTTAACAAGTAAGATAAAACCATCGAAGGTAATTTTAACAAGTAAAAATTACACGAATGAGTCCCGTCGTGGACATCGGTAATTTGGACATCATTCCGACATCGTTCCCTAGGATAAACCCTAGGATAAAACCATCGAAGGTAATTTTAACAAATAAAAATTACCTCGGAGTCGCACAAAACCCGAAGGACTATCACCACAAAGACAGAGAAAGATAAGACTCAAGTTTAGAAGTAGGGAGGAACTTGAGAATGGTGCGAGCTTTCTGTCTGACATAGAGGCTCTATTTATAGATGTCTAAGAAACCCTATGGGAAGATACGTGGAAGATCTGATTCCAGAAAATATTCTCTAATCACCAATATCTTACAAATATTTGAATAGATTCTGGAAAGATAAGAATATCATATTCCTTATCCTGATTAATCGCATATCAAATCTCAGACATTCCACACGTAATTCTTAGAATATTTGTTACACGGTTTGGCTTTCTAGAGACTTCCACACGATCCAAACGCATTTTAGACAGTCAAAAAATTACAGAACACTTAGTACGTGCGAATGAATTTCCGCCTAAGTTTCCATTCTCAGAGTGACTCTTTGAGCATCCATATCTCATTCACCCTTTATCCGTTTTGAGAGTTTAAACAGTCGATTTATAGTACTCGCAGAGGAGAATCTAAAAACGACGCCCACTGACTCTAATTCAGTTCGAGCCCAACTCAAAACGAAGCCCAAAAGTTGACGAAATTCAACATATTTTACCATCCTTTTCCAACAATCTCCCACATGAATAGATATTGATGTGGAATCAGAACAATCATGCCAGACATGGAGTTTGATTTGGTGATAGATTCATTTCGACGGCATAGATGCTGCATAGGATAAGTAGGTGTCACCCTTTGAACTTTCCCTTGAGAGAGTACACTTAGCCCACTGGTTAGGAAGTAGACGCGATGTCCTTGAACTTCCCCGACCGCTTGTGTGAACGACAATGCACTTCCCACAGACATTTTTCCTAGCCTTTGTGCTTTCCTCGGTTGTGTCCATTAATCAGGCCATGGCACACCCCCTAGTTCTGTAAGGTTTCTAAGGAATTGCGTCCCAACAATTCCCTTTCGAAGCGGCCACACTTCTCGCTTACATAGGTGATTCTTAGCGTAAGAGCAGTTCCGTAAACTATGCGCTATTTCAAATATCATATACTTGATGCCGTGAATCATTAAAAGCAATTTAATGCTTAACCTCCACTCACTTCACTGTTTCTTCATCATAGGAAATAAGACAGGAGGTATGAACCCCCCCATAGTGATCGCGATGGGTCTTTGCAGTTTAGTTGTCCCTTTGAACCTAGATCTTGGGATCTCCAGTCACATAGGTTGGGTGTCCACGTACGTAATCTATCATTTAATGGACTCCAGTCCCATTCCTCTCGATGATGTTTCAACTACCTCTCGATTCAACCCCTTAGTCAAAGGATCGGTTATGTTGTCCTTAAACCTTACATAGTCAATTGTGATCACTCCGGTTGAGAGAAGTTGTCTTATGGAACTATGTCTCCGTCGAATATGACGAGACTTCCCATTATAGAGCATATTCTGAGCCCTTCCAATAGCAGATACACTATCACAATGTATACATATGGCTGGCACATGCTTCGGCCATCTAGGAATGTCCTCTACGAATTGAAGGAGTCATTCAGCCTCCTCACCCGCCTTGTCTAAGGCAACAAACTCGGATTCCATCGTGGATCGAGTAATAACCGTTTGTTTAGAGGACTTCCACGAGACTGCTCCTCCACCTAGTGTAAATACATACCCACTAGTGGATTTCAGATCATTTATATTGTGTATCCAGTTTGCATCATTGTATCCTTCAACTACAGCTGGATAACTCGAATAATGTAGACCATAATCACGAGTGAAACGTAGATATCTCAATACTCTAGTTATTGATTTCCAGTGAGTCATACTGGGATTACTCGTGTATCTACTCAACCTACTTACAGTGTAGGCAATGTCTGGTCTGGTACAACTCATCAAGTACATCAGACTCCCAATTACTCTCGAGTACTCCACCTGATTAATAGCCTCCAATTTGTTCTTTTGTAGATGCAAATTCGGATCTATTGGAGTCATCGCCACATCTGAGTCATTCTTGTTGAATTTCTCAATGATTTTATCTACATAATGAGACTGGGTTAAGGTGATACCATCAGAGCTTCGGATGATCTTTATTCCCAAGATCATATCCGTCAGTCCCATATCCTTCATGTCAAAACGAGAATTCAACATGTCCTTGGTAGATTTGATCATCTTTTCATTACTACCTACAATGAGCAAGTCATCTACATATAAACATAGGATTACATATCCATTTTCCGTGTCTTTCACGTAGACGCACTTATCACACTCATTGATTTTGAAAAAATTGGCAAGGACAATATGGTTAAACTTCTCATTCCATTGCTTTGGTGCTTGTTTGAGACCATACAATGATTTCACCAACTTGCAGACTTTTCCTCCTTGACCGGGAGCCGTAACCCCTCAGGTTGCTCCATGTAGATTTCTTCCTCTAAATCTCCATTCAAGAAGGTAGTCTTCACATCCATTTGATGAACCTCAAGCTTACGCAACGCGGCGATAGCAAGTATCATTCTAATGGAGCTTATTCTCGTGACTGGAGAATAAGTATCAAAGTAGTCAAGACCTTCCTTTTGTTTATAACCTTTGATTACAAGTCTGGCTTTATACTTGTTAATCGAGCCATCTGCTCTCATCTTCTTCTTGAAGATCCATTTGTAGCCCAGTGGTTTACACCTCAGAGGTAAGTCCACTAGCTCCCAAGTATGATTATGTAGAATCGAGTCGATTTCGCTTTTAATCGCTTCTTTCCACATAGGCCCCTCAGACGAATTCACAGCTTCTTTATAACTTTGTGGCTCACTTTCAAGCATAAATGTTAGATAATCAGGACCAAATGATTTTTTAGTCCTAATCCGTTTACTTCGTCTAGGTTCATCCACTTCCTTCTCTTGATCCTCAAGATTGTCGGGAATTACTACGCCTTCGTCTAGTGACTCAACGGTCCTCTTCGACGATTCAGACCTTTCCTTGGCAGGGAACACATCCTCAAAGAAATTTGCATTTCTTGATTCCATGATTGTGTTCTTGTGAATCTCTGGATGATGAGATTCATATACAAGGAAGCGATGAGCACTACTCTCATGTGCATATCCTATAAAGGTACAGTCAACCGTTTTAGGTCCAATATTTAACTTCTTGGGGGGTGGAATTAATACTTTCGCAAGGCACCCCCACATTCGCAAGTACGTAAAGGATGGCTTCGTGCCTTTCCACAACTTATGAGGAGTTGTTTTCTCATCCTTACGGGGTATCTTATTCAAAAGATAATTGGCCGTCAAAATAGCCTCCCCCCACATGCTCTGTGGCAACCCAGAACTTATCAACATCACATTCATCATCTCTTTAAGAGTGCGATTTTTACGTTCAGCCACACCGTTAGATTGAGGCGAGTAGGGGGCAGTGACCTCGTGAATAATGCCATGTTCAGAACAATAGTCCTTAAATGGCTCTACATATTCACCTCCGCGGTCACTTCTAATCACCTTGATCTTCTTATCAAGTTGATTTTCAACTTCCGTTTTGTAGAGAACAAATTTCTCAATTGCCTCATCTTTGCTTTTCAGCAAGTACACATAACAGTATTTTGTACAATCATTCACGAAAGTGATGAAATACTTGTTACCTCCTCTTGTTTGCATGAACTTGAGATCACAGATATCGGTATGTATCAACTCAAGAGGTTTTGTGTTTCGTTTAACTTGTTTGAAAGACGTTCGAGTCATCTTAGCTTCAACACAAGTTTCACACTTATGATTTGCATCAATTTCCATGTTAGGTATGTTTTCCATTTTAATTAATCTTCTTATCGAATCATAATTAACGTGTCCTAGTCTACCATGCCATAAATTGGAAGACTCAATCATGTAAGCAGAAGAAGAAGCATTCATTTCATCTTTCTTAGGAGGTACAACCATGGTGTTCAACTTGAACATACCATCTAGCTCATAGCATTTGCCTACAAACATACCTTGCTTTGACAAGACTAACTTATCAGACTCAGACACTAGCTTAAAGCCATGCTTGATCAACATAGAACCGGACACAAGGTTCTTGCGAATGTCTGGCACGTACAAAACATTCTTCAAAGTCAACTCCTTCCCAGACGTCATCTTTAGCACCACAGTGCCACACCCTTTCACCATAGAAGTTGCAGAGTTGCCCATGTAGATGGTCTCTCCATCTTCAATTGCCTTGAAGTTTGAGAACACTTCCTTGACAGAGCAAATGTGCTTAGTAGCATCAGTATCAATCCACCATTCCTTTGGATTGGAGTCCACCATGTTGACTTTAGAAATCACAGCACACAGATCGATGTTATTCACATCTAGTGCAAGATTTTCAACCATGTTGGCTTCATTCTTGGCATTCTTTGGCTTCTTACACTCGGAGGACTTCTGGCCAACGAGGTTGCAGTTGTAGCACTTGCCAGTGAACTTCGACTTCTTCGAAACTCCACCCTTTGCTCCCAACTTAGATCCCTTCTTTGCCTTGGCCTTCTTTGACTTGGAGCTTCCACCAACCTCCACGAGATTGGCCCTTGCCACAGGCACATATCCATTCATCCTCTTTTCAGAGATGTGGTTATCCTCCTCAACACGAAGCTTTTGGATCAGATCCCTCATGGTCATCACCTTTCACTTGTGTTTCAGATAACTCTTGAAGTTCTTCCAACTTGGAGGCAACTTCTCGATGATGCGATAGACCTGGAGAGTCTCACACATTGTCATCTTCTCGGCTATCAGCTCATTGATCATCATTTGAAGCTCTTGAGCTTGACTGACCACAGACTTGGCATCAACCATCTTGTAGTCGAGGAACTTACCGACGACCCACTTCTTGGATCCAACTTCCTCACCCCTGTACTCTTGGTCAAGAGTTTCCCACAACACCTTAGAAGGCTCTTTCACCTGATACACATTCCAAATGACATCGTGAAGGCCATTCAAAATGACGTTGCGGCAGACATACTCCTTAGAGTTCCACTCCACCGCAGCATCTTGAACTTCCTTAGCACTTTTCTCATCCACAACGGGACGATCTTCGTGAACGTAACGTTCCAAACCCATAGTGGACAGGTAGAAGAGCATCTTCTGTTGCCACATCTTGAAGTTCATACCATTATTGAACTTCTCGGGTTTCTCAGCATGAGAAACAACCACAAGAGGCATCGCCACAAGGGTAGTCTTCGCAGCATCATTGCTCGACATGGTTCTTGGATTCACCAATGTGTACATACAAAAATATTCATCATTAAATATAAGTACACATCAAATATCATGGTATAATATTTTAAACAATTATACATAACAAATTGCTCAATATGATTACCAAAATCCATTAGCATGCAATCAGATATTTTCGCAGACTTGCAAAACCATATGCATATTAGTAGCATGCATATCTTTCCAAACATACAATTTTCATAAAACATGCAGTCACAGATATAGAATGTATGAAACAACATGCAAGCAATGTAGAACCTTACGCATGTGTATCTGAGGCATGCAAAAATATGGTAACGTAAGGCATGCAATATTGAGCATAATAGTAAGGCGTGCAGTATTTATGCAGATTAATCATATAATCACGTAAGCATGCATAAATCGTGTAATTTTTTTCCGACTCAGTTTAATCAATATAACTCAACAAATTTCATTTGTTTCAAGACTGTTGGACACATATTGAAAAAACATGTGAAAATTAAATAACGAAATTACACGAGCAATTTAACATAAGTAACAATAATGAAATAGTATTAATTATTCACGCGTACAATTAATAAGCACGTTTCAAGCAATCACATATATCACATATTGATGGAGTCACGAGTACACTCGATGTCCTTGAAACGAATGAGTCACGTCGTGGACATCGTTCCTAGGATAAAACCATCGAAGGTAATAATTTTAACAAGTAAAAATTACCCTCGGAGTCACACAAAGCCCGAAGGACTATCACCACAAAGACAGAGAAAGATAAGACTCAAGTTTAGAAATAGGGAGGAACTTGAGAATGATGCGAGGTTTCTGGCTGACATAGAGGCTCTATTTATAGATGTCTAAGAACCCCTATGGGAAGATACGTGGAAGATCTGATTTTCGTAATCAGAGAAAATATTCTTGTTTTTAGATTCTGGAAAGGTAAGAATATCATATTCCTTGTTATGATTAACCGCGTATCAAATCTCAGATATTCCATACGTGATTCTTAGAATATTTGTTACGCGGTTTGGGCTTTCTAGAGACTTCCACACGACCCAAACGCATTTTAGACAGTAAAAAAATTACAGAACACTTAGTACGTGCGAATGAATTTCCGCCTAAGTTTCCATTCTCATAGTGACTCTTTGAGCATCCATATCTCATTCACGCTCTATCCGTTTTGAGAGTTTAAATAGTCGATTTTATAGTACTCGCTGAGGAGAATCTAAAAACGACGCCCACTGACTCTAATTCAGTTCGAGCCCAACTCAAAACGAAGCCCAAAAGTTGACGAAATTCAACTTGTTTTACAATCATTTTCCAACTATCTTTATGTAGGTAGTACGCTGGAGGAAATTCAACTGTTAGCTAGATGGGGACAAGTGATGGCTCTTCTTGAACATCAAAATGCTTAGTCCACTTCAGCACATTCATTATTGTGCCGCCAAGATTCCAATTTCTTTTGATCCAGCAACGCTGGATATCCTCTTCGTGTTCGAATCTAATAAACACGTGCCTTCGATCCAGTGCGGTTATGGCCGCATCTCCTTTGAAACCAATTTTCTTGAATTGGTGCCTGATGAAATCGAGACTTGGCCGGCCCCTGGGGAATTTTCCGATTAGGTTTCTTTTGAATGGCTCAGATAGATGATCATGTCGTCGTCGTTGATGAGGACTGCTATTTCTCCTTTAAATTCGGCAATAGGGTTTAATTTTCTTCAAGGTTGAAAAGGGGTTGGATGGCTGTTGGTGAGAGCGGCTTTGTATGACGGCGGCGGACTCTAGCCGAGAGGCGGAGCCGCCATTGCTAGTGGTGGTTCTGTACCATTTTGGTTGAGATGTTTCCATTTGGGCTGAGATATGAACGTTATCAGCGCTTTGGTTTTTTATTAGTAAAGACTAAAAGCACTGTGAAAATCATGTTCGTCAATAGTAAAGACTAAAGAGGATGTGAAATTGCAAGTGCGGATGGCAGCTGCTGTTGCATGGGAGGCGGGGTAGCCGTTGGTGATGGAAGAAATAGAGGTGGCGCCACCGCAGAATATGGAAGTCCGTTTGAAGATTTTGGCCACTTCCCTTTGCCATACTGATGTTTACTTCTGGGAAGCCGAGGTTACTATATTTGCTCCCATCTCGACTCTTGTCAAATTTCATTTTGATTCATCGCAGAGCAAAATGATACTCCCTTTTAATAATAAATATTAGCAGTAATTTTAAATTTTCCGTCTAAATGTACCAACTTTGTTCTCTATTATCATGCGAAAGATATTTTTGATTGGGGTTTGGTATCATTTTATTACATTTTGATTGAAAACAGTACCATCATTTCCTGAAATGCCAGAGTGGGTACATTAAAGTCAAATTCAAAACAGATACTACCAAATTGTGAACTTCCATTGAAAATAGGTATCATTTAGGCTATCTGCTCTTGAATGGTATTATACAGTTTTGGTGATAATTTTCATGCATACAGGGCCAAACACCTGTATTTCCTCGAATATTTGGACATGAAGCTGGAGGGTGAGAGTTCACTCTACCTTATGTACAACTTCGAATACCATTGGTTGTGAGGTCTAACAGTAAAATGATCCTTTAATTTTGTCATATATTTCGATTGTGAAATGACTGAAACAAGGATATGAAGGGTAAGTGGAATACTGGAAGGGCACTTCCTTTTTTTGGAACAAATATAATCTTTCAAAATTGGGGTCTAAGAAGTAGGACATTTGGATGCCTGTTTCCCTTATAGCTCTGCTTCTGGGGGTTGTGGTGCTTGAAACAGAATCGTGGACAGCGTGGGCGATGGTGTGACAGAGCTAAAACCTGGAGATCAGTGCAAGGAGTGCCAGCATTGTAAATCGGAAGAAAGCAACATGTGCGAGCTTCTTAGGATAAACACTGATAGAGGGGGCATGCTGCATGATGGCAAGTCTAGGTTCTCCAAAAATGGGCAGCCTATCTACCATTTCCTTGGAACTTCCACTTTCAGTGAGTACACGGTCGTCCATGTTGGATGTGCTGCCAAGATCAGTCCCCAAGCGCCATTCGATAAAGTTTGTTTACTCAGCTGTGGATTTTCAACAGGTTTGTGTCTTTCTCTTGTAATGTGAATTTCTAGTTGTGACATTTGATGTCAATTGAGCTGACTCTGCAGGATTTGGTGCAACAGTGAATGTTGCAAAGCCAAAAAAGGGATCAACAGTTGTGATTTTTGGACTAGGAGCTGTTGGACTAGCTGTAAGCCTTCAACTCTATCTCGGGTATGATGTTATTGATGAGGGGTAGTGAGCATGATTGACGCAGCGGAACCCCGATTTCAATTGTTGATTCGACGCACGAATATCCAATTGGAAACCCTTCTGAAAATCTATTGATTCAACACAGTCGAATGCTAGATTCAGGCATAAAAAATCGAATCCAACAGGAACCCGAATTTGGAAAAAAAAACTGAAAGGAAAAGCTTCTTATGTATTCTGTTTTTTTATTCAAACGAAATGAGGCTATATATAGCCCTGCCCCTAGAAGCCTAAAGGTTTAAAACTGAAAACCTTCTCAATGGGTTTTAAGAAGGCCACTTAAAACAAAAACCCAAAAGGTTTAAAACTGAAAACCAAGAAAACCAAAGGTTTAAAACAGAAGGTCCACATCAATGGTTCATCAATGATTTGTTCATCAATGGTCCGCATCATTCCCTCCGGGGGTGGAAAGAGTTCATCCTCGAAGTCTGGTCGGCGTCGTCATCGGAGGAGTCGCCATGGAACGGGAGAAGATGCTTCACGTTGAACACATCGGCTGTGCGGATGTGGCTCGGGAGTTTTAGCCGGTAAGCATTGGGGTTTATTTTCTCGGTGATCTCTATAGGGCCAATCTTCTTGGCAGCAAGTTTGTTGTAGTCACCAACGGAGAAACGCTCCCTTGTCAAAATAGCCCAAACGAAGTTGCCTACGTCGAATTCGACATGTCGACGTCATTGATCGGCGTGCTGCTTGTAGCGAGCATTGGCGGCGGACAGATTGTCGTGCACCATCTTGTGTACATCGAGCAGCCCCGAAACAAAATCGGAAGCTTTCCCATGGACCTTGGTGTTGTCGGGCAGGGGCAACAGGTTAAGCGGTCCGCGAGGCTGGGCCGAGTAAACTATCTGGAAGGGACTGAAGCCCGTGCTCCGGTTGACGGCATGGTTATGCGCAAACTCTGCTTGACTTAGCTTGTGATCCCAACTTTTCGGATTGTCCCCAACTAGGCAGCGGAGAAGGTTACCGAGGGAACGATTAACCGCCTCTGTTTGTCCATCGGTCTGCGGGTGATAGGCGCTACTAAAATTGAGCCTCGTGTGCACCATTCTCCACAAACTACGCCAAAAGTGGCTAAGGAATCTTGTGTCGCGGTCGGACACGATGGAGACGGGAAGGCTGTGGAGACGGTAGACATCACGGAAGAACAACTGTGCCACGTTCACGGCGTCCGTCGTCTTCTTGCAAGGAATGAAATGCGCCATCTTGGAGAACCGGTCGACCACGACAAAGATTGAATCGTTGCCACGCTGAGTACGGGGTAGACCTAACACGAAATCCATACTAATATCAGCCCACGGTCGGGAGGGGACGGGCAGCGGCAAATATAACCCGGCATTGGTGGCAACCCCTTTCGACATCTGACAAATACGACATCGCTGCACGAACTTCTCGATATCGCTACGCAATCCGGGCCAAAAGTACGAGGACTGTGCGAGCTGCAAGGTCCGATCTCGACCCACATGACCCTCACCGTGAAGCTCCTGGAGAATCTGCAGACGGAGAGAACATTGAGGCACACATAATTGATTTCCGCGAAAGAGAAACCCGTTGTGAAGCAGAAAATCGGAACGTTTGCCGGATTTGACATCTTCGAGGATTGCCGAGAAATACGGGTCGGTAAGGAACAAATCCTTGAACGAATCAAACCCGGGTACCTTAACTCTCATGGTGACTAATAAACTGGACCGGCGACTAAGGGCATCGGAAACGCGGTTGGTGACACCCGCCTTGTGCTTCACGACGAAGGTGAATCCTTTAAGGAAAGTAACCCACCTCGCGTGCCGAGCTGATATTTTGTCCTGGCGGTGAAGGTGTCGGAGGGAGTCATGATCGGTGTACAGAACAAACTCGCGCTGAAATATATAATGCCTCCAGTGCTTAACGGCTTGGACCACTGCGTAGAACTCAACGTCGTAGGTACTGTAATTAAGCCGGGCACCCGAGACCTTCTCGCTATGGTACGCGACCGGCCGTCCACTTTGACTAAGAACAACCCCAATGCCGGTCTTCGACGCGTCCGTGTGCAGCTCAAACAGCAGTGAGAAATCCGGGAGGACCAAGATAGGCGCGGTTGTCAGGCGTTCTTTGATCCGAATGAAAGCTACCTCGGCTTCGCTTGTCCATCTGAACTGGGTGCCTCGCATGCAATCTGTGAGCGGAGCCATGAACTCGCTGAAGTGTGGGACAAAATGCCTATAAAAGGAGGCGAGACCATGAAAGCTCCGTACCTCCATGATTGACTTCGGTCTAGGCCACTCCCGAATTGCCTCGACCTTCGCCCCATCGACTTGCAATCCATCACCCGAGATAATATAGCCCAAAAATAGAACTTTAGGCGTCATGAATACGCACTTCTTCATGGCGACATAAAACTGTCTAGCCCTCAAAACACGAAGTACCTCCCGTAAGTGCTCAAGGTGTGCAGCCGGGTCGGTGCTATAGATGAGAATATCGTCGAAGTAAACGACGACAAAGCTACCAATGAACGGTCGTAGAAGCTGATTCATCGCCCGCATGAACGTGCTCGGGGCGTTAGACAAACTGAACGACATCACCATCCACTCGTACAATCCCTCGCGCGTCTTGAACGCTGTCTTCCACTCGTCGCCGGGTCGCATACGGATCTGATAATACCCGCTCTTCAAGTCTAAATGCGAAAAGATCTTGGCGCCACTAATCTGATCCAGCAAATCGTCGAGGTGTGGAATGGGAAAGCGGTACCTCACTGTAATTTTATTGACTGCCCGGCTATCCACGCACATCCGCCAAGAACCATCCTTCTTCGGCGTCAATAAAGCAGGAACGGCAACAGGGCTCATGCTTTCCCGAATGTGCCCCTTCGCGAGCAACTCCTCAACTTGTCTCCGACGCTCCTCGTGCTCACTCGGACTCATCCTGTAGTGTGGTCGGTGGGGTAGAGTTGCTCCCGGTTCCAAGTCAATACGATGTTGAATATCACGGAGTGGAGGAAGTCCGTCAGGCAGCTCGTCGGGGAAGACGTCCGCAAACTCAGTGAGTAATGGAGCAACCGCAGTCGGGATGGGGCTTGCCTCAGGAACTTCCTTACCGAGAAGCACATATAGCACGTCGGAAGTCTTCATCTCTTCACCGAATTGCGCCATTGTTAACAGGGTCGTAGACTTCCCGCTTGCCCTCTCCCCGGAGCTGCTTGGAACCGCTTTCTCAATGGGCTTACTTGGCACCAAAATGATCTTTACCCCGTCAAACACGAAGCTGTAAGAGTTAGCTCGACCGTCATGAATCACCTTCCTGTCAAACTGCCATGGCCGACCAAGCAACAAATGACACGCATCCATGTTCACCACATCACACCAAACCTCGTCACGGTATTTTGCCCTAACAGAAAACGAGATCAAGGCGCGTTTCGATACCATCACCTCACCACTACGCTTCAGCCAAGCGAGCTTGTATGGTTTCGGATGCTGCTCGGTTTTGACATTCAGTTTCGTCACCGCCTCCTCCGAGACAATGTTTTTGCAACTCCCAGCGTCGATAACAAATCGGCACACTTTACCAAGAACAGTGCATGTCGATTGGAAGATGTGTCGCAGCCAATCCTCTTCCGGTGCCTTGGGCGTTAAGCACGATCTACGCACAACCAATGACAATCCCATGTCTCCCTCAACGAACTCTTCGTCATACACGGGCTGGTCAGACAAGGGCTGTTCGTTGGCTTCCACATCCTCGCCGGGCTCGTCAAGAATAAGCACTCTTTTTTCGGCCTTCCGACAATCGGCCTGTCGGTGACCTTGCTCCCCACACGAGAAGCATTTGATGGCGCTTGCACTCGCTGCCCCACGCGTGAAGCCAGGGTTTGCTAGCTTTTCCGTAGCGGATGTGGTCGGTCCGGGAATCACAGGCGCGTTCCACCGGGTGTTAGCAAATGGGTTGGTAAATTGGGCTGTGGTGCTGCGGCGTGCTTGTCTCTCTGCTGTGAGGACTCGCTGAAATGCCGCGGCAATAGAAACCGAATCAAACATGTTTATGGTTTCCGAAAGCTGAAGCCTTAGACCACTGATGTACCGCGCGACAAGCTGATCTTCGATTTCTTGCACGTCATTCCGCGCTAGCAACTCATAAAATTCAGAAGTGTACTCATCGACCGTACGAGTTCCTTGCCGTAAATTTTGCAAGCGTTGATACATTAGCCTTTGATAATCGTGGGGGAGGAACGCCGCCCGGAGGTGCTTCTTCATCTTCTCCCACGATGCAATTTTTGGCTTGCCCACTCGACTTCGGGTGATTTTTAATTGCTGCCACCACGCCGTTGCACGGCCCCGAAGCCTCGTTGCAATTAGCGTGACTCGCCTCTCATCGGGAACTCCCCGAAATTCCAGAATTTCCTCGACCGTTGAGAGCCAATCGAGAAACTCCTCTGCTTGGAGACCGCCATGAAATTTGGGGATATCGGTTTTAATCCCTGATTCCCACCGCCGATCTGCACCCTCATAGACCCGCTGGGGCCGGCGCTGGAACGGTGGTTCTTCGTCCAGCGTCTCCTCATCTTCCGACGACTCTGCCACAGAACCATGCGTCGACAGCATCTGCCTTCGACCCCGCCCAGGGTTTCGGGGCTGAGCATTGAGGAGGGCAGCCACTCGCTGAGTAATCTCGTCCACCATCTGCTCCGTTCGTTCCTCGATAATCCGAACAACACGCTCCTCGAGCCGGTCGTCTTCGTCCCTTTCCGGAACCTGGTCCGCTTGCTGACGCCGTTGAGCCGTCCTCCGCGGTGCCATGGCCAAGATCCTCACGCTAGCTCTGATACCAAACTGACGCAGCGGAACCCCGATTTCAATTGTTGATTCAACGCACGAATATCCAATTGGAAACCCTTATGAAAATCTATTGATTCAACACAGTCGAATGCTAGATTCAGGCATCAAAAATCGAATTCAACAGGAACCCGAATTTGGAAAAAAAACTGAAAGGAAAAGCTTCTTATGTATTCTGTTTTTTTATTCAAACGAAATGAGGCTATATATAGCCCTGCCCCTAGAAGCCTAAAGGTTTAAAACTGAAAACCTTCTCAATGGGTTTTAAGAAGGCCACTTAAAACAAAAATCCAAAAGGTTTAAAACTGAAAACCAAGAAAACCAAAGGTTTAAAACAGAAGGTCCGCATCAATGGTTCATCAATGATTTGTTCATCAATGGTCCGCATCAATGATTTTTTCCCTTCCGATTAACTTAAGTTGCTGAAAGGGCTTGCATGTCGGGAGCTTCAAGGATAATCAGGGTGGACTTGAATCCCAATAGGTTTGAGGCTGGTGTGTGAGTCTATGTACTACTTATGCACTGATGGATAGAGGTTGTGGAATTCGAACTTGTCCTAATTGTTTTTAGTTGTGATTCTGGAACATCAAAGAAGTTTGGTGTCATTGAATTTGTGATTCCCAAAGATCATGACAAGCCTGTTCAACGGGTAAGTGATGCTTCTTAGTTCAGTATTATGTCTTGTTGAAGATCGATTAACATTCTCATCTTGCAATCAATGGTTTTACTAGATGATTGCTGAAATGACTGACGAGGGAGTGGACTCCAGTGTCGAGTGCACTGGAGTTATCACTGCTATGATCTCTGCATTCGAATGCGTTCATGATGTAACTGTTCTAGTATCTAGTTCTATTCCAACATAGTCTTCAGCACTTGGAATTATCCGACATTTGTATTATTTTCAGGGTTGGGGAGTTGTCGTTCTGGTTGGAGTGCCGAGTAAGGACGATGCATTCAAAACTCATCCCATGAATCTGCTAAATGAGACGACTGTCAAGGGTACTTTCTATGGAAACTACAAGCCCCGTAGCGACATTCCAGGTGTCGTGGACAAGTACATGAACAAGGTATAACCTAAATTCTTTTATCATGAATCAAAAATCCCATTTTGCATTTTCCTTCCCAACAAATTGTGTTCTTTGTGTTTCCTCAACTCTATATACATTGTTCTTAAGCAGGAGATGGAGCTGGACAAGTTTATCACACACCAAGTCCCATTCTCGGAGATCAACAAGGAGAAGGGCTCCGCAGCATCATTCGTATGGAGACGAGGATACCATATGAAGATGTTGATGACTCTAGTTTCTGGTCAGTGCTTGCTGGAGATATGATCCATGACAAATAATTGCTGACAGTAAAGTGCCATCTCCGAACTTCTAAAGATTTGGCAACCAAGGATATATATGCGGATAGTGGGTTTGTTTATTTATTTTTCTTTCTTCTAAACGTTGACGATTACAGATATATCTATGAGTGGTGGTTTGATCTTTTCTACTTCATCAGTTTCTCCTGTCTGATAATTTTGCAAAGAGCAAGCAGCTCATTGGCTATTACTGCAAGAGTAGGAATGATCCACTCTTTGCATGGGAGGAATAAGCACAATCAATAAAGCTTTGCTGGTCTTAAATTCTGGATCTACCATATATTGACCACTAATTAGACTCAAAAACTCCTTAGGAGTCATGGATTTTTTACAACTTGGTTTACTGTGGACAAGTTCAAAACAGCAAAAAGAATGATTACAAAGAAAACTTCACCTAAACGAGGGAGCTTGTATGGAATAAGATTACAACCAATGGCAACATTCAGTTGCAGGAAAGAATTTATCATATTTTGCAGGGTAAGTATTGGGTATGGATTGAAAACTTGAAATGGAAGATTTCATTCAGCTAATATCCCCTTTCTACCTAATATGGTTTCCCAGAAACATGAGTGACTGCAGAAGTAGGGGCTATGTTCCTTGAAAATGGAGGGTATGTGGTATGGGTTTTAAACAGCTCTTAGGACCCTTTTTGGGGATTCCGGGTGGGATGGGTGAAGTGGTTGAGGGAAGTCATAGACAAATGCCCGTTATCCAGTCCTATTTCTAGACTATTTGAAGTCTAGTATCCCTTCCCTGGAAGGTGGATTTCCTAGAAATATTTTAGTATGGTTTTTGACCATTGCTCTAACTTGTGTCAACTATACAGGTATGACAATTGTGGGATGGGATTGCTATTGTCCTATGAATTTACTCACTTCTTCCTTTTTTTTTTAATTTAGTGGGGGTGTATATAAGGCTCCCCAAACCCAAGATAAACTCCATAAAGGAGGCAATTTGTGACAGAGATCTAAAGATATGACTGACTATACTATCTCTGTGTCTAAAACTCCACGCAGGGAGGCAATATGAGAATTTTCCACGCAGGGAGGCAACATGCAAACCTAAAACCTAAAACCTAAAAAGGGGTAAATATCCTGGTCGTAGCCAGCAGGATGCGATCGCATACTAGCTACAATACTGAACTGACGTCCCCAACAATATGATCACTCCCTAGAAAAGTCTCATTCCTCGCTAAAAGCTAATCGTCCTCGCTCTGCCGGATTAGTCACTGTGTGGCTCCCTATGACAGTAAGAGACTTTCCCAGTTCATTTACACACTATCAAAACGCCGGTGAGCTGCCCACCCGCATCAAGCAGTGGTGTCAGAGACACCTCAACCTGTACGGACTACAAATCTGATTCAGACAGAGTCGCCAATGAGAGAGTCAATACTTCCCTTGACTTGGATTTCTCCTGTCTATCTATTGAATCAGATCAGAAGCCAGCATAGTTTTTCCAAACTGGTCCGAAAAAGTATGGTGGCGGACAACAGACGAATCCAGTACTATATCAAAAACCTAGCATCATAGCACGTACCCCATAAATCGTATTTAAAAAAGAATCCGAAAACCTAACACTGAACTAGAAAAAAGAGCAATAATATTCTGAAAAAGGACACAAAAGTAATTGAAAAAGAATAGAAACCATTACAGTGGTGGCATCCCGGAGGTGCGACTGCATCTACCCAACACCGGCGCAGCGGTGCACTGGCAGCCCAGCCAGGCACGGTGGCGCGTGGGCCACACGCGCGGACGCGGTGGCGCGTGAGAGAGGCAGACATGGCCGGGCAGAGCCGCGCGTGGTCGTCGCGTTTGGCATCTGACCGGCCAGAGGCGGAGGAGCAGCGCGGGACCAGTGCGGCTTAGGCTCCTCTTCACCTTGCGGCCTAAATCCGGTGTATCACCTCCTAGCTGGTCCGACGAGATGTCCAGCTGAGCAGTCGGCAAGCGTTCCGGCGTGGATGCACAGCTCCAGCCTTTCGTCGTGGAGATGAGCAGCGGCTAGTGGTGACGGTCGACGACGAGCGTCGTCCGATCTGTGAGGGCCGAGCTGCTTCAGAAACTCCGACGCGTGGGCTGAGCTGTGTTGGAAGAGATCGAGCAGCGTCGACCGGTGGGGTGACGTCACAGATCGGCGCCGATCTGTACCCACCGGCAACGATCTCCGGTCTTTAGCTTGATGCGAGCTCGGTTGCTGGGTTTCGCCGTAGATGTGCGGAGTTGTAGCGGCTTCTGGCGAGGGGAAGGAGGAAGGTGGTCTGGAGCTATACTACTGGTAGGGGTGGCGGGGGTGGCCGACGCGGCGGAGATCGCCGGTGGCCACCCCGCCGGAAAGTGCAGATCGGTTTGGGTTATTTTTTTGGTTATGGGACTTCTCACAATACCAAAACTCAACCCTCAAGAAGGTTGGCTATGGACTTAAGATTTTGAGGTGGGGATAGTACTTGGATGTTCAATGGAACTTGAACTATTAGAATAGTACTTATAGCAGGGAGGTGGACAGCCCTAGCCCCTAGGTGTCACACTCCCTAAGGCTCCCTTCTATGCCCTTATTCTGGTCATTGTGAGTTTACCCTATCCCTCTTATAACTGACACTAGAGCTACTCTGGTGACACTTGACCGGAGCAAGTAGGTCGATAAGTATTTCTTAGGGTTTGGGTACTGGCAGCTGCGGCCTGATCCAATATGGAACTTTTCTAGCTGAAACGAGTAGTGACTACACTTATTCTTGGGACTTGGGAGTACTTTCTCTGCATCAGGGGTGATCCTGTTCTAATGTTAGAGAATTTTTTTTACTGATTAGGCATGATTTTGGAGTATTTAACATTTGTGAAGCTAAGGCTCATGCTCCTAAGGTACCAAGGCCATATAAGGAGTCCATGGCTACAATAGGAGCAACACTAATGCGCATTCTTTCAATACTAGTATAATGTGTAGTTTTAACCTTGGCTTCTTTAAATTCATGTTTGTCAGATCTTAGCCCTGCTAGAGCCATGCCGAAGATACAGTAAGCAGTAAGAAAATTCAATGGCTTAAATCTAAGTGGGACCAGACAGACAATACCTCCTTTCTTTTCCTACTGATTAGTAGAACGATGTGAAAAAGTAACAGAATCTCCAGTTCCAGGAAGAAATAATGACATGTGACCATATTAATTTATACCATTATTGAACATATGAACTAGTTTATTGCTTCATGAATGATCATAAACTTACTTTACATTTCATACAAGACCATAAATTCATGTTTGTTAGATCTTAGCTCTGCTAGTTCCATGCCGAAGATACAGTAAGCAGTAAGAAAATTCAATGGATTAAATCTAAGTGAGACCAGACAGACAATACCTCCTTTTGTTTCCTATTGATTAGTAGAACGATGTGAAAAAGTAACAGAATCTTTGGTTCCAGGAAGAAATAATGACATTTGACCATATTATTTTATACCATTTTTGAACATATGAACCTGTTTATTGCTTCATGAATGAGCATAAACTTACTTTACATTTCATACAAGAGCATACAGCTATCCTACAGGGACTAGAAGTATTCTTGAAATTCAGCGAGACACTGTTCATTGTCATGACATCAGCAAAAGTGGAGTATGATACCTCAATATAAGGAGAAATGAAGAAGTGCATTTCAGCGGCCTGAGACCAATTCCTTCAGAGATGTCAAGGGGGAACTGTAACCATAAACTTCTTTGTCTTTCCACAATGTTATTCCTGTTTCAAGGACGGAGTATAGTCAAAACACCTTCCAATTTTTTATATTGTCATATACTAGTACTTCTTGTAGTGTGATATAGAATCCGTAGTAGTTGAAGATTATCATATAAGATAAATGAGCAAGGCGAGTAACCCACCTATCCAAGACATGAAGCTGACTGTTGCAACCCCGAAGAATTCCTTGCTAATGCACTTGAAACTGAAATAGAATATAGAGGTAAGAGAACTACAAAAATTATACCCCATGAACCATTCTACAAAGTTAGAATGATTACCAGTACAAGCAGAGAAGGTTTCCCCATCCATAGAAGGTGGATGCCCAACACGAACCAGTAAACCTGACATTTACATTGCAGCAGTTTATCAGATGTAATGGCAATAAGTTACCGCTCCCTCCCCATAGAGAGTCCCATTTGATGGCTAAAATAGTATGACACATGGGACTCTAATTTTGTGAGGGAGATAGTGCCTGCATTTTAAAAGAGGCCAGCCAGATATAGATAGTCTTAAATAGACCAGATCATTTGAAGCACCAGAAAATGATGGTCAGCATGTTTCCAGTTTAACCTTCTGAAACAAGGATACGGGTACGGCACAACAAAGGCAACAGGTTGTGCCGAGGTGACCTCAAATCTATCTCACCACACTTATCTTGTGCACGCAATCTACTTCTTCTCTGATTTAAGCAGGTTGAGAAAATCTAACTTTAACACACCATTTAGCATGCCAACTCAGAATTGTTACGTAACAGTAGGGATAACAAGCATGAAATACAGAAATCATACCACATTAGATCCCGAGTGAAGAGTGCTCGGGGAATCATAAGTCCGTTGCCTACCATTGCAAGCAACATTGAGACAGCTGACAACCCTTTGATATTATCAGGATTGAGAAGGTTTGTCCACTGAAAAAGTAACCAATATATGCTTAGCATATTTCAAGCTTTATATTGTTCAGAGTAATATTTTGGGATTAAGAAAAACTCTCTATCCCTATTCAAATTTTATACAAGTGGACTAGTACCGTTTGCGCCACGGGCATCCACATAAAAAGGAGGGTAGCTGTCCAACCAGAGAGCGACCCAACCAATTTGGTACCTCTAGCTGAGAGTTTCCCCATTCGTGCCTATAACAATAGCAGGCATGAAGTCATGAAATCTACAAGATCTGACTTTTTTAGTATTGACTAATGACAGAAACTAAACACAGAAGTGATGTTTGAGTGATCTTCTACAAGTAACATGCATGCTAAAATGCATTAATGTGCATAAAAACCCAGGCTCAATGATCTGACCAGCCTAAAGGTTAATTAGAAATCCTTGCTCATACATTTGACCAATTAAAAGACGTCAAATATATGTAGTTCTTCTCAAAGTGGTCTGCATGTGCAGTTATTTAGCAAGTGAGGTTTCAGAAATCTTTGCCAAATTAATTAAAACACAAACACGATTGACAAGTTACACTGGTTCACGTTAGAGATATGATTTTTATGTGACGTGAACAAAGTTCTGTATGGTTGACTACGTAATATGAAGCACCTATTTGAATAAACAAATAATTCAAAAGGCTCCTATTCATCCAACATGCATAGCAATAAGCTTTTCAGGATATATAGGATTAAATATAACACATTACTGAGTAAGTAGTTATTCATTTCACAGGTACCATAAAGGCATAAACATTGTTATTGAGTAATACATCATCATTTTCTCAACCAAAAGATGCACAGAAAGCTCTTGCATTCAGATTTGGAAAGGGAGTTCCTTAAAGTGAAAAGATCAAAATCAAAAGCCATGTTAATTTAAATCAATTTTAATTAATCAGGTACCATATTTTATTTGTTATTTAGTCAAAGTATACATATTAGACAAAACTATAGCTTATTCCCATGTTCCCTTTCTTAACTAGAAAATGAGGAAATGAAAATATGAGGCAAAACAAAAAGGCATAAGAAAGCTGCGGCTTACCAAAACAACAGCTACCATGGCAATGACAAAAGCTGTAAGCCCTGGCATAATACTGTTGGGCACAAAAGGAAGGAAGGTTGACCACATGACCTGTAAAAAATTCCTCATAAGGACAAAATGCTTGTCAAAACAGTTGAGAGCTCACAGACAGATGCATTACTTGCGGAAATGCAGAGAGGCCGGCAACGGTAATAAAATCTTCCCATAGACGCCAGATTGCAGGGTTGAGCAGATAAAAGTAATTCATGAAATTCAAAACAAGTCCCAAGAAAATAACCACGGAGGTGGCAACAAAATGAGGAAAAGGCATTGCTCCTGCCAAGGCTAGCTGTGTGATTACAATGTATATGGATACAACTCCTAATGTTTGCACCACCACGACCTCATTCTCCCTCTTCTTTATAAAGTATGACAACAAAGATAGATTTCCAAGTAATCCAGTGAACATCCCCTGTATTACATTATAAGGTTAGTTTGAAAATTTTCTAATTTAATATCATTACATGAAGGATTTAGAACAAACTCCTTCCGGTCAAAGCAAATGTTGCATACCAGCCAAGGAACAGCAAATAGTGCGGCATTATTCCCTGCCAAAAGGTTCCGAGCATTGAGTATGATTTGGGGTAGTTGCAACAACAAGAATGGCAGATTTGAAGCTCCAGCAAACTTCGCAGTCAGCAAATCCCATTGCTCAAAGTTTACCCTCATGAGGTTCTCAGGTTCCTGCATTATACAACAACATAGATAATCAAGTAAGGTCAGAAAGAGACCTATCAGTTAAATGGAAGTCTATGAGAAACAGTGAGCAAGTACGGACATGTTAATTTGAAGAGGAAAAAAATATTAGAAACACAGCCTCTGGAAAATTATATCCAAACTATTATCCGAAAGATAGATAGTGAACCTGTTCGGAGGGTTGAGAGGCATCTGAATCAAGTGCAGAAACTGGCCTACGGACGCGCTTCCAACTAACCGGGTCGATAAAGAAAGGTTTTTTCAAACTAATTCCAGCACACAATGAGTTCAGTGAATTTTTTTTATGAAGGTCAAGGGGCTCAAACTGATGCAGTTGACGGGTGAAGAGGCTACAACTAGTGTGCCTGTAAATTCGTAGAGGCACTTTGTCCAGGGGCACCAGTGATCCAGCCATTTGAAAACCTCAAAACAAGTACTGAAATTGCATGTGTTGTTTCTCAACGCTAGGACAGGATAATGTCAGTTTATACCTGCAGAGAGGCATCTTAGGAATGAGAAAGAGAGCAATGCCTCAATTAACAGAACAACTACCCATGAGACCAAACTGCAATATCAACAAAAAGTAATAACGTAAAGGATCCAAACTTGTCTAATCTTTGGAAAAGATTACGACTTTGGCAGTGGTCAAAAACCTCGAGTTTGCACATTGTACAACTAGCATTCTACTTTTGACATTTTAATCCAAACTGGGAGTCTAAAAACAAAACATAACAAGAACCATTCACATTGACAATATATCAAGCACAGCACGTGCACTAGCCACGGACTTCACCTGTACCCACCTCAGCCGCTTCTCTGCAAATATTGAGGCTAATTTACGAGCAAAGCAGCCCACAGCACCATGAAATGGCAATTAACGAGCAATGAAGTTGATGATGAATATTCAGAGTAAGCGTTAGAGATAAGGAAAGTGAGCACCAACCAATGAAAATGGTGTTGGATTGTGGGAAGTTGTGAAGTGTGGAGCTGAACACAAGCTCACATGCATAAACTTACTCTCAGCCCAAAACATGATCCGAAGGTGGTGGACACTACTCTCTACTCCATACATGGGAGTGTGCAAATAAAGAAATATCCGTGGAATCGGGGCGGGGCAGGCGGGGCGACCCAACTCCTTTTAAAAAAAAATCAAACTAAATCATCATTTCTCCCCAAACTTTTTCAAAACATTCAAAATGCATACCCGCGCCTCTGCGAGGCGGATTTCCACCGCGTTCCGCCACGGAGCTCAGGCTGCAACGCCGGACAGGATAGAAAGCTTTCTTGATTCTTTTAAACATACTAACATTGTGGATTTTGCAGGAAATTACTGTGTCTCTGAATAGTCCATATTGTGATTTGGTGGATAGATAGACTTAAAATAATAGTTGTGGTGCCTGACAGCCTGAGAACCTACAGAAAGTTTTGCAGGTCGAAATGGGTCCTGACAAATTATGATTATGAATTTAGTTTGCTAAGTTTGAGTCGCGTGTCGAGATGGGTGAACCGCACACCCGGATAAATAACTCGAAGTGATCCAAGTAGAAGTGTCAATCGCGTAATTGTATCGGGTGTAAGCCAGGTTGAAAATGATTCTGATTCAGATGAATTGGGTTCAAACGAGTTGACTTTTATTTGATGGGTTGGGTCGATTATTTTTGTGTCGGGTTGAAATGTATCAGTTTTTTCTCAGGTTCCGTCGTGCCATGTTGTGTTACTCTCTAATCAGGTTAGTGTTGCGTAATTTCTTTTTACTCGATTTAGTTCGGGTCCGGTTGGATTAATGTCAGGAACTGGTCGGGTTATTTTTGGGTCGGATGAATGTCGGGAATTGGTCGGGTTATTTTCGTGTCGTATTTCGTTCTGGAGTTTTGTTCGTGTCAGGTAGCTATCTAGTCGGGTCATATCAGCTTTTTTTTATGAGAAAGTCTCCTATGACACCGTCTTACCATAGATTGTGGTGAGAAGAGGGAGTAAAATGCAAATTATAAGGAATGGGAGCATAAGTTCACCGGGTCAAAATAGGTCGATTTCGGATCATAAGGAAAAACCTAATCTATAATACACTTCCTTCTTTGCCCCCCTTTCTCTCTATTTCTTCTCTCCCCTGTTTCTCATCCACACCTTCACGCACCAGCTCAAATCTCCCAATCGATTTTGCTCAACCAAATCCCTCTAGTCCCCCTTATCCAAATCCCTCTGGCCGTTCTTTGCTGTAATGATAGTCTCCTGCACCACTGACGATAGCAACCCTCTCCTTCGGTGTTTTCGATTTCCCTAACACAATTGATGTTGTGTTAGGTTTTTCTATATGAGTTTTGGTATATGGGTTTGAATGATTTTGTTAATCTTATTATGTGCGTTCTTTTAACGTGTGTGTGTTTTATGCATTTTTTTTGTTCATGATCTTTGAAAATTATAAGTTTTACATAAAAATTGAGTGGAGTTCGTGTTTGCAGAGAGGTTAGTCGGAGCAACGGTTAAGATATCGATGGCTTTAATTCAAATTTATCGCAACCAAAACCAAGTTATGTCGTTTGTATGTTGTTTATATTGGGCTCTTTAGTTCGTGATTGTAGTAGTGGATTTCCTTGAGTTATGGTTTAGATTACCGAGTAAATAAATTGAGTACATGAGGGATATAAAGTAAATATCTAATCCCTAATCTAGTTTCTAGAATCTTCTATTCTAACACCCCCCTCAAGCGAAACGTCGGGTGCTCCGAGACGCATAGCTTGGATCTAAAGAACTCAAACAAAGAATGGGGAAGCCCTTTTGTAAAGATGTTGGCAATTTGGAGTGAAGTAGGAATATGATGAAGACGAAGCTTGCCTGAAGAAACTAACTCAAGAACAAAGTGGTAGTCAATGTCGACATGCTTCACTGGCTTATGAGCAACAACATTCTAGGCCATAAAGATGGCACTTTTGTTGTGACAAAGCAAGATCATAGGTCCATAGAGTGGGAACTGAAGATCACGAAGGAGACGAGATAACCAGACCCCTCGACCGCAGTGTTTTGCCAAAGCGCGATTGGGAGGTCGTCACCGTACCTCTCAAAGTTAATAGTTTTAAGCCCTAATGCTTCCTATCTACAATTAAGTAGATAATGGCAAGTCGGGGTCATCCACGAGAAGAGGGATCTTTTCAAGTGTTTAAACATATATAGGGGAAAGCATACTAGGCATATACATACATAGATATATATAAAAGCATGCAAACAAGGGGGGTTTTTGGTTGGTTTGATCCTAAGTTATCAACTTGAAATACAACAACTAGCAAAGAAAGATAACTATGCTAATCATGCAATACAACTAAAGATACGATGTAAATGATAATTAACGGAGCCTTGGGGGCAATCGATTTCCCCTTCCAAACTTCATATAGCTCATTGATTCATTCACTCATTCAATTACATTTATTGTCTATGGGGAATGTTATCACTTCTCATTCAAAGATCAACATTCATTCCTCCTTAAGAGTAGTTTGCAAAGACAAACAACGACCATTTACAAACCTCATTGATGATCACCCTAGACAAACAACATCATAGGGGTGTTTCATCAATGACATTTCACCCAAAGGATCATAGGTTTGATAATAACAAGTCTTCTACCAAAGACATAGTCATTTAACCAAACAAAACATTCATTAGATTAAACTTAGAACAAACAACATTCAAGGTTCAACCTTTCTTTGCATCTATATGACAAATATGAGAACAAACCACATTAACATACTCATCTAGCAAGAATTACCACACATTATACACAAGAAGCTCTAAATCCATGCTTTTGGATTTCCATATCAAATGAGTTAAGAAATTTACAACTTTCCTAACACTCTAACATTTCAATCTTACAAACATTTCATATACTCAAACAACCCATAGTATAAATCAGGTAAAACACATCATTAATGGCATAATAAATGCTTTCCAATAAATGTTCATAAATGAGCAAACATAGATTTTTACTACATAAGCTTGGAAGCTTCAATCAATTGCTCCTAAGAACTAGATTTAGCTACAAGAGTTCATACTAATTAATGCTAAACAACCAAACATAATACAACAGAATTCAAAGATGAAAATGAAAGAAAATAGGGTTCTAAATAGTACCAAAAACGCAGATGAAGAAGATGTGAATGAGAGGAAAGAGAGTGCTATTTATAGTACAAAAAGGATAAGGTGAAATTCTGGCCACCCGTTGGTCGGGACTCGCGACGTGCTCGTTACGACTCGCGACGTGCTCGTTACGACTCGCGACGTGCTCGTTACGACTCGCGACGGTCTCACGACGAGGCCATCGCGATGGGTGCCAAAATTTTGTCCTATTTTTTTTCTTCTTCTTGTGGTACACATTCATCTTCAGAGAAATTCCTCATTTTTCAAGTCTTCAATGTCTCCAAAAATGGTCTTCAATGGCCTCCGGTCTTCATGTCTTCGAAGCAAGTCTTCAAAAGTCTTTGAAAATGTGATCTTTGATGGCCTCCGGTCTTCATGCCTCTGTATTCTTCCATTGTCACGCAAAAGCCACTTAGAAGAGGTAATAGAGCATAAGTTTCTCTTACCCCTCCTAAGAGAATTTCAAGGTAAAACACAAGTTCTTGATAATAAAAGAGCCAAAAGTGACCCAAAATAGTACTAAATTATGCACATAAAATGGACATATCCAACCTCCCCCCACACTTAAACCTTACTCGCCCTCGAGTAATAAAAGATCCAAGCATACAAAGGAAATGTCGTATCCACATCCTAACTACTATTCCCCCAAATCAATACCTCACAAAACTCTCAATATCACACATCCCAATGTTAAGGTCAAATGAGAAGTTTCTCATAACCCCTATTCCTAAATCTACCCAAACCATATCAACCCATCAATTCATTGATATCCTTAAAACATCTCCAAATCCCGAATTGATTATCCCAAATCCATTGATACAAGGTGAAACTAAAGACATGTATAAGGTTCAAAACACATGCTCCACTTTATATCAATATATCAACCTAAAAATGAAGCATATTAACAATCAAGAATTTCATAACTTACTTCATCTTCTCCCGCTAAGTTTTCCACTCCCAAAAGGTCCTCAAGATGTCAAGCTACCCGATCCATCCGTATGGTCACCGTAACCTTATGACTCCAATGCCGACAAATGAGTGAACACTTAACGTTTTTCAATTTCTTTTGTTTCCTCTCATTTTGCCTAGGAACCCTTTTGGGTTTTCATCCTAGCCACACATCATGTTTCTTTGGCTCACATCTCACATTTTTCTGCACATTTAGCCTCTCATTTTTTCCTAGGTCACCCTTTCGGATTTTCAACCTATTCGGGCCCCCAATATTGCCTAAGTTTCCCTCTCGGGTTTTCAACTTAGCGGGATTCTTTTTATTTATTTATTTTTGTTTTTCATTTTATGTTTTTTTTTTCAAATTTTTCAGTATTTTTCACGTGTCTCCCATCCAAAAAGAAGCAAAGTACTTTCCAAATATTAAGGCTAAGAAAAGTATCAAAGCCAACATTATCCAAGTATATTAAAATAAAAACATCCCAAAACAAAAGGGGGAAAATATCCAAAACGAAACAAAAGAGTTATGCAAAAGTGTCTCCAAAAGTGTCTTCAATCCCAATCACCTCAAAGTAGATACCCCCCCATACTTAGAACACTACATTGCCCTCAATGTAGACAATAGGGAAAAAACGTACAAAGCGAAGTATGGAAAGGGTAAAGATATGGTGCTCACAAAATCACTGCTGTGTGAAGAAGGGCCACCGCCAAAGCGCTGTTGATATTGTACCAGCCACTCCGTGCTCCTCTGCCTCCTAGCTCTCTGCCTCTCCGCTCCAAGATCAGGGCTTGAGACACCGCCTACCTGGGACTGCATCTCATGGATGCGAGCTGACATGTGGTCAATCTCCTCATCCATGTCGATCAAGGTCTGGGAGACAAGTACATTATGCTCCAATATCATGCTGTCATGGCGGTGGAGTCCATCCTGCATAGTCTGCATTATCTGCTCATAGAAGTCCGGTGAAGGTTTGGAATAGTGAGGTTGCACATCGTCCTCCTGCATCGGCTCTGTCTCTGGTGGAGGCTGCGTGGAGTGCTGCTGCTGCCGTCGCTCAGAGAGAGGTAGACTGCTATCATCACACTGGACAGGAGCTAGGCCAAGGTCGTGAAGCTCGTGCTGGAAATCATCTCTACATGAGGAGTCAGGTAAAATCGTCAAGTCTCCTAGAGGTGTGTCAAATTCCAGCTTCGTCTTATTGGGTTGAGGAAGTGCCATGAATGTGACCTTCCTCAAGCACCCCGTGGTCCGTGTGGCACCGAGCATCTCAAATCTAACTTACCTTTAAGCAGTGATAATATTGGATGTGCATCTCCCTAAGCGTGGAAAGTCAGCCGGAGGAACCAATCCCAAGTACTCTGCTAAAAGGCCTACCATGCCTCCGACCACTATCTTTCCCTTGGGCTTTCCTGCCACCTCCATGATTCTCTTCATCCACAATTTTTCCCACTGCCCGTATCCTGGTCCCTCACTCGTTAAGTGCCACAGAAAATGAATGTCATTGTCTGGCACATTCGTCGGCTCCGCGGAGCAAAGTATTGTGCCAGCCAACAGCCGGTGCACATAACGGAGTGCATGGTGGATAATGGCGTTACTCTTATCATGGGAGTTCTTTGGACTCATGTTGATGACATTCCAAAAGTTCATGTCATCCTTAATCAATCGCTCCTGGGCCTGTAAGTCCAACCTGGCCCGTATCTTTGCGGTGTCAAATCCAAAGGCCTCCTCAATCCGCAAGACGGTTATTTGCATGGATATATCATCTAAGTGAAAAGCAATGTATCTCTCGCATGGTTGATCACCTCTCATCCTGCTTATACGGACCATAGACAAGAACTCCAATGTGTACCTCTGGTAAGAGGGCGCACTCCTACTCATGAACCCTTCTATTCTCCCTTTTGCGAGGAGGCATCTGACAGGCTGAGTGAGCCCAAGAGCATCTAATATGGGCACATCGACAAATCTTGTCTCCTTGAGTTGGCGCCTCTTCAGGGTCTCCCACCTTTTTGCATAGGACCCGGTGATCTGGGTCAAACCCATGTACCTATCCGGATGGGGAGGCACATGGCTCGATTTCGGAGCTGGTGGAGGAGGTTGAGGTGTAGCGGCGGTGCACCCACCTCGTGGGGGAGCCCTAGGTCTCTTTGTGGGGGCCATATCTAACAACCACAACAAACAAGTCAAACACATAGGAATATGTGTATATGTAATATTGCAAATTCATACTCAACCTTAAACTAGTTTATCATCACAAGCCAAATCAAAATCAAGTCAACTAGTTCAAGTCCTAATCACAATTGCACATACAATCCATCTTATATTCACTAAGCCCATATTCTCAAGTCAATGAAGTTCTCATATAGTTGAAATCAATATGCTATATCTCAAAACCACAGTTGTGCTCAACTAGTTTAGCCACCATTAGTATATTCACAATGTCAACATTCACGTCCCATGGCTAAACTACCCTAAGCAAAATAACATTGCAAAGCACAATAAAATTTTTTACACATAACAACTATGTTTAATCAAGGACCAACATGCCTTATATCTAGCATAAGTCACAATCTATTCTCAGCCAAAGCAACACAAATGCACATAATCCAAACTTAAACAAGCACAATACAATCCAAACCTCAACCACAAAATATGCACACAATACCCATCAAATTAAATTGCAAGCACAATATATTCACCAAAATCAACCAAGATCCAACAATTCAATTTCCTAAGGCATCACACATAATCTACACAATATCCAAAAAAATAGAGTATACATTCGTAATCACAATTGAAGCTCAATAAAGTGAAGAAATGTACCACTATGATGCGTAGGAAGAAGAAAGGAGGAAGCCCACAATCAATTCGAAATCAAATTGCCCAAAGTCACAAAACCCCCAAATTCTAGGGTTTGTGTTCTTCAAAGATTTTATGGCGATTTGTGGGTGGGTGGAGATTGGGAAGAAAGGATGGGGGTATGGAGTGATGGTAGTGAGCAGCGGAGGGCAAGTGTTAGTAGCAGTGGTTTGGTGGATAGAAGGCTGAGGGCGGTGAAGAGGAGCGGGAGAAGACAAAGAGCAGCGGTGAATTGTGGATGTGTTTGTGGCAAAAAGGGTTTAGCCCGTCATTTAAAGCAAACCTGTATGACTGCCGCGGCTCGCGATGTGTTCATTGCGACTTGCGATGGGTGGTCTCAAGGGCCGTTGGGTCTGGCTAGGCTCAAGGATGAAAGATGACACCTCGAGGGCTCGTAGCTTCGAGGTCTCGATGAGCTAGGCTCAAGGATGAAATATGACACCTCAAGGGCTCATAGCTTCGAGGTTTTGAGAAGTTCAGCTCACGACCCAAGTCGAGGGCTTGCGGCCTCGAGGACCCGAGGTGGTGATGTCTCGAGAACTGGCCTCTAGATGTTGATGGACTTTCTGGTTTGGCTCGAGTCGAGGGCTTGCGGCCTCGAGGTCTTGAGGGGATGATGTCTCGAGGGTTGGTCTTGAGAACTGGCCTCGAGAGGGTGATGGACTTTCAGGTTCAACTCGAGTCGAGGGCTTATGGCCTCAAGGTCTCGAGGGGATGATGTCTCGAATGGCTGATCTCGAGAACTAGCCTTGAGAGGATGATGAACTTCAGGTTCGGCTTGAGTCAAGGGCTTGCGGCCTCGAGGTCTCGAGGGGGATGATGTCTTGAAGGGCTGATCTTGAGAACTAGCCTCGAGAGGATGATGGACTTCAGGTTTGACTCGAGTCGAGGGCTTACTGCCTCTAGGTGTCAAGGGGATGATATCTCGAGGGCTCACAACGAGGCCCTCGTGAGGCTATCGCGACTCGCGAAAAGTGGAGGCCGGGAGCTGAATTTTAACACAAGATTTCTGATTACATCGCGACTCGCGACTCGTGATGAGGCCATCGTGACTCTCAAAAAGTGGAGGCCGAGACCTCCATTTTAACACAAGATTTCTAAGTACATCACGACTTACGACCACTCCGTCGCGACTCGCGACGAGGCCATTGCAACTCGTGGAAAGTGGAGACTGAGACCTCTATTTTTAGCCAAAATCCCTGATTTGGTCGCGACTGGCGACGAGGCCCTTGCAAGGCCATCACGACTCGTGATGAGGCCCTTGTGAGGCCTTCCTGATGAGGCCCTCGCGAGGCTATCGCAACTCGCGACCACTTCTAACCTGGTACTTAGAAATTTTTTTCGATTCCTTCTCTTGTCCAAGTCTTTCCTTCTTGACTCCAAGCCTTTCTCCCTTCAAAAGTCCAATTCCCTGGCTTCAAAATTGCTACAAAATCATGGAAAAACAACCCGTGAAAAGCATAAAGAAAAACAATGAAACTTAATGACAAAATCCAAAACCAAACAACATCAACGGACATTCATGAATGACGATCTGGATGATCAAAATAAAGTTTATTTAACATCTTCGGCATGACTTACTCCCTTTTCTTGGGTTTTACTCACAAATCGGATCGAGGAGATCAACGTCCTCTCCTTTTTCTGGCACAAAATTCTCATGGTAAGGTTTCAAACATTGTCCATTAACCTTGAATGTATTGGACTTAGCTCGATCTAGAATCTCCACCGCGCCATGTGGGAATACCTTAACCACCTCAAAAGGACTGATCCATCGGGACCTCAACTTACCTGGGAATAGGCAAAGGCAAGATTGGGATAGGAGGACCTTTTGACCAACGTCAAAATCCTTCCTAATGATCATCTTGTCATGCCACACCTTTGTCTTCTCTTTATAGATTTTGGCGTTCTCATAGGACTCCCTCCGGATCTCATCCAGTTCATCCAATCGTAACTTCCTATGCAAGCCGGCCTCATTTATATTAAGATTGAATTCTTTGACCGCCCAATAAGCTTTATGTTGAATTTCCACCGATAGATGACAGGGCTTACCAAACACTATCAGGTATGGTGACATACCGATTGGTGTCTTGTAAGACATCCTATACGCCCACAAGGTATCATTCAACCGAGAACTCCAATCCTTTCGGTTAGGGTTAACCATCTTTTGAAGGATGGACTTAATTTCCTGATTGGAAACTTTGGCTTACCCATTGGTCTGTGAGTGATAGGCGGTGAATGTCTTCTAAGTGATGCCATACTTCTTCAAGAGTGCCGCTATGGTCCAATTGTAAAAATGGGTGCCGCAGTCACTAATCAAGGCTCGGGGTACCCCAAATCTAGAAAAGATGTTATCTTTCAGGAATTCTGCTACCACTTTAGAATCGTCAGTCCTAGTGGGTTTTCCTTCAACCCACTTCGACACATAATTAACGGAAAGAAGAATGTATGTAAAGCCATAAGAACTAGGGAAAGGTCCCATGAAGTCAATACCCCAAACATCAAAGATTTTGCAATATAGCATAGCTTTTTGGGGCATCTCATTTCTAGATGAGATATTTCCTACTCTTTGACACTTGTCACAAGCCTTACAAAATATGTATACATGCTTATTCAAAGTAGGCCAATAAAAACACTTTCCGAGACTTTCCTAGCGGTCCTTTTAGCTCCAAAATGACCCCCGCATTCATGAGAATGACAAAAGGTGAGAATTGAATGCACTTCATTATCGGGGATGCATCTTCTAACAACTTGGTCTACACAATGCTTCCACAAAAAGGGATAATCCCACACATAATGTTTAGCATCTTTCTTTAGCTTATCTTTCTGTGCTTTAGAAAAGTGAGGAGGAAATTTACTAGAGACAAGAAAGTTCACAATGTCAGCCTACCATGGTTAGAGGTCCCTAATAGCAAACAATTATTCATCGGGAAACTCCTCTCGTAGTTGCTCATTCATTAATAGATTTACCTCACTATCTTGGCAGGGTGCCAACCGGTTTAGGTGATCAGCCACGAGGTTCTCCGCGCCTTTCTTGTCTCGCACCTCTAACTCAAATTCACTTAGGAGTAGGACCCACCTAATCAATCTTGGTTTGGCCTCTTTCTTTGTCAATAAATGATGAAGCGCTGCATGGTTAGTGTACACAATAACTTTTGTACCAAGCAAGTAAGATCAAAATTTTTCCAAAGAAAATACCACTGCTAGCAACTCCTTTTCGATGGTGGAATAGTTTCTTTGGGCTTCATTGAGAGACATGGATGTGTAGTAGATGGCGTGAGGTGCTCTCCCCGCCTTTTGACCAAGCACCGCTCTAACGGTATAATCACTCGCATCGCACATAATCTCAAATGGCAACGACCAATCCGGGGGTTGTATAATAGGGGCTAAAACTAACCTTTATTTCAATGTATCTAAGGCCCCTTTACAACCCTCTTCCATCACAAATTCCGCCTCTTTTTGAAACAACTTGCATAAAAGAGATGCTATGTTTGAGAAGTCCTTCTGCATGGCCAAGAAAATAGCACACTTCGCGCACATTAGTAGGATAAGGCAAACTTTGAATTGTGTCTATCTTTGCCTTATCAACCTCAATACCCTTAGAGGAGACAACATGGCCTAAAACAATGCCTTGCTATACCATAAAATGACACTTCTCAGAATTTAACACAAGATTAGTATCAATGCAACATTTAAGAACTTGTGCCAAATTTTCTGAACAGTTGTCAAAATAATTACCATGAATGGTGAAATCATCCATGAATACCTTGAAAAAAATTTCAAAAAATTCTAAGAAAATGCTTACCATACACCTTTGGAAAGTTTCGGGGGCGTTACATAACCTGAAAGGCATGCATCGATAAGAAAACGTACCAAAGGGGCACGTGAAGGCCATATTTTCTCGGTCTTCTGGGGCGATAGCCACTTGAAAATACCCCGAGTACCCATAAAAAAATAAATAGAATGGATGGCTTGCTAACCTCTCAAGCATTTGATCAATGAATGGTAACGGGAAGTGATCCTTCCGGGTTTCCGCATTTAGCCTTCGGTAGTCGATGCAAATGCGCCAACCATTTTGAACTCGGGTGGGCACCATTTCACCCTTCTCATTTTTGACCACCCTCACCCCACTCTTCTTGGGTACCACTTGAGTTGGACTCATCCATTTGCTATCCGAGATTGGATAGATCATACCCGCTTGGAGTAACTTGAGGATTTCCGCCTTTACTACCTCTATCATAGGTGGGTTTATATGGTGTTGGGGTTGCCGGACGGGTCTTGCGTCTTCTTCCAACAAGATTCTATGCATGCAAGTGGATGGACTTATGCCTTTGATGTTGGCAATAGTCCATCCAATTGCTTCCTTGTTCTCCTGCAACACCACCATCAACTTTTCTTCTTGCTCTATGGTGAGCTTGCTTGAAATGATGACCGGAAGCATCTCCCCTTCTCCAAGAAATGCGTACTTGAGGTCACTTGGCAATGGTTTAAGCTCAATCACCGAAGACTTCACAAGTGATGGGAGGAATTCTGGTTCTTTGGGTTCCTCTAAGACTAGAGGGCCGGGGCTTTGCACCACTTCCTCAAGAATGCTTAACTCCTCACTGCTTTCCTTCAAGTTAGTACTCATGGAATATACAAGACATGCATTTTCAACATCATTTTCCAAAGAAACTAACAAGGAATCATCCCCACTCAATTCAAAAACATCTTGCACCACATTGTCAACAAAATAAATAGCATGGCAAGAGTACTCTGCAAGAGGATACTTTATAGAGTCAATTATGCTAAACTCTACTTTAATCCCATCAAATTCCATGGTGAGGGTACCGTTATGCACATCAATGATGGTCCTAGAGGTCTTCAAAAATGGCCTCCCCAATAAGATTGCACCGGCATGTTTATCATGCTCCATGGCATGTTTATCATGCTCTATGTCTAGGACATAAAAATATGCGGGGAATATTAAGGAATCCACCCTAACCAACACATTCTCGATGATACCCTTAGGGTATGCACTAGAATGATCGGCTAGTTGGATCACCACCTCGGTTTTGTGCAAATTACCAAGATTGAGGCTTTCATACAAAGAATAAGGAATCACATTTATCGATGCACCTAAGTCAAGCATTACTTTTTTAAAATGTGTATTTCCTATCATGTAAGGGATCGTGAACATAATGGGATCACTACATTTTGGGGGTAACTCCCTTTGGCACAAAGCGGAGAGATGTTCACTTCTCCCATTTTTAAGCTTGGTCTTCGTTCTTTGTTTCCTATTTAATACACATAATTCTTTCAAAAAATTTTGCATAGCTAGGAATTTGTTCAATCGCATTCAAAAGAGTGGATATTTACCTCATACCTACAAAAGACTTCGTAGATGTCCTTGTTGGATTCCTTCCTCCTTTTGTCTTTTAGAGCTTCCGGGAACGGTGACTCCAGAACATATGGAGGAATCTCCACTACTCTTCCCTTCTTGTGAGGCGGGGATGAAGGTTTGGAAATGGAGGTTGATTTCTCAACGGTGATCTCCTCTTCCTTCCCCTTTCCCTTCCTTGCTTAGGGGTGGGTGTCGGTTCGGTTTATTCGATTTTTGGTTTATTTGGTTCGAGTTATTTGGTTTTTTTCTAAAAATTCCAAAACCAAAACCGACCCGAACAACCCGAATAACCCAAATAAACCAAACCAAATTTGGAATTTGGTTTCGGTTTGAATTCGGATCTAATCCGAATAAACCGAATTGGACCAGAATATTTTTTAAAATATTAAAAATACATTACTTAATTCAAAATTTAAGAAAAATATTGAATATGTAATTTAAATTCTACATCACCAAAATCAGTTCTTCAGAATTAAAATCCCACAAATATAATACAAATTCAACCATGGATTACACTTAATATCAAGGATCAATAGTTTGTTTTAATATTTATCTTCAAAAGCTTCACATTTCTTCAAGAATTGAGGCACTTTAAGTTTACCCTGAAAAATACAAAGAATTGAGAAGATTAAAACATCAACTAACATGAAAACAATGTACAGTTCAGTAGCCTTTAAGATTACATCAACCATTTTGTCAAGGTAATAGGAAAGTAAAATCAATCAGAATTTGTTACAAGGAGGTTTAGTGGAAGTATAAATTTGGTTAATCAAACTCGGATCAGAACTTGTAAACATTGTTTCAAATTCAGTTAAAATGTGACTTTATTTGGAACATACCGATCGAGTAAAACTATAGGAAAAATATCCGCTCCAAAATCAAAACACAAAAATCTTTCACAACATCCACTCCAAAATCCAAGCCCAATGCATCATTTCAATGTTATTTTCCAGGCTTATTACCATCCTGATATCATACTCCGCATTTCATTAGATGATGTATACCAAATCAAGTTACAACCTAACAACAGCTAGAAGTCAAGTCCTCCAACCATAGTCAAACCAAACCTACATAGAACAGCTTGTACAAACACCAACTTTACTCTGAATTCATATGTGAGAACATGTATAAAGAATTAGCACAGAAAAGAAAAGGCTATATTCTGATTGATTAATTCCTTAATCCTTCCACTGAAACCTCCTTGTAACAAAGTAAAAGGAAAACAACAATAAGTAAGATCATAAAACTGCAAAGATTCTAGCACCGTTAGCATAACAGACTTAAGATGGAATCACACACATACAGACATTCAACCCAAGAGAAACTTTCAAAAAATGTGTTTAAGAACTCATCAGAATTTTCTCATGCCACATTAATAGATATCATCACCTAATAACTTGGACAATTCCGGTTCACTCAAATACTTGTCAACATGAGTACAAAAACACAAAATCAGCAAAAAAAAAAACACATAAAAGGCTCAGATTCCTTCAAACAAACCACCTATAATCGCAAATTCAAACCTCTCCGTCCTCTTTGCACACCAAACACCAATCCTCCAAATTTGTCTGCTTACAAGAACAAGGTTAGGATCAAAACTCCTAATCATTCAATTCCACAAATTCATCCTTTAGATTAGGTCTATACAACATCTAAAGCAAAAGATGAAGAAACTACCTTCAAAATTCAAAAGCAAAGCTGGGGCTAAACATCCACAGTGGTTGAATTGTTAGATTTCTACAATAAAAAAAAACACATTCAGACTAACTTTTAAAACCTATACTCTAACCTATAGATTAATCAGCAATGGTGAAGTAATTAATTAGCAAGAATATATTCTCTTCCTCGGGAAATTGAAAACAAACATATAAATGAAAAATACAATCACAACTACCTTTAAATAACCTTCAGGATCGTGGGTATCAATTCCTAAGAGGTGGCCAAGCCCATGAGGCATGAAAACAACCCCTAATCTCTTCGAAACCATGGAATCAATATCACTGGGATAATATTTGCAAAGTTAAACACAACATACGCCTCCATGTTCTGTAATATTTACAAAGTTATTTCACTAAACTTCAGGAAAAATTCTCAATAATTCCAGGATTATAACACATAATAAGTTTAGCACATCCACTACAATTATCATTTATTTCCTCACTCCCAATCAAAGGGAAAATCTCAATCAAAGGCCAGTAACTAGCCAAGAACATAAATAGTTTGAAACCTTCATCCCATGTTAGTGACATGTTATGATGCTGAAGGTAACCCCGGTCATTCATCCAAGATGGACACTAGTAAAGCCTAAAAAGAAAGACAAGCAACCCATATACTAGATTTAGGATCATGCTTTACTAATATCTTTGTCGTCTGAAGGCCTAAGAGTGAGCTCTGTACCTCATTTTCTATCTGTTGTGCAAGCTCTCTTGTAGGTGCCAGTACCAATGCCAAAGGTCCATTCCCCGTCTAACATGAGGCTGAGCTAAGCAATGCTGTAGCAAATAAGAGGTAACTAGTATTACAAAATTTTCAATGATTCTACATTCCAGTAAGAACAGATTATAGTGCATTTCATAAAACAATCAACAAAGGGAAAAAAAGGAGACTTAAGAACCTGTATCATAGGGACGGAAAAGGCAGCAGTCTTTCCACTACCAGTTTCAGCACATCCTAAAAGATCCCTCCCACTGAGGGAAACTGGCATTGCTTGTGCCTGGATAGAAGTCGGCATTGTGTAACCATGAAACGATATATCCTTCATGATGCTCGGGTGCAAGCTCTGCACAATAGGTCAGGTCAAATCAACACATAACACGAAATCACCAACTCAAAACCTAAATCTCCATAACTCATTCTCAACTAGTTCATCACTTTACCAGTTTACCATGTCCAAAAATGACTCAATAGGTGCCGGAGCTGGCGCCGCCGTCTCCAGCTTAACTACAACTTCCACGTTAAGCCTCGCACAAACCTCCTCTATCTCTATCTACACACAAACGTCAAAATACAAACTATTCTAAACAATATGATGAGATAAAATCAAAATTAAGCAGTCAAATACAAAATAAATTAATAGCTAAGCATTTCCGGCATTTCGAGTGATTCTCCGACGAAATTCAGAGTGCATTGATTGTACCTGGTCGGGAGTAAACCGGAGGACGCGGTCGGACGGATTCCACTGGGGGAAAACGATGTCGGCAGGGTTCCTCGGGGAGGCAAAACTGGTGCCGCTACTCCGGCGAGAGTGATGAGTGTGACTGTTACTGTTTGCAGTTGAGCTGAGCTTTGAGTAGAATCAGGAGTCTGCCGCGGTGGAAGCAGCAATTGCGGTGGAGGAATTACGCAAGTGGGGAGGCTAGGGTTTTCTGATTTCTCGCGATGAAGAAGAAAATGGCAGCCTCGACTTCCTTTCTTTTGTTTTAACGTTTTTGTAGGGTTTCAATTTTATATAAAGGGAAAGGGCTGGTTCTAATTTTTTTATTTTGGGTCATATTTAATCTATGTTTTGGCCATGAATATATATATATATATATATTATAGTTTTTGAGTTTGTGAGTTCGGGCCATGATATATATGTTATATATTTTATATTAATATTTTAGAATTATATTATTTAGTATATAAATATTTAATTTATTTTTTACATTATTCGGTATTCGGGTCGGTTTTTAGGTTGAGTTTCCACATCCAAAACCAAACCAAAAACCATATTCAGAATTTTGTTTATTCAATTCGGCTATCCAAAAACCGTATTTTAAATTTGGTTCGGGTTATTCGAATTCAGATAATTCGATTTTCGATTCAGTTTTCAGTTTTTTTGCCCACCCCTATCCTTGCTTGCTCCTTGGCCTCCTCCTCGTTCTCCTATTTCCTTTCTTTCTCAAGGATTTCAAGCTTCCTAGGTTCGTCCTCAACAACTTCACCAACCGTGGGAAAGCCAACCTCTTTACCACTTATCAAAGTGATAGCACTTGCATTTTGTCGAGGGTTAATCTCCGGTTGGGAGAGTAGCTTACCCTTTTCCCGGGCTACCATCTAATTCACTACTTAAGCTATTTGGCTCACTTGAGTTTCCAAGTTATTGATACTTGCCTTGGCTTCATCTTGGAATTTCTCACTTTTTTTCCGTGCACATGCCCTACCGGTGAGTGGCTTACATTACCTCATCCTTTGTTAGCCCCGAGCTCTCCCCTTGGTCTCGGGGTTTATCTTGGAGCCTTTGAAATAGTTGTTGAGGTGGCCTATATTTTTGTTGAAGAGGCCGATATGGTTGAAGGTTTTGGCTTCCTTGAGGGTTTCCATACCGAAGGTTCAGGTTATCACGATTTCCCGAATTGTACGGCCGGTTTTGGTACCCTTGATAACCTTGGTAGCCTTGCCCACCTTGATATCCTTGGTTGCCTTGGTAGCCTTGATTCCCTTGATAGCCTATGGCACTTACCTCTTCAACATAATCCTCTTACAAAGTGGGGCAAGTGTCTGTAGGATGCGCCAAGTAACAAATTTCACATGATTTAACATGTGGCACATTCCTAGGCTTCGTCATCAATGATTTGACCATAGATGCAAGGGCCAAGACTTGATCCTCAAGCTTTCCACTATTTGAAGAGTTACTTGCGGGCATTGGATTCCTCCTTCTCAAATCGGCCCTTAAGCTATAGTTTCTCGATTCTTCCGCTAGCTCTTCATACAATTGCATAGCTTTAGAGGATGTTTTATTTCCAAGGGTTCCACCACAAGAACTTCTTACGAACCTTTGATCTTAATCAAGAAGGCCTTTCATTATAGAAGTAATAAACCAAATCCCCCTTCGAATAACCGTGATAAAAGCAACTCACAAGAAGGTTTTTGAACCTCTCCTAATAGTCGAAGAGAGATTCTTCATACCATTGGAGGATGTTGATTATGTCCGTCTTCAAGGCGGAAGATCTAGAGGATGGAAAGTATTTGGCTAGAAACTTTGTTTTCATATCAAGCCAACTCTTAATGCTTTTGGACGGTAGGTATGGAGCCAATCTCTTGCACCATCCCTTAGTGTGAACGGGAATGCTTCAACTTATAGAAATCTTCGTCCACTCTATGGGAACCATACCACCACATATGAAGTGAAACTCGGTGAGGTGTTTGTTGGCATTCTCCCCTTATCTACCAAGAAAGATGGGTAGCATATTGATGAACCCGGTCTTTAGCTCAAAGTGCCTGTTCGGTCCAACCACGAGATACTCGATGCACATCGGTTGTTGATAGAGGTTGGGGGCCATGATGTCTCTTAACAAAGCTTGCCCCAAAGGAATCTCTCTTTGGGGGAGAGGATGAGCTTGTCCTTGGAGAGGAGGAAGATAAGGTCTTCCTCCCAGATGCCCATCTCCGTGCTCAAGTGGATGTTCCATAGAGGAAGATGTATCCACAAAATGGTCACTAGGAGGGGTTTTATTCACACTTTCCAAAGAAAGCCACCTAGCCCCGTCTCAAATTCAACTCTAACTCAGGGTCATTGTGTAGGGGTTCTTGTGAAGAGGATCATGTATGAACCATACACCAAGAACTCGAACAATACGTCTCCAAGACAAGTGAAAATGGCAAATCAACTAAGAAATCAAAATAAAAATGAACTAACAAATATTTAGAAATAGCATATAATCACACATAATATTCCCAAACACTTTAATATAAACGCCTCCTCCCGGGCAGCGGTGCCAAAATTTGGGAGGTCATCGTCGTACCTCTCAAATTTAACAGTTTTAAGCCCTAATGCTTCCTATCTACAATTAAGTAGATAATGGCAAGTTGGGGGCATCCACGAGAAGAGGGATCTTTTCAAGTGTTTAAACATATATAGGGAAAAATAAACTAGGCATATATATATATATATATATATATATATATATATATATAAAAGCATGTAAACAAGGGGGGTTTTGGTTGGTTTGATCCTAAGTTATCAAATTGAAAAACAACAACTAGCAAAGCAAGAGAACTATGCTAATCATGAAATACAACTAAAGATACGATGTAAATGATAATTAACGGAGCCTTGGGGGCATTCAAACTCCCCTTCCAAACTTCATATAGCTCATTGATTCATTCACTCATTCAATTACATTTATTGTCTATGGGTAATGTTATCACTTCTCATTCAAAGATCAACATTCATTCCTCCTTAAGAGTAGTTTGCAAAGACAAACAACGACCATTTACAAACCTCATTGATGATCACCCTAGACAAAAAACATAATAGTGATGTTTCATCAATGGCATTTCACCCAAAGGACCATAGGTTTGATAATAACAAGCCTTCTACCAAAGGCATAGTCATTCAACCAAAAAAAGCATATATTAGATTAAACTTAGAACAAACAACATTCAAGGTTCAACCTTTCTTTACATCTATATGAAAAATATGAGAACAAACCACATTAACATACTCATCTAGCAAGAATTACCACACATTATACACAAGAAGTTCTAAATCCATGCTTTTGGATTTCCATATCAAATGAGTTAAGAAATTTGCAACTTTCCTAACACCCTAACATTTCAATCTTACAAACATTTCATATACTCAAACAACCCATGGTATAAATTAGGTAAAACACATCATTAATGGCATAATAAATGCTCTCCAATAAATATTCATAAATGAGCAAACATAGATTCTTACTACATAAACTTGGAAGCTTCAATCAATTGCTACCAAGAACTAGATTTAGCTACAAGAGTTCATACTAAATAATGCTTAACAACCAAACATAATACAAGAGAATTCAAAGATGAAAATGGAAGAAAATAGGGTTCTAAACAGTACAAAAAATGCAGATGAAGAAGATATGAATGAGAGGAAAGAAAGTGCTATTTATAGTACAAAAAAGATAAGATGAAATTCTGGCCACCCGTTGGTCGGGACTCGCGATGGGCTCATTTTGACTCGCGACGGTCTTGCGACGGGTGCCAAAATTTTGTCCTATTTTTTTCTTCTTCTTGTGGTACACATTCATCTTCATAGAAATTCCTCATTTTTCAAGTCTTCAATGTTCCAAAAATGGTGTTCAATGGCCTCCGGTCTTTATGTCTTCGAAGCAAGTCTTCAAAAGTCTTCGAAAATGTGATCTTTAATGGCCTCCGGTCTTCATGCCTCTGTATTTTTCCATTGTCATGCAAAATCTACTTAGAAGAGGTAAAAGAGCGTAAAGTTGCTCTTACCCCTCCTAAGAGAATTTCAAGGTAAAACACAAGCTCTTGATAATAAAAGTGCACAAAAGTGACTCGAAATAGTACTAAATTATGCACATAAAATGGACATATCAGCGATACTCTGACTCGGAGCTATAACAAGAAACAGTGGGTGCTTCTTAGCTCTCCAAGAAATGAGATTGCCACCTTGAAATACAACATAGGCATTCGTTGAATGACGAGTCCCAAGACAACACACCTAGTCTGTATCTGAGTAGCCTAACACCTTGAAAGAGCGAGGTTTACGAAAAGAAAGGCCACGGTGTCGAGTGCCACAAACATAGCGAAGAATGTGAGTAACAACTGAAAGTCTATCATCACGAGGATCCTAAAGACCGCAAAAACAAGATTTGGACGAGTGATAGCGAGATATTGTAGAGCACCAATTAAGGATAGATAGAGAGTGATATTAGAAAACTTCCCACTGGTACTACTATTAAGCTGAGACTGTGGGATAAACGACGTAGAAACAGTGGCAGTGTCCGTCATCCCAGCACGACGAAGAATATCACTGGCATACTTGGCCTAGCCCAAGAACAGACCGGAGGGAGTATACTCAACCTCCAAGCTAAGAAATTAATGAAGAGAGCCTGAGTCTTTAATGGAAACTCCTAATCAGTCCGAACAATGAACTGACAGATGGCAAAGGAGTCATTTCCAGTAAGAATAATATCGTTAACGTAAACCAAAAAATACACCATCGTAGTACCTGAAGAGAAGACAAACAAGGGCGTGTCAGCCAAACTGCAGATAAATCCAAGCTATTAGATATATGTGTTGAAGCATTGGAACCAAGCACTAGGGGCTTGCTTAAGGCCAAAAATGGCTTTCCACGGGCCAAAAACATAATCAAGATAAGCATCGTCTATGTAGCCGACAAGTTAGGCCATATAGACTGGAGCGTCAAGAATATCATTGAGAAAAGCATTCTTGACATCCAGTTGATGAAGAGGCCATCGACATATGGTGGCAATAGCAAGGACAATACTAACCGTGGATGCCTTCACCACGAGACTGAAGGTATGATGAAAGTCAAATCCTGGAATCTGGGAGAAGCCCTAAGAAATGAGACTAACCTTGTAGCGATCAATACTACCATCATGATGATACTTAAGAAGTAAAACCCATTTGGAGCCAACTACATTCACATATGGAGGGCAAGTACAAAATCCCTAGTGTGTGGTGGAAAAATGCATTCATTAATTCATCCATAGCCAAAACTAAGAGAGGATCACGAAGAGCTGCATAATAGTCTTGTGGCTCAGTCTGAGCCACTAGGGCATCCAGAAAACCAGTGACCTCATAATTGGAGAAAGATCGAGGACAACAAGAACCGTCCATCATCCTAGTCTCCATCCGATGCATGCGAGTAGAAGCTGGCTCGGGGGAGGCATCACTGGCAGTGCTAGAAGAATCTAAAACAGGAGAGGTGCGAGACTAGGGTGATGATGCAGAGGCTGGAGTCATGAGGTTGAAGAAGTAGTCACAAGAGCTGGAGAAGTAGGTGCAGATACTACTGGAGCATCAGAAAAAATAAATTGTACAAGGTGACTTGGTAGAGGGCGATCCAGCATGAGAGCTAGGTGGAAATAACCATGCAGCTGAGGGCTCTATAAAGGAAGAAAGCTCCAAATGAGAAGCCTGTGAAGAAGAGGTAAAAGGAAAGAAAGTCTTATCAAACTATACATGATGTGAAACATAAATACACCTAGTAGTCGAATCAAGACACTTGAACCCTTTTTGACAAGTGCTATAGCCAATAAAACACACAGAATAGAGCATGGTGCAAACTTATGGGGAGCAATAGCCCATAAGCAAGGATACGCATGACAACCATATGGGTGAAAAAGTGAATAATCCAGTGTAATACCAAAAAACGACCTCAAAGGGAGACTTGCCACCAAGAATGGAATTAGGCAGGCGGTTAATTATATAAACCACAGAGGAGAAGGCATCCACCCAATTTGATGTCAACACAAAAGAGTGAAATAACATGGCAAGGTCAGCCTCTGTGATGTGACGATGTTTACTCTCAGCCTGCCCATTCTGAGCAGGTGTATAGGGAGAGGACATTTGATGATGGATGACACGAGCCACCAAGTGAGTCTGCAAATGGTGATAAATTAACTTTATCTCACCATCTGTCTACAACTTTAACCTTGGTAGAAAACTAAGTATCAACAAACTTCTGGAACAACAGAAAGATGTAAAAAAAGTGTGACTTTCACCATAACGGAAGAAACCATGTGAACTTACCTGTTGCATTTTGCATACTTTTTAGCTAGTTTTATTTGGTGGATTGCTAGTAATAGTTGAGTTTACGTGACAAAGGGTTTAGACGACCATGTTTGGTTTTCTTGTCTAAATCTCTCATTTTGTAGACTTAATTGGTTCTAATGGACATCTTATATCCACGAGCTCCTTGATCTTCCTTGTGATCATCTTTAGTAGGTCGCCTATGGTTACTCTTTTTTTTACATTCTATGTGAAGGCTGTTCGTAAGGGCAATAGAAGATATTGGCCATTCGTAAGGACGGTAGAAGAGACTAAGGCCATCCACACTAGAATGGTAGTAGACGAAGGCCACAAGCATCAATGCATGGTAGAAGGAGATTGAAGCCAAAGATAGGCGGTAGCGGAGTTCAAAGTGGCCAACAAAGAAATGAGGAGTTGTGGTCCGATGAGTTGTGCTTAAGTCAGAGAATGATCCGAGAAGAATTAGCCTTCAAAGATGGTTCCATTGGATTCTTATTCTCGAGCACTATAAAATCTACTACTAAGACTCTCAAATTGGACTAACGGTTCACCCATAGCGAAGGAAACTAGTTCAGTCGGTCAAGGCACAAATTGGTCGGCACATGCCGTTCATAGTTAGCACCAACGGCCTGCGCCAAAGAAGCTACCCCACACTAACAAGACCAGCACATGACTATGGCGCTACCTGTGCCAAACACCATGGGCTGCAAGCACGAAGCTAAGTACCACTCCACACAGCTAAATATGGGTGCGGGATGTCCCATTTTGTACGTCCTATGCCGTTCCATGTCTAAGATGCCAAGACCAAATTGTGTGAGAAGTCACAGCCCGCGCCAAGAATTCTGAGTGGGGCACCCTTCCTGACCACGGCCCGCACCATGGCTACATGCGCGAATTAGAAGCCCCAATTTCAACACTCTGATGACACCTCTCGCAAGATGATGCTGCCCATGCTAGACTCCGCGCCCCAAGCCAGTTAAGATCTATGTGATACACTAGAATGGGCACCCCGCGCCAAGGACACACCACGGGCCGCACCATCTATGATGGACCATGCTGGGCGGTGATTTCTCACTATTTTGGTCATAACGCTCTCAAATTTTGTCCAATTTCCCTCTATCATATATTGAAATCTTCATATTTCCAAGCTATATCTAACACACTAAATTTTAGCTTTAAAAGGTTCACGGATTTAAGCAGTTTATTTGACTAAGATTCTACTACAAGAGGGAAAGGGTGACAAGGGTTTTGACCTAACTTTGGCCTGTTTGGGCCTATCTTTAGGCCCAATTCTCTACTAACATATGTAGGAGCCTTAGTCTTCTACTAAACACTAAATAGTCATAATGTAGATTTTTTCTCTCTCTAGTTTAGATAGAAGGAAGATGAGAGTACTTTTTCTCCTTCTTTTCCTTTTCTTTTCTTTTTCCTTTCATCTTATTTTCTTAAGTCCATGGCATCTAACCTAATATTTTCCATTGATATATCTTTTTTAGTGTAGTTTATAACTTGGGGATACATTGTAGGAGCATGGTTTAATCTGTTTGCTTTAAGAGATTCTATAGTTCATCTTAATTTTGTGTTCATGATATTATTGTGATTGTTCTTGATTATTTGAATTTCATGAATAGTACACCACATATAAGCACGCACTTTGGGCTATATTCATGTTTGGTGCAAATATTGATGCCCCATTGGGAAGAGAAACCTGGATGTTAGAATGGGTAAGAGAGAACGCGTTCGCGTGGGTGTGTGCATGGGGGATTCAAGAATACTCTGAATTATTTTCCATTGCACCAGTCTTAGCTGACTTCGTTAATTTGTCTGAGAGGTTCTAGGTGGAGATAACGATTAGTACCAAACTAGGGTTGTAAGATACCTTAGATCATAGATAAGGTGCCAACAACCCTTGGGCCTAGTTCATAAGACCCAGGGAAAATAGCGCATTCATGGTGGAAGTCCATAACATAATCACACGGGGAGAAACAGACCTACAACAATGATCGGACCTTGTTGTACTCCCCTAATTACGATGCAGTGTCGATGGAGGGTTGCAAGAGCACCCACCGTGACAGAGATGGGAAAGTGTATCCTATTGGCCACACCACATATTATGAACACTCTATTAGGTTTGCCTAAACATCTATGTGAATGAATCAAAGATATAAGCATTAGATTGAACATGTTGCTCAATGATTCCCTAAGTGCTTAGTTAAATAGTGTACTTTGCTTTTTTACTTTTTTGTTTAGTGATTGTTAGTTTGAAAAATTAAAACCCATCTTTGCATGTTTGTTTTACTAGCTATTCCTTTCACTTGTACGTATTGAAAAACCATATGAGGTTGTGATGTGATTGGTACTTAGACCTAGCATTTCTGTGGGCAAACCTAGCACTTACCGCTAACTATCCTCTAGGTAGCGTAGCAGTGAGAACATGGTGCTGGATATAAATCTCTTATCTTCTGACCTCCCAGCCTCTACTGGGTTAATTAGCTATAATTAACGACCCCAAGAGAGGGGCATGTCAGAATTTTGATGTCATTGCCGGAGATGCTATCAGTTTAAGTGTCAATTAGGCATAATGTGGTAGTAGAGTAGTGAGTATTAACATGTATTTTTGTTTGTTTATGTTGTTGTTATAGTTATTCTTTTACATTTTTATCCGTTTGCTAGTGTTGTTTGCCCTAGTTTATGGTACACACATGTACCACTAATTTAGGCACCTTACACTGCCCGACTGAGAACACAGGTGGTCGGAGGAGAAAGAAGCAAAGAACTAAGGCACAGGTTCAACTGAGGCCCGCAATAGTAGTAGAAGAACCGCTAGCAATGACGGATGACAATCGTACCCTACAGGAGATCATGGCACCCAACTTGGAGAATCAGCTGCTATGCATCACTTTCCCACCATTACCCACTAATGTGAGCTGTGAGCTAAAGAGTGACATGATCCATTGCCTGCCTACACTCCATGGATTGGTAGGGACGGACCTGAACAAACATCTATCCTAGTTACATTTGGTGTGCACAAACATGAAGCCCCCGGGAGTGTCCGAAAATGACAACAACCTAAGAGCCTTCCCATTTTCCCTTCAAAATAGTCCCAAGGATTGGCTCTACTACTTACCACTGGGATGAATTGGTTCCTTGATAGACATGAAGCAGAGGTTCTTAGAAAAGTATTTTCTGATGTCTAAGTCGGTCGGGTTGAAGAAGAAATTGTTGAACATTACCCAAGGTGCTACCGAGAGTATGTATGATAATTGGGAACACTTCAAGAGACTTCTAGCTAGTTTTCCCTACCATCCCTTCAAGGAGGGGGATTTGGTGTATTATGTCTTCGAGGGGCAATACGATGAAGAGATGCAGCTAATGAACGCCGCCTGCAATGGTTCGATAATGAATAAGAGCCGTAGGATGCAATGACTATCTTTGAAGAAATGGAAAATGGTATGTGACAAATTGGCACTAGGTCATGGGTTAAGGTCTTGGATGAACCCACACACTCACATAAGTTAGAGGAGTAAGTACAAGCTCTTGCTTCTATGATGAAGGAGCTTTTGTGAGAGAAAGTGCATCAAGTCCAAGTGTGGAGTTTGCAACCTTAACCACAACTCTGAAGCGTGCCCCGAAGCTATAGATAATTTACAAGACGTGAAGGAAATTGACTACAAAAACTGGGAGAGACCACAACTTGCTAGGGATTAACCACAAGGGTTCCAGGGGAACCAAGGATGTAAGGCCGGACCCCTATGAAATTCATTCAACCCGAGGTATCAATATCATCTTAACTTCGGATGGAGGGAGGACAACTAACATCAAGGATACCGGGGTGGACAAGCTCCACCTCAGCCATATCCTTAGAGGTGAAGGTCCTTCAAACAATTATGTTTCACTCTACAAAACAGAATAAGATGAGATCTTGGAAGCCATCGGTCGATTGGGGAAGAAACATGAAATCTTTACGGAGAGGCTATGGCGAGAGATTGAGGACCTTAGCAATAGAGCTTTCTCAAGTATAACTTACCACCTCGGTAAGCCAACTTGAAACCAAGGGAATGTGAGTGCACTTAAATTGAGAAGTGGTATGGAAGTTTGTGAGACCGAGAAGGAGATGATGCAATAAGATGATAGGATGGTGGAGGCTACCAAGGCACACTTTGAAGAGGAGGAGATTGTGGTCAAGGAAGCACCCTCCAAGGAACTTCCACCGCCCGAGGCACAAGTCACTATTCCGCCTTCATTTCCAAATGCTTTGAGGGGACAGCCAAAGGTGGTGACTTATGATGCAAACATTTGAAAGATCTTTGAAAAAAAAAAATCTAGGTAACCATCCCTATCTTAAAATAATTGATAATGTGTCATCATACGCTAAATTTCTTAAAGTTTCATGCACAAAGAAAAGACGTAGGAAAACTAAGAGGTTAGGTCATTTGAAAAAGGGAGGATATGCCGTTTTGAATCATAAGAACTTACCTAAGAAATGAGATGGCCCTAAAATATTTTCTATCCCTATCTCTTTAGGTGGTAAACTTGTGGAACATGCTATGATAGATCTAGGTGCATCCATTAATATTATCTTGTTTAGTCTATATGAATGTCTAAAAATAGGTGAGCTTAGGGATACTAGAGTTATTGTCTAACTTATCGATTATTCCCAAGCTAGTTCTCGTTGACTAGTAAAGGATGTGATGGTGCGAGTTGGAAAATTGGTTTTTTTGGCGGACTTTTATCTCCTAGAAGTGGCGCACGATGGAAGTCCACCCCCAATACTTTTAGGGGGACATTTTCTTAAAATTTCTAGGACTAAAATAGATGTCTACTTGGGAACCTTAACTCTAGAAGATGACATGGATAAAGAGGAATTTGATATCTATAAATATAGGCATGATTCAACAAAATGTTCTTTGATGTGCAAAGGTGTAACCATATGTGATGAGCATGATGAATCTTCTTGTGTGACCAATGAGAATGAATGTTTGAATGAATCCCATGTTGATGATAATGATGATGATTTCGATGAATTGCATGATGTGATGGATAATATGCATTGCTAGATTTTTTTTTCTATGCTAACTAACTTGCAGTGGGAAAGGGAGATGGTCGAGAGTTTAAAACCTCCTCGACCTCACCCTAACCCCAAAGTGACATTTGCGGACTTAATGTTAGCGAGACACGGGGATTCATTTCTTATGACGGACAAGAGGTCCAAAGGTAAGGATGGCTCATTGTGGAGACCTCTCCACAAAAATGTCATCGTGGGTGGGGTCATTGATGGCGATTTCGGTGCCCCGCAAGTAGGTATTTCTAACTAGATTGCATGGAAAAGAAAATATGTCGTGAGGAAGACAATAAATATACGGTGTTTCTTTTGCTTTCGTGTTTTGATTAGTGATTAGATAGTTTTTGCATAATTCTTGTTTTGCTATGAGGATTTTTGAAATGAAACTCTTGTTTGGATTGAAATTTTGAGTTTAAGACTTGTGATTGTGTTTGAATGGAGTTAGATATGATGGGTGACGTAGTTTTTCGAAAAAGAGAAGTTGTCTCAGCATTCTCCTTCTCCTTGTTTTTTTGTTTATTGTTTTGAATATTTGGTGTTTGGCACATTTTATGACTTTCTATGTGTATATGTGTGTAATTTTTAGTCTTACTGTTGTTGAACTTTTTAGTAAGATTTTGTGTATGTTTCCTTTTATGATGTATAAGTCAGATCTACATGTTTTTAACTGTGGTTGATAGCATGCATTTGTTTTTTTAGAAGTTGCATGTGTTAGCATAACATATCTCTTATTTAATTAGTACGTGTTCGATTTTTAGTGTATGATAGTTATTTATTTTTATAAATGTGCATTAGCTTAGTTAGGTTATGCATATGTTATGTTTAAATTATGAATTAGTTATTCATACCTTTATTCTTCTGATTTGATAGCGTGTATTTATATTATTACAAGTTGCATATATTAGTATACTGTATGCATTAGTTAGTTATATTGTGTGTATCTTAGAGTATATTGCTCATTGACTGCTAGTTTATAAAGTCTTTCATATGTTAGTTAAATGATGAATAAGTTAAGCATATATTGTTCTTAACTGTGTGGTATATGTTTTTTTTTCAATTGTTCCCGGAAGAGGTAAAACTATCTTTGAAAATGAAGAACCTAAAAAAGTTGAAGGTGATTGTAATTTTTCTTTATTACATTTATTTATTTATGTATATTGTGTTCTTATATATGTTAAATGTGCAATGTTTTTTAGGCTTAAAGCCATTGGTATGGAAATAAAAAAGGACCATTTAGGAAGGATATTCTCTTCAGAATGAGCCGAAGAGGATTCACCATCTTATATTTCTGGAGGTTGTTTTTTTTATATGTTGTATTTCATTTATGTGATTATGTCTTTTATTTTATTTTCTTAATGTGCTCATACAGTCTGTGTTTTTCATTTGTTGTATAGTTACTGCATTGGCACGTAGGCCGGCCAAAATGAGTGGTGTTTGCAACTCCTGAGGTTCCAGTTGCTGCTGTTCCTAAGGAGACAAAGAAGAGGAAGCTGAAAGTTACAGTAAAGATTCTCAAGGGTGGTGATGGTGAAGCCTCTCAAGACTTTAAATATTTTGACTATGATACTTTGTTGAGTGATGTTTTTTCGTATGAGTAAAGAATCAGGTTCTGTTGATAAGAATGTTGAAGGTGGGGGTTCAAAAGTTATTGAGGGTGGGGATTCACAGGACGTTCATCTGGCTACTGATGTTCAAGGTTCTTTGGTAGGTGAGGTAGTGAAGGAGGCTGGTAATGAGGTTTGGGTTCTATGACTGCTAATGTTTCTGTTGGTGTTGAAGGGGTTGAAATTTCTGATGAAGTTGTTAGGGCTGTTGAAGAGTCTGATATGGTTGGTGCAAGCTCAGTTGCTGTTAAAGGTGGTTCTAGTGGTTTTGAGGGTGTTGTAATTGGTGGTTCTAGTGTTGTTGAGGGTGTTGTAGAGAAAGAATTTTTAGAAGAAGGTGATGTTGAAGTTGATGCATTTGTGGAGCCATGTTTTGGTGACCTGGATGATTTAAATAGGAATGAGAGTGAATATGTTAGGGAGGATGATGTAGCTGATGTGGTTGTGTCTTCTAAAGGATGGAAGAAATGTCTCCAGCTGGTAAGAAAAAGAAGGAAATTTCTGTTAGTCGGAAGCAAAAGTCCCCATCTGGTAAGTCAAACAAAAAGGTGAAGGAAGTAGTCGGTAGTCCCCAGCTTAACTGGTGAACAAGTCAAAGAACAAGATGGATGTAAGGCCAGTGACAAACTGGAGGTGAAGTCGAAGAAACCGAACATTGAGTGTGATGGGAAATCCTTAAATGGACAACAGGAAGTTGGGAAAAAAATCTGGTGTGAAGAGGAAAAGGGAGAGCATGGTTGGTGGAGCATCATTTTTTGGAAAAAACGGCTGTGGTTGTGAAATGTGTTATTGCTAATGGAAGACCTATGAAACAACAACGTAATCGTCCGAAGAAGCAGGTTGTTGAACGTGTTGATAGGGAGGGTAACACATTTTTTTTCTTGTTTTTTGTTTATAATCTTCTTCCAATATATTTATAACATGTATTTGTTTTATAAGATATTGCTATTGTTAGTATTTATACTATGCATGTCTTCAGTTTCATATTTAATAAGAATTGTATTTTATTTGTTAAATGTTGCATATGCTAATAGTCACAGTGTATTTGTTACTCATGCATGTCTAACTGTTCTTTTCCACAAATTTCTCTAGAATTTTATTTTAAAAATTGTATTTATTTACTTAAATGTTGCATATGCTAATATTTATGATGTCCTAGATAAATATTTTATGCGTAACTAGTTATTGTTCGAAAATTGATCTTTGTTTATTAGATTTTAACTTGTGTTTTGCATATATTAGTATCCTGAATTTATTAGTAATTTTGAAATTGTATATGCTTACTATATTCATATTGAATTTTGTGTTTTAGGTTTGCTAAAAATTTCTCTAGTGGCTGCTGTCTTTCGAAGCTGAAATGTATAATCAGCTCGCTCACTCCTGAGCAGAAGAATGATGTCGAAGAAATAGCCTTTGGTGGGCTTCTCCATTTTGACATAACATCTCTCCCCATTGGAATCATTCCTTAGCTAGTTGAGAAGTTTGATCGCGTGGGTTGTGTTCAGGAAGTAGCCAGCCGTGGGTACATTATTAATCTGGATGATGTGTATGATATATTTTGCATTTCTATAATTCTGGGATGTCCTGTGGATTTGGTTAAGAACAAAGGGAGGGATGTGTCTAAGGATGTTGACACTAGGGATATATGAAAGGCTGAGTTAGGTGTTGATGACTATGGCCAAATCACACATATTAATCTAATTGAGGAAATGATAAAACTGAGTAGTGGAAGTGATTAGTTTAAGAGGTACTTTGTTATGTATGTAATTTGTACTTTCTTGGCCTCGCTACGAGAAACATGGTAGACATAAGCTTGTAGGGGTTTTAGAAGATGTTGGAACTATTAAGCATCTTTATTGGTGTGGTTTAGTAGTGGATTGTTTATGCGAGGGTGTTGGCAGTTTTAAATCTGGTAGCAAAAATGTATCGTCTGTTAGTGGTTGTGTGTTTGTTTTATTGTTGGCATATTTGCAGGTTTCCCTTTAGAGGTCAGTCTGACCCTATTAGATTTCCATTGTACATGCATTGGTCAAACAAATCTTTGTTGAAGAATGTTAATTTTCTTGAGAATATGGGGTATGATAAAGAAGTTATGGTTGAGGGTGGGTGTCCTTTGAGCAAGGATGGCAGACTCAAAGAGAAAAGTACGAGCCAACATCTAAGGGAATTCATACTCCAAAATGTTGGTTCTAAGGGGTTTCATACTCAAAATGTTTGTTCTGATGGCCTTGCTTAGGAGCCAGGCATAATTTCATATCGCATTCTAAGTGGTATGATGACCAATGAGGATATTGATAAAGCTTCTAGTAATGTAAGTCTTTTTGTCATATTTTTTTGTATTTCTGATTCTTCTTTAAAACTAGTGCATGTTATTTTAAACTTATGATAGTTGTAATTACAATAGTGCAGTTTGTAGTTCATATTGTTGTTTTGTATGTTTCAGATTATTTGTTGGACTGATTTTTGTGCATTTTTTTCAGCCTGTTCATAAGGCCAGTCTCATTTTCAAATGAGACATAGACGTTATTACGCGAGTTTTTATGCATAATCTCAAGAAAGCAAATGCTAGTCCCATTGTGCAACCACAACAAGAAGTCTCAAATGAAGATTCTGAGCATGCCATGACCACACAGGAAGTTTTGGAAGACTCGAGGACACATGAGTTGTTTAATGGGATGGTTGAAGAATTTATGAGAAAGACGCGTTCCTCGATTCCTACATTCTCCCTTGGGATTGTGGACCTAAAAATCTGTAGCTTTGATGTTGAATAATCATTTTGATGTCTTTGAATTGTTTTTGGATGATTTGTATTTTATGGACTGTAATCAGCTTATTTTGAGACTAATTAGTTTATGGCTGATAGGTCAAGCAACTTTGAAACGATGTTTTCATATTTTAGGCTGAAGGTTGTATGAAACAAATGCATGTTGAATGTTAAGAAGTACTATTTGTATGCTTATTAATACTAAGTTTCATTTTAGTTATGTTAGGCGTTTCATTGTCATGATTTGCTGAACTTATAGGAAAACAAATGCAATTGATAGGTTAATAAGTTATAGTTATACGCCAAGTAATACTATATCTAATGAATGATTTCATGTCACTAAAATTATGTGAAGCAAAATGTAAGTCGCTTAAAAAACGTTGGTTTTTGGGAAAGGAAAGCAAATGCAAGTCATAAATTAATAAGCTGTAGTTGTAAGCCAACAAATACAACATGTTGTCTATGATATTATTGTAATACAATCTTTTAAGATAATGAAAAAAATACAATACATAGGCAAATAAATGCAACACGTATCCCAAACAATCCTACTTTTACAGTGTCTTTACATCTGGTGCTTTTGTGCCAAATTCAGTAGTTTTCTTCCTTGGTTTTAATCTTTATCAAGCCCGACTTCAGCCTTTTTCCTCTTCCTTTTTTATTCACTTGGGCTGTATCAAGTACCTTGGGTGCTCTTGTTATTGTGGAGTTGCATTGGTTACTTGTGGTTGATTGTTAAATGGCATTGGTCTTTGAAGCCAACAATTATTCTATTCTTGTTGAACATGTGTCAAACATTTCTTCAAGAGTTCTTCTAGCTTATGAGTTACCTTCATTTTCAGAAATAGATTGTAGCATTTACTGGACATATGATTCCGCCATGAAACTACACCATTGATGTTTTTTATTGTTATTTTCCTTGCCCAGGAACCTTGTCCCATATTTCTATTTTGGTCCTTTTGTCCATCTTTCGAGAATGTACTTCTCTGGGATTTCAGTGATAGAGTTGAGGTGCAATACTCTAATAATGTGAAAGCATAGCATACCTGATACTTCAAAGCATTTGCATTTGCATTATACTTCAACTAGTCCACTTTCATTTTTGTACTCGGCTGTCTCATATTTTGATTCATCATGTTCTATGCTAACTTCATATTTTTGGGACGATGGTTCTAAGAACTCTTCCTTGACTTTAGTTTCCATTGCTAGATAAAATGTTTTTTTATCCTTTCTACAATGCAAGTGTGTAAACATTTACAACATGCTTTACCAAACCTGCAGTAAAAAAATATGAAATATTTAATCAAACACGTATAGGTCCAGTATTAAGAAATATGTACATGTAAAGTAGTTAAGAAACAAATGCATATATTAGGTTAACAATTTCATGTTCAAGGCAAATCAATACTTATTGTAATTTAATGATATGAATCTAAACATACATTCTTTTTTTTTTCAAGATTTTGGCTTTGCTTTTACACATGTGTTTTCCTTGTCTGCTTCATCTCTCCTCAACTTTTTGATTGGTTGGTTGAAGAGCTCAAAGAAGTGAGTGAGTGTAGTTTTTTTGTTTGCACTGAAGTATGGGGAATGATTAGTACTTTGGCTCCTTTGTGATGATGGAATGCCCGCAGAGAAGATATCTTTGCCAAATGTTGTGCTTTATTTCTCACGATTACTGTATAGCCATTGAAATAATGTGTTATTTTCTAGCTTTTAGTTAGCAATCATTGAGTTCCATTTATCTTTAAATTCAGCTGGATCTGCACATTCTTTCATAAAATTGTCTATAGCGTTTTGAAATGATTCACCTTTCTTCAATTTTCCATAATGTTGGATTGCATTTTGTTTTATGTGCCATAAGCACAACCTATGTTTTTTGTTCTTGAAGACCTGAAAGTTTTACCCAGAAATGAAAGTTTATTAATACATGAATTTTAAAGTAATTAATTTGTCATATAAGATAAGTTATTGATCTGCACCATTACACATGCTTTAACCAATGGATTTGACATAATTTTTAGTTACTTTTAGTTGGTGGATTGCTAGTATTAGTTGAGTTTACGTGATAAGGGGTTTAGATAGACATGTTTGGGTTTCTTGTCTAAATCCCACATTTTGTAGACTTAATTGGTACTAATGGATATTGTGTATCTATGGGCTCCTTAATCTTCCTTATGATCATCTTTAGTAGGTCACCCGTGGGTACTTTTTGGTTACATTCCAAGTGAAGGCCATTCGTAAGGACGATAGAAGATGTGAAGGCCAATTCACAGTAGAATGGTAGAAGATGAAGGCCACGAACATCAATGCGTGGTTGAAGGAGATTGAAGCCAAAGATAGGCAGCTTCAGAGTTCAAGACGGCCAAAGGAGAAAATGGTGAATCATGGTCCGAGGAGTGTTGCCTTAGTCCGAGAATGATCCAAGAAGAATAAACCTTCAAGGTTGGTTCTATTGTATTCGTCTTCTCGAGTACTATACAATTAACTACTAGAACTCCCAATTCAAACTAACGGCTCACCCGTAGCAAGCAAACAAAGTTCACATGACGAAGCACCGATGGCACTTCACTAACCGCACATGGTGAAGCACCAGTGGCCCGTGAAAAAGCACACGGGCCACACTACACAAGAGTTCCAGGGGTTCCGTGAAGACATGCACGAGTCCTTCATAAGTCAAAGGTGCTGGGCCGTGACAAAGACCCCGGACTGTGGAGCTTAGAGATAAAGAATTGAAGATTTGGGTAAGTATGAAGCCGGTCCATGAAAACCTTCCAAGCCATGAAAAAATTTCTGAGCAAAGACCACAGGCTGCCCTCGGTCCGTGAAAACCTTCACAGACTGTGGGAAAACTCTAAGCAAAAACCGTGTACTGTTCGCGGTCTGTGAAAACCTTCATGGATCATGGCACGGGAGAAGCTTCATGGACCATGCCAGATCCCACAGACTGCGACTATGAATGCTTCATGGACCGCGCCAGAACCCACGCCCCAGGCTTGCATGCTTCATGGACCGCGCCAGAACCCACGCCCCAGGCTTGCATGCTTCATAGACCGTGACATCTGTGTCAGTGCGTTGGCGGCTGACCTAGGGTTTTGCTACTTGTGGCCTATTTTGTGCTTAATGTTAGGCCCAATCTATTATTACTATATATAGGAGCCTTAGTCTTCTAATCCCTCTATATCAGAATAAATGGCACATTGAAACTTGGCTCGGTATTTTATGCAAGATGAGGTGGTAAAGAAAAATTATAAAAAAGTAGGAATATTTTGGGAACAAGTTGGGCCCAGTCTTAAAGTTTTTGAAGTTAAAGAGGATATTGTAATATTTCTACACCATATTCTTTACCATTTTGGGTAAGAATTAAAGTGTGCCATTTTATGTGGGATGGACGAAAATAGAAAGTGTGCCATTTATTCTGGGACAGAGGGAGTACTAAACTATGAGGAAGTAGAATAGAAGTAGGTATAATGTAAAGTAGATTCTCTCTCTAGTTTAGAAAGAAGGAATAGGAGAGTTTTTCTCCTTCTATCTTCTTTTCTTTTTCTTTTTCCTTTCATCTTATTTTCTAGATCCATAGCATCTAACCTAATATTTTCCATGTATATAACCTTTGTAGATTATATTTTTAGTTTGGGATTCATCTTGGTATGTTCTATTTGCTTTATGAGATTCATTAGATTCACCTTATCCTCGTGTTTATGCTATTATTGTGATTGTTATTGAATATTATAAATGCATGAATACTACACCACACATAAACACACACTTTAGGATATGTTCATGTATGGTTCAATTATTAATGCCCCATTGGGAAGAGAAACCTGGACGTTAGAGTGGGTATGGAAGAATGCGTCTGTGTGGATGTGTGAATGAGGGATTCGAGAATACTCTGACCTATTTGTCGGCGCACCAGTCTTAGCTGACTTCGTAACTGTTATCAGAGAGGTTGCAGGTAAAGATAACTAAATGTAGTAAGCTAGGTGTTGTGTTGAAACTCTAGTATCACAAATAAGGTGCAATCCTCGGGCCTAGCGTATATAGCATGCAGGAGGAGTAGTTACATTTGTGTTGGAAGCCCGGGGTGTAACAACACGGGGGAGAAACAGACCTACAATGATGGTCAGACTTCATTGTACTCCCTTAATTATAATGGTGGTGCCGATGGAGGGTTGCGAGCATACCCACCATGACATGGTTAGGGAAGTGTATGCCATCGGCCACACCACATGTTATGAACACACTAATAAGTATTTTTTAAGTCTTTACTTAAATGAATCGATGATTGAGGCATTAGAACTACCATGTTTCTAAATTATTTCCATGTGCCTAGTGTAAATAGTTTCTCGTTTGTTCATTTTATGCTTTTAGTTGATAGTTTAAAATACCAAACCCCCCTGTTGCACGTCTACACTACTAGATGTTCCTTTCCCTTGTGCGGATTGACAACCCGTATGAGGTTGTGTTTTAATTAGTACTTGAGCCCTAGCATTCTTATGGACAAACGCAGGGTTTGGCGCTAACTACCCTCTAGGTAGCATAGCAGTGAGATCAGGGTGCAGAGCAATAAATTTCATCTTCTTAACCCATAAGTCCTCCGCGCATGTTTTAATGACGGCCGGGTGGAGGCAAGTCAAGAATTTTGGCGCCGTTGCCGGGGATGCTCTTTAGTTCGAGTAATAGTTAAGCATAGTATGTTAGTGAGTAGTTAGTATTGTCTTTTTCTTGTTTTTGTTTTCCATATTAGTTAGTGCTTGAGTTCTTGGTGAAAACTGAGAACTCTTGTACTACAATTCCAAATTTTGTGTGTTTTCTTTGTTGGTGCTTAACAGAAAAGAAAAAAATGTGGGAAAGCATTCAACGGAGGGCACTTTGTAGGGTGTGTCATTGTGATCATCCTATAAAGTGTTGTCCAAGGTTGAGTGATTATGGGAGAAAAAGGGTTTAAAGAGCTATATTTTGTAGGATATGTCATTGCGACCACCTTGCGGAGTCTTACTCTTGGATGAGCGAATTGAGAGAGGGGTAGGAGTTGCTGGTTCCCAAGGCCAATCGGATCAAGATTCTTACTCATACCATGACTCTCCAAATTCGAGGTTTAGTGGTAACTCGAATTTGTGGTATGGAGATTCATCGGGAAACCAACACTTAGGGTTAGATGGTTGGACTTCACCAACTTACCTGATGCCCCAAAACCAATCCCTAAGATTGGTTCCCAAATTGAACTGTGTACAAATTTTTCATGATATAGCTAATGTGACCAAGAGTAGTGATTTACTCCAATCAAACGTGCTTAGCAAGAGTAGCGATTTGGGAACTCAACTATTCTCAAGCATTGAGAATTTTGAGCGGCAAGTGCTTAATTTGATGAATAGGGTGGGCCAAATTGAAACCCAATATTCCTAAAATGAACCATCCCTAGTTGAATGTGAAGTTTTGATAGATGAATCTAAAGGGGATGGGGAAAGGTTTTTTGAGAGTGATTATACTTAATTTTCCATATTACTTATTTGCACCCTACCTCCACCTATAGAACCTACTCCCACATTTTTGGAAACCTTAGAGGAAACCATAGGAAAGCCAATCGAATATACTAAGCTTCCAAACCACTTATTCCCTCTAAGGTTAATTCTTCCTCTACTATATCTTCCTCTTGGAAGAATCTTACCCTCTGCTCTTCATATTTGGTTGTCTAAGGTGATGGGGTACAAACTTGCACCTTATGGATAACATTAGGGTTATGCCGATGACCTTAAATATACAGAGCTTCTTGGGAGGCAACCCGAGCCTTGAAAAATTAGATTAGTTAAACATTTTTGGCATGTTTTTCTATTTGTTGCTTATTTTTATTTTTGGGACATTATTACACTTGGTGTGCATGTTTGTTTTGCAGGAAGCATATGGTCTTTGGAGAAAGGTGAGCAAATATGGAGTCCAACTCATGGACCATGTAGACGTACATGGTTCATAATGCTCAAAATGGTGGACAAGGAGGAGAACCAAACCCATATTTATGGGGCGTGTAGACGTACACGACCCATGAAGCTCACATATTTTCCTAGACCATCCAATCACCATTTCTTCCCTACCAGTACCAAAATACCACCCAAAACCCGCCTACCCTCAAAATCCATGAGACACACACATCGAGACCTAAGACATAACTCTTCATTGCAATTCAATTACTTGTTCAATTTTTGTCGCATGATAGTGGTTAGATTGAACTTTCTTGATAGAGGTTTGGGGTGGTATATTGAGGGTGATGGTAGTTTGTTCTTTACATTCCATGATTGTGCCCTCAAGGGTAGATTTTGGTGTTCCTTTTTCATTATAAGTGTTTTCCTATTTCTTTTCCTTGACATGTGTTCTTTGATTTTGTACATGCATTGAGGACAATGCAAGCTTTAAGTGTGGGGAAGGGGATTAGATAGCAATTATGAGTTTTGGTTGTTTCTATGTAGCTAATAGCTCTTCTAAGAGAATTTTGGAATTTTTAAAAAAATAATTTTAAAACCTAGACAAGTCAAAAACTTGAAAGGGCGGGCAACTTGGGTAACATTAGGAAAACCCCTGATAGATAGAAAGACCTAGGTAAAAGTAAGAGGCTTGGCCCAGCTACACTTACAAGTCTAGGCAAAAGTGAGAGGCAGTGTGGAAAAAGGTGAGATGAGCATGTTTTGTGGGATAAATCTAGGATGAAAACCCAAAAGGGCTTCTAGGAAAAATGAGAGAAATTTAGAGAAAAAAAAGAAACAAGAAACAAGAAACTAGGTTAACGATACATTGGACTCCTTGGTTGCAACTAGGTCGAGAATCTTGAGTTATCCCTATGTTGAAACCAAGTTGACGGCTTTTGGATTTCCTTGGTGGATTGTTTTGCTTGATGATTACTCTTTTATTGCTTTTGGGACTACTTTGGGGGAAGTAAGCTTGGTTTATTTTGATCTTTTGTCACTTATCTTTTTCCATACACATTTACTTGCTTTGGGTGGTTTGGTTGCTTTAGGAACTTTGGGGAGTGTGAGAGTCATGAGGGTTTTCATCTTCTTGGGGGAACTAGGGTAGCTTGGGAATAAGTTGAATGCATTGACTATTTTTACATGCTTCATTCCACTTGAACCTTTTTCTTTGATTTAATTTACTCAAGGATAAGTAAAGGTTTAAGTGTGGGGAGTCTGATCTGCACCACTACGCATGCTTTAACCAATGCATTAGATATAGTTTTAGGTACTTTTAGTTGGTGGATTGCTAGTATTAGTTGATTTTACGTGACAATGTGTTTAGATGGCCATGTTTAGTTTTATTGTCTAATCCCACGTTTTGTAGACTAAATTGGTACAAATGGATATCGTGTATCCATGGGCTCCTTGAACTTCCTTGTGATCATCTTTAGTAGGTAGCCCGTGGGTACTTTTTGGTTACATTATATGTGAAGGTCGTTCGCAAGGGCGGTAGAAGATTGAAGGCCATTCACAAGGATGGTAGAAGAGGCGATGGTCATTCACATTAGAATGGTAGAATATGAAGGCAACAAACATCAATTCATGATAGAAGGAGATTGAAGCCAAAGATAGGCAGCTTTAGAGTTCAAGACGACCAAAGGAGAAAATGGTGAATTGTGGTCCGAGGAGTGTTGCCTTTGTCTGAGAATTATCTAGGAAGAATTAGCCTTCAAGGTTGGTTCTATTGAACTTGTCTTCTTGAGTACTGCAAAATTGACTACTAGAACTCCCAATTTGGACTAACGGCTCACCCATAGCAAGCAAACGAAGTTAAGCCAATAAAGCACCGGAGACACTTCATGGACTGCTGATGGTGAAACACCACTGGTCAATGACAAAGCACATGGGCCGCACTATATAAGAGTTCCAGGGGTTCCGTGAAAACATGCATGAGACTTTCACGAGGCAAAGACGTCGGGCCGTGTCAAAAACCCCGGACCGTGGAGCTTGGAGATGAAGAATTGAAGATTTAGCTAAGTATGAATCTGGTCCATGAAAACCTTCATGGGATGTGACAAAATTTCTAAGAAAATATGATGGGTTGCTCGCGGTTCGTGAAAACCTTCACGGACCGTGGGAAAACTCTGAGCCAAAATCGTGTACTGTTTGTGGTCTGCAAAAACCTTCACAGACCGTGGCATGAGAGAAGTTTCACGGACCGTGCTAGATCCCATGGACCACAACTATGAATGCTTCATGGACCATGCCCCGGGCTTGCATGCTTTACGGATTGTGACATCCATGCCGGTCCATGAACCTTGGCGGCTGACCTAGGGTTTTGCTACTTTTGGCCTATTTTTTGGCACAATCTTCTGCTACTATATATAGGAGCTTTAGTCTTCTAAAAAATTATGAGGAAGTTAAATAGAAGTAGGTATAATGTAGAGTAGATTCTCTCTCTAGTTTAGAGAGAAGGAAGAGGAGAATTCTTCTTCTCCTTCCTTTTTTCCCCTTTCATCTTATTTTCTAGATCCATGGCATCTAACCTAATATTTTCCATGGACTTAAACTTTGTAGAGTATATTTTTTGTTTGATATTCATCTTGGCACTTGGTATGTTCTATTTTCTTTATGAGATTCATTAGATTCACCCTATCCTTGTGTTTATGATATTATTGTAATTGTTCTCGAATGTTATAAATGCATGAATACTACACCACATATAAGCACACATTTTGGGCTATATTCAGGCATGGTGCAATTATTTATACCCCATTGGGAAGAGAAACCTGGATGTTAGAATGGGTAGGGGAGAACGCGCCCGCGTCGATGTGTGCACGGGGGATTCTAGAATGCTCTAACCTATTTTCCATCGCACCAGTCTTAGCTAACTTCGTAACTATTGTCTGAGAGGTTGCGGGTAGAGATAGCTAATAGTAGCAAGAAAGGTATTGTGTTGAAACCCTAGTATCACAGATAAGGTACCTACGATCCTCGGACCTAGCGTATATAGAACCCGGGAGGAGTAGTTGCATTCATGGTGGAAGCCTATGATGTAATAGCATGGGGGAGAAATAAACCTACAACGATGGTCCTCTTTGTACTCTCCTAATTACAATGGTGGTGCCGATGGAGGGTTGTGAGCGTACCCACCGTGACAGGGTTGGGGAAGTGTATGCCATCGGCCACACCATGTGTTGTGAGCACACTGATGTCTTTTGTAAGTCTTTATGTTAATGAATCGAGGGTTGAAGAATGAGAACTACCATGTTTTTAAATTATTTCAAAGTGCCTAGTATAAATAGTTTCTCGTTTGTTCATTTTATGCTTTGTAGTTGATAGTTGAAAATACCAACACCTCCACATCCAGTTGCATGTCTATACTACTAGCTATTCTGTTCACTCGTGTGGAGTGTTTTAACTAGTACTTAAGCCCTAGCATCCTGTTGGACAAACCCAGGCTTTCTGCTAACTACCCTCTAGGTAGCAAAGCAGTGAGATCAGGGTGCAGAACTATAAATTTCATCTTCTTGACCCATAAGTTCTCCGCACGTGTTTTAACGACACCTAGGTGGAGGCAGGTTAGTTATACATACTGTAAGCTAAAAGGTGCAATTTCGAACATGTTATATTCATTTTTTAGATATGTAAGTAACATGTTTATAATGTTGCAACATTTTTAGGAAATCTATGTTTTAAAATAACTAGTAATGTTATAAGCTATTTCGTACATAATGTAAGGTAACCGTTGCAGTTTCTAACTGACCATATTCAGTGTTGAGATATGTAAGTAACAAATTTTCATAAGTTATATCATGCCTCATTTAATTCTTTGCCAATTGAAGGATCTTGATCTGTGAATATTGTGACAGGCTCCTTCCCTTCCATTAACTTCTTGAAAGTGTTAAGAAGCCACACAAAATTATTAGCCAACTCATTTGTAATAAAATCACAAGCTAACATTGTTATGTTCTAGTGATTGTTTATTCCAACTATTGGCGCACAAATCAAGTTATACTTGTTTATTCTGTACGTAGTGTCAAATATGGTGATATCCCTGTGGAGTTTGTAGTCCTCTAGGATCATTGAGTCCCTCCAAAACACTACTAATAGTCTTGTCCCTCGTTGAATTTGACTTTGAAGAAGAAATATTTTTCTTTGTCATTTATTTCCAAGAGTGTATCTACAACTTTCTGAGCATCTTCACATTTGATTTCTTTCACTCAGAGTCAACTCGTGATCTGTCCATTTTATGTGGTTATTTTGGAACTTTTTGGACTCACTTTTGTACGCTTTAGTTATCTATATCTTGTGTTTTACCTTGAAAATTCTCTTAGGAGAGTTAAGAGCGACTTTTGCATTCTTATGACTTTTCTAGTGAATTTTGTGTAGCGAGGCAAAGACATTGAAACTCAAAGAACGAAGACCAAAGACCATGAAGACCTTGAAGTCCATCTTTTGAATACTTTTGACGATCTCAAGACATGAAGATTTGAAGAGAAGTGAAGTGAGGAGGACACCATGAAACAAGAAGTAGAAAAGTTTGAAGATGTTTTTTCTAGTCCCTGTCGCGACTCGCGGAGACCTGGTCACGAGTCACAAAGAAGGTGTGGCCATAATCCTTTGTTCTTAAAGTGTACTGTAAATAGTACACTGTATCCTCTCTCTTCACCAACTTCTGCTTCCCGATTTTCTACAGCTCCAAACCATAGTTTTCTTTACTTTTCATCTAGTTTCATCTTTGATTATGTTTGATTTTCTTTGGATTATTAGAATGGTTATTAGTAGCTAAACTCATCACTTGGGATCAATTGATTAAAGCTTTCAAACCCATGTAGTGAGATTGTATTTGGCTTTTTCATGAACATTTATTGTTTAGCATTTATTATGCCATTAATGTAGATTTTTACTTCATTTATGCTATGGGTTGTTTTAGAATATGAAGTGTTTGTATGATTAAGTATTATAGTGTTAGAAATGTGCACAATTTCTTAGCTTTTTGACATGAAAATCCAAGAACATGGAACTAGAACTTCTTGTTGTGTAATGTGATGTTAATCTTGCTAAATGAGTATATTAATGTGGTTCGTTATCATATTTTTCCTAAGGTAGCAATGAAAGGTTGAATCTTGAATGTTAATTGTTCTAGGTTTAATCGAATAAATGCTTTGTTTGGTTAAATGGCTTGGCATTTGGTAGAATGCTTGTAGTTGTTATCAAATCTATGGTCTTTCATGTATGATGCCATTGATGAAATACATTTTATGGCGTGGATTTCCTAAAGTGATTATTAATGAGGTTTGAAAATGGTCGTTGAACGTCTTTGTGAATTACTATTAAGAAGAACATGATATCTATCTACCAAAACATAAGTGATAGCATTCTCCATAGGCATTAAATGTGAATGAATGCGTGATGATTCTATGATCTATAAGAGGTTTGGAAGTGGGAATCAATTGCCTCCAAGGCTTTGTTATTGTGATTTTTCCATCTTTTAGTATCTTGTTGCATGATTAGCATCTTTATCTTGCTTTGCTAGTTGCTTTGTCTTAAAATTCTTTTCTTGCTTTTATTATGTATATCTATATCTAGTTTATTATCCACTTTATAAGTTTAAACCCTTAGAAAATATCTCTTATTTGTGGATGGCCCCGACCTGCCAATATCTACTTAATTGTATTTAGGAAGATCTTTAGGGCTTATAAATTATAGAGTAAAGTGCCAAAATAACCCTGACTTTAGGCTGCCAATATAACCATGTATCATGAGAAAGTGCCAATATAACCCTAACTTTATGATGTATGTGCCAATATAACCCTCGAGACTGTTGACTTCAATTGTCATTGCGGGAATTAACCAAATTTTAATGAAATAACAAATTTACCCCTGCTTTCATTTGTCAACGTTATTTCCCCTATCTCAATCCTCATTTCCACAACTTTTAAGAAATCAAACACAAACAAAACCCCCCATCAAAATAGCCGACTAAAACTACCAAAATTCTCAAAAAAGTTTGAGTTGAGACTGGTGCAAGGGAGTTTGCTGAAGAAGGTTCTGGACTCCATGAAGGACTTGGTCAGAGATGCAAATTTTGACTGTTCATCGGCAGGGTTCTCTCTGCAAGCCATGGATTTGAGCACTACCTCCGGTGGCCCTTCTACTCCGGGTAGAGGGCTTCGAGAACTACCGTTACGACTGCAACATCTCCGTGAGGATGAAAACCATCCTGCCACCAGCCCCACCCTTAATCATTGAACGACGCCTTGAGCTTCTCATTGGAGACTTGGAATATAATCGGGCCTGGGTTGGGTTTCCGCTCAATGACCTCTTCAGGGTCCATAACAGTAAACGCGGCCGGAGTGGTTGCCGGAGAAGACTAGGGTTTTGAGCTTTGAGCTCTAGTCACTGGAGTGGTTTTGAGCTTTGGGACTGGTAGTGTTAGACGATGCAAATGCTACGGCAGTTATGGAGACTAGGGTTTTGACTCTATTTTTCTTGGTAGATTTGAGCTTTAGCTTCACCGGAGAAGAAAGGGTTGGGCCAAAGCGGGAGAGTCGCGTGGTGGTGGTAGAGAAGAAGGGGTGGGGCTAGTAGTAGTGGAAAAAATGGGGAAAATATAAGGTGAAATAAGGTGAAATGATCGAGAGCATGTTTGTCATTTTGATTTTTGTTAACTATCCAATTGGTGAGTCAATGCCGAAATATAGCCCGACAACACAATTTATTATAAAGTTAGCATTAGTTTGGCACTTACTTATTTTACAGGGTTATATTGGCACTTACTTATTTTACAGGGTTATATTGACGCTTTCTGCCAAAACATAGGGTTAAAAAAAGCATTTAACCCTAAGCTATAACTTTGAGAGGTACGGCGATGACTTCCTAAATTTTGGCGCCTCTGCCAAGGAGATGGCAATTCTTCATCCCATTCTTGATTGTGAGTTATTTTTACTTCCCACGTTGATTTGTATTGTTTTTCCTTTTGTGTTTACATTGACGGCAATGTACACTACAAGAAACAGGACATATTACTTCACCCCTTTTACCTCAGTTTTTTGTTAAAACAAATAACCGAGGTAAAAAGTTCTTTTACCTTAGTTTTTTTCCAAAGTAAATGATATTATTTACCTCGGTTATAAAAAACCCGAAGTGAATAATTGGTTTTGTACATCGCTTATTATTTGAACCGAAGTAAAAGGTTAAAAATGAAATAAACAATATTACCGAATAACGTGCAACATCGCATATGTTCTTTGAAAAGGTTGCCCGAATTCGCTAGATACGTTGTTGATATTGAGAGGTATTGCGAACGATTAGCGAAGTCGCATATATGTAACATGCAAGTTAAAGTAAAGAATTTGACAGTGACAGAAGAAAATAAAATACAATCAAATTGAGGTCATGCACTTTTCCCCATTGTGTTTTACATCTCTCTCCTCATAATATCCCGTCATCATGATTAATTTTGGGGAATGTAAAATTAAGGATATAATTTAGGCACAACAGTTTCTAGCAATCATTGTGCTTCAAGCAAACTACAAATACTGCCCTAATTTAAATACAATTCAGTACCCCATTTGTTCAACGTTCAAATAAGATAGTCAAATAATTGGAACAACATTAGTCATGAAAATATCCTTACAATTATATAGTACATAATTTCATTAGAATAAGAACTACCTTAGTTCCAACATAACAGAAATTAGCATACACTTAATCAGCTCGGACAATGATGACCTTGAAGATGATTGGCCCACAAGATTGTATCACCTCGAAGAACAAGATGTCCCCAATGTGTAGGTTGTTACCCTTAAGGAACTCGCCAAAAGCCTTTGGGGATAGGGCCTTGACCTTCCCACCCCCCGAGTAGTTCATATGCCATTATGTCCCGTAGCACCTAATAAATACGGGGGTCTTCTCAGTCGGTATGACTGGTATAATCTCTCATGGGATGTACTATGTCACCGTAAGAAATATTGATTAGAAATATATATATATATATATATATGTGTGTGTGTGTGTGTGTGTGTGTGTATGTGTATATATGTATATATGTATATACATGTGCAATTGTCAACAAATAAAATTTAATTAAAAAGCTTTACCAAAGTTGGTATTTTCCCAAATTTTAGCTGCTTCAAAGTGCAGTCGAAATGTGGGCTATAAATAGCCATCGAATGATGTTCAATGTCAAAGAAAAAAGGCTCTGGGTGCCTCCGTAGTGCGGTGAACTGTACAAAAACCAGAATGTATTAGTTGTTACAAATTAAAGTGTGGAGTTCTGCTTGGAAATATATATATATATTTATATATACATGTATGTATATATATATGTGTGTGTGTATATATATGTGTGTGTATGTATATATATGTGTGTGTGTATGTATATATGTATGTATATGTAAATAGGTGAAATAATACCTGAAAAAAAGGCGGATTAGATGATCATTTGCCATCCATTAGTCTTGCATCAGAAGTGAAAATGTGAAGTGATACCACACTATGGAATGCCATGTGCAACGTCGCCACCAGCGTTGCAGGTGCATCTCGGTATGAAGCAGGATTTGGTCGACCTTTTAATGCAATCTTGGTTTTGTGTCGGATAAACCGAATAGTATACCGACACAATACCGATGTCTCATGTGAAAATTCAATGTAAACTTAGGGCCATAATGCGAAGTCAGTAACATTCTGGGAAAACAAAATGTCATACCGAGATACATCCGACGACATAAAATGAACAAGTATCAACTTGAAAAAATAATTTAGCGAGGTTGGAAATCTATCGGACGAACCGAACTGTGTCAGATAGACAACCAACTTTGTAGATATCATAGGTTGCTACGTGAAGAAACATATCAAACTGGAAAAAATGAAGCTTCATGCACATGAAATAAAATAAAAAACCATCTTGGGAGACATACCAAAACATAGTACCAATGCTCAAAGCCAAGGAAAGTTCACATTCTCATAAATTTGAAACAAATGCTAGAAAGCAGGGTAAACAAAACAAATTCACAGGCCATAGATCTGACATTGTGAAGTAAGAATTATAAAACTTATGTGTTGGGAGATAAGAAAAGCCATAATTTTTTTCCGATACACAAGAAAAGGGTTGACCCGCCTCGACTCAGGCCGATGGCAATGGTCAAAGATAAAATTTATAGTTCTGCACCCCGATCTCACTGCTATGCTATCTAGAGGGTAGTTAGCAGCAAGCCTTGGGTTTGTCCATAGAGATGCTAGGTCAAATGTACCAACCTAAAACACAAGCCGTCAATCCGTACGAGTGAAAGGAATAGGTAGTAAAGAAAAAATGCAATAGGGGAGGGGGAGTGAGGTTGAATTTTCAATCTCGCAACTAAAAAACATGCAAAGTAAAAGAACACATCTACAATTTAAAGCTAGCACTTGGGGAACTTGGTAAATCTAATGCTTCTATCCTTGATTCTTTCCTATAAAGATCTAAGTAAACCTAATAGTGTGTCCATAACACGTGGTGTGGCAGATGACATACACTTCCCCGTCCCTGACACAGCGGGTGCTCTTGCAACCCTCCATCAACACCGCTATCATAATTAGGGAAGTACAACAAGGTCCAACCATTGTTGAAGGTCTAATTTTCCCCCATAGGATTACATCCCGAGCTTCCACCACGAATGCAACTACTCCCCTCGAGTCCTATCAATTAGGCCTAAGGATCGTAGCCACCTTATCTGTGATACTAAGGTTTCTTGTAACCCTAGCTTGCTACTAATTAAGATATCTCTACTCAAAACCCGTCAGACAACTTTACGGAGTCAGCTAAGACTACTGCAATGGTAAGCAGATTAAGGTGACCTCAAATCTCCCGTGCACACACATGCAGACTCATTTCCCCCCACCCATAAAAATATCCAGGTTTCCCATCCCAAGGGGGCATCGATATGTGCGTCTAGCATGAATACATCCCAAAGTTTTTTCTCTTATGTGGTGTAATATTCATGCATTCAAACTCCAAAGAAAATCACAATAATATTATGAACACAAAATTAGAAGGAACTATAGAATTTCAAAAGGCATAAAGATATAACAAAGTCACGTCAATTTTTCCCCAAGCTGTAGAAAATACTCCCTAGAAATGGAATTCAAATATAGATTTGAATTCCACATCTTAGGATTAAAGCAAAATAAAAAGAAGAAAAAGTTTCCTAAGGAGAGAATCTCTTCTACTCTTGAAAGTGCAATCTAAAAATGAAGTAAAGTCTAAGTACGAGTATCAAGTATGAAAACCTAGTAGACTAAGGTTCCACATATAGTAGTAGGAGATTGGGCCTAAACATAGGCCCAAAATAGGGAAAACCCTAGCTCAGCCACCGCCCGACGTAAGGCGTTACAGATGACACAGCCCGTGGCTATACCTGGCGTGGGAAGCAAGTCCTGGCGCAAATTGCGCTACTTTAAGGGCGCAGGGCACCAGCTCTTAAGTGTGGCGCAGATCTTCTACGTGGCGTGGGGCACAGAGGTTGACGCGGGTCATGTCTGGCATTGGCGCGGGCCGAGTCCTCTCCTCTGGGGTGCCATCAGAGTGTTGAATCTTAAGCTCCTGATCTACGCCCATGGCCATTGGCGCGAGCTGTGGTCAGACTTGGTGTTTTGCTCAAAAAACTCTGCGAAAGCTGCATAAATTCCCACATCCTGCATGCTGGTCTTAGAAAAATGACTTGGAATGACGCGGGAAAGCCCATTTTAAGCACGTGGAGGGATTATACCTTCGTGCCTGGCGAGATTCTTATTCGCGTGAAGGGATTCTTCCTTTGTGTTTGGCAGGATTCTTAGCCGCGTGGATGGATTCTTCCTTCATGTTTGGTGGCCCGTCGTGTCTGGCGCGGGTCGTGCCCTTGCCTCACATCAGTCTCCTTGGTGTGGGGTGTCTCCTTTGGTGCAGGCCGTTGGTGCCAAACCATGCATGACCCGCACCGTCCCGTTAGTGCTTTGGCCGGTTGAACTGTTTGCTTTGCTACGGGATAACCGTTAATCTGATTTGAGAGTTTTAGTAGTCGATTTTACGTACTTGAGAAGAAAAATCCAATGGCACCAGACTTGAAGGATAATTCTTCTTGGATTGCTCTCGGACTGAGGCATAACTCATCGAACCACAATTTCCCATTTCTTTGTTGGCCGCTATGAACTCCGTAGCCTCCTATCTCCGGCTTCAATCTCCTTCTACAAGCCATTAATGATCGTGGACTTTGTCTACTACCATTCTAGAGGTGAATGGACTTTGTCTATACTACCGTTCTTGGAAATGGCCTTCAATATCTTCTAATGCCCTTACGAACGATCTTCACATAGAATGTAAACAAAAAGTACCCACGGGCAATCTACTAGAGATGATCAAAAGCAAGATCAAGGAACCCGTGGATACAAGATATCCATTAGTACCAATTAAGTCTACAGAACGCGGGATTTAGACAAGAAAACCAAACATGGCCATGTAAACCCCTTGTCACGTAAACTCAACTAATACTAGCAATCCTCCAAGCAAAAGTAACTAAAAAGTATGTCAAACGCATTGGTTAACACATGCAAAACGAAGCAGATCAAACTCCCCAAACTTAACCCTTTACTCGTCTTCGAGTAAATAAAAAACAAGAAAAAGAATCAAGCAAAATGTAGCGTGCAAAAAGAAGTTAACCGAGGCATTCAACTTATTCCAAGATTACCCTGATGCCCCCAAGAAAGTAATAATCTCACAACTCTCACACTCCCCGAAGGACGTAAGTAATCAAACCACCAAAAAGTAAAGTGTGGAAAAAGGTAAGCCAAAAATATAAGTGTCAAGCTAGCTTACTTTTCCCGAAATGATCCGAAAGTAATCAAAGAGTAGTCTTAAAAAAAATCCACCGCGGAAGCATGCATTCAACCTACGGCCATGTTTGGTTTTCAACAAGGGGTACTCACTTCTCACCTTTTTCCATACGGCGTCTCATTTTTGGGTAGGATTGTAAGTGTAGCCAGGCCTAGCCTCTCATTTTTACCTAGGCCTTTCTACCTATCCGGGCTTTTCCTAATGTTACCCAAGTCGCTCTTTCGGGTTTTCGACTTGTCCAAGTTCTTGTATTTTCTTTTTCATTTTTTCAAGTTTTCCATTTTTTTGGTGTAGCACAAAAATGCCCCAAAAGTGGGCTTCATACTACAAAAGATAGTCACACAAAAAAAAATACACCACAAAATTCCTAAAACATCCTATCCCATGCAAACTAGAAATCCCTAGCATAGCATGTCATACCACTAAATGTTCATCCAAAATCATCCCTCAACAAACAAAAATCAACATCACAAACTAACAAGAAAAACTACCAAATTAAATAATGAAATGCACCGATGAAATCCAAGAATGAAAAACTCCCTAAGTGCGCACTACTCTCTCCCCATGCAAAGTGTCTAATGCAAAAAAAAAATCATGTCAAAACATAGGTTAGGTAGGGAAAATAGTTGTACTCACTCTCGCAGCCCCGAAGGGCCTTTGTCCTCCTGAATTGTGAAGCTATTATCCATGTACCTAGTTGCTTGTAGTGTGGCCTCAATGCTATCCATCCGCGATGTAAGATCTTCCACTTGAGAGCACATTCCCTCTACCGCTTGGACTACCTCTTGCAACACTTGAGTAGAGCTAGAAAGCTTGTCCCCAAGTGAATGCAAGTGGTAAATGATGTCCGTAGATAAGCGAGAGTGACTAGGGGATGCTCTCGGAGTGGACTCGCCCTTGGTCTCCTCAACTTCTAACTCCTGGTTAGCCATAACTTTATAAAATTCTCTCTCAAACTTCCGGTCTGGCGAAATAAGTAGGTCATCCAAACATGTGTCATGGTCAATGGTGGTGCACTCAGGATGCGGAAGGATCATAAAGCTACATGTGCTCGCTCTGCTATAAAGCCATAAATATCTACCCTACGATATCGTCGGTCCCACCATAGATGCCTTAGCTAACTTCTCAATGTTGTACCATGTGCCCGATCTCTCTAAGTTAGCTAGAACCTTTTGTGTGATCGGGTGACTTAGATACTCCACTAAAAGACCAACCATGCCTCACATGAAAATTTTGCCACTCTTTCTGTCTCCCATCGCTAAGCCTTCCTGCAAAAAGTACCCCACCAAGTTTGGGTAAAAGTTACCCTCGGGAGTTACTGCCCAAAGGAAATGAACATCCGATCCTGGGCACTGCATTAGTTTATTGTGGCAAAAGACTTCCATAGCCAACAAACGGTGAACATAACGAATTCCGGATGAACTATAGCGATACTCTTGCACAGGTTCTTCTGCTTCATCCCTGTCTATTGCACCCAAAAGCACCCAAGAGAGAAAGGTAACCTTTGTTGGTGTGTCTTCTGGATCTCCTTGCCATACCTCCACCCAAAGGCTCGCGCAACCTCTCGGTGGCACATTTTGTACTCTTTGTTGTCCAGGTTGAATTTGATTATGTCCATCATCATCTACTACCAGCCATATAGTAGCTAGGAACTCTAGGGTCCACCTAATGTACATCTTGAAGGGTTTCTCGAGAAACCCCTTTAGACCTACTTAGCTCAACATGTAAGTGAATGGCTTGAGTCAACCTAGAGCCACCAAGGTGTCCTTGCAAGCAACCCCGTCTCCGAAATACTCCTCTTCGGCTCTCTCAAGTTCCTCCACCTTTGGGATGTAGTCCCAAAAATGTTGGATAAACCCATAAACTCCTCGGTCACAAATTCGGGGTTACAAAAAATGGAAGTTGTCAGTTTGGGGTTTGCACCCTTCATCGACTTCTTCCTCTCCTCACCCTTAGTGGACTTGCCATTCTCTGAGGCATTCTTCTTAGGTTCCATCCTAACAAAATGAGGACAAAAGTGGTGATATGATCATAAAAAGCATGTCTTATAACTCAATGAGAAAACATTCTCCCAAATAACCCAAACATTTATAATATGATACTCAAAGTATATGGGCTATTCAAACAAGAAAATTCCTCATCAAACATCAATCTCATGTAAGTTATCACCATCCCATTCAATTAAATCATGCAATCAAGATTCACTCTCTCCAAAAGCACGCAATACCAAAGATCACATCTTAAGCATAATAGCACATCAATCCTCCCAACATTCTCTTTAACATAAGATCATGCATAAAAACCCAAACTCAAACACATATCTCACAACACACTCATTCAAGATTCACGCTTCAAATAACACCACTACAATGTCAAATAAAGTACATAAACATAGAGTTCAATAGGTTACCCAAAATTTGAAGCTAGGATTCGCAAGAACCACAAAAGAAGAAGCAAAAATAACAAACTTTTGGAAGAAAAGATTCAATTTTTTGAGTTCACCAAGAGTGTGTGAGAATGAGTGTTTCTTGAGAAGAAAGAATGTGTCAAATGAAAGAATTAGGTGGAGAAGTGTACTATGGAAATGGAATTTCAGCCTAAGTGACTAGGGTGAGGCGTACAATTAGGATAAGATTGGACTTTTGAAATGCTCAATTTAGGGGACAACAGTACAAACCAATCAATTCCAAGGTATTTGGAAGTATTTTAAAAAATCCTAAGGAATTAGGGAATTCCAAAATTCTTGGACCAAAAATGCAATTTTGAATTTGAGAATCATAATTTTAAAAAATGCGCATTATCGGAACAAAGAAAAATGAAAATTTGGTGTAGTGCACAAAACGAGTGCCTTACGCGAAGCATAGCCTCGTGCCAAACCTTTTAGCACGAGGCATAGCCTCATGGCATCCCATTCCCAGCACGAAGGATAGCTTCGCACATGCCTACTTGGTGCGAGGCATCCACCAACCTTTCCTAATCCTCGATTTTTCCCTCTTTTTCAAAAGACTATGTCACCCGTCCAATTTAATTCCATTCAAAGTACAATCATGAGTATCAAACTCAAATTTCCAAACCATCAAGAGTTTCATTTCAAAAATCCACATAGAAAAACAAGATTCATGCAAACACTATCTACTCACTAATGAACACATGAAAGAAAAACAAACACCATATATTTATTTTCATCCTCACGACTTATGTTCTTTCTTGCATTCTAATTGAACATACTTACCGGTGGGTCTCCGGAATCGCCATCGGCGACTCCACCCATGATGACATAGTCGTGGAGAGGTCTCCACAACAAGCCATCCTTACCTTCAAACCTTTTGTCCGTCAACGGGAATGAATCTCTATGTCTTGCCATCATTGAATCCGTGAATGTCATTTTGGGGACTAATGGAGGTCGAAGAGGTTTTAAACCCTCAATTATCTCCCTTTCCTGCTGCAAATTGGTTAGTATAGAAAAACAATCTAGCACCAATATATTGTCCATTGCATCATTCAATTCATCGGAATCATCATCATTATCACTAACATGGAATTCACTCAAAAACTCATGCTCGTTTGTCATGCAAGAAGACTCATCATGCAAATAGAAAAAAATAAATAAATAAATGTAATACTAGTTACTTTGCTAACGTGTTCTGCCTAAGTTGATACCTAGACTGATAGCATCCACGACAGCGGTGCCAAACTTTGACCCACCTTGACCTGGGGTCGTTAGTTGTAGCTAATTAACCCGAGCCGAGGGCGATAGTCAAAGATAAAATGTATAGTTTTGCACCCCAATCTCACTACTATGCTACCTACAGGGTAGCAAGCCCTGGGTTTGTCCACAAAGATGCTAGTTCTAATGTACCAACCTAGAACACAACCTCGTACGAGTCGTCAATCCGTACGAGTGAAAGGAATATCTAGTAAAGAAAACATCCAAAGGTGAGGGGGTTGGATTTTCAATCTAGCAACTACAAAACATGAAAAGTAAAAGAATACATCTACAATTCAAAGCTATCACTTGGGGAAATCATTGAGTGACTTGGTAAAAATAATTCTTCTATCCTCGATTCTTTCACATAAAAATATAAGCAAACCTAATAGTGTGTCTATAACACGTGGTGTGGACAATGGCATAAACTTCCCCATCCCTGTCACGGTGGGTTCTCTCGCAGCCCTCCATGTACACCGCCATCATAATTAGGGGAGTACAATAAGGTTCAAAAATTGTTGTAGATCTGATTTTCCCCAGTACAATTACGTCATGGGCTTCCATCACGAATGTAACTACTCCATTCGGGTCCTATCAATTAGGCCCAAGGATCGTAGCCGCCTTATCTGTGATACTAGGGTTTCTTGTAACCCTATCTTACTACTAGTTAAACTATCTCTATTCGGAACCCATTGGAAAACTTTACGAAGTCGGCTAAGATTGGTGCGATGGTAAGTGGATCAAGGTGACCTCGAAACTCTTAGTGCACACATTCACGCAAACTCGTTCCCCTCCACCCATACAAACATTTAGGTTTCCCATCCCAAGAGGCATCGATATGTGCTCCTATTATGAATACAGCACAAAGTGTGTGCTTATATGTGGTGTAATATTCATGCATTCAAACTCAAAAGCAAATCACAATAACATTATGAACACAAAATTATGAGGAACTATAGAATCTCAAAAAGTATAAAGATATAACCAAGTCACATCAATTTATCCCCAAGCTATAGAAACTACTCCCTAGATATGGAATTCAAATATAGATTTGAATTCCACATCTTAGGATCAAACAAAAATAAAAAGCAGAAAAAGTTTCCTAAGGAGAGAATCTCCTCTACTCTTGAAACTTCAATATGAAAATGAAGTAAAGTCTAAGTATGAGTATCAAGTATGAAAAACTAGTAGACTAAGGTTCTATATACAGTAGTAGGAGATTAGGCCTAAAAAAGGCCCAAAATAGGGTAAACCCTAGCTCAACTGCCGATGGGCACGAGGCATCACGGATGACGTGACCCATGACTATACTGGGCACGGGACATAGACTGGCGCGAGTCGCTTGGCTTTACAGGGAACCAGTTCTTGAGCGTGGCACAGATCTTCAATGTGGTGCGGTGCACGGAGAGTGGCACGGGTTACGTCTGGCATTGGCGCGGGCCGCATCATCTCCTACGGGGTGCCATCAGAGTGCTAAATCTTAAGCTCATAATCCACACCCGTGGCTGTTGGCACGGGCCATGGTCAGACTTGGTGCAGGTTGCGTAAGTTCCTACATCCTTTGTACTGTTTGGAGGCCCGTCGAGTCTGGAGCATGTCACGCCATTTCCTCATGCCAGTTTCCTTAGTGCGGGGCATCTTCTCTGGTGCAGGCCGTTGGTGCCAAACCATGCACGGCCCGCACCGTCCCGTTGGTACTTCGGCTAGCTGAACTAGTGTCCTTTGCTACAGGAGAACCGTTAGTCCAATTTGAGAGTTTTAGTAGTCGATTTTATGGTATTCGATAAGAAAAATCCAATGGAACAAGCTTTGAAGGCTACTTTTTCTTGTATCATTCTTGAACTGAGGCATAGCTCATCGGACCACGATTTCCCATTTCTCCGTTGGCCGCTATGAACTCCATAGTCGCCTATCTTTGGCTTCAATATCCTTCTACAATGCATTGATGATCGTGGCCTTCGTTTACTACCATTCTAGAGGTGAATGACCTTTGTCTCAACTACCGTTTTTGCGAACGGCATTCAATATCTTCTACCCTCTTACCAATGGCCTTCACATAGAATGTAAACAAAAAGTACCCATGGGTGACCTACTAAAGATGATCAAAAGGAAAATTAAGGAGCCCATGGATACGAGATGTCCATTAGTACCAATTAAGTCTACAAAATGTTGGATTTAGACAAGAAAACCAAACATGGCCGTTTAAACCCCATGTCACGTAAACTTAACTAATACTAGCAATCCTCCAAGCAAAAATAACTAAAATTTATGTCAAATACATCGGTTAATGCACACAAAATGAAGCAGATCAATGGTGGAAGGTGGAGACTGCTGAAATTTGCGGGAAATTTGTGGAGAAAAGCTTGAACTGTTTGTTAGGGTTACAATATTTATAACCTATTTTTAGAACGACATTGTTTTAACCAGGTTTTGAAGTTCATTTGTTAAGTGCGATGCTGCAGGTATGTCGGTTGATTCGAAAACATACTGAACTGAGATCGACGTTACATCTATATGAGTACCACCCAGCTGGTCAACATTCCAAATTATAAATAAAATTCTAAATAACATTGATTAACATGTTATGTTAAATATTAAACATTGAATAACATTTAAAAAAGAAAATTGAAATTTTAAGATATCTGATACAAAATACGTCCCAATTCAAATTCAAAAAATACAAGAAAAATAGTTTTGAATACACAGTCATATGAAGTCTTAGACAGCTCTCTAATGTTCGTGGGGAAGGGCTACAACATAAAAAACTACGAGCCCAGCACCATTTATGATCTCGACGTACAATGTATCCCCAATCTCAAGTTCCTCTTCATCAAGAAACTAGCCAAACCCCTTCAGGGTCAGGGTCTTGAGCATCTTGTTCCCCGAGTAGTGAATTTTTTACTCCCTTTCTTTGCACCTAATCAAAGCATCCAACTTGTACAGCAGTAGATACTCAGAAATTTTGTCTGGGATGTACTAAATCATATACAAAAAACATTTGTTACTACTTATGAAAGTAATTTACAGAAAAAGTTAATTGAAAATTCATTCTCTTTGAAACAAGGAGGAATTAACTTAATTGGAAATTACCTGAAGTTCGTCTGGGTCAAAGTATGTACGAAATGGGGATAGTTGCATGAGAATGTGCGACACAGACTGTCGGCATCTGAATCGCTCAGCTGAATTAGTTGACGGCTGGAACTAGGAATTTTAGCCATAATTGCTGTAATTCATATTTTCATGAAGGTGAAATGTTATGATAGTTAGACAACATGGAAATAAAGACATGAAACATGGTTTTTTACCTACTCAAGGCGACGTCGCGAAAGCATCGGTATAACTGATTGTTTAACCGATAAATGTGCAAGTTTGCATTGATTAAACTATCTACATAAAGCATGATTGCAATTTCGCATATGAATTGGTATAATAGAAGAAGGATCGACTTGTTAGGAATGTCGCATTACATAACGACATCAACCTTACAGCATATTGTACCATCCCAATCCATATTCCAACATCCTAAAACCATATTCTAACACTCTAAAACAATATTTTAGCACACCAAACCATAGAAACCTAGAAAATGAAAACAATTAACACATTCACACCTTAATACAACAACAATTTCAAGGATAAATACAAAAACAAAAGCAATGTAAACACATGTAGAAACTATACCTTTTAGAAGATTGGCCGGTGAGGAGGGTTGAAATTAGAGATAATACAAAAATTTTGAAATGATGTATGAGAGGTGGGCTCCATTTATACACTTGTTATGAAGCGATGTGACTTTCGCCTAGGGCAAGCCAACTTTGCATGTCTGTCGTACTAAACAAACTCTTACTGACTCTTGGGCGACATCGGCTATTCCAAATGTGGGCCTAACCATTACATCCCACTCTCATAGAAATGGGCATGTGTTTGACCAATCTTCATTCAAGGTCACACCTATTTTTTGGCTTAGCGACATGAATCCAATAGAATAGCTCTCTCTTTGCTTGCTAGATATTCTTTTGCAATTTTGTCAGCAATGTGTCTCTTAGGATGAGATGCTTTGTGTTCCCACTTCTCTTCCTTTGAAAGGGAAGTTTCTTTCCCCTTGTTTTCCAAATTCCTTTGTGAGTCCTCTATTACTCTTTTCTTTTCTCGCTCTCACTTTATTTTTCTATTGTTCGCTTCTTCAGTTCGGACATACTCCTCTATCATTTTTTGTAGGTCCCTTGGGTTTTCTGGCATATTCTTTGTTAGTTCCTTATAGAATTATCCAGATCACATGCCCCCCCATGAAAGCACCCAAGGAAGATTAAAACGACAGGTCCTAAACTTGAAGACTCTTTGTGACGAATCTACTGTGATACTCTGCCAAACATTCCTCACTTTATTGAGCTATATTGTTCAAGTCCGCTATTGTCTTGGTGAACTTCTGCTTCTAGTAGAAGCATCCCAAGAACAGATCCTACAGCTGTGCCCAAGATGTGATACTTCTATTTGGCAAATATTTATACTATGTAATTGTTGTTCCTGGTAGAAATATGGGGAAAGCCTTACATACCAACTCGATCTCAGCATCGCGGAACCTCATGATATTACGATAGGATTGTAGGAATTCCTTTAGGCTATTTTTTCCATCGTAAATATTAACATGTAATGGTAATTTGATATCCTTCGCCATCTTGAAGTTGCGAAGATGTTGTGCTAGTGACGACTTGTCTGCATCATCATCTGCTACTATGTCCCTAAATTCATCCTCATATTTGAGGTCATCATTGTTCTGACCCATTTTTTGACTAAGAGTGGCTAAGAATTGATTATACAATTCTTCTCTGTTTGCTTCTAGAAAAGACACAAACGCTCTTCTTTCCTTTTCTTTGTCCGTGTTAGGAGACTCTGCCTCTTCTTCATCTTTTGTGTCATCCCTAACGTGTTCTTGTTCTCTGCTGGGAACATTATCTTGATTTTGACTGGGACTAATATTCCTGTTTCTTCCAGCTGTTTGCTCTTAAGTGTGGTGGTTATGACTTCTTTCACTTCTGGTGAACACCATTGTCGATCTTGTTGGGAATGAACGACTGAAAATGTTTTTGATCCCCAATGCCAATGTTGTAGTATCCTTGATCTGACCAAGTGACCGTTGTTCACTGAGATGTGCTTGCAAACGAAATCCCAGAAGTGGTTTCGAGAAAAAGACTCCTACACCCAAGTCAGTCACTTCCTTCTTCAGACTCAAGCCTTTCTAGTCTAGTTGCACTTACCTATATTAGTGTACTTTTACTTTCTTTTATAGCGTATTACGATTGTGGCTCGGCTTTATTCAAGTTTTCCATCGTGTGCCTGATTGTGGTTCCGAAAAGGCAGTTTATGGCTGACACTTGATCATGGTCTCCACTTTTCTCGGTTCGTGGGTTGGCTTGGCTTGTCCTGAGTCTGTCTATCTCAGTTCGCATCACTGGTTAGCGTAGAGCCCATTTATGGTTTGGGCATGTTGTCTATTATTTGGGCTAGGTATACACCAGTTGGCAATTAGGCCATACTGACTTGATCGTCAGAGCTTCCTCCCTGAGACCAACCCGATAACATTTGCTGGAACCTGAAAAGGCTAGGACTCTTTGTGAGGTGATTCCATGCACTATCATCATTCAGAAGGAGTATTTCACATCAATGGCGCTGACTGTGGGATTTTTTTTATTAAGGAGTTTTAATAGTTCCTGGGAGAGGTTGGAGCCTACGCCAGAACTGCTTTCACATAATAGACACATGGAGAAAATAGACAAATCCCGCACTAACATCTCTACCAGAAAGCCTCTAAAACATAGTATGTTTACACAATTATAAATTGTTCCCATTAAGAATGACCCGCAACAGAGGTATGTTCTCATACTACTAGTTATTCTTCATGAAAACTAGATACATGATACTAGGTTACAAGCGGAAAGAGTTTTATATATAGGACAATATCAGGTATGTCTCTCAACTACAAAAAATGTGAACCATATCAAGACCAAACTGGTTAGATACTAAGTTAGTAAGCCTAAGAACAATTTTACTCTAGCCAAAGAGTTACATGAGGTACTTAAATAATAACAACTAAAAGTTCATGTCAAATGATATGTACATAAACAATAGAATTCACAAATTGGAATAACGCGACGAAGCCTTAACAATTAGGGGATTGTAATTCCCATCATCCAATACAAACCCTAATTAAGATCGCTTTGATGGCAAGACCAGTTCAAGCCATAACCTCTAAAAATATTAGTCAAAGAAATATTTGAGGAATAATAACCAGGTTATCAGCTGATAACCCCATCACATTTAATGAAAGAGAAGTGATAGTATTTTTGCCTGAACTAACATTCCCACCAATGAAATAAAAAGAACTCATAACATATTCAATAAATGTTTTATTAGATAAAATATTAGATCCATAAAAAAACTAAGGATTATAGCAAAATATCTTGCTTAAACCTAGCACATTTAATGAAAGAAAAGTGAGAGCAGTTTCGCCCAAATAACATTCCCACCAATGAAATAAAAGAGTTCATAACATATTCGATAAATATTTTATTAGATAGAATCTTATATTCATAAAAAAAAAACTAAGGATTACATCAAAATTCCTTGCTTAAATACAAAGTTCCCCTAGGAAAAATTATAAATGACTATTTGTGAACCTATTACATAAATATATAGTTACTTAAGACTCTAGCAATAATTGCTAGTAAGACCATAGCAACACCAAGGAGAGAAGCTCCACGGTCGATATTTCTCGACATGGATTGCAAACTTTGAATGGACAAATAGATCCCTCGGAGATCAGTACGCTTATTAAAGAGGTAAGAGCGAAAGCAAGAAAGGTTATCTCACTCTCCAACTACACCACCTCCATTCCCTAAACACTACTGCAGGGACCCCCCTATGGCACCGGCCGTTGGGGACAATGGCACTGGTATTTCGTGCCTCTAGTCGACAGGTGGCTAAGTAGGGTGGTGCTGAAACGTAGTTACTATGGTACCGATTAATAAAATTGGTGTTGAATACTTCTATTACAATACCGCTATTTAAGATGCCGGTGCTGACTGTCGAATCCTTGTTAATGATCACCGGTTCTTACGTAGCACCGGTATATGAACATAAACCAGTGCCAAAAACCAAACAGATTATAAATACAAGCATCGGTTTATTTTTTATTTTCCGGTGCTCTTGCTTTAGAGATGGATGTCTAAGCACATGTACTATTATTTGTAAAACTGGTGCTTATTTTTTTATTTGCAATTTCATTTTTAAATTTTTCCAGGCCCTCCGGGAATTGAAACCCGGGGAAAACTCATAATAAACATAGACTAGACAAGAACACAATATAAAAATTAAATTGATGGTAAGCAAGAACATTTTTAAAAGGTAAGAATCTTAAGTGAAAAAAAATCAATCCATCAATATGATATAACTTAAGAAGAAAGGTAAACTATGTCTCAATCAAATACACGTTGAAATACACTAGGTCCACTGAAGTCTTGGATTATTAGAAAGACATGTTCACCCAAGCTTCACACCTTGTGTCTGTGAGTTCTATTATCTCCTTGTCATTGTATACTCCACTTTTAAGGGGAAATATCTATTAGCACAAAATAACTCAATGATTAATAACGTGAATGTAATAAATAAGTAATAATGAGTAACGTTTAATTTTTAATATGTCAACTAACCTGCAGATTAAGATTTGTAAAGGTACTGTCCAGCCTTAGTTGTTCCATTTAGTTTGTGCACACTACAAATTTTCAAAGAAAAAAAAATTAAAATGTCAAAATGATGCAGCATTTAAACACCAAGAAAACACGTTGTGTATAACTATGTTTTAACTGTGTATTTAACATTAACAATGATTTAATGTTAAACACACAATGTTAAACATTTAATGATAAACACAACATGTCTACTTGGTGTTCATACATTAAAAAATCTCCACATTTGAAATTGTGGATTTCTACAAATATTATAGTACCGCTTCATGATGGAAGAAGCATTACTTAGTTAGAGGGCACTACATGAACAGGAAACAACCAATGCAGTGCCCTTTAACTAATTCTTCTTCAGTTAAGCTTGTGCACAATACGATTAGGCATAGAAACCATTTAAAATGTCGAAATGAAGCAATTTTACAGCACCCAGGAAACGTGACATGTATAAACAAACCATGTGAAACATATCATGTTTACTTGGCACTGATAGATTGCAACATCTCCACAGTTAAAACTTCAAATTGAAATCATCAAAACAATAAAAAAATACCTGTAAACCGGTGCTAATGCTTCTTCTGTTAAGCTTGTACACTATACGATTTGTCATAGAAAACTATTTAAAATGTCGAAATGTTGCAGCATTTAAGCATCGAGGAAACATGGTGTGTATAAATATGTATTTAACATTAACAATGATTTAATGTTAAACACACCATGTTCAACAGATAAACACAACATGCTACTTGGTGCTCATACACTACAAATTTTCCACATTTTAAACTACATAGTTCTACAAATGTTACAACACTTTTCGTAATGGAAGAAGCATTACTTAGTTAGAGGCCAATACACGAATAGAAAGCAATCAATAGAGTGCCATTTAACTAATGCTTCTTCTGTTAAGTTTGTGCACAACACGATTTGGCAGAAAACCATTTAAAATGTTGAAATGAAGCAGTTTTACAGCACCAAGGAAACATGGCGTGTATAAACAAACCGTGTCAAACACGTCACATTTCCTTGGCACTAATAAATGGAAACATCTCCACAGTTTAAACATCAATTTGAAATCATTAAAACAAGAAAAAAGACCTGTAAACCTTAATCTAGTTCATCATTCATTCAAAATATCGACGCATTTAAAACAAACCCATGAACACATCAACATCCCACAATAAACTATATCACATTAATTTTAGAAAAAACCTTCAACATCGTACATAGTTAAATAAAAAATTACAGTTACATATCTCACCCATTATATATCTAGAAAATCATACAATCAACTATATCACACTTCAACATAACACAAACAACATTATGCAAAAAATTTATAACATGATACAAATTTTGATTATGACAAACACCTAAACATGACACAATCATCTATATCACAGGGGGCAAAAATAACTAAACATCAAACCATACACAATGAACTATATATATGTGTGTATATATATATATATTTGTATATGTGTGTGTGTGTGTAATACACTTTCAATTGAATCACAAAATGCACAAAATCTCGCACACCCCAAAAATTACAAAAATGGAAAAAATCTCCCACACAATCATCAAAACAACATGATTGAAAATCCAACACACCCAAAAAATCAGGAAAAAATACCAACACAAAAAAATCTGAAAGAAAGAACGAAAAAGTGGTGTTAGGCGGAGGATACGGAGAGGTCAAAGGGGGAAGGAGGCGACGGTGGTAATGGTTTGATGTTTAGGAGGCAACTGCGATAATGGAGAGGTGGTGGAGTAGGAGGGAGAGGATGGAAAGGGAGGATGAGATGACAATGGGGGAGGGCTACCTATAGGGTTTCAAGTTTACTTTATATCGAGAAATTTTGAATGGTTCAGATTAATCAACACATAGAAATCAAGGGTTTAGATTAAACCAAGATGAACTCTTTATTAATCATTGTGACTGGTTCTCTTTAGTCCCTAATTCCATTCTAACTTTTGGTTAAAGTAGCTGCTTCATGCTGCGTGGGTAATAATTTTGTTTTACAACTCGAGAGCAGACACATAAAATTTTGACTAACTACAGAGCACCGGTGCTAAAATAACAATAAAGAAACTGCGTGGAGCTGCTTAATCCCGACGTGATGTAGAATCCTAGCTCCATTTCTCGATACCGGTGCCTACGGAGAAGATGAACCGGTGCTAAAAAATTAAAATACGGAATTTTGAATTTCTCACCCACGTATTGACCAATTTTTTTAGTCTGGTACATCCAAAAATCTTAGCACCTGTTAATCAACACAACAAACCGGTGCTGGTTTTTGGTTCAACTATTTTGCATATTCAATGGAAGTCCCTGTCGAGGGGGATAGTTTTGTCAATTTTTTATATGCAATTGGAATAAAAAAATATTCAATTCAACACTCAATGGAGTTCTTGTTTCAAAATTGTGCCCGGTGGATACCCGAAAACCCTCCAATAAGAACTTTGTTGAAATAACACTATTGCCCAAAATATAACTACAACTCCTTTTTGTGGCGGCCAAATAACACCATATTGTGTATTCTTGGGTTAATATATATTTTAAAAAAGAATGTCAAGTTTTATTAGAATTTGGTAAAACACAAGTATATGTGCTAAAGCATCTGACTTAGATGACGTAGAAGTTAGGAAGTCCAAACATGAAGTTTTCTTTGTTATTTATTTACACCAAATATAAAAAAATTTGTGATTCGTTCTAGGAATTCACTTTTGGGTCCAAGATTGTAGGATTGCATCCGAGTGGAATTGAATTTGGAGGTTCGAGTGAAGTTTTTTCTTTTTGCACTTAGGTCCCTCCAAGAATCTTGGAATTGGTGAAATGCAAAATTGGCAATTCAAAAGCACATTGAGTATTGTATGATCATAACTACACGATTACGACTTGATTGGGTAAATGGAACATCCTCAAAACCGATCACATAAAACAAGTGCTACATTTTCATTAATTGCAGTGTTGCCAAAAACTAAGTTTTACCTTGAGCATTGATTTGAAACACTTGATTCTTGCTTTTACTTACTAAATATATGAATTCTAAATAATGGAAAATTTGAATGTATACATTTCAAAGCAATATTACATGTCCTAGACTAAATTGTGCAAAAATGTTTGGAAATATAAATGGAAAATCCTATTTCTTTATACCATACGATTAATGTAAAAGCATGATAGTCATCGAAGTAGTGGATAATAACTATATTTAGTCTGCAAAATAATATAGAATTATTTCAAGCCATACTCTAAAATATAATCACTACAAAAAAGATAGTATTATAAGGACAATGAAGATCGAAAATCATGAATAATATCTAGCAAACGGCTCTACATCCAACATGTGTGCATCTTCAGAGTTGGTCCCAACGTTGCGACTCTAGATTCCGTCAGCAGACTTTGTACACCCACCTCCAACGCCGCGACTCTAGATTCCAAAGTAGAACCCACACTATCTTGAGGAAATTTGAAGAAAGTGTATGTTGTAATCTTACCCATTGGATGTCCGTATATGTCGTGCGGGTAGTGGGGGACACCTGCTTTTGTGCATGGTTCGGAGATTAGGCTGCAGAAACCGTAACATCTTGTTTTCTCTGCACCATGTCTTAACTGGTTCATTATTTGCTTACCCAAATTCCATCGGAGCTTTTTTAATGGCGTGTAGATGCCCCAGCCTCATACTGTGAACCTCAGTGTTCACTATGACGGGGTCAATTATGGATGTTACAAAGTGGTACCATCCATTCATCTCGGGAGTGAGTAGTTTCTTTGGCATCTTTTTCAACCTGGTTTCACAATAGACTTGATATTGGTTCCCTCTCTAGTTACCGTCCTCACGATCTCTCGTCCCGTGGGATTGTCAAAATCCCAACCCTCAATGGTATAATAGTGAAATGCAAAAAATTCATCATCCTCGAGGGGAACATTTGGCAACTAGTACAACACATTTATGGATTGTTAAGTTAATTTCATCATTTTCCCAAGACAGAACGCCTCAGTCCACCTTCCACCACACCACAAATTGGCATAGAACTCACTCACTATGCTGGGGTTGAACATTGGAGGTGTGTCACACAATTCCTCCCACCCAAGTGTCTGGATAGTTTCTTGAAAGGGGGAGCATTTTCGATTCATCTCTCTAGAAAATGTTGCATTGTTCTGTACATTTGTGCAATTAATGTTTTCTACTCCAAAATGAACCTCTTCTCCTATTGTTCAATATTGGATTGCACCTCCGGAGAGGAAGGGGATGCATCGCGTGTCCTATTGTAAGGAGTTTTTGGTGCTATATCCTACAATGTCAAATGAGGCATTTCAAAAAATACCTACCATGCAACAAAAAAAACCTATAGAATACTTGCTTTCATGAACATCAACAAACTCTCAATGCGAGTCAATCAAATCCAATGTATATACATATATGTAGTTATTACACATTAACACTATGTACATGATCGCAACATCGAACAAAGTTGAAGAGCAAAGTGAACCAACATTGAAAAAAATTGTTATTTTTCCAAAAACATTGGGTTCATGATTAATAATCTAGTAGAATATAAGAGCAGTGTTTGAAAGAGAACTCTCCTCAATCGTTTAGAGAGCTTGGGATTCTGAACCGATGGGGAAGATAGGTTGGATTTTCTCTCCAAAATTTAGAAATGGAAGAACAGTCTGTTGTGGATCTGTATACATTTTAGAAGTTAAATTTACTAGCACCGGTATGGAGCCTGTAAACCGGTGCTAAAACTAGTAAAATCAGATGCTTGAGGTTGAGTTGAATTAATTTTTTGGCCTTTTCTCCCAACCCGAGAGAAAACTAGCAAAATAAATTCTAAGGGGCTAGCATCGGTATTGAAACCGGTGGTAATAGTTATCAAAATTGGTGTCGCCATAATACAAAGCAGCTGCTTATGGTTGCCTTGATTGATTTTTTAAAAATCATTCACCCAACTCGAGGGCTAATCCAAGATATTTTGTCTAAGTACACATCACCGGTTTAATAATCGGTGACTTAAATGCAACAAAGCACGTACTCTATTTTTTCAACGCTCAACAGTACCCGCGAACATTAAAATTTTTAGCACCGGTGTGTTGATGTAGATAAGCCAGTGCTGAAATTTATTCAATACCGGTGCTAATAGTTTCCCTCCTTTTTTGGTGCCAAATAACATACTTATTAGTTGTTGTCGTGTTCAAGCACTGGTTATGTGTACACCTAGGTACGATACCAGTGCTATTTTTTATGTATGACACCGGTTTTCGGCACCGATTTTAAAAATTTGGTGCTCGAAATTAAATTCAGCACTTGCTTTGCTCAAATAATAGTGTCAGACATGTAGTTAGCACTGGTTCTGGAGTCCTCCAGGCCACAAATCAGTTCCTAAGTGCATATTTTCTAGTAGTGAAAGTACCTCACGGGAAGGGGCACCATCATTCTCATTTGGTAGAGCAGGTGCCTAGCAAACAATGGTTGCTCCACTGGTCCATCTGCTCCATCCTATAACGCGCCAAACGAACTCGTGAAGTAACTCTTCCTTCAAGAGTTCGTCAACCGAGTAGCCCCCTTCTTTCTCTGGCTTAGCCACCGCGAGTAAGGACATTTCCCCCGCGTTCGTTTCCTTCAATTTCCACAAATGTGATCTGCACAGGTGAAGGATTTATATCTTCCTTCACCTTGATCCCTACTTCGCCAATTCCATTCGGAGATATTATTAAAAAATCAAAAAATAAATTATTTGGTAAGGTAAAATCTAGAAACCAAAAAACAATACCTCAAAGATTGAAAACCTCAGAGTAAGCATGGAGAGTTTCTATACACCCTTTAAAGGATATAACCCAAACTTTCCCCACCACCAACTGGAGTAATCTCTCCAACTTACATACACATGACGGTCTATCACATAACTGGTGAGACCTCTAACCCAAATCTTGGATAGTTCTGGAATCCCCACCACCATACCTAGTAAACACATTTATCCTAGAAACATCACAAACCACCATCACCATGGGTAAAATCTCTAATAAACAGTTCTTTACCCTACACAAACTCATAACACCTCGAAGTTCTTCCTCTGACTGCCTAACAAATAGAAAATAGATAAATTTTAAAGTGAAAAAAATGTAGAGGGAAGAGTGGCTTTTATATGCGTCTCACAAGCCTTGGTAAAACAAACCGTCATAAAATTATTCCGTCACAAAGGACATATCCCTTCGTTTTTCAGAAAACTGATTAATAACTCATTAAAGCCTTGAAAAACTAAATGTCAAAAATATTCTGCACATGTCAACAAAAAAGAAACTGAAAAGACTAAATCTACATGGAATACTTATCCACTCACAAGGCCACTACCCAAGATATTGAAAAATCTGTTTAACCTTGAGCCCACATTATTCACACACAATTACACTAATCTAAAACACACAATCATATCATATTACTAATACATATACTACAACCAACCTTTCAAGAATTTTAACAACCAATCACAGTGTACAAAACCATAATAACACACCTCCCAATCTTCGCTTCGCATTTTGCTATATCTTTAACCACAAACCACTCCCCCAAGCCAACATTAAACCACGGCAGATCAACACATTCCAACTCACAGTTTCACTCCATGAAAATCACCCATGCTGACTTAGTTGACACATGCAGGCGAATCAGTGGCGGAACCAAGAGGAAATGTTAGGGGGGCTGAAAAGAGGCAAAATTTTTTTCCAAAACGCAAGCGGCGGAAGGCGGCACGGCAGGCGGTGGTGCCGTGGTGGATATGTTGTGTTTTGGCTGGAGATTGGAGGAAGAAGAGTATATTATGTTTGGCTTTGGCCGTTTGGGCTTGGATGGAGTATATTAGGTTTAATGAATATTTGGGCCAATTGGGTTTCAGCCCAATTGACCTCAAATTTTTTTTTCCTTCAGCTTAACAAAATGACGTCATTTCACTTAAGCCAAAACGACGTCGTCTTGTTTAGTTAGAAGAGGAAAAAAATTAAAACAAAATTGGTCATCTTCTTCTTCTTCTTCGTTCAGCCTTTGCAACGGCAAAGCTGAAGGCAACTGGTCCGGCCGCCGGTGGCTCAAGGGGGGCGGAATCCGGTGGCTTCCGGTGGCTCTAGGCCTAAATTCCGGGCCGCCGGATCCTAGGGGTGGCGCTAGCACCCCCTCGCCCCCCTAGTTCCGCCGCTGAGGCAAATCACCCACAACTTCAAATAAAACTGGAGGTACCTGATAATTGGACGATCGTCCACGGTTTTGCAAACTAATGGAAAATCATTCATACAGAGAAAAAACCAAATAACAAATGTTCCATTCACAATGAGTAAGAGTGGGAAAACAGTATCTGGTTACCACCTTTATACATTAACAATTCTTGGATGCTTATTTGAGAAAGCAATTAGCTGGTTTACAAATAAATTAGATGAATACACATTTTCCCTCAAAAGAAGAACAAAAATAATTTAAATGAAAAGAAAGAAGTTTTGAACCATTTTTTAAGCTCCTGTGATGATCACCCATTGAAAACAAAACCCCATCGGGGATTTTTCTTCATTAGCTAGGATGGATGGTGATTATTGACTGGAGCAGGAGAAGATTCCCCTTCCTCAAGAGCCCTTGGAGTAGTGATTTCTCCATCTTTGGCATTTGCATGCATGTTTTCCTGAACCTCAGGACTTAAGCCTTTATCAGTACTCTTCTTGATAGCATCAGTTTCATGGATATGCACATCATCCTCAATTGAAAGGACCACTGTTTTAGTTCCATGAGGTCCCTCAACAATGGCTTCTTGTATCTTCAAGTGTTCATCAATATCAACAACTTTCCTCTCTTCACTACTCTTCCGCTTCCTCTTCTTCAAGAAGCAACATAGGGCTGCAACAGCGCATGCCACGAGTAGAAGCCCGCCGAATGACACCACTATTATGATGATGGTTGAGTGATGATCCGGTGCAGGTGGAGGAGGAGGTGGTAGGACATGAGGAGGAGGAGGCATGTCATGGGGTGGTGGGGGGCTGATGGGGTGGGGAGGCGGTGGAGGACTTACATGGGGTGGGGGTGGCGTGATCGGGTGGGGAGGCGGTGGAGGACTTACGCGGGGTGGTGGTGGGGTGATCGGGTGGGGAGGTGGTGGAGGTGGTGGAGGATGGACATGGGGTGGTGGTGGTGGAGGCACACGGGGAGCAGATGGCGGGGGAGAAAAGTGTGGGTAGAGGTAGTCTCTGGTTGAGGCCATTTCTGTTCTTCAAAAGCTTGGAGATCTTTCTGCTGTAAGGATGATGGATGAGATGAATAATGATTCTTGAGAGGCAACCTATTTGTAGCAAAGATTTTCACCATTCTATAAGAGAAACGATGCTTTAAAGTTTCTATAAACTTGGCTCTTATGTCAAGATATGGAGCCTTCACTATTTGGTTAAGAGTGGAAAACACTTCAGAACCCTTCTTCTTGGAGACTTGCACAACTTCCTAAATCCTTGATATATCATATTATTACTATCTCCATCATAGAAAAAAATGTACACAGCTTTAGCACCACAATGTGTTGGTATTTTAATTCTGGAAACTCTGAAAGTAATAGCCAGTAAGACAAATGGTGCTTAACCACATTTCCCTAGATGGTTGCATGAAGGACTGAAATCAGAACACACACAAAAATCCCCAGCTTTCCATGGTATTGTTCATTCCAGTTCTCTTCTCCAAACTTTTAGAGCATTAAACTCGGACATTTATTTAGATGGAAGTGAAAGTTTTGAACGATAAGATCAAGAAGATACAAAACTGTCAACAAAATAACTAGAATGGAACTGAAAATCCCATTCTTATACCACCAACAGAAGTACATGAACCAAAGCAAGATCAGAAGGCATAGCTACTTACAATCGAGCAAAAGATTGTTAAAAGCATCGTCATTGTCATCCATTTGGGGGCACAAGCAGGTAATTATTTAAGTGCAGGGAGTATTTTTTGGATTCTTTTAAATTACCACCTGTTTAGGTTTATCAGTTCTTAATGAGCAATCTATATCATAGACTTAAAGAATAGGGTATAATAGCATCTTCATATCTTTCGCTTGTAAGTTGTTACTATAAAATCAAGCCAAAATTGGAATGTAAACATGTGAAAGAAATCTTACAGAATACAGACTACTTCATTGTGGTTTTGTATCTTTTAGAGAGAACTTTTCATGAACACATTCAAATCTTGTCTTCAACTATATCTGTGGTTTTTTTACATTCAACAATACATTACGGAAAAAATTCTATTGGCCTTCTTCACAGCCAGCAAATAAATTCCGGTGCATTGCACAACGAAGAATTGTTCATCATTGTGCTTACTCCAGAGTATTGTATGTGTGTGAAAAATATGCACATTGTCAGACCTGTTAAAGGATCCATATATTCTGATTAATATGCAAGCAAACATTCAAACAACAGTACAAAAGGCGAAGTTGCAGAAATGCACATGCAAATGAACAGATTGAGCAACTTACTAAAGTAATCTTTGATGCAAGGGCCTTGTTTTCAAAGCAAATATGAGAAGAGAATTTCATTCCACGTGTCAGGTACTCCAGGTAAGCACCAATGGCTACAATCAGGTACTGCCGAATTATCACTCCAAGTGCCCACATGTGCGTCACTCCGAAATGCCCCCATGGAAGTAACATGCAACTCTTGCACAGGTACTGATATATTCCTAATAACATCAATTATTGCATCAGAAAAAGGGTGCTTGTCCATGCCATTCACTGTTGACATCGGCTGCCTGGTCACATTGCAATTGTCTCGTGATCCGCTACTGTTGCATATGTAAGCATCAGTGTCAATGTTCATGATAGTCTTAACTTTTGAGACAGTAAACATAAAAGCATAACAGGCCATCTGAGCAAATACTGAATGCTTGTGGTAAATTTATGATTATAACACCCATGATGGATGTAGTTGGTTATATGTTAAGAGCAATACAACTGTACAACTTTACCAGAACCATATCATGGAACTTTAAAGTCATAAAAATACAGGCAGCAGGAGAAAAAGAGAGAGAATTACTGACAATTAGCTTCAACATACAGCATAAAACATACCCCCAGTGAGTGACTTCAAAAGTCCGGAAAAACACACGAGTTCTGCTAGTGTTAACATTACTTTCAACCCAAGATTTCCAAGTAACTAGAGCTGTTTTAAAGGCATCAGGTATTGTCATTCCAAGCTTTGTCTTTCCTCCAACCTGGAAATACCACCCCCTGTCTAGAAAATGCACATCAGAGGTACGTTGCAGACAGTTCTGTCTTAGCAAGCAAGATTTAGGGGCAAATATTAGATGAACAAGACCCTCTGTATTTTACTAAATTGGATTAAATGAATCTCATTTATCAATGAAAAAGCACCAGTAATACAGTACCAGAAAACAGTGAGTTAAATTGCATCCAAATAAACACAAAATTATAAGCCTAGCTAAAGACAGAGTATCAAGAAGATGAAATCATCAACTACACCAAAATCCTCAATAAGCTCAGAACGACAACTAAATTAATTGAGTAAAGAGGATTTAGCACAACTTATTAGAATCATGGGCTTCTATCATAAAACCAATTGGTACTATGTAGAGGTGACCCATGATCTTATATACTGAGTTAGATGACTGTCAACCACCAATGTGGGACTAACTCTAACACACCCCCTCACGTGCAGTACTCTAACACGCCCCCTCACGTGCAGCTGCAGCGGCATGAATCATCGCGCAAACGTGACAGAATGAGGGTAACGGGCCAATCTTGAGCTCTGATACCATATTAGAATCACGGGCTTCTATCATAAAACCAATTGGTACTATGTGGAGGTTACTCATGATCTTATATACTAAGTTATATGACTGTCAACCACCAATGTGGGACTAACTTTAACACAACTCAAAGATACACAATGAGGTCATGACTTAAGATGTCATTTACGAGATACAACAGAGAATCAAGTCAGCAATATACACAAATCAGGCTAGCAAGAAGTATGACATTTGAAAGCTAGAAATCTAGCTCATAGGATTAATGATAAATAGCATAAACGAATTACAAACAGAATAAAGGCAAACAACAGACAGCAACAAAAGCAGCAAAGTCCCATAAATTTTTGAAGAGCACTATAATGGTTAATATTCAGTTATTATTATCAATCCAAATGTTAGAGAGGACTTAAGGACATAGCAACAATTAGCATCATCAAATCACATACAGATGATTCCTGATAACTTACATGTCAAAGAGCTTAGAGGGAGTCCACCAATGGCCTGTATTGAAGATAAGAACGTCAGAATGAATCCATTCTTTACTGATATCATCCATCTTGTCAAGATGAAGAGCCGTCTTAACCCTCTTTGGAGCACGTTTAGGTCTTTGGCCAGGCAGCACGAGGAATACTGACCTATAAAACTCCACTGTAAAATCGAACGAGCTAAACCGAACAGATAGATATCGGATCTGTCTAGTAATCCTATGCCCGTTCACTTCATAAACACTTCTCTGATCCTCGATTCCTGCCATCAGCATGCATATCATAGACTCCCACTGGGTTCTACTCAAGGAATCTCCAACAAAAACAATCCTTTTCCCCCGAAGTGATTCCAACACCAAACTCACATCAAACCTATGAATTTTGCAATCATTCGGTTGCCATCTCCACCTTAGGTACTCAGTGTCCACCCGGCCATTGGCTAAACAGTTAAATCCACGCTCAGTAAAGGGACATTGTGATCCATTGTACAAAGGGTAGTTTTCATCAGGTAACCATCTCCCATCAAACAAATTGCACTCGTTATCTACAAGATCAATTACTTCACTATTCAAAGGCACCATACCATTATCAGTACCATTAATAACAATTAGAGGCTGATAAGTGGGAAACACGTAATATAAACCAGAAAAAACAGCTCCAAGAACGAAAAGCAATGCACTAATGACAACAAATCCATTGAGTGACTGAAAAACCCAAATCTTGAACTTCCACCTCGCTTTAAACCTCCCAAAATTCAGACTTCCTACAGGGCCACTCAAACTGCTCACCATCTCAAACATTCATCAACTTGGTAGCTTTGAAAATGAACTATTTCATCAAAAGGAGGTTCAGTAAATCAAAACCAAAGAAAATCTTACACTTCCTGCAAAAGGGTCTTCATTTAAAGCAGCATTTGCACTGAGGTACGTGTTGGAAATATGGTGAAGGAAGGAGGGTAGTTATGGAACTTGGGCGGTGTAGCTGTTACTCCGATGTGATTTATGAGCTAAATTTGGTGCGCTTATTGGTCGTGTTGTGTGCTCCTTTGGTTTTTCCGTATTCATCTTACCTTCCGAAGTCTGTTGTTGTTGCTTTTTTATTGTAAATCTACGGTACAATCTTGTTTATTAAGACAAACAATGGAATTCAACTCAAAAGCTCAAGCTACTCTTAATGAAATTATCTAATAGGTTAACTATGCAGGACAACTAATTTAGACAGAGACTAGCAAGTATTATATTTCTTTTTTTTAAAACTAAGTTGAACATAAACTTGTTTTTAGGGAGTATAGTTTTATATCATCTCTAGTTAAACACTTCTTTTCAGTTAATATAGAAGAAAGAAGAAGAATACTCCCTCCGTCCATGATGAATTTGTCCTCTTACTTTTTTTACACTATTCTCTATCATAGTTTGACCACATATTTGAATAGGTATATGAACAACAATACTATAGTATATGACATTATTCAATTGGTGGTAACAAGTAGTTTCTTAATATCAACTTTTTATTTGTCGTTATTATACGTAGATAAACATATTATCGGTCAAACATGTTTCTTGAACAGCGTTTTAATGATGAGGGTGCAAATTCATCGGGGACGGAGGAAGTATTGTCTTTTCCTTTTTGGTGTTTTCTCCATATCATGACTTTGGTCTAATTTGAATGTGTATTTCTATTTTATTTTCCAACTAAGATTTCTCCATAACAACTATATACCAATGGATAAAGTCTCAAAAAATGTGGTCAGTATATAAACTAATGAATAGTCTATTGTACTTTTACCTAAAATGTTGTAACTTTTATAAAATATAAGTATTGTATTTTAAAAGTTAAAACAAGAAATAATATGTATTTGAATGTGAAAATAAAAAAATATTTTATATATAAAGAATATTTTTAAATTTCTAAATTTAGTAGTATATAATTTAACAAATGCAGTGTATAAAATAAAAAATACGTGAATTGTCCATAAACTATAGACATATCGTCTGTCAAGAAACCTACTCTAACCAATATTACTCTAAAAGGAAGAGATTATAAAGAAGAAGAGAGAAAATAACGAAGAAGAAATGGTAAAAAAAATAGAAAATCTCTTATTAGTGACTAACTATTAGACCAATAATGAAAAATACCGTTACAATATTTTTAGTGTAAAAATATAATTTTGGAAAAAGGGAAAAAATAACCCTATTAAAATGAGAAAGTACAGACGAAACTAACCCTATATTTTTGTAATATTGTGCAGTTATATTTATTTTGCTCAATTCTGGCGTTGACTCAAAAATTCAGCCATTAACCAAGCATGAAAAGACATCGATACCCCTAAGTTTAAAACTGAAAATTTAAAGACCATTTTACCCCTTCATTTCTTCTTCAAACTCACCTCCATTGTTGCTCTGCCGCTCCACCGTTGTTACTCCGCTGCTCCACCGATGTACCTCTGTCGCTCGCCGATGAATTTCTTCAATGCACCACTGCTTCGGCCAACTCTACTCGAACATCACCGTCCGACATGCCACCTCAACCAACAAATAAACAACCACCGACGCAGCAGCCCCATGTGCCATTTCAATTGCGTCACTCAATCCGACGCAAGCAACAACAGTGGAATCACCGATTCGTCCACTCAGACGAGGCATCACCCAAACCGCCAGAGTCTCTCCACCGCAGCGGCATCACCCAAATCGTCCTGGCGCCTCCCCATGCCAGCAGTCAAGTTTTTCCAATACCTAAACCCTCAATAACAAGCTTCTCGCTCTTTTTAAACCTAATAGTGAACAACCTAGAGCCCCATTTATTCCAAAATGGAAAATCGAACAATTGTGGGAGTCGAGGTTACATTTTTTTTGGATAAGTGATCTGCACCTAAAAACACGTGTTAACTAATTCATTTGACACATTTGCTATTTATGTTTTGGTTGGTTGATTGCTAGTTTTAGTTAGGTTTACATTACAAAGGGTTTAGATGACTGTTGTTGGTTTTCTTATCAAAATTCCAAGTTTTGTCGACTTAATTGTATCTAATGGACACTATGTCCTCACAAGCACCTAGATTTTCTTTTGTGAGCTTATTAGTAGGCTGCTCACGAGCACTCCAAGTTAGTTTATTAGAAGACCATTCACAAGGGTGGTAGTTGATAGTAGAAGGCCATTCGCAAGGATAGTAGTTGACAGTAGAAATCCATTCGCAGGGATGGTAGTAGACAAAAGGCCACGAGTCAAAATGTGGCAGTAGATGGAATTAAAATGAGAAGAAGAAGGGAGTCTAAGTCTAACACTCAAAGACCTGGCATGGCCGTGTGAATCAACACGAGCCGTGCCAGCCAACATGATGGTGCTAGAAGACCTTGGCACGTGCCACCTTTTTCTACAAGGCTCGTGCCATAGAAGATATCTTGTGCAGCTAAGTATGGGCACGAGCCGTGCAATTTTACATGACTCGTACTACTTTAGTTTCAACATCTGAAAACCAGCCCACAAGGTGTGAATATTGACACGCCCACACAATAGTTTTCCTAGAAATGGACTCCCAGCCGATGACCTTCAAGGATAACATAGCTCGAGTCGTTCAGAAGAAGAAATCACGCATCCGGCCAGTGGCCCGTGAAGATCTACATAGCTTGTGCCGCTCAAATGTTCAAGGAGTAGTTCCCAGCCGGCACACCTTGGCGAATAGCGCGGCCGCACAATCAGAATGATCGAGACAAGTGCTCAGTCAGTGGACCGTGCTGAACAATATAGGTCATGCCAAGCCAAGCCAACATGTATCGTGTGTTATAGCATGCCCGTGCCAGTGACGGCTGCTAGGGTTTCTAGCTCTTTTGGGCCTTTTTTAAGGCCCAATTCCCTACTACTATATATATATATGAGCATATGTCTACTAGAGCTTAAGTTGGCTTTTATTATTTTTCATTCTCCTAAGAGTATGTCTTAAGAGTGGTGGACATCATATTTCATTCGTTAACCAATGCATTTGACAGAATTATTACTATGTTTTACTTGGTTGATTGCTAGTTTTAGTTAGGTTTACACGAGTGTTTAGACGACTATTATTGTTTTTTTGTCTAAATCTAGAATTTTGTAAACTTAATTGAAACTAATGGGCACTTCGTATTCAAAGGCACCTAGATCTTCATTTATGATCTTACTAGTAGGTTGTTAGTGAATATTTCAGCATCATCTTGTAGAAGGTCATTCGCAAGAATGATAGAAGATATTTGAAGGCCATTCGTAAGAATGGTAGTAGATAAAAGGCCACAGACTTCAAAGCGTGGTAGTAGATGGAACTTAACCAAAAATAGCGGAGTTGAAATTCAAAGAGGTCAAGAACGGAAGACGCCATCAACCGGCCGAATCAGCTGGCAGGGTGATCGACTGGTACAAAGCCCAACATGAGCTAGCCATGCCTAGCACGACCCGTGCCAGCGGTAGCTAGCACGACCCATGCTAGCCAACACGGGCTATGCCACAGTATCTGAACACAGGTCGTGCTGATCTGTGCTACCCGTGCCCCCTGTCTCCAAATTCACTCCAAAATGGCTAAGTATGGATGCAGGCTGCGCTATTTCACACGGTCTGCAACGTTTCAAGTCCCAAATGCAAAGACCAACCCACTGGGTGTGAAGAATTGCATGGCTCGCACCATTTTACTGAGCAAGAAATGCCTCCAGCGGATGGCCAGCGCTAAATGACATGGGGTGCGCAAATCAGAAGTTAAAATTTGGGACACCAGTCGGCGGCCTGTGTCATTCTGTGTGGCTCGCACCAGCACGACCCTACAAGCCAATGCTAGACCCTGCACCCTGTGCCAATACGACCCTGCACGGTCCGTGCCATTTTCCAATGGCCCCATCCGTTGTAGATGCTAGGGTTTCTAGACCTATTTTGGGCCTATTTCAAGGCCCAATTCCCTACTACTATATATATGGACCTTTGTCAACTAGGTTTTTAGCTTATGCTCATTTCAAGACTTCAACAGTAGGGTAGAGATAGAAATGAGCTCTTCCCTTTCTCTAGAATCTTTTCTTTTCCTCTCTTTATTTTTCCTTTGCCCAAAGGCATTGAATCGAATGAAATACTTGGGCTCAATGCTTAGGGAGTAGTTAATTTTCTTGGGGATTATATATGTATTCATGATTTGGTACATGTTTTGTGAGATTTCTTAGATCTACCTATTTCTACATGTTTATGATATTTATGTTGGCTTGTTTTTCATATTCTTATTAATTACATGAATGATACACTAATATTGGCACACACTATAGCCTACATTCATGTTGGTGCATATATTGATACCCCTTGGGGAGTAAAACCTAGCTGTGACATGGGTAGCAGGGTCCAGGTCAATGTGAGTGTGTTCACATAGGTCTTTTCCAAGTTTTACTGTTACGATTACAACATACTAGTTTAGCTGGCGAGTTGGTCCGAAGAGTTATGAGTAGATATAGCAATTGGTAGCAAACTAGGGTTAGCTCATTTGTGACCCTAGAGCCATTGATAAGGTGCCTATTTTCCTTTACCTTTGTAGGCCTAGGAATAGAGAATTTGTGGTGTAGTGCCCAGAACATAATCATACAGGGGAGAAACAGATATGTATAACAGCAGGGCTGTTGTTGCACACCCCAAATTACGGAGGCAGTGCCGATGGAAAGTGTTAACCCTACGTGACATGTATGGGAAAGTGTTAAACATCGATCATACCACATGTTATGAACACTAGCATATGTTTAATGTCTTGTATGTAATGGAATCAAGGATCGAAACATTTCACCAATCATGTTATACAAGTATTCCCCAAGTGTTACAACATATAGTTGTATTCTCTTGTAATCTAGAATGCTTGTAGTTATTAGTTGAACCCCCCTCCAAAACCTGTTTTACAATATTTAGCTATTCCTAACACACATACGGGCGTGGCTGTGTTTAGTTAACTTTTTGAAATCTAGAATCTCCGTGGACAAACCTGGTCTTGACACTATCTATCCTATAGGTAGCTTAGTAGTAAGTTTGGGAGCAGAATATAAACTTTAAATTTGATCTCCTTCTCTTTGGATGCCTTCACTCGGGTTAGCTACTCATCATTTTAATGACCTTGAGTGGAGGCAAGTTAAATTTTGGCGCCACTGCCGGGGATGCTAGTTTAAAGGTTTAATTTAATTTGCATAGCTTGTTAGTTGAGTAGTTAGTGTTGTTTTTATTTTTGTTTTATTGGTTTTTTTCTTTTGAGCCTTTGTGATAGTGATCAATGTGCTTCTAATCCTTTTGCTAGTGTTTCTTTTAGTTTGATATTATTTTGCTCCTATTTTATGTTACACACCTGTGCCACAAACTTAGGGACTTTAAACTATCTAAAAGAGTGCGTAGGTAGTCGAAGAAGAAGAAAGAGGAGAACTAGAGTGGGGGTTCCACAAGAGCCAACTTTAGTAGTAGCAGAATCAGTAGTCATTGCGGAGGACAACTGCTCTTTGAGGGAGTTGATGGCTCTAAATTTGAAGAATCAACCCCTTTGCATCACTTTTCCCCCATTTCCACCCAATGTCAATTGCGAGCTGAAGAATGGGATGATTCAATGCCTCCCAACTTTCCATGGGATGGCTGGGGAGGATTCAAACTATTAGATCATATGTGTATTTTTGGTAAATCCGTATTTTTATATGATTAGTTTTCCATAGTTTTGCTTATTCTCTAAGAAAGCCCTTGTATAAATACTTGTTGATATGATGAATAAAATTAGAACAGTTTTACAGAATCCATATACAGTTTTACATGGTATCAGCCTAACCGATCCTCTCTCTCTCTCTCTATATTTTTTTCCGCAAAACCCTAACCCTTAAACCTTTTGCCGCCGCTGACCGCCGCCTCTCCAATGGTCATCGCCAGCTCGCCAAACACCCCCCTCCCACCACTCCCACCACTGCAGATCCTGTTGATCTTGCATCCTCCGATGCCACTCCATCACTCAAATTACCCGCTCTCCAATTTTGTCTTGATTGCCATAATTACTCTATATGGCACCAGTCCATCAAATATGCTCTTGTTGCTTATGATTTGGATTCGTACTTGGTTCCAAGATCGCCCCCGTCTGAAGTTCTTCCACCTTCATCATATCCTTCCAAGCCGCAAGCTTCTAACACTCCCAATCCATAGTTTGCCCCTTGGACAAAGAAGGATATTTTGGTTCTCCTTTGGACTCAGTCAACTATCTCCATGTTGCTTCTTCCCCATGTTGTTCATGCTGTTACCACGTCTGACGCCTAGGTTATTTTGGAAAAGATGTTCCATGCACAAGCTTGTGCAGATTTGATGCATCTCAAAAACCAACTTCAAACCTTTCCAAAATGTTCCCTCTCCATCCTTGTATGTGGAAAAAAAGTGCTCCTTCTCTGATTCTCTTTTCGAGTGCTCTCTATCAGATGATGAATTTGTTGAGTGCATCCTTCATGACCTCGATGCGACATACTCTGCATTTTGCACTAACTTCAATCTTTGTATAGGGGCAATCTCTTCACATCAGCTCTTGGGTATGATATTGGAAGAAGAAGCCCGCATGCAAGACATGCACGACCAATCTCTCCAATTTGTGGCCAATGTCGCAATTTGTTCATCAGCTCCAGCATCCAACAGCTCCGCGTGGTCAGCCCTACAATGCTAGATTTGTCACCAATCTGGCCATGCTGCTCTCCATTGCTGGCAGCGACTGAACACCAATGAGTTCCTGACGACACATTCACGTCCGAACTGGTCCAACCAGCAGCGTCGTGACAACCGGCCTCGCCAGCAGCCATCTGCCCTTCCCCACCAGGCCTTTTGTCGCAGCCATTCTGGTGCCGTCCTCTGCCCTGCATGATCTGGTATAGTTCTTTGATTCTTTTGGTACCAACCATGTCACTTCATATTTTTCCAAAATGTATGTTCACTCTGATTACACTTGTAATGATGGCTTACAGGTTGGCAATGGTACGTCTCTTCTTATTTGATGTGTCCATTTTATGTGCATATTTTAGGACTTTTTGGAATCACTTTTGCGCTCTTTTGTCATCTAGAGCTTGTGTTTTACCTTGAAATTCTATTAAAAGAGCTAGGAGCGATTTTTACGCTCTTATGACTTTTCTAAGTGGATTTTGTGTGACGAGGAAATAACATCGAGACTTGAAGACTAAAGACAATTGAAGACCATGAAGTTTATCTTATGAATACTTGAAGACTTGAGGATATTAAGATAAGTGAAGTGGGGAGGAAGCTAGAAGACAAGAAGAAGGAAGAAAATCAACGTGTTGTTTTTGGCATCCATCGCAGCTCGTAAAGATCCTGTCACGAGTCGCAAACGATGGGTGGCCAGAATCATTTTTCCTTTTTCTTGTACTATAAATAGTACACTTTATCCTCTCTCTTTGGAACTCTTCCTCTTCCCGATTTTTGTAAGCAAAAACCCTAGTTTGCTTTACTTTTCATCTTAGTTTCATCTTAGTATGTTTGGTTTTTGTTAATTGTTAGTATGACTTCTAGTAGCTAAACTAATCACTTGGGAGAAATTGGTTGAAGATTCCAAACTCATTTAGTGAAATTCTATTTTACTCTTTCATGAACATTCAATGTTTAGCATTTATTGTGCCATTACTGTTGAATTTTACTTCATTTATGCCATTTGAGAATAGGAAATGTTTGTAGGATTGAAGTATTAGGGTGTCAGGAAAGTGTACAATTTCTTAGCTCTTTGGCATGAAAATCCAAGAACATGGAATTGTAACTTCTTGTTGTGTAATGTGATGTGAATCTTGCTAGATGAGTATGTTAATATGGATTGTTATCATATTTGTCCTAGGATAGCAATGAAAGGTTGAATCTTGAATGTTGATTGTTCTAGGTTTAATCCAATAAATGCTTTGTTTGGTTAAATGGCTATGCATTTGGTAGAATGCTTGTTGTTATCAAATATATGATCTTTCATGTATAATGTCATTGATGAAATATCTTTATGGTCATTGAACGTTTAAAGTGATTATCTATGAGGTTTGTAAATGGTCGTTGAACATTTTTGTGAATTACTCTTAAGAAGAAAATGATGTCTATCTATTACAACGAAAGTGATAGCATTCTCCATAGGCATTAAGTGTGAATAGATGAGTGAATGAATCTAGGATCTATAAGAGGTTTGGAAGTGAGAATCAATTGCCCCCGAGGCTTTGTCATTGTTGATTTCATCATCTTTTAAGTAGCTTGTTGCATGATTAGTATCGTTACCTTGCTTTGCTATTTTTTGTCTTTTAATTCATAATTTAGGAAAAACCACCCCCTCCTGTACTTGCTTTTATATATGTATGTATATCTATATCTAGTCTAGTATCCACCTTATATGTTTAAACCCTTAGAAAGATCCCTCTTCTTTATGGAAGACCCCGATTTACCACTATCTACTTAGTTGTAGTTAGAAAGCATTTAGGGATTATAAATATTAACTTTGAGAGGTACGACGACGGCCTCTCACTATTACGCATTTGGGCTCCTCTATTTTGCCATCTGTTAACCAACCTGTTCACTTACATAATATTCTTTTTGTTCCTGATGTCTGCGAAAATCTTCTTAGTGTGTCTCAAATTACTAAAGGTGATGATGCTTATATGGTATTTCCCCTACTCATTGTTATGTGAAGGATCAGCAAGGTCAGTCACTTCTAACTGGAACAGTTGAAAATGGTCTCTATGGCCTCAACCCACCATTCACAGCCCTTTCCTGTGCTCTTCTTGGCGTGCGCACTAGCCTACAAACCCTGCATGATTGTCTTGGTCATCCTCATGAGTCGTCTCCATGTCCATGTTTCATCATTTAATGGAAATCGCTATTTCTTGGGTTTTGTCGATGATTGCACAAAATTGTCTTGATATACTTTCTCGCACAAAAATCCCAACTTCTTCATCAATTTCAGCTTTTTCAGAAAATGATTGAAACTCAATTTGGCACTAAAATCAAACAATTTCAATTAGACTGGGGGGGGTGAGTATATTTCTGTATCATCTTATCTTTAAACTCAAGGCATCTCTCACAGAGTCTCTTGTCCTCATACACAATCTCAAAATGGTGATGCTGAACGTCGTCATTATACGATTGTTAAGAAGGGAATTTCCCTACTGTCGCATGTACGATTTCTCACTGCCTTCTGGGAACACAATTTTCACACCTCTGTCTATCTACATAACTGTACCATATCTTCTACACTCAGTTACAAATCTCCATTTGAACCAGTCTTTAGTAAAATACCTGACTATGAATTTTTAATAACATTTGGTTGTTTGTATTATCCCTTTCTCCGTCCATATAGGTAAAACAAACTTTAGTATCGATCTTCTCCATGTGTTTTTATTTGGTACAGTTCTCACCACAAAGGTTATCTTTGCTTACATGTTCCATCCAATTGTATTTATATATCTAGTGATGTGAATTTTTATGAATCCACATTCCCTTATCCTGATCACTCAGCTCTTGTATTATTTACTCCATCTTCTAACTCTAATTCTGTACCTATATCTTTACCAAAATTAGCCGCCTCTTCTCATGTCCTCAACCCCATCCCGCCACCTTGGTTCGAGCTCGACCGGTCGCCTTCTGTCAGCACAGCCACCTTGTAGCCGGCTGCTCCTGGTGCGTCATCTCTGATGTCGCCGTCCATGTCCAGTCAGATGCCTTCAGCTGTGGCCGAACTGATCGCTACACTGTTTAGCTTGCTATCATTTCCTACTCAAGTTACCAGCCTGCCGACCACACATATCACCATCTCCCAGCTTTCGGTCACGAGCACTCATGTGGCTGCTCCTACACCCACTTTTCCCTCTTATTTTTGTCTAGTTGATAACACTCAACACTTTATGGTCACTCATTCCAATACAGATAACCTCAAACCTAAAGCTCTTGTCTTTACTCATCACCCACTTCCTTCTCAAATAACTTTGTCTAAACCTAAAACATTTTCATAGGCTTCCAAGTTACTTGAATGACAAAATGCTATGCAAGTTGAATATGACACCCTTATGTGTAATGAGACGTGGACCTTAGTTCCGCCTCCCAGTATTGCTAACATTTTTGGTTATAAGTGGGTGTACATGATAAAAAGTAAAGAACATGGATCTATTGAGCACTACAAAGCACGACTTGTGGCCAAAGGATTCAATCAAGAGAAGGGTGTTGATTATGTTGATACATTAAATCTGGTGGTTAAGCCTACTACCATTCAAATTGTTTTGTCTATTGATCTTACACTTGATTGGCCCTTGCATCAGGTTGACATTAATAATGCATATTTGAATGGTGAACTTTCTGAGACAGTATAAATGGCACAACCTTCTGGTTTTATTGATGGTTCTCATTCTTCGCATGTGTGTCTACTTAGGAAAGAAAAATATGGTCTTAAACATGCACCTCAGCCTTGGCTTACGAAGCTTGGAATCTTTCTTCAGGCTTATGGCTTTGCTCCTTGTAATTCTGATACTACTCTATTCATTTATAGACATGACAAGCATGTTCTATATATTTTGGTGTATGTTGATGTCATTGTCACTAGTTCATCTTCAGCACTCATCAGAGAGTTTATTGGCAAATTAAACTTCAGGACCTTGGGCATTTTGGGGATTTAGCTTACTCGTTCCAAGTCCACCATTGTTATTTATGAGTAGAAATATATTCATGATATATGGGAGTGCAATAAGATGTCGGATGCAAAGCCGATCACCTCGCCAGCTGAGCTTGCATCGTGGCTCACTCAGGCTGGGAACCCAGTACGAGATTCTCACCTTTATCAGAGTATTGTTGGTTCCTTAAAGTATGCCACGATTACTCATCCTGAGATTTCTTATACAGTTAATCATGTTTGTCAGTTTCTGCACAATCTGATTGATCTGCATTGGTCTGCTATCAAACTTATTCTGCGTTATTTGGAGGGGTAATTGGATTTTGGCTTTACACTTCGACCTTGTACAAATCATTGTCTTATAGAATTTTCTAATGGTGGTCGGGCTTCTGATAGTGATGACTATCGTTCTCACCATGGATTTTCCATTTATTATGGTGGCAATCTTATTATTTGGTCGTCCAAGAAGCAGCATGTGGTGGCCAAGTTTATCTCAAAAGCTGAGTAGGGCTCTTGCATTTGCATCTACTGAGCTGATTTGGATTCAACAGTTGTTACCTGAGCTGATTTGAATTCAACAGTTGTTACCTGAGCTGATTTGGATTCAACAGTTGTTACCTGAGCTTTAGGCTCCTTTGTCGCCTCCGCCCATACTTCTCCGTGACAATCAAAGTGCTACCTTTATGTATGCTAATCTTGTCTTTCATCAAGGGTCCAAGCATATATAGATTGATTATCATTTTATTCGTGAGCATGTTGAGGATGGTTCCCTTGTTGTTTAGCATTTGTTCTCTTGATACGATTGCTAACATCTTTATGAAAGTTGTTGGCACTGCGTGTTTTGGTACTCTACGGTCTAAGCTTCATGTGTCTATGAGCTTGTGGGGGGGGGGTTATTAGAGTATATATGTATTTTTGGTAAATCTGTATTTGTATATGACTAGGTTTCCATAGCTTTGCTTATTCTCAAAGCAAGCCCTTGTATAAATACATGTTGATATGATGAATGAAACTAGATTAGTTTTACAAAATCCTTATACAATTTTACATGAACAAGCACCTTAAAATTTTCATCTTGTACGCACAAATATGAAACCACGTGGAGTATGAGAAGATGAGTTCAACTTGTGTGTGTTTCCTTTCTCACTTCGAGACACAACAAAGGACTGGTTGTATTACCTTCCATCGGGCTACATCACATTATGGATGGATATAAAAAGGCACTTTCTTAAAAAGAACTTCCCAGCTTCAAAGTCTGTAGCGTTGAAGAGAAAATTGTCCAATAAATCTTTAGTATGCCAATGAGTCCTTGTAAAAGTATTGGGAAATATTCAAAAAATTGTTGGCTAGTTGTCCTTATCACCCTTTCAAGGAAGGTGGCTTGGTATACTATTTATTCTAAGGGCTCTGTGATGATGACATGAGGATGGTTATCACAGCTTGTAATAGTTCCATCACCAACAAGAGTCTGAAGGATACGATGGCTTTGTTTGAGGAAATGGCAAATGGAACGAGGCAATTCGGCATAAGATCGAGAGTGAAAATATTGGATGAGCCGACTAAATCTTCCAAGTTGGAGGAATTCATGAAGGGGGGATGGGGGGGTCCAACAAGTAAAAGTGTGCGGATTATACAGTTTAGACCATCCCTTTGACATGATCCCATAAGTGGTTGAAGATGTGGAAGAGGTAGATGTGTTGGATTTCATCGGAGGGAATAGGCAAAAATTGGATAGGGGGCAAAAACAACAAGGGTTCCAAGGGAACCAAGGAGGTGAAAGGCAAGACCCCTATACAAATACCTTCAACTCTAGATATCAAGATCACCCTAACTTCCATTGGCGTGAGGAGAATCAGTTCAAGGGTACAACCGAGGCGGATAAGCTCCACCTCAACCCTATCCAAGGGGCAAAGATCCTTCCAAAAACAACACCTCACTCTACAAGTCGGATCGAGAAAAGATCTTGGATGTTATAGGCCACTTGGCAAAGGAGCATGATGTGTTCACGGTGCGAACAAGGCGTGATATTGAAGATCTTAGGGCTAGGGCCTTTTCGAGCATCAAAAGTCTCGAAATCCAAGTCGGGCAACTCGCCACCTTGGTGAGCTGACTTGAGGCCAAGGAGTCCGATAAGCTTCTTCCCCAATCGGAGATCAATCCTAGAAATATGAGCCCATTAAAGCTAAGGAGCATTAAGGAAGTGCATGAGCCCGAGAAGGACATAGTGCAAGATGAATCTAATTGTGGAAGCCGACAAGACCAACTTCACAAAGTGTGAGATAATTGTTGAGAAGGAGCCTTCCAAAGAGCTTCCACCCACCGAGGAAAAAGTGAACCCTCCACCAACTTTTCCAAGTGCACTTAGGGGGAAGCCAAAGGTGGCGACAAATGACGCAAACATCAGGAAAATCTTCGAAAAGGTTGAGGTAACCGTTTCTATCTTAGAGTTGATTGAGCATGTTCCCTCTTATGCTAAAATTTTGAAAAATGCATGCACTAAAAAGAGGAACAAACCAATTAGGATAGTAGGGCACTTGAAAATAGGGGAAGTTGCACTTTGAATTATAAGAATTTGCCTTAGAAATGCAATGACCCTGGGATATTTTCGATACCTATCTCCTTAGGTGGAAAGTTAGTGAAAAATTCTATGATTGACTTAGGTGCATCTATTAATGTGATTCCACATAGTTTTTAACGAAAGCCTAGACATAGGTGAACTTAGTGACACTAGGGTGATTGTCCAACTTGCCGATCACTCCCATGCTAGCCCTTGTGGGTCAATAAAGGACGTAATGGTTAGTGTGGGCAATTTATTGTTTCCAACAGACTTCTATTTACTTAATGTAGTGCACGATGGTAGTGAACCCCCAATAATATTGGGGAGACCATTTCTAAAATGTCAAGGACAAAGATCAATGTCCACTTGAGAACACTAAGCCTAGAGGATGACATTGATAAGGTGGAATTTGATATCTATAAGTCTAAGCATGATTCTTCTATATCCTCTTTTGTGTGTAATGTCGTAACCTTATGTGATGAACATGTTCAACTTGAAAAATCTTGCATGATATATGAAAAATAATGCTAAGGTGAAATATTTGAAAATGATTTGGATGAGTTATTGCCCGATATTGAAGCCTTACATGTCCTATCTTATTTGAACGATCATTTTTGTGATACAATTTGTGTGGAGAATGTTTCTCCTAGTTTGAATGAGGATGTATTGCCTCTATTTTCACTACTAACATGCAGCAGAGGAAGATGAGGGCAAAGGAATTAAAAACTTCTAAGCCCATTCTGGTGGATACCTAGCCTAAATACTAAACGGCTGGCCCAAACAACAAAAGGGTTTGATGCTAATCAGTTATGCGAGCTGAGGAATATGGACTTGGAACAAGCTAGGTAAACTCACAAACCGAGAAAAATGGGGACCATGATCAGGTGTCAGCCACAAACCACCTTTCTCGGTTTCATTATCAAACACACAATGGTAAACTTAGATAAACCAAAGCTATGTTCATAATACACTATAAAAGAAGTACAGATGACACGAATCGAGGTAAGTGCAACTAGACTAACAAAGGCTAAATTATGAAGAAGGAAGTGACTGACTTGGGCGTCAGAGTCTTTTGCCCAGAAACAGCTCGGTGAACAAAAATCAATCGGTTAGATTAGAAATACCACAACATTTGGCACCGTTTATGGGGATGGAATTTTATTTTCAGTCGTTAATTCCCAACAAGGTTGACAATGGTGTTCACCAGAAGTGAAAGAAGTCAAAACCACCTCACTCAAGAGCAAACAACTGGAAAAAACTGGAATGTACAACCCAATCAAAACTAGGATCACATTCCCAGCAGAGAGCAAGAACATGTTAGGGACGACATAGAAGATGAAGAAGAGGCAGAGTCTTCTAACACAAACATAGAAAAGGAAAGAAGAACGTTTGCTTCGTTTCTAGAAGCGAACAAAGAAAAATTGTATAATCAGTTCCTAGCTACTCTCAAACCAAAGTCCCCAAGGGTAAGTGATGTGCTTCATTTTGTGTGCGCTAACCGTTGCATTCGGCATAATTTTTAGGTTGTTTTAATTGGTGGATTACAAGTATTAGTTGAGTTTACGTGACAAGGGATTTAGACGGCCATGTTTGGTTTTCTTATCTAAATCTTGCATTTTGTAGACTTAATTAGTACTAATCGACATTTTGTGTCCATGTGATCTTAGATTTCTTGTGATCATCTTTAGTAGGTCACCCAAGGGTACTTTATGGTTTTATTTTATAATAATGCCATTTGTAAGTGTAGTAGAAGATATTGAAGGCCGTTCGCAAGGATAGTAGAAGATATTGAAGGCTATTCACCTCTAGAATGGTAGTAGATAAAGGCCATAAACATCAATGCATGGTAGAAGGAGATTGGAGCCAAAGATAGGTGGCATTGGAGTTCAAAGCAGCCAATAAAGAAACGGTGAATCGTGGTTCGATGAGTTGTTCTAAGTCAGAGAAAAATATGAGAAGAATTAGCCTTCGAGGCTGATTTAATTGGATTTGTCTTCTTGAGCACTATAAAATCGACTACTAGAACTCACAAATCAAACTGACGGTTCACCCGTAGCAAAGGAAAGAAGTTTAGGGCACAAACGGGTTAGCACAGGATGCTAATGCTTATCCCCAACGGCCCACGCCAAAGGAGTAGTCTTACACCAATAGTGTCAGCACGAGGCTATGGTGTGGTCCACACCAAATGCCACAGGCAGTAAGCATAAGTCTCAATTGGCACTCGAAATTGGCTAAGTATGGGCGTAGACCGTCCCATTTATGACGGCCCACGCCGATCAATTCCAAGATGCCAAGACCAGCCGATGGCCCATGCCAATTTTCGAATCTCATGCCAAGTTTCTGAGTAGACCGATATTCCTGATGATGGCCCACGCTAAAGTTTGCATCCTGAGCTAAATTCCTAAGCATACCAAGCCTTTTGACGAAGCCCTGCGCCAAGACCCACACCCCACAGATCAGAAGTTCCAAATTAAACACGCTGATGGTGGCCCATGTCAAAGGCAACAATCTGCACCAGATGATGTGATGCAGCACATGCCAGATCCAGTGCCCCATGTTGAATGAAGGAACATGGCTCGCGCCAAGATTTGTGCCCTGCACAGAAGTACGTGCCATGGGCCATGTAATCCACAACATTCCATTCTAGGCGGCAGCTGAACTAGGATTTACTCATTTTTGGCCTATTTTGAGCCTATTTTTAGGCCCAGTCCACTTTTCCCATTAATATATCCTTAGTCTACTAGGTTAAGGGAGAGAGATTAGATCATTTTAGACTATTAGGAAAGCAACTCTAGAGAGAGAAACACTCTCTCATTTTTTTTTCTTTCCTTTTTTTGATTTGATCCTATGATGTGGAATTCAAATCTATATTTGAATTCCATATCTATGGAGTAGTTTCCATAGCTTGGGGATAAATTGTAGACATGATTGATTAATACTTATGTGAGATTCGTTAGATTCATCCTATTATTTGTGTTCATGATATTATTGTGACTGGTTCTTGAATTGCATAAATAGTAAATCACATATAAGAATACACTTTGGTCTATATTCATGTATAGGTGCAAGTATTGATGCCCCGTTGGGAAGGGAAATCTGGATGTTAGAATGTGTAAGGGTGTACATTGCGTCTACGTGGGTGTGCACGGGAGACCTGAGTATTGCTCTGACTTATTTTCCATCGCACCAGTCTTAGCTGATTACATAAAGTAGTCCAAGAGGTTATGGGCAGAGATAGTGAAAAAGTAGAAAGCTAGGGTTGTAAGAGACCCTAGTGTCATAGATAAGGTGCCAACAACCCCTTGACCTAATTGATAGGTAATTGGGAAGAAGTGCATTCATGGTGGAAGCCTGGGACGTAATCGCACGAGGGAGAAATACAGCTACAACAATAGTCGGACCTTGTTGTACTTCCCTAATTACAATGGCGGTGTCCATGGAAGGTTGCGAGCGCACCCGACGTGACATGTACCAGGAAGTGTATGCCATTGGCCACACCACTTGTTTTGAACACTCTAATGGGTTGTTTAGTAAATCTTGCATGTGAATGAATCGAGGATGAAAGCATTAAATTATTTATGTCTCACAATGATTCCCCAAATGGTTAGCTTTATAGATTAATTGCTCTTTTCTTTTATGTTTTGTAGTTGTTAGTTTGAAAAACCAAAACCTTCCTTGTTTGCATTTACTAGCTATTCATTTCACTCGTACGGATTGACGACCCGTACGAGGTTGTATTTTCATTGACTATTAGGCCCTAGCATCTCTGTGGACATACCAAGGGCTTACCGCTAACTACCCTATCTGTAGCGTAGTAGTGAGAACGGGTGCATAATATAAATCTTATCTTTGACCTCTTATAAGCCCCCCACCCAGGTTAATTAGCTACAATTAACGACCTCGAGTGAAGGTGGGCCAAATTTTGGTGCCGTTGCCAGGGATGCTATTCAGTCTAAGTGTCAATTAGCTTAGCGTGTTAGTAGAGTAGTTAGTAATTGCTTTTTTTTTGTTTTGCTTAGATAATTTGGTTGTTGAGCTATTGTGATAGTTATTTTGTTACCTTTTTATCCATTTGTTAGTGTTGTTTCGGAAGGGAATTGTTAGCCCCAGTTTCTAGTACACACCTGTACCACTAATCTAGATATCTTACACAACCCGACTGAGAACACAGGTGTTCAGAAGAGAAGGAGATAGAGAACTAGGGAAGAATTTCAACCGAGGCAAGTAGTGTTGGTGGAAGAAACACAAAGAATGGCAGAAGACAATCGTACCTTGTGGGAGCTTATGTAACCCAACCTAGAGAATCAGCCACTATGTATTACCTTCCCGCCATTACCCACCAATGTTAGTTGTGATCAGAAAAATGGAATGATCCATTGCCTACCGACATTCCACGGATCAGCGGAGGAGGACCAAAACAAGCATCTATCAGAGTTTCACTTGGTGTGTATGAACATGAAGCCCTCGGGAGTATCCAAAGATGACTACAGTTTGAGAGCCTTCCCATTTTCCCTTCAAGATAGATCTAAAGACTGGCTCTACTACTTGCCACCGGGATGCATTGGTTCTTGGATGGACATGAAGTGGAGGTTCTTAGACAAGTATTTTCCGGCGTCCAAGCCGGTCGGGTTGAGAAAGAAATTGTCAAACATCACCCAAGGGGCCACTGAGAGCTTGTATGATTATTGGGAGCTCTTCAAGTGATTGTTAGCGAGTTTCCCCTACCACTCCTTCAAGGAGGGGGATCTAGTGTATTATTACTTTGAGGGACTATGTGATGAAGATAAGTGAATGGTGAACGCCACTTGCAATGTTTCAATAGTGAACAAGAGCCCTAAAGGATGCAATGACCCTCTTTGAAGAAATGGCTAATGGTATGCTACAGTTTGGCACAAGGTTAAGAGTTAAGGTTTGGGATGAACCCGCACAATCACCAAAGTTGGAGGAGCAAGTCCAAGCTCTTCCTTCCATATTGTAGGAGCTTTCACAAGGAAAAGTGCATCAAGTCAAAGTGTACGGAGTTTGCAACATTAACAACAACTTGGAGGAGTGTCCCGAGGTCGTAAATGATTTTTTGTAAGTGAAGGTTGTTGAGTACAACAATTGAGAGAGGCTATAATTTGCTAGGGATCAACCACAAGGGTTCTAGGGGAACCAAGGAGATGCAAGGCCAGACCCCTATGCAAACTCGTTCAACCTGAGGTATCGAGATCATCCGAATTTCTGATGGAGGGAGGTTAACCAACTTTAAAGATACCGGGGTGGACTATCCCCTCCTCAACTATACCCTTAAGGTGAAGGTCTTTCCAACAACCATGCCTTAATCTACAAATCGGATCGAGAGGAAGTCTTAGAGGCCATCGGTGAATTGGGGAAGAAACATGAAGTCTTTGCGGAGAGGACAAGGCGTGAGATTGAAGACCTTAGTAATAGAGCTTTCTCGAGTATCAAAAATCTTGAAGTTCAAGTTGGGTAACTTACCACCTTGGTGAACCGACTTGAAGCCAAGGAGTCTGGAAAACTCCCTTCCCAATCGGAGATCAATCCTAGGAATGTGAGTGCTCTCAAGTTGAGAGGTGAGAAGGAAGTTTGTGAGTTCAAGAAGAGGGTTAAGCAAGAGGATGATAGGGTATTGGAGGCTACCAAGGCACACTTCAAAGAAGATGAAATTGTGGTCAAGGAGACACCTTCCAAGGAGCTCCCACCACCCGAGGCACAAGCTACCATCTCACCTCCATTTCCAAATACTTTGAGAGGAAAGCCAAAGGTGGTGACCAATGATGCAAACATTCAAAAAGTCTTTGAGAAGGTTGAGGTAACCATCCCCATCTTGGAATTAATTGAAAATGTGTCATCGTAAGCTAAATTTCTTAAAGTTGCATGCACAAAGAAGAGAAGTAGGCTAACTAAGAGGTTAGGGCATTTAAAAATAGGGGGAGTCGCCATTTTGAACCATTAAAATTTGCCTAAAAACTGCGACGACCCTGGAATATTTTCTATCCCTATCTCTTTAGGTGGTAAAATTGTTGAAATGCAATGATAGATTAAGGGGCATCCATCAATGTGATCCCGTTTAGTCTATATGAATGCCTAGAAATAGGTGAGCTTAGGGATACTAGAGTGATTGTCCAACTTGCCAATCATTCCCAAACTAGCCCTCGCGGACTAGTAAAGGATGTGATGGTGCAAGTTGGCAAGTTGGTTTTTCTGGCGAACTTTTATTTCCTAGACATGGCACACGACGGAACTGCACCCCCAATACTTTTAGGGAGACCTTTTCTTAAAACTTCTAGGACTGGGAACCTTAACTATAGAAGATGAGATGGATAAAGTGGAATTTGATATATATAAATCTAGGCATGATTTGAAAAATTCTTCTTTTATGTGCAAATGTGAAACCCTATGCGATAAGCATGATGAATATTCTTGCGTTACCAATGAGCATGAATATTTGGATGATCCCCGTGTTGATAATGTTGTTGATGAGTCCGATGAATTGCATGATGCTATCGATAGTATGTCGGTGATAGATTTTTTTCCATGCTAACTAACTTGCAGAGGGAAAGGGAGAGTGTCTAGGGTTTAAAACCTCCTCCACCTCCCCCTAACCCCAAAGTGACATTCACAGACTCAATACTAGCGAGACACAGAGATTAATTTCCTATCACAGACAAGAGGTCTGGAGGTAAGGATTGCTCATTGTGGAGACCTCTCCACAACGATGTCATCGTGGGTGGAGTCACTGATGGCAATTCCGGAGACCCACAGGTAGGCGATTCTAACTAGACTTGCATGAAAAAGAAATAAGTCGTGAGGACGACAATAAATATACAGTGTTCATTTTTCTTTCATGTTTAATGTAGTGATTAGATAGATTTTTCATGTAAGTTTTCAATGGGGATTTTTGAGATTAAACTCTTATTTGTTTTGAAAAGTTGACTTCAAGACTCGCGATTCTGTTTGGATGAAATTAGATTTAATGGGCGACATAGTTTTTTGGAAATCTCGTGCCAAAACCTGACATGGTTCACGCCAAGATCTTGGGTCCGTGCTAGGAGAGTTGGAGCAAGGGGATGCCTCGTGCTAAGGAATTTGGCATGAGGGTTGATTCGTGCCAGAATGTTTGGCATGGGGCCCTGTTTCGTGCCTAAGATTTGGAGCGAGGCCTCGATCGTGCCAAACACATTTTGCTCTAAAAAAATCATTTTTCCGTTGCCAAATTGTTCCAAAAACGAAAATTTTCAAAAATTCTGAATTTCTTGTTCAAAAATGCATTTTTGGTTCAAGAATTTTGAAATCCCCTAATTCCTTAGGATTTTTGATATTCCTAGGAAGTAATTCAATAGTACTATTGCCCCCTAATTTGATATTTTTAAAATTCCATTCTATCCTAATTGTACCTCCCTCCCTATTCACCTATGCTGAAATTCCAATCCCATGGTACATGTCTCCACCTAATTTCATCATTTAACACATTTTTCCTTCTCAAGAAACACGTACTCACACATACTCTTGGTGAAATTCAAAAAACTGAAGTTTTTCTTCCAAAAATTAACAATTCTCGCTTCTTCTTGTGTGGATCTTACAACTCTTAGCTTCAAATTCTGGTCAATCCATTGAACTTTTTTTTATATTCTTTATTGACATTGTAGTGGTGTTATGAAAAACATGATTCTTGAATGAGTGTGTGTGAGATAAATGTTTGGTTTTGTATGCATGATCTTGTGTGGAAGAAAGTTTGGGTGGTTTGTTGTGCTATTATGCTTGAATGGTGTGATCTTCATGTGTTGGGTGATTTAGGAAAGGATGAATATTGATTGTATGATCTTATTGATGAGTTGGTGAGAACTTACTTGGTTTTGTTGTTTGATGAAGATTGTTCTTATTTAAATAGCCTACATTATTATATTAGCATATTTTGAATGGTTGGGTTATTTGGGATAATGTTATCTTATTGAATAACATTGAAGGTCATGCCTTGCTTATGATCATATAACCACTCTTGCCTTCATTTTGATAGGATGCCTCCCGAAAGGAATACATCAGAGAAGGGAAAGTCCACTCAGGGTGAGAAAAGGAAGAAACCAGTAAATGGTGCAAACCATGAACCGGTAACTCCTATTCTTCGCAACCCCACGTTTGTGACCGAAGAGATTATGGGTTTATCCAACATCTCCGAAACTGTAGTCTGTAGGTGGAGGAACTTGGGAGAGTCAAAGATGAGTATCTTGGAAACTCGATTTGCATGCAAGAACACCTTGTCGGTTCTAGGATTACTCAATCCCATCACTTACCTATTGGGACGAGTAGTCTAGAAGAGTTTCTCGAGAGACACTTGAAGACATACGTCAGGTGAACCCTAGAGTTCCTAGATACTTTATAGCCAGCCGTGGATGATGATGGATGCAAGGTTATCAAATTCAACCTGGATGATAAGGAGTACAAGATGACCCACCGAGAGGTAGTGCGCTCCTTCAGATGGAGGTATGACAAGAAGATCCAGAAAACACATCGTCAAGGGTTGCCTTTTTTACTCGGATGCTTTTGGGTGCAGCTGACAGGCACTGATCAGAAGAACATGTGCAAGAGTATTGCCCTAGTTCACCCGATATTCTGTTATGTCCACCGACTATTGGCTGTAGGAGTTTTCTGCCACGGTGAGCTGACACAATGCCCAAGTTTGGATGTTCATTGCCTTTGGAAAATGACACCCGAGGGTAAATTTTACCCAAATTTGGTAGGGCCTTTAGTGCATGAATGTTTAGCAACGATGGACCAAAAGACTGGAAAAATATCTATGGGTTGTGTGGTAGATCTACTGGCAAAATACTTAGGACATTCGGTCACACAGAGAGCACTGGCTAACTTGGGACAATCGGGTACAAAGTATAACATCGAGAAGTTAGCCAAAGCATCCACGGTGAGACCTATGACATTGAAGGGTCGATATGTATGGCTTTATGGTGGAGCGAGCACTTGTAGTTTCATGGTACTTCCACAACCGGAGCACATCGCCATTAACTATGACACATGTTTGGATTACCTATTTATTTATCCTGACCCGTGATTTGAGAGAGATTGCTACAGAGTCTTAGCCATCCCAGAGATAGAGGTTGAGAATGCCGAGGTTAAGAGCACCTCCTAGTCGTTCTCACATATCCACAGACCTCATGGACCAATTGCAATCTCTCAGGGAAAAGTTTTTTATCTCTACCCAAGTTTTGCAAGAAGTCGTCCAAGCAATTGGAGGAATGTGATCACAATTAGAAGAGATGAGTGCAATAATGGACTCTATGGAGGAAACACTACAAGCAACGGGATACATTGAGAGGAGCTTCACAAGTCACGGCAACGAGGAAGGTCCTTTGGGGCCGAAAGAGTAAGTGTCACAATTTCTCCCAACCTCACTAATGTTTTGACATGACTTTTTGTTTTTGTATTGGAAACTATTCATAGGTTAAGTGTGGGAAAGGGAGTAGTGAGCACTTAGGGAGTTTCATTCTCATATTTCCTCGGTGCATTCTATGTTTTTCGTTGGTAGTTTTTCTTGCTAGTTGATGGTTTTGGTTTTTACTTGTTGAGGGATGATTTTGGATGTATATTTGGTGGCATAACATGCTATTCTAGGGTTCCTATTTGCATGGGGTAGGTTTTTTAGGGTATTGGTGGTGTATTTTTTTGTTTTGACCTTATGTTTTGTAGTATGAACCCCACTTTTGGGGAAAATTTTTGCTACACCAAAGAAATTTTATAATTTTGGAAAATGAAAAAAAATACAAAAACCCAAACAAGTTGAAAACCCAAAAGGGCAACTTGGGTAACATTGGGAAAAGCCTGGGTAGGTCGAAAAACCTAGGTCACAATGAGAGGCTAGGATCAGCTAGGCTTACGAGCCTAGGAAAAAAATGAGAGGTCGTGTGAAAAAGGTGAAGTAAATACCCTTTGTGTGTTAAAGCGAGGATGAAAACCCAAAGGGGCTCCTAGGAAAAATGAGAGAAATTGAGAGAAAACAAAAACTAGGTTGACGATACACTTGACTCCTTGGTTGTAACTAGGTTGAGAATCACAAATTATCCCTATGTTACAACCAAGTCGACGACTTTTGGATTTCCTTGGTGGATTGTTTTTAGGAAACGACTCTTTGATTTTTTTGGGGATCATTTTGGTAAAGGTAAGCTAGCTTTAGACTTATCTTCTTGGCTTACCTTTTTCCACATTTTACTTTTGGGTGGTTAGATTGCTTATGTTCTTCGGGGAGTGTGAGAGTTGTGAGCTTCTTACTCTTTTGGGGGGAAACAGGGTAATCTAGGAATAAGTTGGATGCCTCGGTTAACTTATATTTGCACGCTATATTTCACTTCATTCTTTTTCTTGTCTTATTTACTCGAGGACGAGTAAAGGGTTAAGTGTGGGGAGTCTGATGTGCTTCATTTTGCATGCATTAACCGTTACATTTGGCATAGTTTTTAGCTTGTTTTCGAGTAAATAGGTAAATAGTATATACGGTGGAACCCACGGTAGGGCCCTAAAGGAGCTCTACCAAATACAGTAATAATCCAACCTTATGTTATGTGATGAACCTAAGGAGCAAATCCGAGAGAGAGGGAGTGGGAGGGGGGTGGATGTGGGAGTGCATGCCTAAAGGGTAGCACTCCCCCCTCCATATTTTCCAAAGTAAGCTAACTACCAACCCTAAGCAAGATGATCGAGCAAAGAGAGTACGAAAAAACCTGGGAAACACAGGCTATGGAAGACTAGACAATTGGGGTGAGAACAAACTCACTACCCATAGTCAAATAATCCGCTTCTACCCCTAACAAATGGGGCCTTCTTCATTTGAATTCCATAATGCAGCCGAGAGTTGTGAGACTTGGGTCTTGAAATAATGTCGTAGATGGAATGGTGATGAAGGTACAAAGATTCAAAATCAAATCTGAAATTCCTAATGCAGCCGAGAGTTCTCGGGTCTTGAATATCACAAAGAGATCGAAGCCGATGGTCCTAGTTGCACCATGTTGGTACTAGTGGGAATCTGCTTCTACCATGTACATCCCTAAGTTGTAGATAGAGGGATGTTATTGGCCTTCAAACATTCTCTTGGTGGCGCTGAGAGTGGTTAAGTGGGCAAAGGTGTGATGAGGCCATGCCTCTTTCCTTTGTGAATCCTAGCCGAATCAACCTCGTGAAGATGAGAGAATGGATACACTTATACCGCGTGCATCAAGCGTGGCTATTATGTAATCGCCCTCTCCATTTTGAGCAAATGGACAGCTTTATGCCAATTTAACACAGAGTGTAGCGCGGGCATAGAGCGCATAAATAACCGTTAAATCATAAGTAAAAGCTAGGCTTAGGAGAAAGAGCATCGGAAGATGAAGTCCTTACTCTTAATCCTATTGCCTCATCCTGGGAACCGGAGCACTCGAGCACACTTCATGACTCATTGACTCGAATGACCCTTCGAGAACTCGAGCATCCCATGGTCGGGAAACCCCTCAAGCAGTCGAGAAACTTTCATGGCTATGGCACGAATACCCTGGCGAGCGCTGTAACAAGTCCGAGACTCGGAAACCTCGTCGTGTTCTCGAAGGTGAAAGCCACCTCGAGCACTCGGATGGCTCAGATTCACGAAGGCCACATCCAGTACTCGGAGTCCTTCTACGCTCTGAAACCTCCAGGGGTACTCGAGGATCTCCAGTACTCGATGCTCCCCTCGAGCAGTCCTAGAATCGCCCACCACCTTGAGCAGTCGAAGACCTCCCCTATCTCGAACACCCCTTCAATCACTCAATCTCCTCGAGCACTCGAACAAGTTAGAAGCTTGAAGACCTCCTGTAGTGGTCTCGGAGATGGAACCACCTTGGGTACTCGAACATTGCAACCAATTGTATTACTTGAATTTCTCCAAGACTCGAACACCTCCCGAGGCTCTCGAAGATCGCCAACAGCTGATGATCCCCTCGAGCACTCGAACAATTACCGCCACCTCGAGTATTCGGAGACCTCCCATATTCGAAATCTTCCTGGGCACTCGAAGATCTCCAACACCTGAGGCACTCCTAGATCTCCAACAGTCGAAGATCCCCTCTAGCACGCAAACCATCAGAACCACCTCCGAAGTCCTTCCACACTCGGGAATCTCCTTGGGTCCTCGAAGATCTCCCTGACTTGATGCCCCCCTAGGGCAGTCCGACAATGCGGACCACCTCGAGCAATTAAAGACCTCCCATGTCTCAAACACCCCTTCGATCACTCAATCACCTCGAGCACTCGAGAACACGAATACTCTGTCACACACTTGAGCAAGCCAGAAGCTCGACGACCTCCTGTAGTGGTCTCGAAGACAGAACCACCTCAAGTACTTGAACACCGCTTACTGTTGCAGAGCCACTTGTATTACTCGAAGATCTCCAAGACTCGTAAACCTCCCGAGGCTTCCTGGGGCACAACTCCAACATAGACAGAACCACCTCGTGCTCAGAAAGGCAGAGAACTCCTCGGACACTCGAAGCACCTGTTAATCTCAAAAGCCACCTCTAGAACTCAAAGATCTCCCATACTCGAAAACCTCCTTAGGCCCTCAAAATCTCCAACATATTGACAACCACATCCACCTCCGAAGTTCACAAACCACCTCGTGCTCTCGAAGGCATAGACCACTTCGAGCACTTGAACGCCTCATGATCTCGAAGACTACCTCTAGTACTCGAAGTTCTCACATACCTGAAAACCTCCATAAGCATTCCCAGATCTCCAGCACATCTCAATGGCTCGAGTGCCCTCTCGAGCAGTCAAACATCTCTGGAAGTCGAAAATCTCCTGGAATTCACAAAGACCTCCTGAAGTACTCAAAAACCTTCATTAGCTCGATGCTCCCTTGTAGTACTGTAACATATCTGCACCATTCGAGCACTCGAACACCTCCAGGACACAAATGGGCCCCCAAGTGCTCAAGCGAGGCAATGACTCGAAGACCCGATGAGCAGTCGAACGTCATCTTCACTCGGAAACCTCCTCGAGCAATCGAAGGCATCCTGTAGCACTCGAAGTCCTCCAATATTCGAAACCAGAGCCACCCCTCTTGCACTCGGGAACTAAAACCTTTCTATGGCTCGAATGCCTCCTCGAGCGGTCAAACTATTTGTACCCTTGGAGATCTCCCCAAATTCTCGAGAGGGCCTCCTGCAGCTTTGGAAACCTCCATGAATCGATCAGCTAAAACATATGCTCTTCTGGGAATAATCGATTAATCACCATGAAGCAATCTTTCATGACGATTTTTACCACACGATCAGCACTGGGTTGAGCACCATTCATAACAACACTATTTCTTTCTCTCCAAAGGCGATAAACTGTGGTAATCAAGGATAGAATTCCCAACTTCTTACGCACCTTTGAACCCTTTATGTGCCTCTTGACCCAGGTCATAGAGCTTGCAATTGTGCCTGTTCGTCTCCTGAGGCCAATCCAAGTCCTGATACGCCCCCATACAACTTCCAAAAATTCGCACTTGAAAAACAGGTGCTCATTTGTTTCTTCTTCAAGATTGCATAAGGAACATATTTTCTCCATATTATCCCCTTCCTCCGATAGGTATTTGTTCTTCGTATAGAGTCTCTGGATTGCAGCCAGCCATACAATAAAAGAGAACTTGGGCGGGATAAAACCATGCCAGATGCTATTAAAGACCTTATCCTCCGAACAACCTTGAACATACACATTCGGATAATGATGCCAATGCATGAAGAAGTAAGACTTACTTGTGAATTTCCCCGAGCTAGACCATGAACAAAGATGATCCTTTAGTTCTTGCATATCCCCATGAAACATACTATCATTTCATCCCCCAGCTTACACAGGTCACCAAAGTAGCTCGAAAATCTCTCCCCAAGCCTACCATTTGATATCCTCGGATTTAAGCACCAGAAGTCCTCGCCTTGAAGATAAAAGGAGTGAATCCATTTGACCCACAAGCTGTCCTTCTTCATATGGATATCACACAGCCTCTGGGCCATCGAGGCATGGTTCCAAGTGATAAAGTCCCTCAATCTGAGACCCCCAAAAGATTTCGGGGCGTATAGTTTTTCCATGCAACCTTTCCCTTATGCTTGCCTCCCCATAAGAAACGTTTACACTTTTGTTTGAAAGCATCCATGACTATAGTCTGTATAATGAAGTTCTGAATCCAGAATCCAGCAATACCTCCCACAATCGAACGAATAAGTTCCATCTTTCCGGCATAGGAAAGGGTGTGACCCTTCCATTTGGCAATCTCCGAATCGACCTTCCCAAGTAGGGTTCCGAACTGAGTGACCTTCAACTTGCTAGAGTCAAGTGGCACCCCTAGATACCGTACTAGAAAGTTAGCCCATGGAATACCTGTGAAACTTATGTCCTCCTTCAAGCCGACTCCGAAGAACTTAGATTTTTCCGCATTGATAGACAGCCCCGAGGTGCATTCAAATTCATTCAGCGCACTCATGAGGATGTAGACCGATCCTGTATTAGCCTTGGAGAAAAGCATAAGATCATCAGCAAAAGCTAAGTGAGTGATCTTAAGTACTTCGCACCTCGGATGATAAGTAAAATGCCGTGACTCGGTCCTCTTCTTCAACAACCTCGAAAAGTATTCCATGCATATAATGAACAGTAGGGGCAGTAATGGATCCCCCTGGCGAATTCCACGTTGCCCCTGAAAGTGATCGCACATCTTACCATTAACCGCAATCGAGAATGAGGAGGTGCAGACACACGCCATGATTCATTCCCTAAGTCTGTTCGGAAAGCCAAGGCCAAGTAAAACTTCATCCAAGAAATCCCAAGAGACCGTATCGAAGGCTTTCTGTAGATCCACCATGATCATACACCTTGGGGAAGTCCGAGATCTTCCATAGCCCCGTACAAATTCTTAAGCTAACATGACATTGTCGGAAATATTTCTACCTTTCACAAAGGCTCCCTGGCACGGGTCTATAATCTCTGGTAAGATTCCTTCCAGCCTGTTTGCAATGATCTTAGTGATGATCTTGTAAACCACATTGCAACACGCAATTGGTCTAAAGTCACTCACTTTTAAATTATCAGGCTTCTTCGGTATCAGGGCAACCGAAGTATGATTTAGCTGGGCTAGTATCTCACATGTCCTGAAGAACTCCAATACTACAGTTGTCACCTCCTCTCCCACCGTATCCCATTGCTTTTTGAAGAAACCCGCTGTATAACCATCCGGACCCGGAGACTTGTCATCCGCCATTGCAAATAAGGCTCTTTTGACTTCAATACTCTCTACTTCCTGATTCAAGAAGGCCCTGTCAATATCCGAGAGAGTGTTACCCGAACTGATAATGTCAGGTTCGATGGGGACCCTACTTCTCTTCGTACCAAATAAGCCCTTGTAAAAATTTGCGAATAGTTCCCCCTTACGTTCATTAGATGTCACAATTTGATCTTGGCTATCAATGATTGCTGGTATGCCTCCACCTTTCCTTGCCGAAACCATAGTATGAAAATACTTAGACCCCTTATCCGCCAAAGTGATGTGGTTGATCCTGCCCTTCTACGCGAGAAAATATGACTCCGCAATATAGTAAGGCAGAGCTTTCTTCTTTAACATCCTCAGTGCCTCAATCTCCTCGGCCGAGGCATTCATGGTATCAAGATGATCGAACGATGTACTATACTCCATATCTGCAATTCGTGCCTTTTCCGAGATATGGTTGAAGTCAACATTGCCCAAGTCTTTCAATGGGCGCTTCACCGAATATTGATAGGAACCTTCCACCGATGGTGTCCAGTAGTCCTCCACAACTTGTTTACAACTCGGGTGGTTTAACTACATGTTTTGGAATCGGAAGGGTCTCTGCTTACCGTCAATCTCTTACGCCATGTCAACCACCATGTGAGTGTGGTCAGATTGGGCTGAGATTGGGAGAAAGGTGGTACGGAAGGCATCACCATCCCATCCATGATTTAAGAGAACTCTATCCAGTTTCCTCAAAATCTTCCAATCGGCATTGTGCCATGTTAGATGCTCACCAATGGAAGGTGCATCCTTCAAACCGCACTGTAAACATGCATCTTGGAACTCCTTCGTGGGATATAAGCTAGGGGCCATGGCTCCATAATGATCCTCCACAGTAAGTATTACATTAAAATCCCTAAGAGCCATCCAGGGGAAATTCATATTAGCACCAAAAGCCTTGAACTCAGCCCAAAGCGGTTAATGCGCCACTCTACCTTCACTATGGCCATACACAAATGTACAGAAGAATTCAATTCCCGAAGAAAGGTTACGAACCTTAAGATGAATGCATTGTGGAGACTTGTCGAGAACATTGACCAAGAATCCCTTTGGGTCCCAGATGATAAGAATCCTCGAGTTCCGCCACAGCTCAAAGTTATGCGTATGCTTCCACCCTTTAAAACCCTTCAAGAAAATATTTAACGCCTTATCCTCTAACTTCGTTTCCAATAAACCACACAGTCCTACCCTATTAGTGGAGATGATGTTTTTCACCCATCTCCTCCGTACAGGGGCCGAAAGACCCCTTACATTCATTGTTGTTGTATTCATTGGGAACCGGAGGTCCCTCTGGGCTTCGGACCGTCGCCTTCCGTGTTTTTACAACCAGAGCTGTCTGAATTACTCCTTGAAGCATTTAACATACGTTGAAAAGATTTCTGAATGCCCATCCCCTGTTTCTGAGTAAGCGATTTACTCTTGCTCCGTGCTCTGGTTAATGCCCCTGAGGCAGGGGGGGTCTGCTCTTGCTTTTGCTTCTGTTCAGCCTTGGGATTTTAGAGCCACGAATTTTGGGATGAATCATTTGTTGTGGAAACTTCCCAGCTCCCCCGATCGGTTGATCATTAGTACCGAACGGTATAATTTGGCTGTCGGATGGGAGTTCCCGCACTGCATTCACGGATATCGTGCCCCTATTTTTTCTGGTCTTTCTTATTTTTGCTCATTCAGGACTCCTGCCACAACGCAAATCCTGAGCAGCATAAACTTCCTCTTCATTATCTCCATCCCTACGGTCCCCAGGAGGTGGCTCTGCTGGTAGAGTCTTTTTTGCTGGTGGCACGGAGTTTGCTGGCAGAGCCATTACCAATTGGCTGGCCTCCTTCTGCCCAACACCTATGACAATGCCATTCCCTCGGTTTGCAGCCACAGCTCTTACATTATTCCTTGCCGCATGGTCATCAGCTTTGCCCTTTCCTTTTCTCAGTCTCTCCGAAGTTGCATTATCCGAAGAGACATCTTCAATGACCACATTTTTTCCCTTTGAGCTGAGCCAACACTTGGAGTTTCTCCAATGTTGTTGGCATGCATCTTCTTGACCCATGCTTGATCCTTGTTTCGGTTTGTCCAAGGTGCCTTTCTCCTTTGCATTTGGACACTATTCTCCTTCATTCCCATAGCATTATCCAACCCATCTCCCTTATTTTTCCAGAATTTATCGCACTCATCATTCAAGTGGTTATTATGGCCGCAGTTTGGGAACCAAGGGTGGCAGTAGTCATAAATAATTCTCTGCATGTGTACCTCTCCACTTGAAACGCGAAAGGAGGCCTTATGTTTTAGCTCCTTGGAAGTGTCGATCCAAATGAGGAGGCATGCATAAAATCCTCTGAGCTCAAGGGTGGCATTATCCATAAGAATCGGCTCTCCTATGGATGTAGCAATCTTTTCTAAGGCCCTCTTGTGCCAATAGAACTTTGGTAGGTGCTCCATCCTAACCCAAACTGGCTTGATGGCCTGGACCTCTAGGTCATACTGCCCAGATTCCTCAATCTTCAACATGAACAATTTTTTCCAATGGAGATAATGGTCCGGTCCATTCATCACCATATCCCTGTCCTCCGCACTATTGAATTTGAACATGACATATCCATTCTGCTTGCCCTGTACAGTACATGCTACCTTCCATTTCGCAACCAAAATAGTGCAGGTGGAAAACATACCAGGGAAGAATTCGGGGAAAACACCCAAGAACCCATAAAAGGGTTTATGGAGATCCTTGTGAATTTTGTCTTCCGTGAGCACGAAGTCGATCACATCTCCATTGTCATCAGGAATCTCTATAGGTGTCTTGTTCATGATAATGGCTGGATCATCCCAGAGCCTCCTCCTCTCAAGCATGGGATCGTTCCATTCCCTTGGGTGGACTCGTTGGAATTGCCGAGTTTGGTTAGCTCCCTCAGCATTTCCCTGGTTCTTGGGGTCGGCCTTACTGTTGATACCCAAAGAGAAGTGTCCTTTTGCCACCATTGTAGTCACAAAATCAGTCCAACACAACCACAGGTTCCGAAAAAATAGTTTGGAAATACCAACCAAGTGGACAGAGTACAAAAATAGAATCACCGCAATAATAGGAAATTAACCAATAAGTGGCGACAAGCCATGCATGCAGTACATCAACTCAAGAATAAATAACCCATATTAAGTTTGGATAGCATAACCTGGAGATCGATGCGCTATAAATTCCAGTGTAAGGGTTTAGGTCCTCCAAGTGGGTTGCTTCAAATCCACCAAATCCTTCAAGCACTTCCGATGTAGATTCAAGTAGTCTGATTAGAGGTTGTGGGAACCCATAATGAGACCCTTTGAACTCTTCTCGGAAATGGAAACCCACCAAAGATCGGACTTTTGAGCAGAGTCTCCAACTTGGCCGCGAAACCAAAGCAAGAACAGAGTACGATTTCGAAACCAAGTCAGAATCTGAATTCAAAATCCCAAGGAAGAGTACCACGATCGATCCGCAATAGAACTCCAAATATCGAAAAAAGAAAACCCTAACTCCCAGGTCGAATGAGATCAAAAACCCTTCACAAATGTCCTATGGTTTTGTGCGGAATCTAGTGAGGAATCTGTTTGACCATATTCTATCGGTGAAAAGTTAATGAAAATGAAGAATTCGGCCTCCAAAGAGATGGAAGAAAGGCTTTGCCTTTTTTCTTCTTTTTTCACCTCAGAGCCGCTTTTGTTTTTAGCTTGTTTTACTTGGTGGATTGTTAGTATTAGTTGAGTTTACGTGATAAGGGGTTTAGACGGCCATGTTTGGTTTTCTTGTCTAAATCGCACATTTTGTAGACTTAATTAGTACTAATGGATATTTTGTGTCCACGGGCTCCTAGATATTCCTTGAGATCATCTTTAGTAGGTCGCCTATGCATAAATTTTGGTTACATTCTATGTGAAGGCCGTTTGTAAGTGCGGTAGAAGATATTGAAGGTCATTCACAAGGACGGTAGAAGAGATCAAAGGCAATTCACCTCTATAATGGTAGTAGATGAAGGCCACAAATATCAATGCATGGTAGAAGGAGATTGAAGCCAAAGATAGGCGACATTGGAGTTCAAAGCGGCCAACGAAGAAATGGTGAATTGTGCTCCGATGAGTTGTGCTAAGTATGAGAAAAATCAGAAAATAATTAGCCTTCAAGGCTAATTCTATTGGATTTATCTTGTCGAGCACAACAAAATTGGCTTCTAGAACTCACAAATCGGACTAACAGTTCACCTGTAGCGAAGGAAAGAAGTTCAGCGGGCCAAGGCACAAATGGGTCAGCACAGGCCGCTCATGCTTAGAACTAATGGCCCACGCCAAAGATATCATCCCATGCCAACAGTGTTAACATGAGGCTATGCCACGGCCGGCACCAAATGCCACGGGCCGCAAATATAAGTCTCAATCTGCACCCAAAATCGGCTAAGTATGGGTGCAGACGATCCCATTTACGATGACCATCGACATTCCAAGTCCTAGATGCAAAGACCAATCGATGGCCCGAGTCAAAGTCTGCATCCTGTGGCAAGTTTATAAACAGATTGATGCTCTTGATAATGGCCTGCGCCAAAGGCCACATCCTGCTCCAAAATACTGAGTAGACTGAGCCTTCTAACGATGCCCCGCTCCACGACCTGTGCCCCATGGATCAAAAGTTCCAAATCAATCTTGCTGATGGTGGCTTGGGTCAAAGGCCACGGTTCATGCCAGATGATGCGACGAGGCCCGCGCCAGATCCAGCGTCCGGCATTGGATGAAGGGACACGGCCAGTGCCAATTTTGGATCTATTTTTAGGCACAATCCCCTCCTCCTATAAATATAGCCTTATTCTACTAGGTTAAGGGAGAGAGAGGTTGGATCATTTTTCGACTATTAGGAGAGCAACTCTAGAGAGAGAAACACACTCTCGTTTTCTTTTCTTTCCTTTTATTTTTGCTTTGATCCTATGATGTGGAATTCAAATATATATTTGAATTTCATAGCTATGGAGTAGTTTCCATAGCTTGGGGATATATTTTAGACATGTTTGATTAATACTTATGTGAGATTCATTAGATTCATCCTATTATTTGTGTTCATGATATTATTGTACCTTTTTCTTGAATGTTTGAATTGCATGAATAGTACACCACATATAAGCACACAGTTTGGGATATATTCATGTATAGGTGCAAGTATCGATGCCCCCTTGGGAAGGTAAACCTGGATGTTAGAATGGGTAAGTGAGTATGTTGAGTCTGCATGAGTGTTTGCACGGGAGACCTGAGTATTTCTTTGACTTACTTTCCATAGCACGAGTCTTAGTTGTTTACATAAAGTTTTCCGAGAGGTTACAGGTAGAGATAGGGAAAAAATAGCAAGTTAGGGTTGCAAGAGGCCCTAGTGCCATAGATAAGGTGCAAATGACCCCTTGACCTAATTGATAGGTGATTGGGAATTAGTGCATTCTTGGTGGAAGCCCGGGATGTATTCACACAAGGGAGAAAGAGACCTACAACAATGTTCAGACATTTTTGTACTCCCCTAATTAAGACAACGTTGTCAATAGATGGTTGCGAGTGCACCCTACGTGACAGGTACAGGGAAGTGTATGCCATCGGCCACGTTACGTGTTATGAACACTCTAATAGGTTGTTTAGTAAATCTTGCATGTGAATGAATTGAGTATCAAAGCATTTAATTATTCATGTCTCACAATGATTCCCCAAGTGCTTAGCTTTATAGATTAATTGCTCTTTTCTTTTATGTTTTGTAGTTGTTGGTTTGAAAAACCAAAACCCCCCCCCATCTTGTTTGCATTTACTAGCTATTCCTTTCACTTGTACGGATTGATGACCCGTACAAGGTTGTGTTTTCATTTACTCTTAGTCTCTAGCATCTCAGTGGACATACTCTGGGCATACCACTAACTACCCTATCGGTAGCGTAGTAGTGAGAACGGGTGCATAATATAAATCTTATCTTTGACCTCTCATAAACCCTCCGCCTGGGTTAATTAGCAACAATAATGACCCCGGGTGGAGGCAGGTCTGTTAGTAAAAAATTGGCCAAAACAATGATGGCCTTAAATATAGGGATGAATTAAGAGGCATAGCAGCAGATGACGATGCAGACAATTCACCACTACCACCACATCTTCGTAACTTCAAGATGCCGAAGGACTTCAAATTACCATTACACATCAAAATTTACGATGGGACAACTGACCCAAAGGAATTCCTATATTCCTATCATAATGGCATTAGGTTCCACAATGCTGAAATCGAGTTGGTGTCTAAGGCGTTCCCCATAATTCTGTAGGGAACAACAATCACATGGTATGAAGATTTACCAGATGGAAGTATCACATCTTGGGCACAACTGTAGGATTAGTTCTTGGAACACTTATACCAGAAGCAGAAGTTTACCAAGACAATAGCAGACCTGAACAATATAGTTCAACAAAGCGATGAAAGTTTGGCAGAATATCACAGTAGGTTTTTTCGTAGAGAGTTTGTAGGTTTGGGACCTTTCGTTTCAATCTTCTTTGGGTGTGTTTATGGGGGCATGAGATCGAGAGAGTTCTCTAAGGAACTAACAAAAAATATGCCAGAAAACCCAAGGGAGCAACAAAAAATGATAGAGTGGTTTGTGCCAACCGAAGAAGTCAACAACCGTAAAATAGAGCGAGAGAAAGGAGAGAAAAGGGTAATAAAGGACTCACGAAGGAATTTGGCAAAGAAGGGGAAAGGAAACTTCCCTTTCAAAGGAAGAGAAGCAGGAACATAAAGTATCTTGTCCCAAGAGATACCGCTAACAAAATTGCAAAGGGAAATCTGGTAAGCGAACAAAGATCTATTCTGCAAACCAACACCAATGGTAGCTCCTCCAGAAAAAAGATCAAGAGAATACTATTGCGCCTTCCATAAGGATCATAGCCATGATATCGAATATTGTAGAGTTCTAAGGAAGTAAATAGAAGAAAACTTGAGAAATGACTCTCTTGGACACTACATGACGGAAGATGGCAGTTATAGATACAACGAAGCGAGCAAGGCAGGAACCTCCATGGCCAAAACCCAAGACACAACGAACACTCAGAATAGGAATCAAAAGATGATGACATCAATGGATTATGAAGAGGATGTGTCCAACGAGTCTCCAGAGAAAGTAGTCCCTATCAAATAATGCTTGGAAGGCTAAGGCTAAGTATTCACCTCTATAGGAGCTCCTGGATAAAAGATTGGGTATTGATAAAACAATCACATTTAGGGAAGAGGACGCAGTTCCTAACGCCTCACCATAAATGATCTGATGTCATTATCACCAAAATTGGAAACACAAAGGTTCATAGAGTGTTCGTAGATAATGGAAGCGCGGTAGAAATTATTTTTGTAGACTGCTTCGATAGACTAGGATTCAAGTGGAGCGATTTAAAGAAATCCACATCTGCGCTCGTAGGATTTACAGGGTGAGCAGAGACACTGTTAGGCAACATATAACTGCCTGTAAAAATTGGTGGGAATGAGAGGAACTGCTATAATTTGTGACATCGTTGTCATGGATGCTCCATGTTCATATAACGCTATTATCGGTAGGCCATGGATGGAAAGAGCGAAAGCAATATGGTCTCCGTACCATTTATTCATAAAGTTCCCAACCCTAACAGGGATCGAAATAGTAAGGGTAAACCAACAGACTTCCAGATAGTGTATGGTTATGGTAATGAAAGAAGGAACAACCGAAAATGGTTAGTATTATCACCAACAGTGACTCACTTAACTAGGTGGACCATCAATTAGATCTTGGAGAACAAACTGAAGATGTCGTTTTAGATGACAACGATGCGTCTACGTGTGTCAAAATAGGGAAATTTCATCTAGATCAAGAGAAACAGAGAGTGATACAAATTTTGAGAGATCACAAGGCACATTCGCATGGAGCGTATAGAACATGGGAGGAGTCGACCCAAGTATTTCAACTCATTCTTTGAACATCACTGATTCGATCAAGCCGGTCAAGCAGAAATAAAGAAGGTTCGTCAATGATAGACAAAAGGCAATCGAGGAAGAGGTAAAGACATTTTTGCAAGCTAGGATAATAAAAGATGTGATATACCCAAAATGGCTAGCGAACCCGGTGATGGTGAACAAGGCAGATTCTGGGTGGAAAATTTGTATATATTCACCAATTTAAATAAAGCATGCCCAAAGATTTATTATCCCCTACCAAAGATCGATCAGCAAGTAGAAGCAATCTTGGGGTACGAAGTCCTGGCATTCTTGGATGCCTACAAAGGGTACCTTCAGATATTGATGAACCCCAAAGATGCAGAAATAACAACCTTCATAACAAGCTTTGGGATATTTTGCTACGTGAAGATGGTATTTGGGTTGAAAAATACAGGGGCAACATACCAGAGAATGGTTGATAATGCGTTTCGCAGTCAGGTTGGGTGAAATATAGAAACATATGGATGACATGTTTATAAAAACAAGGCAAGTATGTGGGTTTGTGAATGACTTAAAAGAAACCCTAGATACATTAAGTCCAACTAAAATGAAGCTAAATCCCAAAAAATGCACGATCGGGGTAGGCGCAGGAAAATTCATGGGATACAAGGTATCCTCAAAAGAGATTGAGGCTAATTCGGAGAAAATACAAGCAATTGTTAATCTCTCCCAAACAGTGAAGGAAGTCCAAATCTTAATGGGATCGCTAGTATCGCTTAGTAGGTTTGTGTCAAAGGCAACCAAAAGACACTTCCCACTATTTGAAATTTTTAAAAAGGCTAAGAAGTTCAGCTGGAGCGAAGAGTGTCAATCAGTGTACGAGTCACTGAAGGACCAACTTCAGACACTGCCAATGTTGAAAGCCCCAATTCTAGGAGAAACACTATACTTATATTTAGAGGTTTCAATGAAGGCAGTGAGCTTAGTTCTAGTAAGGCAATAAGGCCATAATCAAATACTAGTGTTCTACACCAGCAGAATACTGCAACATGCTGAAAGGGCATATCTTCCAATTGAAAAATTGAACCCAGCATTGATATATTCAGCAAGAAGACTGCAAACCTATTTCCACATTCTTATGATTGTAGTCTATACTGACTACCCAATCATGAAAATCATGAACAAGCTCGAGTCATTTGGGATAATTACCAAATGGGGCTCTTGAATTGGGTCAGTTTGAGATTTTGTATCAACCGCAAACCTCAATCAAAGCACGGGCTTCAGTAGATTTCATCGCATAGATGACGAGCGTAGGGGGCACAACAGGTGAAAACACAACAGTATCTTGACAAAGACAAAGGAAAGTCCAAATGGGAAGACATTGCATAGAATCTGTTCGTGGACGGGACATCTAATAAGGAAGAATGTGGAGCCAGACTGCTGTTGATCAACCCGGACGGAGGAGAATACGAATACTCACTTCGCTTTGATTTTTCACTTACCAATAACGAAGCTGAGTACAAGGAATTAATATGTGGCTTAGATCTCACAGTTAACATGAAGGTGAAGAGTGTTCGGGCGTTCAGTGATTCACAGATAGTGGTCCACAAAGTACTAGGAGAGTACGAAGTGTGAGAAGAGCAATTTATGACATCCTTAACCAGGGCATGTCCCAAGAAGTGAAAATATGAAGGCAGATGCCCTAAGCAAGCTAGCAATAGTAGGATTTGAGTCATTAGCAAACACAAGGATGTGAAAGTAGAAGTCATTCCAGCTAGGAGCACAGCGAGGACAACCATGTCAGCAGTTCAAGCATAGGAGGTAAACTGGATGACACCATTGATTGAATAACTTGACAAGGGGAAGCTACCGAAAGACAAAGTATAGGCCAAAAAGCTAGAAATGTGATCCCACGACTATGTTTACAAATACAAACCTTATACAAAAAATGATACCTATCTCCAAGGATAAAGTGTGTGGGGCCATTACAAGCAAGCATAATCTTGAAAGAAGTACACGAAGGACTATGTGAATTGCATCAAGGGTCTCAATCGACCGCGAAGAAGATCATTCAAGCTAAATACTACTGGAAAACCATGTTTAATAACATATACACTTTTTTCTTTAAGTGCAGAAGCTGCCGGATGAATGCTCCAATATCGCACAAGCCGCAATCAGCATTAACAGGAACATACAGAGCTTGGCCTTTGGATAAATGGGGAATTGATCTATTCGGACCTTTTCCAAAAGGCACTAGCAGTTCCAAGTTTTCAATTGTGCCAGTTGATTACTTCACAAAGTGGGTAGAAGCAAACCCCTTAGGAAGAGTGACAGCCGAAGCAGTGAAAAAATTTGTCTGGTAGAATATAGTTTGTCGCTTTTGAGTACCACAAACCATCGGCACCGACAATGGCACACAGTTCATAAGTGGGGTCTTTACGGAATGGTGTCTAAAACTGGGAATCACACAAAAATTCACTTTTGTAGCTCACCCTCAAGTGAACGGTCAGGTGGAAGTAATAAATAGAGAAATCGTCTAAGGTACCCAGAAAAGGTTGGAAAGAAAGCGAGAAGGTTGGGTTGATGAGGTGCCTAATACCACGTGGTCATACAAAACAAAAATGCTAGATATGCCCACAAGAACGCAAGTCATAAATCTTGCAATAAGGTAGATATGCCCACAACAAAACGACAAAAGCAAGCAATAGATCTTGCAATTTTGCACTCTCAAATAAAAGAAAAGGCAAGCTATAGCACTGGTTTTTTTTGTTCTAGCACCGGTTTTTTCGTAAAACACTAGGTTTTCAACCGGTGCTAATTTAGCACCGATTGTTTTGTTAGTTTTTCAACCGGTGCTAAATTAGCACCGGTTTTTTTTTGTTAGCACCGGGTTTTTTTGTTAGCACCAGTTTTTCAACCGATGCTAATTTATTTACGGCGACAAAAAAAAATCCCTTCTTCTGAAAGCTGCAGTGCGCTGCCGCTTTCAGAGAAAGGGAAAAAGATCAAAATTAACAATTTTATTCCACATTAATTTAATAATAAAATCAAATTCACAAAATTAATAAATTATTTCCACATTAATGTATACAAACACCTTGTCTTGCACGACTATAACAAGAATGATAGTCCTAATTATACAATAATAAAACTACTGCAACACAATTTATGGTGCACTGCCTTCACTTACAGCTCTAGCTAGAATCTCGGTTTCTTCTCTACTCTTGCAAAAACAAAGATGAAATGAGTACATATATAGTTGGGAGAACCGAACCTATCAGTAGTAATTATAATTCCCAGATTCCGAATTGGAGGTAAAGAAAGGTACAAGTGGTTAGTGAAACAATCTAATGATTCTGGAAAAATGATTGACAAGAACAAGATGGACAATAAGAATGATTACTCATTGTGGTTAAAAAGATATTTGTTTGAAGCAGAACTGTTGCCAGGAAGTGGATAAAATCCTTGGAATGGGAATGAAAGAATCTTGAACAATCCATCGGGGTTGCATGTACTTGCACGTTGCAAAAATATCAGTGTATTCAACGTCTCCACCATGGATAACCTAGAATATTCATGGTTTAATTCACCCTTAACTATATAAAATATTACATCATCCATCCTTATAAAAAGGGTGTATTGTTTCTGCAATAGTACGAGAAATATGATTCATTTTGTTTTAGGCTAAGGTGACACTACTAGTACCTCCAAGAACATGTTGGAACCCAATATAAGATTCTCATAGAAGAAGCTCTCTTTGGCTTACCCAATGACCAGCATCTTCCAGCACATGCATTTCAAGTCCACCTCCCTCTTCAACTGCTTACTTCTCAGTAACATGAAGTCTCTTAAGATCTTCAAGTGCCCACCTGTACAAACTCCGTTCTACTTTCTAGGGTTCTCATCATTATAGGCCTCCACCTATAACACAGCAAAAAAACAGAGAGAAGAGAACTTTTGATTATGTGCAGCAACGTCCCCACATTGATTATGGTTAATGCAATCAAATCTCCACCATCTTATCCTAAAATCAAGGCTATCTATAACCATATAAACAAGAAAACACCGGATGTTTAAAACCAAACTAAAGATGGCAAACTTGCAACATAATAATTTCCATCTTTAGTTGCCAAACTCCATTCTTTGAAGCAGTGACAACAAAGCACGGGTAAAACGAAGAATCAAACATTAATATGGAGAAATCACAAAGTTCAGTTTTTTTTTATTTGTCCACATTCAAAACTTTATAAGTTTAAAACCATCCTCAAATTTAGACCAAATAAAAGTTCCACTTAAACATTACACATATAATGAACTGAAAAGAGATCTTCAAGACAAAAGCTCACACAAAATGTATAAATAAACTCTTCAACTTCCAAACAACACAAGACGAGCACACCATTTGAAAGCATAGCTGGAAAAAACATTGCCATGTCTTTCTTAATACTGAAATTCATGCAAGAATTTGATTTTACGAGACTACATGGATATTTCTGGCATGCAGATCAGACAAACTCACTTTAGAGTCTATGAAGGATAGGAGTATAGGACTAATAGTTCTACGCTAATGCACACTTCTGCTGCTAAAGATAGAATATACCTATATCTTGGTTGCAAAATACAAAAGATAGGCATGACAAAAGCTTCACCACATTAATAGTTTACCAAAAAAAACTGATTGGTTCTTTAATGTAAAGGACTTGAGCTCAAAAGACAAAAGGAACAGCAGACAATGAGAGCCAGCTCGAAATAATGAAACCACACAATCACAGTTTGCAAAAAAAATTTAAAGATACAAACTTTTAGCAACCAGAAGGAAGAAAAACAGAAAACGGATCCAAAACCAAGCATAATCAATAACTAACCTAACAACATGTGCTTCAAAAAATTATCATAGCAATATGTATATTGACATCGGCTCAAACGAACTAGAATGGAACTTCATCAAAGATTCACCTGTGCATTGGTAAGTGCAGTCGGCGATGGGAGCTCCGGCAGAGGGGAGCGGTGCCGAGGTGGTGGAGAGCATCGTCATCGGTGGTGAGAAACGAAGAGGTGATGTGTGATGGTTAGCGTAGCGGCAATGGGACCGAGATTGGGAAGTAGAATTGCGACCCAAAATTGGGCTTCCTTGAATCACGGCCGAGATTGGGAAGTAGAATCACGACATAAATGGTGAAGGGATGGACAATATCTTTGGGAAAAATCGGTAGAGGGTTATGGTGGAAAGAGGGAAAATTTGGGGTTAAGGTTATGGAGGGAAGAGGGAAATCGGTAGAGGTGTTGGGGTGGGAGAGGTACAAAAATTTGGGGTTAAGGTTATTGAGGGAATAGGGAAAATTTGGGAGGGGAGGAAAATGATGCTTTGTTGGGCCATTTTAGTGTTTTATACTTTCAAATGTTTTTTTAAAAAAACATTAACCCATATGAATGGGAGGGATATGTATTAGCTTCCCCAGAACTTGAAATCGTAAAAAAAACTCTTTTACTATATGTTGGTTGAAAATTGATTTTGGAGACTTTTTACAAAAAGTTCTACATATAGCTGGCTACTTATAGCAAAAAGGTAATTTACGACGGTTCAATTTGGCTGAGCAAAAGTCTACATATAGCAAATTTGGTCAAGATCTGATCAGAAACATGATTTACTCTGACAATAGTATAACAGTATTAGAAAATGATCTGTTGCTGACAGGAAGTATAACAATATTAGATCTGACCATGACTAGCTTAGTAATCATGACTTGTCCAGAATCAATCAAGATCTGATCAAAAATATGATTTACTCTAACAATAGTATAACAATATTAGAAAATGATCCATTGTTGACAGGAAGTATAACAATATTAGATCTTACCATGACTAGCTTAGTAATCATGACTTGTCCAAAATCAATCAAGATCTGATCAAAAATATGATTTACTATAATACCCATGATTTAAAATCAATCCTGATTTACTATAATACCCTCGAGCCCTCGAGCCCCCCGAGCCCCTCGAACCTCTCGAGCCCCTCGAACCCCTCGAGTCCCTCGAGCCCCTCGACCCCTCAAACCCCTCGAGCCCTCAAACCCCTCGAACCCCTCGAGCCCCTCGAGCCCCTTTCGCCCCTTTCGTCCCTTTCGCCCTTGGAGCCACTTTCACCCCTCAAACCCCTCGAGGCCCTTGAGCCCCCCGAGCTCTCAAGCTCCTCAAGCCCCTCGACCCCTAGTACCTCTCGAACCCTCGAACTCCTCGTACCCCTCGACTCCTCAAAGCCCTCGAACCCTCGAACTCTCGAGCCCCTCAAACCCCTCGAGCCCTCGAACTCTCGAACCCCTCGACCCCCTCGAGCTCTCGATCCCCTCGCCCTTTGAACCATCAACACCCTCGAGCCCCTTGATCCCTCGTACCCCTCGAGCCCTCGAATCTCAAACCCCTCGACCCCTCGTACCCCTCGAGCTCTCGATCCCCTCGCCCCTCGAACTTCGACACCCTCGAGCCCCTCGACCCTTCCACCTCTCGATCCCCTTGAACCCCTCGAGTGGAGGTGATTCCCTCGAGCTCTCGAACCCCTCGAACCCCTCGAACCCCTCGATCACCCCTCGAGCCCATTTTTCAATTCACCGGTTATGCACATGTTTTAGCACCGGTTTTCAAACCGGTGCTATTTTTTACTAAAACCGGTGCTATTTTGAATTTGTTGGCGGGAAGATAGAATTTTTACAAACAACCGGTGCTAAGTTTTAATCTTTAGCACCGGTTTTTAAAACCGGTGCTAATTTTTTGCAAACACCAATGCTAGTATTTAATTTTTAGCACTGGTTTTTAAAATCGGTGCTATTTTTTACTAAAATCGGTGCTGTTTTGAATTTTTTGCTGGAAGATAGAATTTTACAAATATTTAGCACCGGTTTTTAAAAACCGGTGCTAATATTTTCAAAGCCGGTACTATTTTTAAATTTTTACTATTTCTTTGGCGGGAAAATGAGTCTCAAAAATTTTTAGCACCGGTTTTTAAAAACCGGTGCTATTTTTTACAAACAACCGGTGCTAAGTTTTACTTTTTATCACCGGTTTTAAAAACCGATGCTATTATTTTGCAAAAACCGGTGCTATTATTTTTTACTAAAACCGGTGCTATTTTGAATTTTTTGCAGGAAAATAGAATTTTACAAATATTTAGCACCGTTTTTTAAAAACCGGTGCTATTTTACAATTTTTTGCTATTTCTTTGGCGGGAAAAATAAAAGTTTCAAATTTTTAGCACTGGTTTTTAAAATCCGGTGCTAATTATTTCCAAAACAGGTGCTATTGTAAAATTTAGCACCGGTTTTTAAAAAAAAATTTAACACTGGTTTTTAAAACTGATGTTAAAAATTAAAAAACCGGTGCTATTAGATTTTTAGCACTTGTTTTAAAAACCGGTGCTAAAAAACTTGTGCTAGAAGGGGGTCTCTGTGGTAGTGTATATACCTTGCTACCGTGCAAATCTGGCTTTAATGCAGTAAAAAAAGCAAGTGATAGATCTTTCGGCTTCATTACACACTCTTAATAGAGCCAGCAATGTATCTTGCAATACAACATATATGCCTATGAAATAGCGACTAAAGTAAGCTATAGATCTTGTGGCTTTGCGATAAACAGAGTTTCAATACTCATAACAAAAACAATAGTTGTATGAGAAAGATATCTTGAGAAGAAAAATAAATTACGCAGTCAAGAACATTCAAAAGTATGACATTGGGTTTCATTGAAATGGCAAAACCACAACATCCAAAAGCCAGAACAAAAATAACATCATGCTATAATTGTTCAGAACAAGAAATCATTATATATTATCTATGCCTAGATGCTCATGATGATTCAGAAGAAGACAAACAACCACAATGACGACCATGTTCATCTTCGCGATGGAAGTGCTCAACCCTATACCAATTTTCCTCATGCTCTTCGCTAACCTTATGGTCATATCGCCATTTCATGTGTAAATAAAGAAGTTGGCATATTAAACCCCTTTGCTCCATATGACCAAGATATCTAGCATAATATGCCTTGAAGTTGTTTATAGGGTCGAACTCCTCGTGATCTAGCTGCATACTCATAACATTAACAATTTCCTCATACCACTTATTTTCAGCCCTTAAACTTTGTATTTCTTCTCTAGGCCACGAATATGCAATTGGACCGCCTCAAACAAGTTAATCTTCTGCTCTCCAATTCCCACAGTAAAATCTCTACAACTAGTAGTCCTTTGAGATGAAGAAGGGAGAGCCTGCAATTTATCTTTGTACACAACACAAGCCTTCTTGAGTTGGTGCACAGACGAATAAAGTTGATTGAACTCAGTGTGGAGCTGCTCATTTTCCCTTCGCATCTGTGTATTCATACTCATCCTTCTTTTTCTTCAACTTGTCAAACAAGTAATCAAAGCGAGCACTTTGTTTATCAATGATCACTGTCTTCTGATGGGCCTCGCGAGTCTTGCTCACAGAATAATTTCTAGCCTCCTCCTATTGGTGAAGTATCTTCACCATGGTTAACTGTTAATGATGTATACGACTTTTTTTATTGTTGCAAATTCTTCGTAAATTGCAAACAGCATCCTAGGTGTCTTTCACAGTCTTGTCCCATTTAGCTTCAAGATCATTAATACCTAGGAGCATGTACTTCAAACGAAAGCCCAAAGATAATGCCTATTCTTAAACATGGGCAGGGAGGTTAAGAAAACTCATGTATGCACCAGCAGATTCAAGATCAACCAAAACAGGAATAATATCATTCCCAAGCAATTCAACATTGTAACCTTTGGGGACAAACTTGTTGCAAGAAAATGTTTTTGAAGAAGATGGACAAGGATTGGATTTAGGAAGTTGCCATCCAATTCATAAGGGAAGTGACTCCATACAAGAGAAGCAATCAGAAGAAACAAGCTTATCATATTCCATTGTTAAACACTTAGTAACTCGAATCAATCTAATAGGGCAGTGAAAATCAAATGGCAAAAATCCGTAGCGATCAAAAAATTGATCAGTAGATCCCAGAAAATCAAGTCGCTTATGATCAACCAAAATATTGAAACCCTGCATATAAGAAACTGCAATGAGAGGTCATAAAAGTAGAAGGCCAAACCAAAATTAGTAATCCCATTCATACAAATAGTACAAACATACACCAAAATGTTGTCTTAAATTACTACCAAAAATTCAAAAAACCCGAAAGACTAAAAATAAACTAACTTCAGAGGTGAAGGTTGGAAAAGTTTGGGAAATGATAACAACACCTTCTTGCCTTGGTGGCTAAGCAGAAACCCCAATGTTCACATTAGCCTCAGCCGCCACATGCGAAACAGAGTAAGGCGGTGGCAAAATAGTGCGAGAGCCACATGGCAGGCTCTTCATATAATCAACCTTACACCCCTTTAACTCAGTTGCAGAGGGAAGACTAGGTTAGCAAGATGCGATAGCAAGGCATAGGGATGTCCGTCGTCAGCAATCATTTAAGTAAAACCATTGTTGAGTATTTCCTTCTGCTTTGCTAACGCTTCAGTGCACTCTCTCAATGAGGGCAGGCTCTTCAACATCGATGTCAGATTCCACTCACGCATGTCTTTCACAACCTCACAATAGCTAATGGTCTGAGTAAAGCTAGAAATATTGCCAAATAATTTTAAGGACTTTATTTTGCAAATCCAATCCACTAGAATTTAAGGATAGTTAGGAGAAGCGGGACTATTGATGCACATCTCTTTAAGCTCATAACGAAGCTTGGTAATTTCTTCCTCCACAACCTTGGCACACTTATTAGCAGTGTTTGCCTCTTCCTGGATAGCTTTAAGGGAAGTCTCCAAGGTCACACATTTCTTCTCCTTGGCCCTATATTTTTCCATCATTGACTCATCAGCAAGGGAGAACTTCAAAAGTCGCTCACTCACAAGTTGAAGACTCTCACTAACCTTATAGGCAAAAGGACATAGAAAAAGGATAGTAAATACACAAGGCATCAATTTATAGAAATGATTACTCAAAGTAACCAGTGAACATACCACGGCAAAAGTATCGGGAAGAGAAAGTTTGGAGAGAGTATCAGGTATTGTTCCTTCCACCATCAGATTTTCGATTCGTGAGCAAGGATGGCTGCCACATCCCTTTTTCACTGAAGGTAGCAAATGGCTCGAGGACCCATCAGTCCTGTCCCTCATTTCTTTCTTCTTGCCAGAGTGGCAATCGCCAACGACCTCTTTTCCCTGAGTAGAATTTCCCTTTGCAAGTGCAAAACTAGTACTCATTTTGTTAACACCATGTTGAAGGGTGTTACTTGTAGCAGCATTGTCAGGATGAACTCTTAGCCACCTCCTCATTATCGCCATCAAAAAGCGATATGTTGATAGCACCTCCAGCCAGGTCCATGTCTACAAAAAAAGTAAACATCACAGATTAAACGAACACACACAAGAAGTACGCGTTGATTAAAATTAAGGAAGAATACATACCAAACACATCAAAACAATAGAAAAAAAAACACCTTAAGCATCAGAATAAACATGGCAGAGAGTTTATGTATGAGCATAAAGTGTTACCACGATCTCAGTCTCAGTAGTACAACAAACACTCAGACTAGGAAGCTTAGATTTGGGAACTTTGGAGTTCCAAGAGGGCACAACCAATTCAAAATTCTAGTTCAATTTTATAAAAAAATATTTTGTATGCCAAACACCAACGTTACTAAGGAAACCAGTCACAAGCTGAACCCCAGCAATCACATGATAAAAGGTAAACTCATCTATAGTGTTTTTCACTTTTCGAGGTGGTAGAAGTTGTGAAACAAATTAAGGGTGAAAGGAATGTCTGGTTTCTCACACACCCAAAGAAACCCCATTATGATAATGATGCCCTTGGGATGAAATTGTGACAACGCAATTTTGTACGAGCATAGTAGATCAACAATGTTTTGAGGAAGTGGAAAGTATAGACCAAAATTCAAATAGGCTAAATAACATGATATATAGCCAGGAGGAGGATTACAAACAACCTCAAAGTTCACAGGAGTGCGAAGCTCAAAAAGGGATTAAAAAGGGAAATAGTTCTTCAAGTCATCTAAGTATGAAGTAGATAGCATACTGTGTATGCCAGAGGATCTGGTAACTTGGCTAGAATCCCCATCGGAGTGAGCATCTTCTACGAGAGACTCAATGAGATCAAACAAAGACATGTGGGTAAACAGGGACCCTAGGGTTAAAAATAATAGCCTTAATTATGGTTAAGGACTGCAGATAAGAGTCTTTTAGAACCAAGCTTAAAAGAAGATACGTGGGAGAAATGATCGGAAGATTATAAGAAAAACCACAAGCAGTAAATTGCCTTAAATGGAAGAAAAGATATACCTTATCAAATTTAAAGCATGCAGTAAAAAGATTGGAGATTGGGTTGAAAACAAAGCTTACTCTTACAAAAGATGAAGAAGGGTGATTCGCAGAAAATTTAAAGACAATCGGAGAAGACGGAGATTTTGGTAACTTAGGAGACAAACATAAACAAAAATTATGCTTGGATATTTAAATATAATGGAAGAAACAGCAAGATCGAGGAAGGCAATCAGTTCAAAAACACAATGATGATGGTCTGAGACAAATGCAAGTTACCTTTTACACATATCGAAGCGATGAAATATGAAGAGACGGCACAATGAATGATGGTAGAGTTAAGTTACTCGTTTGAAATTCCTCATTTAAGAGATAGAGCGATAACATACATCGGGAAAATTTGGAACGAAACAACAAAAAAGGTGGATCGAATCTCAGCCCTTAGAAACAAAATATACACAAACATCCTTATCACAAAGATAACAAAGATAAGGGATTCAAAATTTAACATAAAAAATTTGAAATCTAAAGAGTTGGCAAAGACAGAGGAATAACCACAAAGCTAATGTCACTTTGCAATGACTATGAAGGTAAAATCAAATGGCGAGCAGGTTGTTGATGTACACATCAGTTTGCATTAAACTCACAATTAACACCATCGCTTCATAAATTTGTGTCTTCATGGTCAGGGGGGCTTATAGTGTATACCTAGCCCAAATACTAAGCGGTAGGCCTAAACCACAAAGGGGCTTGATGCTAACCAGTGATGCGAGCTAAGGCAGATGGACTCGGGACAAGCTAAGTCAACCCACGAACTGAGAAAAGTGGGGACCATTAGGTTTCAGCCACAACCAGCCTTTCTCAGTTCAACTATATGACACACGATGGAAAACCCGGATAAAGTGGAGCCACATTTACAATACACTATAAAAGAAGTAGAGAGAACACAAATCAAGGTAAGTGTAATTAGAATAACAAAGGCTTGATTCTGAAGAAGGAAGTGACGTACTTGGGCATCAGAGTCTTCTCCCCAGAACCACTTCCAAGATCTCACTTGCAGGCACACCTCTGTGAACAACAATTAATCAGTCAGATTGGGAATACCACAACACTTTTCTACTCCTAAACTCAACAAGAATTTATCCACTATTGAAAAAGAGGGATTCGTTTGGTTCATTTCTCCAAAGGTAAAGGGAAAACTGAGAATGATGTTGAGACCCGTCCATAGGGACGTGGTCACTAGTGGTGTCAAGAATGGTGATTCTGGCAACCCATCAATCCACTCATCTTAGTTTTTCAAAAACAATTGAATGAGAAGCTAAGTCGTAAGGACAAAAATAAAGAAACAGTGTTTTATTTAAAGTAGTAACTTAAAAACAATCTTGTGAATTTTTAAAAATGTGTTTGATTTTTGGTGGTGTCTTAAGGATTATTAGTCATTAAAATTGTTCTAGAATAGTGCTACTCCAAGTTTTCATGTTTTTGGGTGCAGGAATTTTATGAAAAGGTTGGAAAGGAAAAAATTCAAGAAAGCCTCGTGCTAGAGCAGGCCAGCATGGACGTGTTACAACACGGCCCATGCCGGTCGCATTATCATGAGGCTGATTAGGCGACACGAGGCAGAGACACATGCCATGACACGGAGGAAAACGTTCCAGCATGGGGCCTCCATACGCCGATACGGGGTGCCATGAGTCAGCACGGGGCCGGCCTAGGGATCCTTGTAGCCTACCCAACCAACCCATATAACATCCTCTATAACATCCTCTTGTGTCAACTTCCTCATCACACCCCTTCTCATTCCTCTCAAATCGAATCCCTAACTTCTTCTCATCCCATAACCCAATGTTTGCCACAACTTTCTCAATTCTTATCCAATTTACCCCCATTTAGTACAAAAATCTCCGTCTTTTCGAGCCCAACAAAACCCATTGATTTTTTTACCCCAGAAAAATCATAGTTTTGCCCAGAAAAACATAATTTATTTTGGCTAAATTTGGATTTTCGCCCAATAACTCAATTTTTGGTCCATTCCGGGTGTTGGGGATTGCTTCAACTTGATCTAGGAGGAGTTTCAAACACTTCTCAAGCAAACATTTCAGCCCAATCACCATTTTAGGTACTTTGCTGAATTTTAGTTATTTGGAAAAGGATAGATTTTTTAATTTCTTGTGAAATTTTGGGGGTATTTGCATGCTTGAGATTTGGGGTTATTAGTGTGGTTGTTGGACTATTGTGGAAGAGGCTATTTTGTGTTGGGAAATTCGGTAGGGGGTTGTTATACGAGTTTTAGTGTCGGTGTTGTCTTGTGTTATATTATTTATCATGCCTCGTAGACATAGAGTGAAATCTAGTGTACCTTCCATGAGGATGACTACACTCTGTGATAGCCACCAAGAGCGGTGGGATCATCTTGTTCAACGCCCATCCAGGAGACAAAGTTTGTTGACGTGAGGACCCTTAAGGAACTCAGGCTCTACAAACAAGTCCAAGTGCTCTTGCGGAGGATTGGGCTGAGGATATTTACTAAGGTTTTAGCCACAACCTACATTAGGTATACCTTGGAATTCCATTCCACCATCTCGAGGGACACCAACAGAGAAAGAGGGAAGATAGTGAGATTCAACCTGGGGATGTGACCCGCTCTATGACTTATTCGGTGTTGGCTTAGGTTTTTAGGTGGAAGTTCTACACGCAGGCTAGTGAGTACAATGAGCCTGATGTTTTCTTTCATGTGCGCACCTTCTGGCCCTCCATCACCAGATGGTCACGGGGGAGAGAGAGGAAGAATACCGACATAGTGCACCCGGAGCTGAGATATGTAGCTAGGCTTCTGACAGTGGTGGTAGGTTGTAATGGGGAGGCATCAACTTATACTGGTAGGAACTACATGATATTGTGGTCTATCTACGCTGGGAGAGGTTTTCTTGATCTGGTGGATGAGTTCACTGGCCACTGCATCGACCTCTCCAGGTAGCGGACTGGGAAGATATCTATCAGAGGTATGGTATCACTCATGGTAGAGAATTTTCACCTTCTAGTGAGCGGTGAAATGTGGGTGAACCCAAATGCTGCCAACACTCTTACTCACGTAGACATGGAAGAGGCGAAGATGATCCAGATAGAGGATAACATTGTCCACTGGCTGTACAAGGGCAAGAAATTCATGAGGCTCCCCCAGAAGGGTAGGACTGCACTAGCAAAGACCTTCTCACTATAGGATATAACTATACGGCCTGATGAGGACCTTGGAGTGGTGTTGGTGTTCCTTAAGAGGATGAAGAGCAGCAGCAAGAGGACGGCCAGATTTCGGAGCAGCCAACACAGTGTTTTTCTACTAACCACTAATTTTTTCAGTCGTCCCCATATTTTCAGCAGTTTGTCCCACCCCCTGAGTCCCTGTAGTTGATGAATCCACCAATATTTTAGCATGCTCTAGTGCCACAGACCCCAGTTGAGCAGGTACTTTGAACACAACCACTGTTCCAGGGCCCGATTCATATTGAGGAGGAATCCTACTACTGTACTGAACATGGTGGTGGGGATTCCTGCAGGCACATTGTCTCTACCCACTACAATGATTTTTGCATAGTCTAGTAGGCATAAAAGATGTAAGCCCCCTCAGTTCTCCAAGCCTTACCGCCACAATGTATCCATTCTTTCTTGGCACGGGACTCATTCTTAGTAGCATCCTCAGTTCTGAGAGCATGACTCTCAGGGGTTCCAGCCAGCATCATAGCATATTTGGACTCAGCCACATAGAAAGAAGCAAGAGTGGATGCAGTCATGGGGTGACGCCATCTTCAGAGTTGGACAGGATATACATCAACTTGGTGCTGAGCAAGACTACCACGAGTAGGATACTTCCGAGAGACTTAATAGAGTAAATAATCATATGCACCAGCTAAGGGCATATATGAAGATACTGTAGGATAGCATGAGGGAGACCACCGCTAGGTTAAGGACATCAGGTATTGGAGATGGGTACTACCATTAAGATCCACAGGGGCAAGGGCAAGGGCAAAGAGCTAGACGTCGCAAACGACACTGAGTATTCTTTGGTGTTTCCAACCTCTCTTCTTACCTTGGTTACATGCATTGGGGACAATGCATGAACTAAGTGTGGGGAAGGGATTGGAACACCTTCACGGTGGCATCCCTTGTACTTATATTGTCTTTAGCTTATGATTTGGATGATGACTGTTCTAATGACTATTTCTCCCGTGTTATTGTTTCTTTCCCTCATTTAGATTTTTGAACTTTTGGTTGTTTTCAGGTGTGAGGGCACCTCTTTGTAGTTTGTTTTTGGGGGGATGTTTGGAAACTTTTGGTGGTGCAAGTTTTTTTTTCTTATCTTCATGTAGTATGAAGCCCACCTTTGGGCATTTTGTGCTACACAATTATTTTTTGAAAAACTTGAAAAAAAAGTACCCGAGCAAGTAGGAAACCCAAAAGGGCGACTTGGGTAACAATGGGAAAAGCTTTGATAGGTCAAAAGATCTAGGGAAAATGAGAGGCTAGGCCCCTAGGTTGCAAAACCTAGGAAAAATAAGAGGTTGTGGGGTGAAAGGTGAGATGTAGGCTCAACATGTGTGAATGTTGGGATGAAAACCCAAAAGGCCTCTTAGGCAAAATGAGAGAAACTAAGAGAAATTGGAAACTAAAAATTTGAACATCTTTGGGTCACCTTGGGGGTTTCTTCATCAATATCTCTTGGATTGTCCTTGGCAATTTCTTCGGCGGAGTAAGCTAGTTTAGCACTTATCATTTTACTTTGTCTTTTTTTCTTCTTTGATGGAATTTTGGGGGTTAGGTTACTTTAGCATCTTCATGGAGAGTGAGAGTTGTGAGATTCTTACAATATTTGGGGGAACTAGGGTAGCTTGGAAATAAGTTGAATGCATTCGCTAACTTATATTTTCATGCTACATTCCTCTTGAATCTTTTCCATTTTAGTTTACTTGAGGATGAGTAATGGTTTAAGTGTGGGGGGATTGATGTGCACCGTATTGCATGCGTTAACCAATGTATTTGACACAATTGTTACTATGTTTTACTTGGTTGATTGCTACTTTTAGTTAGCTTTACACGAAAAAGGGTTTAGACAACCATTATTGGATTTCTTGTCTAAATCCCAAGTTTTGTAGACTTAATTGAAGCTAATGGACACTACTTCGTATTCACGGGAACCTAGATCTTCAATTATGATCTTACTAGTAGGTTGCTCGTGAATATTTCAGCATCATCTTGTAGAAGGCCATTCGCAAGAATGGTAGAAGATATTTGAAGGCTATTCGCAAATATGGTAGTATATAGAAAGCCATGGACTTCAAAGCGTGGTAGTAGATGGAATTTAGCCAAAAATGACTGAGTTGAAGTTCAAATAGGTCAAGAATGGAAGATGGCATCAACCAGCCGACTGACGATCCGACACAAAGCCCATCGCGAGCTAGCCACGCCTAGCACGCCCTATGCCAGGGGTGGATAGCATGGCATGTGCCGGCCAACACGGACTATGCCACCTCACCTCAACACCGGCCATGCTGATCTGTGCTGCCCATGCCCCCTGTCTCCAAATTCAATCCAAAATGGTAAAGAACAGATGCTGACCGTGCCTTTTCACATGGTCCGCATCATTTCAAGTCCCAAATGTGAAGACCAACCCATTGGGTGTGAAAAATAACCCGACCCGAGCTATTTTACTAAGCAAAGAGTGCCTCCAACCGACATCCTGCACCAAATAACACAGGAGCACAAATTAGAAGTCAAAACTGAGACCCGAGCTGGTGACCCATGTTAGTCCGTGCGGCCTGCACTGACACGACCCTACATGACCAATGCCAGACCTTGCACCCCCGCCAGTAGACCTAGCATAGCCTGCGCTAGTAGACCTTGCACGGCTAGCGCCATTTTTCACGGACAGCATCTGTTGCGGCTACTAGGGTTTCTATACCTATTTTGGGACTATTTCAAGGCCCAATTCCCTATAACTCTATACATGGAACTATGTCTACTAGGGTTTAAGTTTATGCTCAATTTTAGACTTCCAGAGTATTGTAGAGAGAGAAAGGGGTTCTTCCTTCTCTCTAGAATATTTTCTTTTCTTCTCTTTATTTTTCCTCTGCCCAAACGCATTGAATCCAATGAAATACTATGGTTCAATGCTTAGGGAGTAGTTAATTTTCTTGGGGATTATATTTGTATTCATGATTTGGTACATGTTTTGTGAGATTCCTTAGATCTACCTATTTCTACGTGTTTATGATATCATGTTGGCTTGTTCTTCATATTCTTATCAATTACTTGAATGATACACTAATATTGGCACACACTGTAGCCTACATTCATGTTGGCACATATATTGATACCCCTAGGGGAGTGATACCTAGATGTGATATAGCTACCGGGATCCGAGTCCATGTGGGTGTGTGCACATTGGTCTTTTCCAAGTTTTTCCATTACGATAACAACACACTAGTTTAGCTAGTGAGTTGGTTTGAAGGGTTATAGGTAGAGATAGTAATTGGTAGCAAACTAGGGTTAGCTCATTTGCGATTCTAGAGCCATTTATAAGGTACCTATTTTCACTTGCCTTTGTAGGCCTAGGAATAGAGCATTCGTTGTGTAGTGCCTGAGATATAATCATACGGGGGAGAAATAAATATGTGCAGTTGCAAAGTCATTATTGCACTCCTTTAATTACAAAGGCGGTGTTGATGGAAGATTACAAGAGCACCCTACTTGATAGGTATGGGGAAGTGTTGACTATTGACCACACCACGTGTTATGAACACTAGAATTGGTTTAATGTCTTTTGTATGATGGAATCGAGGATCGAATCATTTCACCAATCATTTAAGGCAGGTATTGCCCAAGTGTTAAAATTTGTAGTTTTATTCTCTTGTGATCTCGTATGCTTGTAGTTATTAGTTTAAAAGCCCCCAAAAATTCGTTTTGCAATACTTAGCTATTCCTAACACACAGACGGATTGACAACCCGGATGTGGCTGTGTTTAGTTATCTTTTGGACATCTAGTATCTCTGTGGACAAGCCCAATCTTGCAACTATCTACAATGTAGGTAGCTTAGTTGTAAGTTTGGGAGCAGAATATAAATTTTAAATTTGATCTCCTTCACTTTGGACACCTTCGCTCGGGTTAGCTACTCATCATTTTAACGACCTCGAGTAGAAGTGGGTCGGAGAGAAAGGGGCTAACCTTTCTCTCTAATTTATTTCTTCTTATTTTTTCCCAAGGTCATTGAATCCAATTACTTATTTGGGTTTAATGCTTAGGGAGTAGTGATTTAGATTGGGAATTTATATTTGTATTCATGACTTAGTAGTTATTTTATGAGATTATGATTTTAAGATCTCCCTATCCTTTATGTTTATGAACATTATGTTGACTTGTACTTTACATTCTTGTTAATTGCATGATTGGTACACTATGTTGGCATACACCTTAGTCTAATTTCATGTTGGCACATTCATTGATATCTCTCGGGAAGTGAAACCTAGATATAATAGGGGGTGCAGGGTTCGAGACCATATGGATGTATGCATGTAGGTCGCCGAGTTACCGTTCTGATGACCATACACTTGTTTAGCTGGACAGGAGCCTGAAAGGTTATGGATAGAGATAGCTTAGTAGAAACTAGGTTTTATGTAATATGTCATTGCAAACTTAGAGTCAACGATAAGGTGCCTATTCCTTTGCCTATGTAGGCCTGGGGAGAAATGTTCGTAGTGGAGTACTCGGGACGTAATCGCACTGGGAAGAATCAGAATTGCACAATGGCAGGGCCATTTTTGCACTTCCCTAATTATGGAGGCATTTCTAATAGAATAATACATGAGCACCCTTATGTAATCAATAAGGGGTAGTGTTGACTATCAACCACAGTGTGTGGCATAAGCATTAGGATAGGTTTGTATGTCTTGAATGTGATTGAATCTAAAATCGAAATATACTACCACTCATGTTATGCAAATATTCTCCAAGTGCTAGCGATATATAGTTTTACTCTCTTGTATTATTTCATGCTTGTAGTTGTTAGATCCCCCCCCCAAATAATAATTTATTTTGCAAAATTAGCTATTCTTGACATATCATCGAATTGACGACTTGTAATAGTTAACCTTTAAATTCCTAGCATCTCTGCGGTAACCTCGGTCTTGCCACTATCTACCCCTTAGGTAGTTTAGTAGTGAAAGCAGTAGCAATAAACAAATCTTCTAGCTTTGATTCTTAGTACTCCACAGGTTAATTGATGCTTAATTAATGACCCAGCGGAAGGAGGATCAAATTTTGGCGCCGCTTCCGAGAATGCTAGTCCAAAGATTTAATTGTTAACTTGCATAGCTTGTTAGTATATTAGTTAGTGTTGTTTCTATTTTTGTTTGTTTGCTTGAGTTGGTTGTTGATGTTGAGCCTTTTTTATAGTTATTCCAGTTACTTCTAATCCTTTTACTAGTGTTCATTTTTGGTTCTTAACTGTCTATTTTCTGGTTTATGGTACATACCCGTACCACGAACCTAGGAAGCTTACCACACCTACCAGAAAGAATAGGTGGTCGGAGAAGAAGATTGAGGAGAGAGCTAGAGTAGGAGTTCCATAAGAGCCAGCTGTTGTTGAGGACTTTGTAGATATGGCAGAAGATAGTCACACCCTTAGGGAGTTGATGGCTCCTGACTTGGAGAATCAACCCCTATGCATTGCCTTTCCCCCTTTGCCACCGAACAAGACGTCTGAGCTAAAGAGCAACATGATCCAATGTTTGGCAACCTCTCATGGGATGGTCGGTGAAGATCAGAACAAACACTTGTCAAAATTACACTTAGTGTGCACCAATATGAAGCCATCGGGGGTTTTGAAAGAATATTACAACTTGCGATCCTTTTCTTTCTCGCAGCGGGATGCAGCCAAAGACTAGCTATACTACCTTCCTCCGGGATGCATTACCTCGCAGATGGATGTGAAATAGATGTTCCTTGAAAGCAACTGTTTGGCATCCAAGACTGCAAGCCTAAAGAAGCAGTTTTCCAACATCTTTCAAATGGAAAATGAGTCTCTCTATGAGTATTGGGAGTAGTTCAAGAGATTTTTGGTGAGCTGTCCTTACCACCTATTCAAGAAAGGCGATTTGGTGTACTATTTCTTCGAAGGACCTTATGAAGAGGATATGAGAATGGTCAATGCAACATGCAATGGATCCATAGCTAACAAGAGTCCAAAGGATGCAATGGAATTTTTCAAAGAAATGGGCAACGGGACAAGGCAGTTTGACACTAGGTCCCAAGTCAAGACATTGGATGAGCCGGTTTAATCTCCCAAATTGGAAGAGAAATTTCAAGCACTTTCCTCGATAATGAAGGAATTTATAAATGTGAGAGCTCATCAAGTCAAGGTGTAAAGAATATATAGTCTAGATTATCCTACTGACACATGTCCGTAAATAGTTAAAGATTTTGAAGAAGTGGGGCGTTGGATTTTAATAGAGGAAATGTGCAATTTGCTAGGGGCAATAAAAACATGGGTTTTGTGGGAACTAGGGAGGTGAAAGACAAGACCCCTAAAAAATTACTTCAACCATAGATAGCGCGATCATCCCAACTTTCATTGGCACGAGGATAACCAAGGTCAAGGGTACAATCTAGGTGCATAACCTCAACCCTACCCAAGGGAAGAAGGTTCTTCTAACAAAAATGCTCTGTACAAGTCAGACAAAGAGGATATCCTAGATGTGATTGCCCAATTGGCAAAGAAAAGCAACATTTTTGCAAAGCGCACAAGGAGATAAATTGAGGAGTTAGGAACTAGAGATTTTTCAAGTATCAAGAATCTCGAAGTCCAAGTTAGACCACTTACCACCTCAGTGAGCTGACTTGAGGCTAGGAATCCGGAAAGCTACCTTCCCAACCCAAAGTTAATCTAAGAAATGTGAGTGCTTTGAAGCTAAGGAGTGGGAAGAAGGTGCGTGAGGTCGAAAGAGAAATGGTGTGAGAGGATAATTTGATTGTGAAAGGCAATAAGACTAACTTTGAAGAGTGTGAGATGGTTGTTGAAGAAGAGCCTTCCAAATATCTCCCCTCTACCGAGGCGAGGGTGATCCCTCCATCGCCTTTTCCGAGTGCACTAAGGGGAAGGCCGATGGTGTTAACCAATGAGGCACACATTCGTAAAGTCTTCGAGAAGGTTAATATTAGCATTCCTATTTTGGATGTGATTGAACAAGTTCCTTATTATGCTAATTTTTCAAAAAAAATGTGTGTACTAAGATTAAGAATAAACCAACTAGGAAAGTAGGCCAATTAAAAATAGGGGGAGTGACTACTCTAAATCATAGGAACTTTCCTGAGAAATGTGATGACCCCGGGATGTTTTCGATTCCTATTTCCTTTGGTGGAAAGTTAGTGGAAAATTCCATGATAGACCTAGGTGCATCAATTAATGTGATCCCTTCTAGCCTTTATGAAAACCTACACATAGGTGAACTTAATAACAGTAGAGTAATTGTCCAACTAGTCGATCATTCCCAAGCTAGCCCTAGATGTTTAGTTAAGGATGTCATGGTTGGAGTAGGCAATTTAGTGTTTCCAGTGGATTTCTATGTCCTTGATGTTCTGCAAGATGGCGGTGCCTCCCCAATTTTAATGGGGAGACATTTCTTAAAAACATCAAGAACCAAGATAGATGTTCATTTAGGAACACTAACCCTAGAGGATGATGTTGATAAGGAGGGATTCGAGATTTACAACTCTAAGAATGATTCACATATTTCCTCTCTTATGTGCAATGGCATATCTTTGTGTGATAAGCTTGTTCAATGTGATAACTCTTGCATGATTAACGATGATGAATTCCTAGATGAGTTCCTTGCTGACATTGATGAGAGTGATGAGTGAAATCATATCTTGAGCTTTAATTATGATGACCATGTTGATGGTACCTATGTTATACATGACTTTAGTGATGATATTTCTATTATGGATAGTTTTTCTATGCTCACTAACTTGCAGCGGTTGGTGGAGAGTGGTGAGAACGTAAAACCTTCTCGACCACCTCCTAAATTTGATGACATAGCTAGGGATTCAACATTAGCTAAGGATGAACATACACTCTTTATGGCGAACAAAGGGCATAAAGGTAAGGATAAAACTTTATGGAGACCTCTCCACAAAGATGTCATCATGGGTGGATTCATGGATGGTGACTCCAGAGACCCAATGGTAAGTTCGTTTTGATTGAAATGCATAAAAAATAAGTCGTGAGGACGACAATAAAAATATGATACTTTTTCTATCTTTTCTTTAATGTTTCTTGGTAGTTAGATTTTGCATGTTTTTGTTTGACATAGGATTTTTGTGTGAAACACCTGCTATTTTTAAATCTAAGATCTAGTCTCGTGTTTTATGGTCAGAAGGAAATGGGACTTTTTGGGTGGAAAAAGTATTAGAAAAAGGAAGTTGCTGGGGAAGCACGGGTTGTGTAGCTACATGGCTCGTGTAAGACCGAGTCAGCACGAGGCTATCATATGGCATGGACCGTGCTATTGCTTTGTGCCAAGGTGTGGTTTGGGCAAAAATGTAGATTTTTGAAATTTCAAGCTTTTATCCAAAACATGCATTTTTGGCCCATTAATTCAGCAGATCTTTTATTCCTTGGGATTGTTAATGTAAATAGTACAATACAAAACATTTTCACCTTCCTTGGGCATCAATTAAGTGAAGCTTGTGTCCCCTAAAGTTTCTATTTTTAGCTAGACCTCCGTTATGCATCTCTCCCAAATAATCCACTTTTAAATGAGCCTAGATTTTTTTAAATTAAAATTCATAGTACATTCCCTTATCAATAAAAGTCATTTAACCCATTACGAGTACATAAAAAACACTCACCCCCACTTCACATAGGAGAAATTCAAAAATTAAAATGTGGATTTTCAACTCTTAGCTTCAAATTTCGGGTAACTCTCTGAACCTTGTGTTTACTTGCTTTCTTTATCATGAATGTGTTGTGATGGAAAGCTTGAATTTTGAAATTTTGAGGTGTTTTCACTACAAGAGACACCACCTTTTACCTCGGTTCTGCAGAGGTTTTTACTCCAAAAAAACTGAGGTAAATGTGGGCGGAGTAAAAAGTAGGTTTTTTACCTCGGTACAAAATTGCGGTAAAAATTAGTTTTAACCTTGGTTTTTGGAAAAATAACTGAGGTAAATACTCCATAGCCGAAAGGAATGCCGATTATGGTGCAACGTTGGTAACATGTTGAGGAACCCAACAGGCCCAGAAGCTAGTAATGTCGCTACGATCGGTGTCACAAATTTTATGTGTGAAGTCGTCTGTTCCTGCACACAACGTCGCTCACTTCTCTTGCCGATGTCACAAAGTTATTAGCTTTTGACTGCAGTTACCAACCGAAGTAATTATTTTCTTTTACTCCAATTTTATAGCAAAAATAACCGTGGTAAATATGTAATTACCAAGCCGTTATCCTACTATTAAGCGGCGTCGGCATAGTGCGATGTTTGGGTAAGCGACCTCGAGTGGTCGACACCTGTGCGATGATGATGAGACATGTTGATACCACGATGTCATTTTAATATACCGACGTCTCTTGGGGTTGTGCAACGATTGCGTTGTTTCCAAGATAAACGAGGTATTTGCAAGGTCGTATTAACTGACGTCACACTTATCATGGTACTGTCGCTAATGTGTGGTGAACATCTAGCAATGTCGCATATTTGCAATCGATTAATTAAAATGGCAAATTCTACTCAAGCGACGTCGTTACATGTAATATAAATAGCAATACAAATTTCATTAAAAATGTGTTTCCGCCCTCAAATACCAATCAGAGGAGATGTAGCTACAACAAGCGTAATGCATACAGACAAGAAGGGTACATAATACACCTTCAATGCAGAAAAAAAGATATCAAAATTCTCACAAAATGAACTATACCATTGATACTCCTAACTAGATAAAGATCAATATCAAGACGTCAAAAAATAACCTTGGAAAGTATCAATGGGCATTTTGGAGAATGATGCTTGCACAAAAAACTTAACCTAATAATAGTTCCTCATATAGTAGATGGGATTAGAAAATCCTTCAAATTCTTTACCATCATGAAAATCACCCAACTTTCATGTACTTCGTCCAAATGCCTGATTACATATGGTAATTTTTCCTTGGGAAAATACTACAAGATGGAGTAATCACAAAATCAATACAAAGATTAAGCGTTTTCCTTTCATTCTTTGTTGAAACATAATGTGTGAATTTGAGTTACCTTTTCTAGGTCATATTTATTCTCATTCACATTCGCTACGAAGTCCTTCATAAAGTGCATGCAATAGTAATCTCTTTGCCACGGGGCTTATTCTTTTTTATGCTAACAGTACACACAATTTGATTGGGAACACATAGTGATGTACTTATAGCAATAATTATGTCATGTTTATATTAAGATGTAAATTATAACCTTTAGGGATTTCCAATGGAAGGCCTTGCGGTAATCGATTAAGGGATTTGTTATCACTTTTGCAATTGCAAATGAAATTGTCTCCGGGGGGTTTGATGTAATGGATTGAACCAGTACAATGTGCTTGAGGGAATAATTAAGACAGCGACCACACAATGTTTTCTAGGAAAAATGAAATTGTCATTAATTTACTATAATCCAATAATCTATAATAGAATCAAAACATTAGTATTTTAGGAAGGAAGTAGAGTTCACTCACCTTTCGTTATAAGGTGCAATATATATCAAATTGTCCTTTTTCATCAACTCGGAGCTCAAGTAGGCCAAACTCTCTTCCATCACTATATGTTTATGTTGGATCTTAAAGGGGAAAAGAACCCCTAACCCTTTCATTTTGGAAATTAATTGTACATGCAAAAGCCTTACGGGAGGGGAAACGCAAAAGTATTATGGGCTACATAGTTAGTCTCGATAAATTGATGGGAAACACAATAATTAAAAAAAGGTAGGACGTTCAGTGCATGGATTCATTTATACTTACATGCAATGTAGTTGCATTATGGGGGGACATTATTAAAATGGAATAATGTCTCGAAATCCTCCTTCCGGATTATTGGATTTACCTTGTAACCCAAAATACCAACTTCATCCATGGTAATTTCGTACGAAGATGACAGAGGGTGAGTTTTCACAATCGTGTGGATATTCTTTAGAGACCTATCCTTTGACGGATTGAATGGAGGTGGTGGCTTCACTCTAGAGACACGGGCTTTTGAAGGTTTTGGATCCCCACATGTACTTGAGGATCTGACTGGGTTACTAATCATTGCCTAGATCTACATGAAATTCCTTTAGAAAAGTTATGTAAATAACTTTTGCATGTGCTCATAGCCTTACCACCTAATTTATTTTCACCTTCTTTGAGGGAACCTTGTCCAAAATAGAGACTAAACGAAGGGGCCATTCAACAAATATTCCTATGGCCTCATCCATTGTAGTTGCCTCAGCCTCAGGGATTGGAAGAACTATACCATCGACAAGGCTTTTAGTGACACTCACCACCACGTTCTCCTTTGCGAATGGCTTATGATGATGCAATCGTATGGATGTGTACACTTTACCTTTTTCCACAACATGGATCTTACCATTAACACGTTCTGCAAGAAGAATGCACAGAGAATTATCCTTCACAAAAAGAATTGCTAATTTAGAACAAAGTAAAAAAATAAATTTAATATGAAAAGTGTAATATATTCACTTATACCTCCTCGTTCTGTTGTGTTGCCTCTACTAACTTCATTCTTATTCGGTCAAATGCAAGAGGTGTTGTTAAAGTCGAAGAAGGTGGTGCAGGCATATTATAACACTCTGGGTGTTTATGTGTTGAGGTTACCGGAGAAGAAGCGCGAGGGGTGGTTGAGGTAATTGGTTTAGAACTTGCAATAATTTTTTCCTATTCAAGTGGCATTTTCCTCCCATTCGATTCTTGTGAGACATATGCCACTAGTTGGCTTAATGTGGATTTCAAACTATCAATCTCTCTTTGTTGACTACTTGACAAAATATCAAACTTCTGTCGTTGAGGTTTAACAAAGATGTACCTATGTGTAGCGAGTGTGCTCACACCCCGGAACCTGCGCAGATGTTCTTCCTTGTTAAGCGCTACACCTAGTATGTTCTTCTTTCCAACCCCGATGAACTCACCAGAATATTTCTTTCTTTTTAAGCCCTCCTAAAAATTAACAATAATTAATCTCATATATTAGATCGAAACTGTCATGAACAATTGCACATACATTAAATCAAATAAAATGTTAGCAAACTCATAACTTGTTGAGCAACCACCTCCACTTGTTTGGTGTGGAACTTACCCCCCTTCTTCCCTCACTTTGTATATCATTTTAACTATTTCTCAAATCAGGGAACCTTATTCGATGTGGAATATTTAGTAGAAATCCTTGCCCCATCATCCGTCATCCCATGCTCTACTTTATCAAACACTCTTGCCTCAAACATTTCCTTCATGATAATTTTTGTAATTAGTGCTTAACCACACTAACTCATGGTATATCGCATCTTGTTTCCTTGTGCAACCTCAACATGTTTATCTCTTAGACCCTTTCAAATCATCCAATCAAGCTCTTGTCTTGATAAAATAAATAATGAGGTAAAATTGTAACATAGTTCCACCGTCTCTGTGCGACATCGTTCACTATTTGGTACGTAATTTTCATCATATGAATGGACCATATGTGATGTCTATATAATCATCGTCCAAAGATAGTACCTAATCTTTGTTGTCACATGATGTCGCAAACCGCTCTGTACAGACGGAAAGTAGTATGATGAGTACTATGCGACGTCGCATAACTAGTTCGTAGTAGTTATATTTAAGGAAAACAGTGACCACTACAATTATAAAGCATTAACAGTCACAAACCACATACACAATTGATTGTACTCATCATAATATAGTCATGCTTAAGTTCATCTAATCAATAAAAATTGTCTTTGGTTAAAAATATAATTATGTATCCACTATGTATAAACCTCAAACCATGTAAATTTTAATCTCTTACAAAGCTTCGTTCGCCATTTTTCTTGCAGCAAAACCCTTCCAGAACGAATGCTTATGAACGAATGCTTGGGTTGCAATTTTTCTTCTTCCCAAAAACGTAATCCGTAGCCAATTTGGCTTTGAAATCTCTCCATCTCTTGCCAAAGCGGCATATTGTTCTATTCTTCAACTTTTCCATGTCTTCACAACCAATTTCGAATGCCATTTCAAGGGCCTTCCACATATTTTCCTTGTAAGCCACATCGACCTTTGGCCATGTCTCGCAAAAGAAATGGCAACCTTTGTCGTAGCTATCAATCCTAGGTAACTAGATTTCTATCCTCGCCTATTACATTTCCCACGTGGTCAAATTTCATTGGACATTTCATACATTTATCCTCCATGTCTATTACTTTCTTGCAAATAGCCCTACCCCAACCTTGCTTACGTATTTTGGATCCATTTTGATCTCTCCCTCCTTCGGGCCATTTCCTCTTATTGTGGATTACCACTCCATGACCTAAAAAAGAAAGGTAATAAATCACACAACACTATGTGATCCACGATACCCGGGTGAATTATGAACACTAAATAATGATTGGAATGTGCTAATAATCAAGTATATTTCCACAACAACACCATACCATCCATTAAATGACACTATATACATCTTCGATGAAGATGATCTCAATTTGATGAAAAGAAATTCTAAAAATTAAGTATTTCATGTAGTTTCCATATCAAATAAGCACCATTTGAAATTTTCAATAAGTGGTACACACAATACACATTCAAAAATGTAATCTTTCAAGTAACAGACACAACCCTTCATGTATTAGCTATATGAAAAAATAGATGAAACATAATACACAAAACAACAACAAATCCTCATTCAACATTCAATGTCAAGGAACGTAAAATGAACAATACAATTATGTTTGCATGGTGTGAAAGATTAAAAATTACCACAATTTTGATTCATGGAATCCCCAACTTTGGTGACCTCCACATCCCCAAGTGTTGTGGCCTCCATTAAGCATCTAATAGGGAGGTGGAAGTGATTTCTTTTTGTGGTTGATAGCTTGGAGGTGAAAGGAGTTAAGGATGATGAAATTTGGTTCTTGGAGGATTGAGGGCACCATTTTTGGCAATAAATGCTCTTTCAAATTTTTGGGCCTTATTTTTGCTAAGTATGTCACATACTTGTATTCTCCCGCCAATAATGCGATGTCGCAAAGGTTCACGCAAGATACCTTTATCATTTATTTTAGGTCTTCAAGTGGGTCAAAATCAGCCCTATAGGGCCATCCATCCCATATGAATGTACGATAGGGTCAAGCCTCGAATTATATGACAGCAGAGCGACTTCGCCGTCTACGTTGGTTGGAATTCATCTATTGGGCATGATTATGGACCAAATAACCCATTTAAGGATCATGTATGACATTGTTGTGTCTTTGTCTTATCCTTGGTACATGCGAGGTTACAAGTGATGTCGACAACTAGGGTATGTCTAGCATATCCATAATTAGCTATATTATAGAAATTATTAGTTTTTCATCAGTAGTCATACCCGATGTTATTAGATGAGTATAGATACATTTTTCCTAAATTAAAGTGATTTTTTTATTTAAAAAATTAGCCCACAAGTAAAGTGAACCCTTTCACAAGCGTTATCATATACATGTCAATGGTTAATTGCAGCCGACCGTCAGTTAGAACATCAATCCAATTATGCTCATATTAGGAGGATCATTACTTGTTCAATAGTATCGGATGTGTTTAGGGCTTGTTAAAGTTAATGCTATTCAAGACCATATATAATGTCAGTTATACCTGTTTAACGGAGAATTATCGTTGTGCCTAAGAACACTCAATCCTCTTACACGATTAATGTTTTGAACATTAATTGTTTATTTATCGAGACTGTGTAGGGAGTGGCATAGTCGAGCTTATAATAAACTACTTGATTTTAGCTATAATAATTACAAAGGGTTCTCCCATAATCCTAAAGAACAAGCAATACTATTGGACGATAATGTTTTGCCTAGGTGTAACTCAAATGATTGACATTTTTAAGAGCCTTGTACAACCAATGTTATTCGAAACAAGTACATATCAGTTGTAAAAATTATAAAGGGTTATACTGTTATGCATCAAGGAAGAACCTAAAGTATTACCAAAGAAATTGTACAAACATGTAATATTACACGTTCGATGGTTAAGATTGTAATGGGCCTGAAAAAGCCTATCACATTCAAGGGCAAGGTATACCAGTACAATGTATCACATTCGGTACCATTGTTCATTGAACCATGTTAGATGAGTAACAGTCTGACAAAGAAGCGTTAGTCATAAAACTTCGAGATTATAATGGATCATGTTCTCCGACACTTTGAGAAAGAAGAGTTATAGTATATACTTCTAGACTATATAATGTTTTCTCGTACTACTTCCAGAGTGTTCTTGCTACAATTTTTTTATCATGGACCCTGACAACAACCGTTCAGGGTTAATGAACAATCGTTCAAGAATAAATTGATGATTCAATTTATTTAATCATTTAATATTTCTATTAACAGTATTTTGAAATAAATTACACTGGGCCTGGAATTTGGGCTAGTTAATTTTAAATGAATTGGGCCAAAAACTTTAATCGGCCCATTGTAATATGCGAGGTCACCAGCATGTCATCATAATGTCGACGTGGCCGACGTTGAAAGCGAGCACGTGTGAAGATAGTTTAACCCACAATAGACCAAACCCAAAATGCTCTAACAATTGGGCCGACTTAATCATTTGGCCCAATAACCCCTTGTTACGACCTCGGGCATTATTTATTCAGTGTACGATATTGTTGAGCATATATGCAATGTCATAAAAGAGGGTTGAACGACATTTTAAAGCCGAAGTACTTAAAGGGGAAAATCTCCAACCAATCTCATTTCCAAAACTTGACGTCACACATTTATAACTCCTCCATTCCAAAAATCCATCACAAAACTGCCCAATTCAACTGCCAAACTGCCACCTTATCAAAAACCAAAGCCCTCTATCATTCTTTGTTTGTCAGCAGCCATCAACATCGAAGGAGACTTCCACATTCTTGCCAAACCTAAGACAAGGTCATATTTTTTATTGTCTCTATTGTTTTAGTTGCTTAGGATTATTGTTAAAGTTTATAGCTTGTTGAAATGTGTAGCTTGAGTCCAATTTGCAATCTTTATTTGAGATCTATGTGATTGATTACGTTTTATAGATATATTATTAGTGTTTGATAACGTTCTTCAGTGCTTGGATGAAATGGGGTGGATGTGATAGGGTAAATTTTGATTTTCTACATTTATGCTCCGTATTGAGGGAGATCTGGGCTTTTATTGCTCTATTTAGTAATTTTTTAACAATTCAGTTGCCTGTCGCAAAACAAAATAGGTCAAACCAACCTGCACTGCGAGGTCGCATATTCAAATTGTGATGAATGTCCGACCTCGCAGTGGTAAATCTTGTCAGCCAAATTATTACCGACATGCCATTGAGCTCAGTCATGAAATATTATTCATCAAATCCATTGATCAAATTATTGGTTAATGTTTGAAATATTTTCCATCAAATGCCAGTCAAAAGTACAGCCAAAAGGTCTAGGGCTAAGGGTAGCGAGGCAAGCACGTCTCGCGCGAAGAGGGTAAAGGATACCCCTCTCTCACCAACCTTTGATGACAAATGGTTTTTTGTGGAGGAAAACGAGAAACGTTACAATGTGATTAGCAAGAGGCGACAGAATCAGCTAAGATGTATGAAGCCCGATGATGTACAATGACACCACATTGATGTATTTATTGAGGCCTTGAAACCGCCGGGGATGAAAGGGCTGATATGCTTGGACAAGCCCAAATATGAGAACGAGGTCAAAGAGTTCTACTAAAATTTCACTTTTCTCAGTACCGGGAGTTCAAAACTTGAGTTAACGGCGTCAATATGGTATTGAAAAGTGAGTTGGTTAGTGAGGCTATTGGGTGCACAGTTGGTAAAGATCTGGAAAACCCAGTTGAAAGACTCCAGGTCTACTGCCTTGACAATTGGCCTAATAGGGTAGCTGAAGACAATGAGTCAGGGGCCCTCGATCCCAATCGGATGGTTTAAAATACTTCAATTTGAAAGTAGGAAACAAACCAAGACAAATAAAGTTTGATGTTCTCGCACTCGAGGAGAAGATGAAGTACTACCTCATTTCCACTGCCACATCCCAGCTGGCCATCTATCCTAGCCCACAATCACTGACTATGTCCTCTACTGGCACATATGCGAGAATAATATTGTTGACCCTGGTAACACTATCATCCAGGAGATGCACACTGTGGCTGTGGCCTAGAAGAGAAGGACCCTCCTATATGGCAACATAATAACAACCCTCATGAAGAAATAGAATGTTCCCATCTGGTCTGATCAGAAGATCTCCCCAAAATACTATGATGCAAACTATTTTGTCCAAAAGCATTGGCACTGGGAGGCGGGGGTGTGGGTTTATCGCAACATTTCTAAGGGTGATCTTGATCTGACAGCTACCCTTGGGCAAGAGGGAACTCAATCAGCCATCGAAGCTAGGTGTCCTGCCCCATCCACTTCTGGTATGAAAATTAGTCATAGTTTTTTTTAAAATAATGAATTATAATAGGTTGGACATTATTATTATAGCATTAGGGCTGAGACACAGTGCCTAGAGCATGCTCCTAAAAGTAATGGAGGAGATGAAGGCTAATACATTGCATTTGGAGCGAAACCAATAGAGGATGATGGCGGAGTTGGAGGGGTTGAAGCCCCTTCTTATCCCTAGAACTGCTGCACAGGGGCCAATGGAAAAGGAAGATCAAGTGGAGATCGGGAATCCAAATGATGACACATAGGCCACTGATGATGAGGCATCGGGTTCAAGCTCCAGAACGGGTTCTAGCAAGGATGAAGAGGGTGACTCTCAGGGCAGTAAAGCTGAGACGAAAGATGATCAAGTACCAGGATGCCTGAAGACCTGCTTTGATGTGGTTTTATGTTTGGTTGGATGATGTAATGAATTTATTGATTTCGTGTAATATTTTGGAGAATTATTGTGGTAGCGATTGTATGCTAAAATTTAATTATGTTATCCTTTTGCGTATGGTACAATACAATGTTTCATGTTTGGTGTGTCATTAATAATATTTCGGCTAATGTGAACTCGTAATGCTTTTCTTGTAGTGTTTCATTCTGAGTTCTGGTTAGAATTTTTATCTATCAATTCATGAACCAATGTCGTGTGCGACGTTGCACATTTTCCTTAAAACACTACTCAGTTGAAACGATGTCTTACAGACATGGCTACGAGCTCGCAGGAATTAATTAATTTTGCGGATTTAGGTAAAGTCTTCAATCGACTACCTTATCAACATTGTAAGGAACATCACCAACTCCACTTTCCATGAACATGAGTTTCTTGTACGATGTCGCAAATGGGTGCTCATTCTTACCGATTTGTTTAAAGACAAGTTGTGCAATGTCGGCTAATACATCCCCAAAACCTTTACTTATGTGCTTCGATTCAAAATGGGAATGCCAAATGTTTACCAATTATATACGAACAATAAGCAAGAAATAATCATTATACAACGTTAGTCTCTCCTTCAAACTTTTATAATCAAGAAATAATCATTATACAAAGTTAGACTCTAAAAAATGGGAGCTAATCTATGTCTTCTTTTTATTCTTGTTTTTCAATTTAGGACGCCGTTCAATCCAAAAACCTTCCTCGTGGTCTCTCCTCAATGCTAGCTCCACACCAATTATCTCTTCCTAACTGACATCACTGCAGATGGGTGGTGTATGTGGAATAATGTCTGACAATGAAGATGGACTAACCTCTCCCACAAATTGGATTTTCCCTTCAATGTCTAGTGATTTACTAGAATCGCAAGGATCATCTACATAAAAACACATGTATAGCCTGTGATGCAAGGATGTAAGGATCATCAGTAGAGCATGTCTTGCTTAAGTCAATGACTCTAAAACCTAGCTCATCAATCGATACACCTGCATTGTTGTCAACCCATTTGCATTTGAAAATGGAGACCCTGAAACTTGTATAGACCAGTTCCTGAATTTCTTTAATCACACTGTAGTACAACATGTTCCCGTAGACTGGATTCTTATCCTTTGAGCTACTAACATGTAATGCTTCCGCAAATATGCTAACGGCACTATTTTGTGTTGAGGTGTGTGTGTCCTATTCAAGGGTTGAGAAGGTAAACCCATACATGTTATAACCAGTGAAAGAAATCATAGTAGCAGAAGGCATAAAGGCTAACTAATTCAAGGTATCACAGTGACTTTCTCCAACTACCTTTTGTAGTAACCAATCAATGAAAGTATGATTGTGTTCTGCAAGTACTTGTTTCTCCAACCAACTAGGGTGCCTCTCTTTGATAGAGACTATGTGTATATCCACGTAGGGTTAAACCACATCTGAATTGCACAAGACATATAAGTTTACTTTCATCAACTCGCCATGGGTTAGTACCTAAGTTGTTTCTTCTTGTAGACCTTTGCCACCCACTCTATCTCCATGGCGCAGTTTTGGTATGCCAACCGACTCTTCATTCTTCAAGAATTCCATGCAGTATTCTACCACCTCATCAATCACATACCTCTGGACTATACTGGTATCCGGGTGAAAATAATTTTTCAAATATTCCTTGAATATCTTCATATACCTCTCGAAAGGATACATCCATCGAAGACAAACAGAACCACAAATCAAAATTTCCTGTACAACGTGAGCTAACAAGTGCACCATGATGTCAAAGAATGAAGGGGGAAATACATCTCCAACTCGCACAACACAATAACTATTTCCTACTACAGCTCCTCCAATTAACGACGCTTAATCTCTTTACAACAAATATCCTTGAAGAAGCGACACAATCGGGTAATGCACTTCCTGACATGAGTAGGCGAGATAGATCTAATCGCAATCGGGAGAAATTCTTGAATCAAACAATGTGAATTGTGAGATTTCATACTCCCCAATCTCAATCCCTCATCGGACACTAGATTGCTTACACGGGATGGTAGCCTGTTGGGACATCAAGTTCTTTCAGACTAGAACATATCAACTATTTCTCTGCTTTTGAAAGTGTGTAACAAGTTGCTGGCAAGTACGTATTTCTCCCTTGCACCTGTGGGGCTAAATCAGATCTAATTCCCATTTCGACCATATCTTTTCTTTGACTTCACACCATCCTTTGTCTTACCTAGAATATTCATCAAAGTACCAATCACACTGTCACATACATTCTTTTCAATATACATCACATCCTAACAATATTGGACGTCATGGTAGTTTGAAAAATATGGAACGCTTCTTCCTACTACCAGCAACCTTTGGTTTCCTCTTCCTCTTCCCAAAGTCATTACACAAATCCGACAACATGTACAAGATTGACGCACTCGTTAATACGGGAGGAGGGGGCAACAACTCTACCTTTCTATTGAATTCATCACGTTTATTCCTCCACCAATGAGTTGTTGGAAGCCACCTCCGATGATCGAGCTACACAGTCTTGCTTCCAAGCCTCAACTGACAATAATATGTGTCATCTAAACAAATTGGGCATGCCTTGTGTCCTTTGAGGAATAGCCAGAAATGTTTCCATACACAGGAAAGTCATCAACAGTTCTAAACAGCATCGCTCTAAAATCAAAATCCTCCTTTTGAAACCCATCATACATCCTCATTCTAGGATGCAACAACTTTTTCAAGTCATTCGCCAAGGGGGCTTGGTACACATCGATATCGTTCCCCGGTTGTCTCGGATCGGAGATAATTAGTGATAACATTATGTACTTCATTTTCATGCACAACCAAGGGGGAAAGTTGTAAATCATTACCATCACCGGCCAAGAACTATGATTGCTGCTCATATTACCAAATGGGTTAATTGCATTGGTGCACAAACCAAGCCCCAAGTTTCGTGGCTCATTCCCAAAGACAGGAAAGACCGCATCTATCTTCTTCCACTTATCACCATCAGTCGGATAACTTGTCACTTTAGTATCAACCACTGTTCGATATGTATGCCAACTCAAATTCTTTGCATCCTCAGGATTTTAAAACAATTTTCTCAAATGAGGAATAATAGGTAGATATCAAACAACCTTGACAGGAACCTTCTTTGTCTGCTGATTCCCAATTTCTCCATCAACATCAACCTCCTTCAATTTGAACCTTGGAGCATTGCATTTAGGGCAATCCTCCGCATTCAGGTGATCTCCCGTATACAAGATACAATCGTTCCGACAAGCATGTAACTTTTCATAATCCATGTCCATCGGACATAGTACCTTTTTAAACTCATATACCATTTCAGGAAGTCTATTGCCCACCGGAAGCATTTCTTTCAACATTTTCAACAAAGAAGGAAACTGACATCACTATAGGAATATTTAGCTTTCACATTCATTAACTCTAACATAGCCTTCATTAATTGTCATTCCTTCAGAGCATCCATCGTATAAAATGTGTCTCTTTGTGTATGTAGAGGTCTGAAAGTCTTTTCGAATTTCCACTATTGTTCTTAACAATATCCTCAACCAACTCATCCATCATATCATCCTTCTCGGCCTCTCCTTCATTTCTAGTATGCTCGTCCTCTTTCTCCCCATGCTAAAACCAAGTTTTGAATGTGGGATCAAATCGTATATAAATAAATCTTTCTTAAAATAAATTGCTTGTTCATGAATAACGGTGTTCCAACACTTCTTACAAGGACAATATACATAAGAAAAATTCTCCTTTGCGGTATTCGCAAATGCATATTCAATGAAGTCGACTAAAAACGATTCATACCCCTTTCTTGTTTGATATTCATCAAAATAATAGATTTTATCCATAGGCATTCCTACAATACAATAATAAGTACACACTCTTTATGGACCTATCTTAGCAAAAAAAATACATCCACTTACATTCATTCAATTGATGACATGCATACACAAATCATATATGAAAACATTAATTATATGAGCATACACATATATATAACCTAAACCCATATACAATGATGAAATGCCTAATTTCAATCAACCCATACTTAAGCCCATCCTCTCATATAAAATAAACTAACCTAGAACCTAATTTGAAGATGAAACTACAAATTTGTGGTATTGGAAAACTTACTTGGTAATTAAGCACAATCAACAACCCTATAGCCTACCTCTAAGAATTTGGATTTGAATTTTCAAGAGGCTACTCAGAATGGGGAGAAATGTTTTGGGTATCATATGATTGCATTTGGTCAATGGAACCAAACTTACTGACTAAATCCCATTGTATGTGACGTCGTTGTAGGCTATCGACTACAAATCAGTTAAAATAATGTAAATAGCAAGGTTTTTCATGTCACAATTAAGTTATATTACATGATCTAACCAACACAACTGACGTCGGTCATTCTAGTTACTTCGATTGTGAAATTTATTTACCTCAGTTTCCATAAAACTGAGGTAAAAAAACCAATTATTTACCTTGGTTTGTTATAACCGAGGTAAATAATACTTTTTACTTAAAAAAACAACCGATGTAAAAGGGACAAACTTTTTACCTCGGTGTTTTTGGGTTAAGTAAAAAATTGAGGTAAAGGGTGCGAAATGATAGGTCATGTTTCTTGAAAGGTTTTGGAAAGTATGTGGGTTATATGAATGATTTTGTGGGAGAAGTGTATAATCCTTATGTTGAGATGATATAATTTTCCATGTGTTGGTTGTTTAGGAATAATGATTCTTGCTTGAATGATCTTTTTTTAAGGTGATACGGTTTTCTATGTTTTGGTTGTTTAGGAAGAATGATCGTGATTGAATAACCTTTGTGTTGAAAGGGTATGATTTGAAATGCGTTGGTTATTTAGGAAGAATGTTCTTGTTGAATGATATTTGATGCATATCCTTGTATATTCTTGTCATTACCATCTCCTTCTTGTTGTGATAGAATGACTCCAAAAACAAGTAAGCCGGAGAAGGGAAAAACCTTTGCGGGTGAGAAAAGGAAGAAGCCGGCGAAAGTTGGGAGACAAGAGCCAACAACTTCCCTTCCTCCCAACCCAGCCTTTGTGGTGGATGAGTTCATGGGTTTGACCGCCATTTCTAGGTGTGTGGCCCGGAGATGGAAACATCTCAATAGTCCAAATAGGACAATCTTGGAGATGAATTTTGCATGCAAGGAGACTTTAGAAACACTAGGCCCACTTGAGCCCGTCATATACTTGCTAGGTTGGAGGCCTAGAGGGCTTCCTAGAGATGCACTCCAAGACTTATATAAGATGGACTTTGGAGTTTTTGTCAACCTTGGAGCAATCAATGGACAATGATGAGAAGAGGATTGTCCATTTCCACTTGGACGACAAGGAGTACACCATAACCTATAGAGTGATAGCTCGAGCTTTTGGGTGGAAATATGGGAAGAAAGTTCCAAGGACTCACCAACAAGGCCTTCTGTTATCATTGACCAACTTTTGGAGGAACCTTACGAGTGTAGAGAGAAGTCACTTGTGCAAGATTACAACAATAGTCCACCGGGCTTTGCAGTAAGTGTACCGGCTCCTATCCATGGGAATGTTTTTCCACAGAGAGATCTCAAAGTGCCCTAAATAGGACGTCCAAATCCTTTGGGTGATGATCCCGGAAGGGAAATTTTACCCCAGTTTTGTGGGGGCCTTCGTGGAGGAATGCTTGGCTGCAGGGAAGAAGAAAGGTGGCAAGATACCGGTGGGATGCATGGTCAGGCTTTCCCGTTTCCATCTCCTTTGCTGTGGAAAACTTAGGTCATTCGGGGATGAGGTACACAATAGACAAGTTAGCAAGGGCTTCAATGATTACTACAACTACATTGGAGGATTTCTTTATGTGGTTTTATGGTGATGCTTTGATTTGCAACTTCATGATACTTTTGCAACCCAAACATACTGTAGTTAACCTCAACAACGCTTTGGAGGACCTATTTCTAGCTCTCGATCCAAGGTTTGAGAAGGTTTTCTACAACATCCTATCAAATCCGGACATGGACATTAAGAAGGATAATGGTGAGATTCCACCTAGGGCACTGCCTACTCGAGGTATCTTACCCGCAGAATTACTTGACCAATTTTGTACTTTTGGGGAACAACTTATATTGTCAACCCAAATAATGCAAGAATGTGTTCAAGATGTATGGGGGAATGAGCTTACAAATGGAAGAATTTGGGAGTAGGATGTATGCTATGGAGGACACCATGAGATCTTGGGGTGTTAGATTAGAGTCCATTGAGCGGAAGGTGGTTGAAGAGTTTCCTATCATGGATGAGAGAGCTGATGCGTAAGAGGGAGCTATTGAGCAGTTGATCGAGATGTTTCATGTTTTGAGACTTGATAGTTTTCGAGGCCTAGTTCCCATTGAGAGATAAGATATGAGACCAGAAGAAAGGAGGATAAGAAGGCGAGGCACTTGAGGGAGGGCCCTACGGGGCTACAACAGTAAGTACCACTATTTTCCCTACTCCACTTATGATTTCTACTTTTTATATTGCATTAGGGACAATGCAATGTTTAAGTGTGGGAGGTTATTAGGAATTTCATTAAGATTCCTTTGTGTTTGGTTATTAGGTGTCATTTTAATTTTCTTATCTTCATGTAGTATGAAGCCCATATTTGGGGCATTTTGTGCTACACAAATTTTTTTTATTAAAAATGAATATATATATATATATATATATATATATACACTCAGCTAAGTTAAAAATCTAAAAGGGTAACTTAGGCAACAATGGAAAAAACCCAGATAGGTTGAAAAACCTAGGCAAAATGATTGAGAGGCCATGGTGTGGAAAAAGGTGAGAAGTGAGTTTAATTTGTGTGTAAAGGTAAGATGAAAACCCGAAAGGGGTAGGCAAAATGAGAGAAATTGGAAACTATTTTAAGCATCTCTTGGATTGTTTTTGGTGGCTTCTTCGGCGGAGTAAGTTAGTTTCACATATATCATTTATACCTTTCCTTTTTCTTGGTATAATTAGTTGGATAGATTACTTTAGTTTCTTTGGAGAGAGTGAGAGTTGTGAGATTCTTACATCTTTAGGGGAACTAGGGTAGTCCAGGAGTAAGGTTGAATGTATTGGTTAACTTATCTTTGCATGCTACTTTCCTCTTAGATCTATGTTCTTTTTGTTTACTCGAGGATGAGTAAAGGTTTAAGTGTGGGAGAATTAATCTGACCTAAAAGCATGTGTTAACTAATGCATTTTAACACATTTGTTATTATGTTTTGGTTAGTTGATTGCTATTTTTAGTTAGGCTTACAATATGAAGGATTTAAATGACCATTGTTAGTTTTCTTAGCTAAATCCCTGGTTTTGTAGACTTAATTGGATCTAATGGACACTATGTCCTCACGAGCGCCTAGATTTTCATTTGAGAGCTTATTAGTAGGTTGATTGTGAGCACTTCGGCGTAGTTTTGTAGAAGGCCATTCGCAAGGGTGGTAGTAGATAGTAGAAGGTCATTCACAAGGATGGTAGTGGACAGAAGGCCACGAGTCAAAATATGGTAGTAGATGGAATCAAGTCGAGAAGAAGAAAGGAATTGAAGTTCAACACTCAAAGACCTGGCACGGCCGTGTGAACTAACACGAGCCGTTCCAGTCAACTAGATGGTGCCTAAAGACCTTGGCATGAGCCACCTTGTTCTACACGGCCTGTGCCATGGAAGATGCCTCATGCAGCTAAGTATGGGCATGGATCGTGCCATTTACACGACCAGTGCAACTCCAGTTTCAACATCCAAAGACAAGCCCACAAGATGTAAAGATTGACACGCCCGTGCCATCAGTATGCCCAAAACATTGACTTCCAGCCTACGGCCCGCAATGGTATACACGGCCTGCGCCATTCAGAAGAAGAACGTGCATTTGGCCAGTGGCCCATGAAGATCTACATGACATGTGCCGTTCAAATGCTCAATGAGGAGTTCCCAGCCGGCAGCCTATGATGAATAGCTCATCTGCATGCTCAGAGTGACAGAGAAGTGCCTAGCTGGCAGCCCATGCTGAACAACATGGGTCATACCAAGCCAAGCCAACACAAGTCGTGTGTTATAGCACAGCTCGTGCAAATGACGGCTGATAGGGTTTCTCGTTCTTTTTGGGTTTTTTTAAAGGCTCAATTCCCTACTACTATTATATAGGAGCCTATGTCTACTAGGGTTTAAGTTGGCTTTTATTATTTTTCCTTCTCCTAAGAGTAGGTAGAGAGACAAAGGGGCTGGCCCTTCTCTCTAATTTATTTCTCCTTGTTTTTGTCCAAGGGCATTAAGTCCAATGAAATATTTGGGTTCAATGCTTAGTGAGTAGCGATTTAGCTTGAGGATTTATATTTGTATTCATGACTTGGTAGTTATTTTTGAGATTCTAAGATCTCCATATCCTTTATGTTTATGAACATTATGTTTACTTGTGCTTTACATTCTTGTTAATTGCATGATTGTTACACTATGTTGGCATACACCTTTGTCTACTTTCATGTTGACATATTTATTCATATCCCTTGGGGAGTGAAACCTAGATGTAATGGGGGGTGTGGGGTTTGGGACCGTATGGGTGTATGCATGTGGGTCACTGAGTTACCGTTCCAATTACCGTACACCAGTTTAGGTGGACTGCAGCTCAAAAGGTTACGAATCGAGATACCTTAGTAGCAACTAGGGTTGGTGTAATTGGACATATGTTGACCTTAGAGTCAACGATAAGGTGTCTATTCTTTTTCCTCTGTAGGCCTTGGGAGAAGCGTTCGTAGTGGAGTGCCAGAGACGTAACCACGTGGGAAAGAATCATACCTACATAATGGCAGGGCTGTTGTTGGACTTCCCTAATTACAGAGGCAGTGCCAATAGAAGAATACATGGACACCCTTATGTGTCAGATAGGGGGTAGTGTGGACTATCGACAACATTATGAGTCATAAGCATTAGGATAGGTTTGTATGTATTAAATGTGATTGAATCTAGGATCGAAATATACTATCGGTCATGATATGCAAACATTTCCCAAGTGTTAACGATATATAGTTTTACTCTCTTCTGTTCTTGCATGCTTGTAGCTGTTAGATAGCCCCCCTCCCCCAAAATCCTTTTTTGCAACATTAGCTATTCCTGACACGTAATTGGATTGATGAATCAATTGCAGCTTTGTATAGTTAACTTTTAAATTCCTAGCTTCTCTGTGGACAACCCTGATCTTGCCACTATCTTTCCCTTAGATAGTTTGGAAGTGAGAATGGGAGCGACAAACAAATCTTTATCTTTGATTATTAGCACTCTGCGGGTTAATTAAAGCCTAATTAACGACCCCGCGGAGGGTGGATCAATAAGGAATGTGAAACACCGCTCAAATGGAATTTGGAGGCCAAATTCTCTAGGAGCAGTCCTCAAATGGAGAAACTCCGAACGGATTTCCTAACGGCCGGTTTCAAGGGGAACAGTAAAATCCATTTATTGGATCACACACATGTTTTGATTGATTTTTCACTATCTGATGACTATTATCGATGTTGGATGCATAAATTTTGAAATTTCAGATCTTATTTACTTCGAATTACCCAATGGATGTCTAACTTCGATCCTAATGATGATTCCCCTACTATCCCAATTTGGATTGCTTTTTAAGGATTACCACAATAAATTTTTTGATTATGGTGTGAAGATGTTTCTTGGTAATCTAATAGGCACTATCACAGGAACCCCCCTCTACCTTCGATTTTTCTTGTTCTTGCACAGATTTTCTTGGGTAAAAAAAATCGGTGCCTAAGAGCTCGGTGAAAAAGTTTCACCAGTTTTTAAAAAATCGATGCTAATTTTAGCAACAATTTTTTTGTCCGCATCAGTTTTTTTAAACTGGTGCTAAAATTAGCACCGATTTTTTTTGCTAGCGTCGATTTTTTAAACCGGTGCTAATTGTGGCAATGGTTTTTTGTTAGCACCGATTTAGAAAAAAATTGGTTTAGAAAACTGGTGCTAATTTTAGCACAGATTTTTTTTGCAACCGATGCAAAAATATTGACAACGATTAAAAAAATCCCTTCCTCTGAAAGCGTTTGTACGCAGCCGCTTCCAGGGGAAGGGAAAAAGGCCCAACATTAACAATTTAGGACATTAATTTAATAATAAAATTAACTTCAAAAAATTGATAATATAGAAATAAAACCAAAAAAAATGTATGATAAAAAATTAATAATCTATGGGACTAAACATAACTATCCCAAACATAACTATCTATGAGACTAAACATAAATTTACTTTGAACTAGCAATTGAATCTTGTGGCGTGTACACATTAAATCACAAGGTTAAGCCACACAACTAATCTTGAATCTATGGTCTTTAGAAATTCTCAAATATACCCTACCATACCATATGCTAAAAAACTAAAAACTCAACTTTTCACCCGATCTGAACTAATTACTCAAAATAATTACTCATTAAGAAATTGAAGAAAATGTACCAAATACATGTATTCATCATGCCCCGAGATATCACTACATTGTCCAATCTTCAGCCTTGAGTGTAGACTCCATTCTTAGTGTTGTAAAGGAGATTCTAGTCATCAGGGTTGTCTTTGAAATACTACATTCACAAATCCGATGTTAAGTTCAGCTACAACAAACAACATACATATTCCAGACTATAACACAAAACCACACTACGGTGAGAACATACATGTACTCAACACACAACATACAGAATTTTGCAGTAGCATCATCAGTACACAACATGCTCTAAAATGTAGCTACCATTACCAAGTGAGAGTTGCAATCAGGTAAAATAGCATCTACAGCTAATGCACTACAATTGCAATAAAAGGAAACACAAGGTGATGCACACCTATTTATCATTTAGCAATAGTTGCAGCATTTGGCAGGTTTCTCCCTCCTGGACCAGCTGGTTAATAACACCCAGTACAGAGCACTACAAACCGCTAGATTAATCTGCAAACAGCAATTAACATTCGTACGCCAAGTAAATATTTCTTTAAGTAAACCGAGTCGAGCTATCCAAAGGGAAGATATAACTTGCCTTAACGATATGCAGAACCAGAAAACATGTCCATACCAGCAGCAGCAACCGAAAATCTTTTTAAATTCAAGTTTGACATCACATTGGCTGAAATGACACAAATTACATATTACATTAATGTAAGTCAAGTAAGGGTTGACCGTTAACCGATTTCATACAAATAACTTGAAAAGCACAAATTCAGCTACATACGGAGCTCCACTAAATTTAGATATAAATTTTTTAAATTTTTTTGCAAACACTCGGACCAAAACCTAAATTTTTATGCATATTTTCAAATGAATAACTGGAAAAGCATAACAATAAAGATGCTCGCTATAAAATGCTTGCAGAAATCATAAATTGCTTGCAGAAATCAACTGCACACTAAACTGCACAATCTGTTGTCAGTCACAGTTTCCAAAATCATTCACCTTATATTCAACATAGAGAAAAGATGCATAGTTAAAGTACATATCTTGTCATATTTTTTTCTCTTTGTTGCAGCTTTCAATCCTTTCCAGGGAAGGCTATACACAAATGATGCATACTTGGAAAGCAGTACTGTGAAAATAAAAATTGAAACAATAGTGTACAATATAAGTTTGAAAAATGAAGGAAGACGAAACAAGAGCAAACCTTCATCTTAAGAAGTACAGAAGTAAATATACAAGTGATTCTAAATCATCTCGGAGGCTTTGCTCTGTAAACCAAATCAGATATGAATAATAGCCACTTTTCGATCTAAGAAATTAGATGGCAAAACAACAAACAACAAACAACAAAGTTGAGGGAATTTTTCCAGGCACCCACCAATTCCGAGATGAGTATTACAACTTGCATATCATGCAGTCCCTGTTAAACTTTTGTTATCTCTGCATGGATGAAGTAGAAGGAAAAAGTAGTAGAATAAACTAATAACATGCTTGAAGAGAATTAAGATGTGCTACGAGAACTCCGAGAAGGGTACATGTAAGGAATATGTTTGTTGCTATTTGCATCACGGTATCTCTTAGAAAGAGAAAAATCAATGACATAAACCTAAATGCAAGCCAGGTAGCAAAATTAAAGAACAATAAGAGAAGAAGGATAAAAAGATGAACTAACAATTCAAAAGAGAGTGATAAGAATGAACTTCCAACAATGAAAGCCACTGTAACCTGATTCGCTTTTCGACCAAGACCCATGAGGAAATTATCAGGTTTGACATCCCTGTGCAAAAACCTTTTTCAATGGACATATTCAATTCTTGTTATCTGCCAAATAAAAGGAACACAAGGAAGCCAAGTTTCAGGTGCACATACATGAAAAAATGGGCTCCTGGCCCATTGTAAAAGAGGTGGAAGCCGAGGGTAGGGAGGGGTTAAAAGGATCAACCAGGGCATTACATATTTACATGTATACACATTATAAAAAAAAATCAATTGAGAAGGCACAGACAAAAGGAATTAAAATAATTGAACCAAAAAAATGCATCCATCGGATCAGTGTGTGAATGACATGTCTCTGTGCGTTGGAAGAAAGCTTGTACTTTTCCGACCTCTCATAAACTACAAGTATCATAAAATACAAAAGCAGGAGCAAAATAAGCATCATCAGTAACAAAAACAGGAGCATGAACAAAAACAGTAAAGTATCATCAGCACCCAGTACTTACCATTCAGCGAGACATAATAAAAGCAGAGTAAAAATAGGGCATAAGAACCCTCTATTGGCGGGGCTCCTCCAGCGGCGGCGGAACCCTCCAGCGGCAGTGCGGCTCCTTCTCCAGTGGTGGAACCCTCTAACAACGGCGGATTTCCCTCCAGATGGCAAAACCCACTAGCGATGGAAACCTCCAGCGATGACGGACACGGTGGAAGCGAGACCTGTGGAGGCATTTTCAGCGGAGGAAAGAGCGGTGGTGCGATGGCGGAGGCCCTATGGTGTGAGGGTGATGGCGGAGGCCCTATGGTGTGAGGGTGATGGCGGAGGCCAGTGGTGAAGGGCATATGGTGTGAGAGTATTAGGAGGGGTGAGGGTAAGGTCCGAATGGGAGAGGGTGAGGGCTGAACGGTTGAGAAAATTCAAGTGTGGAAAAAACTAAATATTTCACCCAACTTAGCTATTTCATCTATTTCTCTATTTATGGCACACTTATCTTCTTGAGATATTTTATTTTAAATGGCACAATCTTCAATTTTGGTAAAATTTCTTCAATTTCATATTTTGTTGTTAGTCAATTTTAAATGGCCTATGGTGTTAAATATTGATTAGTTAAAGTCAACTTAGTTATTAGTGTTTGTATATAGAAAATCAAGTAAGGGTTGACCGCCGATTAGTTAAAATCAATTTTGCTATTAGTATTTGTATGTAGAAAGTCAAGTAAGGGTTGACTTAGGATTAGATAAAGTCAACTAAGTTATTAGTGTTTGTATATAGAAAGTTAAGTAAGATTTGCCCGTTGATTAGTCAAAATCAACCCAGTTATTAGTGTTTTTATATACAAAGTCAAGTAAGGTTTGACCATTAAGTAGTCAAAGTCAACCTTGTAATTAGTGTTTATATATTGAAAGTCAAGTAAGGTTTGACCGTTAATTAGTCAAAGTCAACCTAGTTATTAGTGTTTGTATATAGAAAGTCAAGTAAGGGTTGACCGTTGATTAGTCAAACATTTTTATTTGTATTTATATATATTAATTCAAATAAAGTTTGACCGTTAATTAGTTAAAGTCAACTTAATTATTAGTGTTTATATATTGAAAGTCAAGTAAGGTTTACCCGTTGATTAGTCAAAGTCAATCTAGTAATTAGTGTTTTATATTGAAAGTCAAGTAAGGTTTGTCCGTTGATTAGCCAAAGTCAACCCTGTTATTAGTGTTTGTATATAAAAAACCAAGTAAGGGTTGACCGTTGAATAGTCAAAGTCAGACATTTTTATTTGTATTTATATATAATAATTCAAATAACGTTTGACGGTTAATTTGATAAAGTCAACTTAGTTATTAGTGTTTATATATTTAAAGTCAAGTAAGGTTTGTCCGTTGATTAGTCAAAGTCAACCTAGTAATTAGTGTTTATATATTAAAAGTCAAGTAAGATTTGACCGTTGATTAGTTAAAGTCAACTTAGCTAGTAGTATTTGTATATAGAAAGTTAGGTAAGGGCTGGTCGTTAATTAGTCAAAGTCAAACATTTTTATTTGTATTTATATATACTAATTCAAATAAAGTTTGACCGTTAATTAGTTAAACTCAACTTAGTTATTAGTGTTTATATATTGAAAGTCAAGTAAGGTTTGACCGTTGATTAGTCAAAGTCAACCTAGTAATTAGTGTCTATATATTTAAAGTCAAGTAAGGTTTGACCGTTGATTAGTCAAATCCAACCTAGTTATTAATGTTTATATATTGAATACCGAGTAAAGTTTGGTCGTTGATTAGTTAAAGTCAACATAGTTATTAGTGTTTATATATTGAAAGTCAAGTAAGGTTTGACCATTAATTAGTCAAATCAACCTAGTTATTAATGTTTATATATTAAAAGTCTAGTAATGTTTGGTCAATGATTAATTAAAGTCAACTTAGTCACTTGTGTTTATATATAGAAAGTCAAGTAAAGTTTGACCGTTGATTATTTAAAGTCAACTTAGTTACTAGTGTTTACATATTGAAAGTCAAGTAAAGTTTGATCGTTGATTGTTAAAGTCAACTTAGTTATTAGTGTTTATATATTGAAAGTCAAGTAAAGTTTGACCGTTGATTAGACAAATTCAACCTAGTTGTTAGTGTTTATATATTGGAAGTCGAGTAAAGTTTGACCGTTGATAAGTTAAAGTCAGCTTAGTCACTAGTCGAAGGTAATGGTAAATAAAAAGAAACCGTGAGAGTCTACGGGAGTGGGAACATTGTCCCACTCCCGTGATACAATGAAACCTACTAAACTACCCCTGATCTAGATGGTACAATCAGGTGGTCCAAAAAAATGCCGTGGGAATGTACGGGAGTGGGGACATTAGCCCACTCCCTTTATACATGTTACCTAAAATACTACCCCTGATCTAAATGTTACAACCAGGTGACCAAAAGAGGCTAGTCCCGTCGTGATAACCGGGGCCTGTGGAAACCATCCGTGGAAAAATATTACAACCCGTCGTGGTGACCGGGGCCTGTATAAGCCATCCCTGAAAAACTAAGGGGAAAGAGAACAAACTCACTAGCCTCCTCGGTCCATGTTACATCCATGCTACTGGTGGTGTGAACCGGTTCTTGCGCCGTGGTTTGCTCCCCACGGGTGTCTTCAAATCCAAGAGTGGTCTCGGTCTTCCAATGAATTAAGTAGTATGTCATGTCCTCCTAAAAGGGCTTGCACACCGCTTCTACCATGTACACCTCTAAGATGAAGATAAAGAGGTGTTATTGGTCTTCGATAACGGTCTCTGGATGAGGGCCGGGGTTTTCTCTTTGGAGTTGGGGGTAGTTTGACCGTAGTCCGTTGTGCTCCCAAGTGTTCCCTACGGATAGATCTCCTAGGCTTAAGAGACCGGGCATGACTTCTACCGCGCACGCCCCGCGTAACGGTTTTGTAACCGTTCTTTCCATTTTAGGCAAATGGACAGCCTGATACCATTTTACACTTTTCAGTGCAGCGCAGGAAAATAGTGCAACCATTAATTCCAAGTGATACCTAGCAAGGGGTTAATTAATTTGCGTACGTAGAATTAATTTACCCCCTACCCGACTTACATGGCCATGCTACTACCATGGGAAATCCTTTCATCCATATGGGGAAAAACTGTTTCATTTTTATTTTATTTTTTTGCAGACCCCTTCGAGGGTAATACCCATCGAGTGCAGAGCCCCTTCGAGGGTAGAGCCCCTTCGAGGGTATGACCCCTTCAAGGGCAGAGCACCTTCAAGGGTATGACCCCTTCGAGGGCAGTGCCCCTTCGAGGGTATAGCCCCTTCGATACCTCCAACACTCGAATGGACCCCTGGAGCACTCGAACACCTCCAGCACTCAAAAGCCTTCCTCGAGCACTCGAACACCTCCATCACTCGAATGCCTCCCCCGGGTACTCGAATACCTTGGACACCCGAATGCTCCCTCGAACCACCATTCTAACCACCTACCCTCGAGGCCCTCAAAATACCGTTCGAGAGTCATTCTGGCCTTTCCTCTAACCATCCCTGAACCCTCGAACCATCCTCCAGCCTTCGACCATCCCTCAACCCTCAAAACAACCCGTCAATCCTCGAACCACCTGCCTCTCCAACCACCCTTGGACTCTCGAACCATCCTTCAGCCCTCGAACCATCCCCCTCGAACCAATCCTCAACTCTCGAACCACCTACCCCTCCCCAACCACCCTTCAACCCTCGAGACTGCTAGCTGTTAGCTGACTTGCCGGACTACGTATTTCCGGCGTCGTTGACTCACCGGAGTCTCGAGCACTCGAACACTTCCAGCTCTCGAATGCCCATGTCGAGCACTTGACTGCCTTCATCACTCGAATACCTCAGTCCATCTATCCTCGAACCAGTCTTCAGCACTAGAATGCCCTTTCGATCACTCGAACTCCCACTTCCCTCGAATGCCCCTTTCAGTGCTCAAGGACAAACTCGAGGACAAATGAAGCGAATTCCTCGAACTGTTCCTCGAGGGCAAACATACCACCCCTCGAATGGCCCCAGCACATGAACACTCCAACACTCGAATGCCCCCTTAGAGCACTCAAACACTTCCAGCTCTCGAATGCCCCCGTCGAGCACTCGAATGCATTCAGCACTCGGAAGCCTTCAGCACTCGAATACCTCAGTCCATCTATCCTCGAACCCCGAACCCTCAAAGTATCCTTCACCCCTCGGAGCATCCTTTCAACCCTCAAACCATCATACCCCTAGAACCATCCTAACCCTCGAACCACCCACCCCCGAGCAACTTTTTTTTTAGACTGGTCTGGCGTTCCAAAGTGAAGTTGTAAAGGCCGGTTCTACCATATATACACCATATTTAATATGGTGATGTGGCCTTTAAAAAATGTTCTCCGGGCAGTCCAGGGGCCAAACGCATGACCCTCGACCCTGCCATGTAGATGTCTGCATCTGTTCTTACCTGCAAAGAAATGTTTACCTGCTGGGTGTGGTTCCAATGCCCTCCACTAAGCTTACCTACAAGAAAATCTTGGATCCACATTTGTGCCAACTGTTAGGGAAGGGTTCCCATCTAGAACAGCAGTTCGTGTGGGAATAATCTGTTGAGGATGAGGTAGCAGTCCTTTTGGATTAGCTTGAAAGCCCTAGCCGAATCTGGGCGAAGTCCTTTTTTAAGGACTCTGTTCCTTTCACTCCATATGTAGTACACTGTGGTTGTCAGCACCAGTGAACCCATCTTTCTTTTCAATTTCGATCCTCTTACCTATCTTCTGATCCATTTATCTGAGGCTGCAATGTAAGTAGTGGCTCGTCTCAATCCAATCCAGTTTCGCACTCTATCCCATATCGGTTTGACGAAATCACATTGGAAGATCAAGTGATCGTGTGTCTCTACATCGGAGCGACATAGGCAGGAGATGTGGTCTGTGGGTTCGCCATCTCCTCCGTGATACCTGTCCTTGGTTTGAAGACGACCAAGCGAGGCAAGCCATGTAATGAAGGAGAACCGGGGGGTATCGATCCACGCCAAATTGATTTGAAGAATCTTGGCCTTGGGAGGGTGGGTATATCATACAAGTGAGGGTAAGTAAACCTGTGGAAATGATCATGAGCCATCGCCGTGAATTTACCAGATCCTGACCAAACCGCCAACAAGTCGATGAGTGTTTCACTTGAGCCACCACACATGATTACTCGGTTGTCCCGGAGTTCACACAGATTCGTGAAGTATAGTGAAAATTTCTCCGAGATTCTGCCACAGAGAGCCCTTGGGTGTACACTCCATATATTGCTCGTGCTCAGGAACTGTGAATGGACCCATTTGATCCAGAGTGATTCCTTTTGTGAGTGTATATCCCATAGCTGCTATGCTAGGATGGCCATATTCCATATCTTGAAGTCACGAATTCCCAGACCCACATTACTCCTCGGAGTACAAAGCCTTTGCCAGGAAACTTTTTTCTGTTTCTTGTCTCCCCACAGGAAATGTTTGCATTTTTGTTCTAGTGAATCTATAACATTACCCTGGATGATGAAGTGTTGTATCCAGAATCCAACAATTCCCTGGACCACGAATTTTATGAGCTCCAGTTTCCCCGCATAAGATAATGTATGACCTTTGGATCTTGTGATTTCCTTGTCGACGCTGTTGAGAAGCGCATAAAACTAAAAGACCTTCAGTTTACTGGAATCCAACGGGATTCCCAAGTACCTGACTGGAAAGGTAGCCCACAGGATACCTGTGAAGCTTAAGTCCACCTCTATACCCACGCCGAAGAATTGCGACTTTGCGGCGTTGATGGCTAGACATGAGGTCTGTTGGAAATCATTTAAAACAGATATGATGGTATGAACAGAATTTCGGTCTGCCTTCGAAAAAAGCATCAAGTTATCCGCGAAAGCCAGATAGGTGATTTTTAGGTGTTCACATCTCGGGTGTTAGGAGAACGAAGTGGTTTCTGCCCTGTTTTTCAGTAGCCTGGAAAGGTATTCCATACAAATGACAAATAGTAGGGGAGATAGGGGATCACCTTGTCGAAGTCCCCTTTTGGCTTTGAAGAAGTCACATAATTTGCCATTTATCGAAATGGAGAAAGTCGATGTTGTTACGCATTCCATAATTCTATCAACCCATGCTTGCGGGAAGCCTAGGCCATTTAGTACCTCCTGTATGAAATCCTAGGAAACCGTGTCGAATTCCTTTGCGAGGTCTACCATAATCATATAGTGGGGAGAGGATCGTGAGAGTCCGTAGCCCCGCACCAGCTCTTGGGTCCATCATGACATTATCAGAAAGTTTCCGTCCCTTTACAAACGCTGCTTGGCAGGGGGTCAATAAGGCCGGGGAGGAGAGGATCGATTCTGTTGGTGATGACTTTGGAGATAACCTTGTAAATGATATTGCAGCAGGAGATGGGTCTAAAGTCAGCCACCCTTAGGTTGTCTTCTTTCTTGGGTATAAGTGCAACAACAGTATGATTTATCCTTTTCAGCTGTTCACCGGTGCGAAAGAATTCCAAGACCGATTATGTGACATCCTGGCCCACAATCTCCCATTGACTCTTGAAAAAAGCCGCAGTGAAGCCATCAGGGCCCGGTGCTTTGTCATCGGACATGGAGAAGAGGGCGGACTTTATTTCATGTCTTTCGATATCTTGGCTCAGTATTGCTCTCTCCATATCGGTAAGTAAGGGGCCTGAACGGATTATATCTGGGTCGATTGGTGTACGTCGAACATCTGTACCGAATAAGCCCTTGTAAAACTCCACAAGTAATGCCCCTTTTTTCTCGTTGGATGTGAATATCCTTTCATCAGTGTCCAGGATTGCTGGGACTTTGCCCCCTTTCCTGTTGGCCACCAAGCCGTGGAAAAAACTTGTGCCCTTATCCGCCAAAGTGACAAAGTTTATTCTTCCCTTTTGGGATAGGAATTTTGACTCCGCCGTGTAGAAGAGCAAAGCAATTTGCTTGAGAACAGTCAGTTGGTGTACCAGTTCATGTGATGCATTCTCCGGCGTTAAACTTTTCAAAGCGTTCGCGTACTCCATATCTGCTCTTTTCGCCTTTTCGAAAATGTGGTGGAAGTCAATTTTCCCCAGATCCTTAAGGGGTTTCTTCAATCTTTCTAGCTTGCGGCATAAAACATACTGTCTAACCCCTTGTATCGCTGGTGACCAGTGATCATGCACTACCTGTTTGCACCTCGGATGCGTGTTCAACATATTGTGATACCTGAAGGGTCTGTTTAGCAGCTCTATATCTTGCGCTAGAGCTATTACAAAAGGTAGGTGATCCGAGAGGGCGGATCCAAGAAGAAAGGTGGTACGGCAGGAGTCTTCATCCCATTTGTGATTCAGGAGGACGCGGTCCAGTTTGCGCTTAATTGTGAAATCCGCATTGTGCCATGTTAAGTGATCCCCGATTGCTGGAGCGTCCCTCAGACCACAGGCAGTACAAGCTTCTTGAAATTCTCTCATTTGGTAGACCCCGGGGGATGTGCTACCCATATGATCATTGACACTGAGGATAGAGTTGAAATCGCCAAGAACCATCCATAGTGAGTCAAGGTTTGCACTATATCGCTTCAACTCTGCCCAAAGGGGCAGTCTCTGTAATCTTCCCTCACTGTTTCCATACGTATAAGTGCAAAGAATTGCACATTCAATGATAAGTTTCGTACTCTAAGGTGGATCAGCTGCGCCATTTTGCTCGTTATCTCAACAAAAAACTTTTTGGAGTCCCAAACAATAAGAATTCTGGAGTTGGGTGCCAATTCAAAATTGTGGGTGTATCTCCATCCTTTGAGACTCCTCATGAAGTTGTTCAGTGTTCGTTCACTTGCCTTTGTTTCTAGAATACCTAACAGACCGACATTGTTTTCAGAGATGATGTTCTTCACCCATCTCCTTTTTTCTGGGGCGCCAAGGCCTCGTACATTGAGGCAGGCCGCATTCATTAGGGACCAAAGGTCCCTTTAGGCCTCAGACCGCCGCCTTTACTGCTATCAGTTGAAGAGGAGCTCTTTGGTGCTTCAGCCACTCTTTGGTAAGTCTTCTTCAATGGGTTGAGTAGCATGGAAGAAGATCTGGTTCTGCCGCTGCTCTTGAACAACTGTTTCTCAACCATGGTTTTTCCTTTTGGCGCAGGAGGTCTTCCTGCCCGAGGGGGATTGCTCCGTCTCACCTCCGGATGGAGCATATTGTCCGGTATATTTCCTGCACCATTCATCGGTCTGTCTGCATCACTGAAAACTGGTGGTCCAACTGAGTCGGCATCACCACTGAAAATACTCTTGGTATGGACCTTAGAGCCCGGTGGTGTAGGATCCCCAGTTACCCTGTCCCAGACCATCTCCATGACCACCTCTTTGTCGTCACACTTCTCCTTTTCCGAGTTTAGTTCTTGACCCGTGGTGCTCGATCCAGAATTTTCTGATTTTGAACCCAAAACTGTGTCTCCATGGGTACGGGAGAGCACCCCGTTTTGGTTTTTTTCTTCATTTACCCATGTAGACTGAACACCTTTGTCAAAGTTTTCATGTCGATTTCTTTTAGCCATGCGCTCCTAAAAAACCCTGTTCCTGGTCCGAAAGAATTCATCGCAAACTTCAAAGAGATGTGTATTTTCTCCGCAGTTTGGGCACCATAGTTTGCAGTAGTCGTAAAGTATCTGTTGCGAGTGGGTAGCTCCATCAGGCATGTGGAATTTGACTATTTCTTTGAGCTGTTAAGAGGTGTCGATGAGGACCAGAACCCTGGCGTAGTAGCCCACGAGGTCTCGAGTTCCATTGTCCATGAGAATGGGATCTCCTAAAGTGGAAGCTATCTTCTCGAGGGCTTTTTTGTGCCAGCAAGACTTGGGTAGGTGGTTCATGCGAATCCAGGCCGGTTTCTTGGCCATGATGCGCATATCGTACTTCCCAGACTCAGGTAGAGGAACAATGAATAACTTTTTACCGTGGAGGAAATGATCCGGACCCTGTAGCACTTTGTCCCCGTCCTCCGCTGTTTTGAATCCGAATTTTAGATACCCATTTGTCATTGTCTGAACCCAGCACTGGACACCCCACTTTGCCATGAGCAATTTCCGGACAGCATGTGTACCTGGGAAGGAACCTGGGAAGACGCCTAGAAAACCGTAGAACACCCGGACTTGCTCCTTGATAACTTCTTCCTCTGAGAGGACAAAATCCACATCCTGGTCTGCAGTAATGTCTACTTTGTCCAAGGCGATTTCAGCATCGTCTCAAGCCCTTTTTCTCTCTAATAGCGGATCATGCTATTCTCTGGACTTAAAAGTCATGTCAGCCTGTTCAGCCAGGCCCCGAATGGTTTACAGATTTGGTGGCAGGGGGTGATGGAGGAATTTGGTCCATACTTTCCCAGTCTCAGTGACAGTAAGAGAAGACAAGATGGGGTTAGGCAAACAATCCGACTAACGTATTGGATGCACAAGAGAGACTAACTTATCTCCCACACAATAATCTACTCCGAAAAGATAATACAGAAAGTCCTATTACCTATCCCAGCAACAGGGGATAAGTATATGTGCAGATGAAAATGGTACACAATCCAAGTAGTACTCAAACAGATACACAAACAGAGACACAAATAGGCATAGCACAGAGTGTACAAAACCACTATGAAACCAGATAATAATAAGAGCAGCGGAACTTTACCGAAGTCAAACAGCACAAAATAGGGCAAGTGGGCACAGAGACTCTCAGATAGTACAGAGAAAAAGCTTCAGGAATCGAATGTTTCACACAATATGTACTTGGAACTAAATTCAAAACCAAAGTGACTCAGTAGAACCTGTTGGCTGGCTTTTAATCTACGAGTCCGAGCTTTCTGAATTGTCATTTTCAGAAACCCTCGCAGTGCCGACGGAAAACATCGGAAAACCCCAACCTGGAGATGACTATGATCGGAATCCCATGGGGAATCTGGATAATCTAGTTATAGGCCTAGATTTACCGACTGATTGAACAAAAATGCTCCTGTAGATCGTGGGAGAAGGTTACACTTTTTTCGCCCAGAAATTACCTTCGGACCTCAGCTTAGTCCAACTTAGTCACTAGTGTTTCTATATAGAGAGAGTCAAGTAAAGTTTGACCGTTATTAGTTAAAGTCAACTAAGTCACTAGAATTTATATATAGAAAGTCAAGTAAGGTTTGACCGTTGATTAGTCAAAGTCAACCTAGTTATTAGTGTTTATATATTGAAGTCGAGTAAAGTTTGACCGTTGATTAGTTAAAGTCTGTTTAGTCACTAGTGTTTACCTATAGAAAGTTAAGTACAATTTGACTATTAATTAGCTAAAGTCATCTTAGTTATTAGTGTTTAATTGAAAGTCATGTAAAGTTCGACCGTTGATTTGTCAAAGTCAACCTAGTTATTAGTGTTCATATATAGAAAGTAAAGTAATGGTTGAACGTTTATTAGTTAAAATCAACTTAGTTATTAGTGTTTACATACTGAAAGTCAAGTACAGTTTGACTATTTATTAGTCAAAGTCAGCCTAGTTATTAGTGTTTATATATATGAAAGTCAAATAAGGATTAATCGTTGACTACTTAAAGTTATATTTATGTATACTAAATCAATTAAGGGTTGAACGGTAATTAGTTAATGTAAATAAATTTTATTCTTATTTATATATATTAAGCCAATAAAGGTTGATCGTTAATAAATTTAACTTAACTTCGTTATTAGTTAAAGTCAATAAAAGAAGTGAACGATTTTGAAAGTTTTAAAAAAATAGCTTAGAGCGGTTGCTCACAGCCCATGAAATTTCTGGCAATATTATTTGAAATTTTTGGCGAATTATTTTTTAAAAAAATATTTTGGCAAATATTTTGAATTCTTTGGCAGAAAGATTGAACATTAAAAAATTTTGCCGAATACTTTGAAATTTTGGCGGGAAGATTGAATTTTTAAAATTTTGGGCAATTTCTTTGGCGGGAGAAATGAATTTTTAAAATTTTTAGCACCGACTTTTAAAAATCAGTGTTATTTTTTTCAAAACCAGTGCTATTTTAAAAATTTTGGCATTTTTTTGCGGGGAGATAGAATTTTAAAATTTTTAGCACCGATTTTTAATTTTTTTAAAAATCGGTGCTATTTTGAATTTTTTGGCAGGAAGATAGAATTTTTAAAATTTTTAGCATCAGTTTTTAAAAATCAGTGCTAATTTTTCCAAAACCGGTGCTATTTAAAAATTTTTGGCCATTTTTTGGCAGGAAGATAGAATTTTTAAAATTTTAGCACCGGTTTTTAAAAACTGGTACTATTTTTTTCCAAAATCAATACTATTTTAAATTTTAACACCGGTTTTTAAAAAATTGATGTTCAAATTAACACCGATTTTTTAAAAACCGGTGTTAAAATTAAAAAAACTGGTGTTAAATTAACACCTGTTTTAAACCGGTGTTAAAATTTTAAAAAAACCAGCGCTATTACATTTTTGGCACGGTTTTCAAAACCGGTACTAAAAAATGGTGTTAGAGGGGGGTCTCTGTGGTCGTGAGGTCACCCTGTTAAGGTTGATAAGGCAACTTCAAATAGATCCAGACTTCATGTGGCTAAAGTATACATGGAAATCGATATTACACAGTCTCTCACTGAGAAAGTTTGGCTTAATTTTAGAGATGTAGGTTTCCGGCAGTTTGTCGAGTATGAAGATCTCCCAGGTTATTGTTCTAAAAGCTTGAAATTAGGGCATCATACTGATTCCTAAAGAAAATGGTGAACATGGAAGGAAGTCAGGTAAAGAACAAGTGCTTATTCAAGGCGCAACATGTGAAGGAAATATTCCATGTTGGTTACCATATATGGAGAATATTTGTTCCAGTTCTTAAGAATAAAAATGACCCAATGATATCTTAGGAACAAACCAGATAGAGAACCCTAACAAGTCTAACAAGTCTAACAAGTCTAACAAGAATGATCTTAGTCTAATGAAAAAATCATCTGAGAACTCTGATACAATTGGATCTAAAGTTAGATGAGCACAACTCATATTAAAAATATCACTCTCCTCAACTGGATCTCAATACAGAGAATAAAACCTCAAAAGATAAGTTCACTAATGTTCGAGAGGGTAACCTGATTAACCCTAATCAATTTTTACTAATCAAACTGAAACCTCTGAAGAGGTTTTTTTTTAACTGAAAATACCCGAGGGTGGGGGTTGATATATTGGTACCCCAAACCAAAAAGGAGCGAGCCAGAGTCATCATAGTAGTTTATACAAAAGGCAACATCATTGTCTCCAAAAGAATGGTCAGTTACTATTATCTATGAGTCTATAAATGTGCAAAATCTAGAAAGAAGGTAGTTGCGATTTCAAAGTAACGAACCTCCACACCAAGTGTTAATTCATTACTTTGGCCAGGCAACTACTAGTCAGTCAAATCAGTAAGTAAAACTGATAGAGGGATTGAGCTAGTGAGTCTGCCATTGGTGTTATTCTGAGCTCGTAACTAGGAGAAACTTGTAGACCATGGTGAAGCAGCCGAAGGAGGTATCTGGTTAATTGGTATCTGGTTCACTCGGCCAATGTAAAACTGTCTCCCATAACAATGTTGAGCCAATGCCTAAATGGTATGCTACGGGGTATAAATTTGCAAAAGCTCCTGCTATGTTTACTAACAATCAGCTTTCCTCTAATATGCCCAACTCAGAAACCATATCCCATCTGCTAGCTAATACTAACCCTGCCTCTGATCCCTTAGCATATGGCTCTGAGATAACAGAAGCAATCAATCAGATTACTACACCTCTTCTACCTCAACCGCCTCCCCCAAATCACCCACCAGTAACAAAAGCCTTGGATAAATCCCATACATTTCTTAGGGAACTAATAAATCAAACAGAGGTCACTATCCCTATAAGGAAACCTAAAATGTATGCTAAGGATGACATAGGGATTGGTTCTCACAACTTGACTCGTTTCCAGTGCTCCCCCATTAACCCTCCACTTTCACACCAAGGAAGGATGGAAAATAGATTTTCTGTTTTGCAGGATATGGAGGACCTTTCGAACTCTGATGAATGTGTAATTAAGGACCCTCGGGAATTCTTTGATGAAGGCAGTAAACTTCCTGCAGATACTCACTCTTAGCCCACCCCTATGCTACCCTCAAGCAATCTATCAGGTAAGAATGATGGCCAAGGTAAGTTTAAGAACAAAAAGAACTACCTTGTTCAATTGAATAAGATGATGCTAAGATCTGCCACTAAAAGCCATAAACTAGTTGACCAACGATGCACACTTTCAAAATTAACCTTTTGGTTTGGAATATGAGGGGAATTGAAACTTCTATGCTAAGGTTGAAACATTTGACTGTGAAAAAGAAAATTCAGCTATTATGTATTATAGAACCTATGCATGATAACTCTCAATGCCAATCCTACATGCAGAAACTTAATTTTTCACATAACCTCCCTCTCCATAATGGTAAAATCTGGCTTATGTGGAATGACTCATTGATTGTTAATCTTATATGCCACCATGAGCAATTACTTAATGTTAAAATCATCCACCCTGGCTCTAATTCTCAAATGGAAATGGTCTTTATTTATGCCCTTAGGAATAGAGAAGGTAGGAAGTCACTATGGCATGATTTAGGTCTTCTCCCATTAAATGAAACTGTTTTCATAGGTGATTTCAACACAATTACCACTCCTAAGGAATATAGAGGTCCTAGCTCTCCTAATCTAGGCAGTATTAGGGATTTCCATAATTGGATTAACACCAAAGGAATATAGGAGATCAATACTGTAGGGAATATTTTCACATGGTCCAATGGTAGACTGAGAAACCCTACCTCTAAAAGATTAGATAGAGGTTTGTGTACAATCCAATGGAGCAATAAATTCCCGGCTTCCTCTATCCAGATCCTCAACAGGCAATCCTCAGACCATTCACCCCTCCTATTCCAAATTGCTACTCAAACTTCCTCATACCCAAAACCTTTTAGATTTCTCAACGTTTGGTTTAATAGATCTGATTTCCTGGAGTTAATCAGAACAAACTGGAGTACTCCTACCCATCAAACAGGTATGTTGGGACTATATCTTAAGTTAATCAGAGTTAAGAAAGTAATTAAAATCTGGAACAAAGAGATCTTTGGTAACATTGACTCCAATGTAATGAATGCTGAGGATAATCTGAGAAGATAGGAAGCAATCTATGATTTAACTCACTCAGAAACTGAACGTATCATACTTAATGAAAAAAGGGCATTACTTCTCAGAGCTTTAAAAGAGAAAGAAAAATTCTGGAAACATAAGTCAAGGCTGAACTGGTTTAAGTGTGGAGACAATAATACCCAATTCTTTCATAAATCTGTTCAGGAGAAGAATTGTAGATTAAATATATCTAAAATTAAAAATTCTTCTGGTCAATGGCTGGATAATTTTGCAGACATTCAAAATGAAGCTGTCAATTATTTCTCAGGCCTGCTAACTGAATCTGGGAACTCTGTGAATTCCATCTACTATCTCCATTTCCTTAGCCAGATACCTTCCATCATCACTGAGCAAGATAACTCTAGATTATCTAGGCCTGTAACAGAAACTGAACTCAAATTAGTGGTCATGGGTCTGAATAGGAATAGCAGTCCAGGGCCTGATGGTTTCTCTAGTAAATTTTACATCAAATGTTGGAACTTCATAAAAGAGGACCTCATAACTGTAGTAAATGATTTTCTTTCAGGATCTAACATGCCAAGAGGTATCTCTAGCACTTGGATAACTCTTATTCCTAAAAAACCTACCCCATCATCTTTTGATGATTTCAAACCTATTAGCCTTTCTAATGTTGCTAATAAAATTTGCTCTAAGGTTCTCATGGAAAGACTGAAACCATATATGGACAAACTAATTTCTCAAAACCAAACTGCTTTTATGAAGAATGGAGACATCTCAGACAATATCCTATATCTTCAAGAGATGGTTAGATTCCTTGACAAAAAAAATAGGGTACCAAATTGTATGCTCAAACTAGACCTGAAAAAGGCTTTTGATAGGGTTAGCTGGGGTTTTTTGCAGAGTATTTTGCATAAATTTGGTTTCTCAGGTAAATTTCTTAAGGCGGTCATGAACAACCTTTCCCAGGCTTACTTCTCTGTGCTCATCAATGGTAATCCTGTTGGTTTTTTTAAATCAACTAGAGGAATCAAACAAGGTGATCCCCTTTCTCCTTTACTGTTCAATATCTTTACTGAATCCTTCTCCAGGAGCCTTTCATTCATCTTTCAAAATAACAGTTTGCAATATTTTCTCTTCCCTCTACTATTTTACCAGTCACCCACTTAAGCTATGCTGATGACACCATAATTTTTATGCAAGCTTCAAAATATGGTCTAATTAGGATTAAAGCATTTATGCAGATATTTGAGTTAACATTAGGAGAGGAAATCAGCTATGAAAAATCAGAGTTTTGCATTAGCAAGAGAGCTACAGTCACTAAGAAACAAATTAAAACTATCCTAGGAATGAAGAGAGGTATTTTCCCATTTAAGTACCTAGGCTGCCCTATTTTCAAAGGAAGAACCCTATCTAGATATTTCCATCCCTTTCTTGAAACTATGGATAAGAGATTTAAAAACTGGAAGAATAAATGGTTAAGTGCAGGAGGGAAAATGACATTGATCCAATCATGCATATACTCTCCCCCACATCATATTTGGACTGTTTGTAAACCTCCGACATCTATTGTAAAATCCATGGAAAAAAGAATGGCCAGTTTCTTTTGGGGGGAAACTGAGGAAAGAAAAAATAAGGTATGGAAAAAGTGGACTGACATTGCTATCCCTAAATCTCATTATGGATTGGGTTTTAGATCTATCAAATCAATTATTGAAGCTTGCTCACTTAAATTATGGTGGAAAAGCCAATTAGGGAACACCTTGTGGGCCAAATTACTGTGGTCCTTTCCCCAGTCCCACAAGAACTTCAAAACATGGAAGAGAATCTGTGAGGTAAACCCTATTATAGAAAAAAAAAACCACTGATTATTCATGGCCAAGGTAAATGTGATTTCTGGGCTGCTAACTGGTGCTCAAATGGCCCGTTGATAAACTGTATCCCATCCCACATCACTTCCATGTTTTCCCCCTGTTCAGTAGCTGATTTTATAAATAATAAAGTATCAATTTTACCTAAGATTGTTCCTTTTCTGGAAAATGATACTTTTCTATTTTTGCAGGGTACAGAAATTGTACATGACAGAGAGGACAAGATGATTTGGAAACCTGAAGAGACTGGCAGATTCTCTTTCAAGTCAGCTTATAAAACTCTAACATATATACCAGGTAATTTCCCAATTACTAAGCTCATATGGAACACTAGGTTACCTAAGAAGATCTCCATCTTTACATGGAAATTGCTCAGCTCATTCTTACCTTTTGATGATATCCTAATTAAATGTGGTTTTAGCTTGGCTTCAAAATGTCCTATGTGCAATCAATCTGACTCTCTGGAACATTTCTTCATTAACTGCCATCTTGCTAAATCTATTTGGATTCAGAGTGCTCGTTTAGTTAACTTCAACCTACAAAATGTCCATAGTGTTGTGGATACTTTCTTCGTCTTTTGGAATTGTAGTAACCTTTTTGGGTTTCAGAAAATAATATGTCAATTGTTGCCTCCATTGATCTGTTGGGCATTATGGACGGCTAGAAATGCCTACTTTCTTGATGACAAACCCTTTTCTTTTACCCATATAAGCAAGGAAGTTATAGATACTCTTAATCTTTCCATTTCAGCCTCTCTCTGCCTCCCCCAATATACACCATAACTCATGCAATCAATTCCATTCTCTGATATCCCTCCCCTGACCACCACCAAAGCCAACCATCTCCACTGTATACTGGGAATTTCCAGATCCCAATGTCATCAAGGTTAATGTGGATGCCTCATGGTCTGCTACATCTGTTTCTATTGGCTTAATTGCTCGTGATAACCAGGGTTTCCCTCTCCTAATCAAGTCAGAGTCCATATCAGCCATTTCACCACTGGAAGCTGAAATAAAGGCAGTCCTTCTGGCATGTCAAATCTGTATCCCTAGATATCCAAACTTCATTGTCGAATCTGACTCTTTACATGCAGTTCATATGATCAATGATCCATCATGCTCCAAAAGGTCTTTATACCCATTGGTGTTCCAAGTTCACACACTTCTATCCTAGGTTTTTCTTAAGCACACATATAGAGAATGTAATTCAGTGGCTGATGCTATTGTTAAACACCACTCAACCTCCCGGATGGAATATTCACTTCATTTGAATAACATTCCGGCGCATATTAAAGGGCTAATTTATATGATATCATCCATACACCTTATATTAGAATCCATAGGCAAGCCTCTAAAGATGATTGATACTGCTAATCTTTCTTTCCATTTGCCGCAGGTTATGGACCTCATCATGGCTCTCGAACTCTATGCTTCTCCCCGATGGTTATGGTGTTTAACTTTCCAGAGGGGAGCGCACAGCCACATTTGCTATCCACATTCGTGTGCTCGAGGGGACATTTGTGTGCTCGAGGGGACATTTGTGTGCTCGAGGGGACATCCGTGTGCTCGAGGGGACATTCGTGTGCTCGAGGGGACATCCGTGTGCTCGAGGGGACATTCGTGTGCTCGACGGGACTTTCGAGTGCTCGAGGGGACATTCGTGTGCTCGACGGGATATTCGTGTGCTCGAGGGGACATTTGTGTGCTCGAGGGAACATCCGTGTGCTCGAGGGGACATCCATCTGCTCGAGGGGACATTCGTGTGCTCGAGGGGACATTCGTGAGCTCGAGAGGACATTCGTGTTCTCGAGGGGACATTCGTGTGCTCGAGGGGACATTCGTGTTCTCGAAGGGACATTCGTGTTCTCGGAGGGACATTAGTGTGCTCGATGGGACATTCGTGTGCTCGAGGGGACATTCGTGTGCTCGAGGGGACTTTCGTATGCTCGAGGAGACATTCGTGCGCTCGAGGGGACATTCGTGTGCTCGAGGGGACATTCGTGTGCTCGAGGGGACTTTCATGTGCTCGAGGGACATTCGTGTTCTCGAAGGGACATTCGTGTGCTCGATGGGACATTCGTGTGCTCGTGGGGACATTCGTGTGCTCAAGGGGACTTTCGTGTGCTCGAGGAGACATTCGTGCGCTCGAGGGGACATTCGTGTCCTAGAGGGGACATTCGTGTGTTCGAGGGGACATTCGTGTGTTCGAGGGGACATTCGTGTGCTCGAGGGGACACTCATGTGCTCGAGGGGACTTCCGTTTGTTCGAGAGGACATTCTTGTGCTCGAGCTACATTCGTGTGCTCGAGCTGATTAAGCTTGGTTTTCTCGGCTAGACACATGCCATTCAACAACATACTCCTCCGGCTATTTCACCATGGTCTGCAAGTTTCTCCTGCTTACGAGCTTAGAATAACAACAATGGCAGACTTACTAGCCTAATTCCTTCATCAGTTTTACTTACGGTTATAACTGACTGGTTATTGCCTGGCCAAAGTAATGAATTAACACTGGGTGTGGACATTCGCTACTTTGGAATCGCAACTACCTTTTTCTTCTAGATCTTGCACATATATAGACTTATAGTTATTAGTATCTGATCATTCTTTTGGAGGAAATGATGTTTCCTTTTTGTATAAAACTACTGTGATGTCACTGGCTCGTAAATTATGTGGCCTGGGGTACCAATATATCAACCCCCACCCTTGGGTGTTTTCAGTTAAAAAAAATGTGTCGAGCCAATTAACCTCTGAAGAGGTAAGGAAACCTGATGATAATTCTTCTCCATTTTTAAATCCTAATGACCATCAAGAAGATACATCTAAATGTTTAAAATTGAGTAAGAATCTAGAAAACTCTGATAACCTTAAAATTCTCAATACTCCTAACGAAACTGATGGCTCAAGATATAACTAAGACAATTTCAGAAAACTTGATGATGATTATATAAAACTGAATGCTGGATCTTCAGAAATAGTAGTCCAGGTCCTGATGGCTTCACTACAAAATTCTATGCTAAATGCTGGGATATAATTAAACAGGACCTAATAGATGCAGTAAATGACTTCTTGTTAGGCTCTGAAATACCAAGAGGAATAAGTAGTACATGGATAGCATTAATCCCAAAAAAGCAGACACCATCCTCTTTTGATGACTATAGACCTATTGGTCTCTCAAATGTAGCAAATAAAATCTGCTCTAAGGTGCTAATGGAAAGATTGAAACCCTATATGGAAAACTTAATCTCCCCAAATCATACAGCTTTTATGAAAAATAGAGACATTTCAGATAATGTACTATACCTACAGGAAATGATTAAGTTTTTAGACAGGAAAAATAGGGTTCCAAACTGTATCTTAAAGCTAGACCTTAGAAAGGAATTTGATAGAGTAAATTGGCTTTTCTTGGAAAAGGTTCTTAGTAAGTTTGGTTTCACAGGGAGTTTTTTAAATGCTGTAATGAACAACCTCTCTCAGGCTTATTTTTCCGTTCTCATTAATGGGAACCCTGTTGGATTTTTCAGAGCTACAAGGGGCATCAAACAAGGTGATCCTCTATCCCCTTTTCTTTTCAATATTTTCTCTGAAGCTTTCTCCAGAAGCTTATCTTTTATTTTCACGAATAAAAGACTCAGTTACTATCAACTTCCCTCAGGCATTACACCTGCATCCCACTTGAGCTATGCTGATGACACTATAATCTTCTTGCAAGCCTCTAAATCTAATCTAATCAGAATCAAAGCTTTCTTAGAAACTTTTGACCTAACCTCTGGACAAAAGATAAACTTTGACAAATCTGACTTCTATGCTAGTTCAAGAGCAACAACTGTTAAACTAAATTAGATAAAATTGATTCTAGGGATGAAGAAAGGAGTCTTTCCATTTATGGTTAAGCCTGGGAGGCAAAATGGTGCTCATTCAATCTTGTCTATACTCCCTCCCAAAGCATATTTGGTCTGTCCTAAAGCCCCCCAAACAGATAATAAAGGCATTAGAAAATAAAATGACAAGATTCTTCTGGGGAGAAACAGAGGGTAAATCAAACAAAATATGGAGAAAATGGGCTGATCTGAGTACACATAGATACCAGAATGGTTTAGGATTTAGATCTGTAAGAGCAATAATAAATGCATGTTCTGCCAAACTGTGGTGGAAAAGCCAATTGGGAACAACTATGTGGTCCAAACTGTTATGGGATTTACCACAGTCCTATAAGAAGTCCCATACTTGGAAAAGGATATGTGGTATTAACCCCTTTGCAGAAGAAAATTCTCTCATTATACATGGCAAAGGAACGAGTAACTGTTGGAATGCAAAGTGGTGTCCAAATGGTCCCCTTTCTAAATGTGTTCCACCTCTAGTCCTCTCACCTTTTTACTACTACACTATTGCTGACTTCATCAGAGAAAAAAGTCAGATAATGCAACATATCTCCCCTTATCTAGAACATGATACTTTGAGTTTTTTGCAGGTCGCACAGGTTAACACTGAAAGGGAGGATAGACTTATATGGAAACTGGAAGACACAGGCATTTTCTCCTTCAGATCAACCTATAGGGCCCTTAATCAGCAACCAGGTAACTTTCCAGCCACTAGACACATCTGGAACCCCAGACTGGCAAAAAAAAATCTATTTTCACATGGAAATTGCTGAATTGTCTCCTACCTTTTGATGATGTCTTAGTCCAATGTGGTTTTAGTTTAGCTTCGAAATGTCATGCATGCAATCAACCGGACTCAATAGAGCATTTTTTCACTTCATGCCATTTGGCTCAGAATGTTTGGGACATTTTCTCAGATATTCTGGGGATTAAACTATAGGCCTTAGACAGCCTGACCCTAAGGTTTTTTACATTTTGGAATAATACTGAACTGTCCAAGGTTCATAGGGATATATGTAGGATGTTGCCATCTCTGATATGTTGGTCATTATGGAAAGCTAGGAATGCATTTTATTATGACAACAAAAAAATTTCACAAGCTCTAATCAGTAAAGAAGTGAGAGATCTTATTTTCCTCTCTTTCTCAGCCAAGCCTGGTCACTCCAATATGTATCTAAATAGAAGCTATCCTATTTCCTCTCTAATCCCACCCCTGAGACCCCCCCCCCCCCCAAGCCTTCTATATCCACTATCTTCTGGAAGAAGCCACCACAGAACACTATAACTGTGAATGTAGATGCATCCTGGTCCTCCAACATGTCGACAATTGGCCTTATAGCTGGAGATTGGACTGGTAAACCTTGCCTAATTCAATCTTTAACTATCACTGCCAGTACACCATTAGAGGCTGAAATGAAAGCTATCCAAGCTGTAGCTAGGAGCTTCACTAGTTTGGACCCCGGCTGTTCTTACATAGTGAAATCAGATGTCATGCTTGCGGTGAACATGATAAACAATCCCAGAAATGCCAAATGGTCTCTATATGTCTTAGCTTTCAAAATCCACTCTGAACTTAAGAAGGCTACACTCAGGCATGTTTTTTAGGGAATATAATGCAGTTGCTGATGCAATCTCAAAGCATAAACCTACTCACCCTTCACAACCAAGCATTAGCATCTCTAACATCCCACCAAGCATCAAAGGCCTTATTCACTTGGACAATAATAATTTCCCTTACATCCGAACATAGAAGCATGCTACCAGAGGATAAATACTGCTGGAGTTTTTTATTTCTTTTGTAGGGATATAGCATGGACATTGAACTGAGTTATGCTCTTTCGTGATAGCTACCGAGCACTCGAGCCTGCACTCAAGCCTTGGAGCCCTCGAGCCTTGGAGCCCCCGAGCACTGGATACCTCGAACACTAAAGCTTCCAGCCCTCGAGCCTAGGAGGCCTCGAGCCCTAGATACCTCGAACACTCAAGCTCTCGAGCCTAGGAGGCCTCGAGCCCTAGATCCCTCGAGCACTCATGCTCTCGAGCCCTGCCGCCGTCGAGCACTTGAGACCTTGAGCACTCAAGCACTCGAGCCTTCGAACCATCGAGCTATGGAGCCCTCGAGAAGTGGATACCTCGAACACTCAAGCTCTCGACCCCTCGAGACTAGGAGGCCTCGAGCCTTTGATCCTTCGACCACTCAAGCTCTCGAGCCCTGCCACCCTCGACCCATCAGGTACTCGAACCATTGAGCACTCATGTACTTGATCCCTCCATCAACCACTCAAGCACTCGAGCCCTTGAACCATCAAGCTTCGAACACTGGATACCTCAAGCCCTCGAGCATTCGAGTCCTCAAACACTGGAGCCCTCGAGCACTGGAGCCCTCGACCACTGGAGCCCTCGAAAACTGGAGCCCCCGACCACTAGAGCTCCCAAGCACTGGAGCCCTCGACCACTGGAGCCCTCAATCACTAGAGCCCTCGACCACTGGAGCCCTCGACCACTGGAGCCCTCGACCACTGGAGCCCTCGACCATTGGAGCACTCGAGCACTGGAGCACTGGAGTTTCTCACTCGAGCCCTTGAGCACCCAAGCCCTCGAGCCCTTATACCATCGAGCCGTGGAGCCCTCGATCACGGGATACCTCGAACACTCAAGCTCTCAAGCTCTCGAGCATAGGAGGCCTCGAGCCCTGGATCCCTCGAACACTCAAACTCTCGAGCCCTGCCGCCTTCGAGCCATCAGGCACTCAAACCAACGAGCACTCAGGCACTCGAACCTCGAACCATCGAGCCTCGACCCCTCGAGACCTCGAGCCACCAAGTACTACTTCCTCTCATCCTGAACCACTAGTCCACTAGTATTATACCTTTCTTTTGAAGGAAACGAGGCTGCCTTATCAATTTAATATTTCCAAAACATCATTGTACATATTTTGGTTCTAAATAGGTTTGGGTAACCTAATAAATATCCCCCAAAATTTTAACAAAAAAAGAATGCTGGATCTTCCCCCTTATAAACTTCAGCCTCATAGAATTCCAGATCAAAATAGTTAAATACTGGTTATAAATCTGCCGATGAAAGAGTAATTAATAATGCTCAACAGGTAACAATTTCTAATTTTTTAGCTTCTAAGAATAAATTTGATGTTCTTTTTAAGTGATGCATGATGCATCTGGAAACCCGTCGAGTCCCTCGGTGATAATCTGCAAGCAAAAAGCCCTGGGAGGTCCCAGGGGTAAACTCTCTGATACTTAAGTCAGTAAGTATTTTTAGTCAGTGTTCAAAAGTCCCCCATAGTAAGTACATGCCTGCTTATTTATACTGTATCAGGGAATAACGTATCTCCGGATTATACGCCTTAATGTATGCCTTGATATACGCCTCTCTATTAATTAGATATACTGGGCTGACGCGGGCCCAAGGTACTCTATGCCTAAGGTACTCTCGGCCCAACTGTGGGTTTACCTATCATCAAGACCCCCCAGAATATTAGATGGTAGCCTTGGGGTTAAGGTCTTCGAAGAGTCTTGAGTTTATCCTTCGTTACTGAGCTCCTAGGTTCACGTGTTCTCATAGAGGGTGTCGAGGATTCCCACTTGTGTCTTTCTGGGAGAAAGGATCCCTAAGCTCGAGGTGCCGTCTAATTTTATTTATGACTATCATTTTTTTCTTTTAGCAGAATTCAAGGGGGTGCACACGCATGTGTTGGTTGTACAGGGAAGCGCATGACAGTGAGCAGTTTATGAAAATGCATGCCAACTTTTCACGCCTTTTCAAATTTTCACTTCTCCCAAGTTAATCATTACTCTAGCCGCCTTTTTTGGGCTTCTTAACTTCCCATTTTCCCCACGTTCTCTTCACTTTAACTGCAGGTGACTTCAAAGGTTTTCTTAGTACTCTCCTCTTCTTTCGTTCCTCGCTTACATTTTCCATCCTTCTACTTTCATTAGTAAGTTATTCTAACGGCAAACGTAGTTGGCCTATTTTTTTACTTCATGACCGCCGAATATGGGGCATTATATTCCTAGAATGGTTAGAATTTCTAAAATTTGTAGGAAAACAAGCTATGGAGGTTCCCCATGTAAATTTGTGGGGAATGGTGTAATTATGGAAAATATAGTACAAGCATTCATTGTTGATTTTACAGGGCCTTCCATCCACCAGTAGGGTCTTAAAATGCATTAACATGATCGTTGTGTATTAAATTGCATATATGTGGAGCCAATTTTATATTCTGACCATTCCAAGATTCATGGAGAGACTAAATTGCAAAAAGTAAAAAAAATTTACTCCTACATTGAAATTGCAATCCGATCGAACCGGATGGTCAATAAAACAACCCTTTTGTATTTCCAAGTAAAACATGCAGGTAAACGAACGGGTCCGGGCTCCATATTTAGTTTCGAATATGTTCGGATTACATATAGAAACATTGGAGTAAACCCTTACCATTTACTCTACAACACTTACTAGCACTTCTGGATGAACCACCACCCAGGCACAAATATGTTTCAGTTATGATTTAATCCCGGAATATTCAATTTCATAATTTATTTAGTTTCCTAACACGTTGTAATCGCATGTCACAATTAGAGGACCCAATTGCAATAAACGCATACAATTAACTTTGCGGGAATCTCGGTACCGTTGAGGTACGAAAACGTTACTTATTCAACCTGGAGCATTGGAAAATTCCTTTTGGGTAGGTGGAAAAGTGCTTGAAGGGGTCGAACGGAATGTTTGGGGTCAATCTGCAAATTTTATGAAATTAAACAATGCTTAGAAACGTCACCATACGGGGCCCATGTGTGGTCGATATTTGCATAAACTAGTACAATGTCTATTCACAATAATTGAACGTTAATTTGATTGATTGGGATCGTTCATAAAATGAACAGGAGGCAAATGCAATAAGTGATAAATTTAACTACTAATAAACTTTTTTTACACCGGTAGCAAAGTAGAAGTACCGGTGTATTTGTACAATTTTTTGGATTTTCAATGAGGTGCGAAATATATTACACTGGTAATTCAAGATTTTGCACCGGTATAAATACCGGTGCTGGACAGTTAGAAAAAATTTCATAAATTGCTCTCGAGTAGAACATTTTTTTTTTTACAAAAACTCATTTAAAGCAATAATAGGAAACTGCTTTTTCCACATTTGTACACCGGTATTTTTCTCTATACACCGGTATTTTTCTCTATACACCGGTAATATATACCGATGTACAACACTTAACCAAAATTTTAGTGTGTTCCTCTTGGGTCAAAGGAAAGCTCATTTAAAGCAGCTCAACGGAGCTGTTTTTCTTCATTTTTACACCGGTATTAGTATCGGTGTTGAACAGTTAGCATATATTTTAAAGCATTTTCAATGTTCTTACACCGGTACAGTATGTATTACCAGTGAAAACAACGTAAATTCATATTTCAAAACCGTTTGAAATGGCCATAACTCCCGCAATTCATCATATTCTCATTTTCAAATCCTTCAATTTCTCTTCCAAAACCGCCATCAACCACTCCAACCATCCAATCCACACATAATTGAACCACCACAACTCCTCGTCAACCATTGTAACTCCTCATCTCCCATTCCATCCCTATAAAGTGTGGAGCTCAACACAAGAGAACCCAGAAAAATGAGGGAGGAAGTTAGGGAGAGAAGAAAGTACTTGGGGAGAGAAGAAAGTACTTGGCGATCCGTTCTTGGCGAGTTCGGCAAAAGGGAGTAGCAACAAAAATGCTCCATTGGTGAAGGTAAGTGTTGGGGTTTACGTTACCATGGGTTACCAAGTCAAATTCTCTTTAAAAAAACCATTACATCCCTCACACACAATACATGTTCGATCAATTGCCTCTATGACTAAAAATATGTAAATTGACAAAAAGTTGAATGATACTCTTAAATGGTATGTTTATACAATTGTGGGGAGTAAATGTTTTGCTTTTTCAGTGGATGGGTGATGTAGTTATATAGTATTTTTGTTGGTGATAATGTTGATAGTCACGTTAGGGGGGAGTGAGAATTTCTCGGTTGTATGCCTAATTTTTTAACCCAAAGACATTGGTATGGTATTCCATCAACTTCTATAAGGTTCCATTTCATTTTATATGAAGTTTCATGCCTTAATTGTTCAAGTTCTATGACATGTTATATAAACTTTTATGCCTCATATGATATAGTTTCATCTATGAATTGTTCAATTTCTATGCCATGTTTTGCTTAAAAGTTTTACGAACTAGTAGATCAAGTTTTATGCCACGTTCTATCAATGTTGATCTTTAAGTACCATTATTTTTAAAACCGCCATGGATTGACAATTTCCAATTCTACTGTTGTAGATGCCGTCGAAGAAGGGGAAATTCAACATGAAGAGGAAGCGATCGATTACGAAGAAGGAGGAGGAGGTGAAAGATGTGGTCGATGAGGAGGTGGATGTGTTGGACCAAGAACCACCAACAAAAAGGATCCCATTGAAGATAAAATTTGAGGAAGAAGCAACTCAAATGAATGACCCTTCCAGTGAGGAGAACAAAGAAACCGCGGAACCGGGTGATCACTTTGTAAGGGATGTTGAAGGATTGAATGCCGATATACAGTTGGCCAAAATACCAATTCGCAAGGGAAAGGGAAAGAGCACCATCAAAGGAAGACCAATTATTAATGAAGTGGACGACGACTTGACAAAAGCTAGAGGGAAAATAGAGAAGGATGGGACAAGTTTGAGGTAAAAATTTATTTGAGGAGGTGGGGAACTAGTACGTGCCAGTCTGTGATGTTGGCAAAGCATAACACTCCAACTCCTATTGCATTTGAGTTCCATGGGAATCAAGAAGTATGTATTAAGAATTGGTCAGCGTGGCATGCTTATGATAAATACGCTTTCCGGCGCTGGATCAGATTTGGTGCATGCGAGCACTAGAGCGATGTCCCCGAGGATATTGAGGAAGAGGCATGGAAGGGTGTTCTAGTAAGACTCTCGACAATTGTAATTTAAAATTTTATGAAATGGTAAAGTCTTAGTGAAGACGTGATTCCTGACATGTTTTTCCATATGATTCATTCCAGGAGAGCTTCACAATTGAAACACCTGTGACAGACGGGCAACTAGAAATACTGAGGGAAAAAAACCAACAAAGGAATTGGAAGACAAAGGTGGTAAATAGGTTCATTCACGACGTGGACAAAGGCATCAATAAAACAGGAATACATACATGGGAGAAGTATAAGTAGATGGATGAAGACGAATGGCCCTTGTTTTAAAAGAGGCGCCAGCATCCGAATTTTCAGGTAAGATGAGAAAATTAATATTTGTTAAGAGACATGTTTCCCACAAACTATATTCAACTAAATTTTCATTGATAACAACAACAGAGGCTCAGGGTGCCAAATATTGAATGGAACAAGGGCAGGGATTACATGCACCACATGGGCAGAAGGGGTAATCGATACATCCGTGACAAATTGAGTAAGGATCTGAAGGAGAAGGGGAGAATGAGGTTGACCACCGAGGGATTCACTTACGAGGAGATTGAGAAATAACTTAGTTTAAGGGACTTCACACCTGACAGATCTCTTGTCTACCTTGAGGCAAACAAAGAAAAGAAAGGGTTATACATATCGAAAGAGGTTGAGAAGATCGCACCGGGCATTGTAAGTTACGCCAAAATCAACCATTTAAATTAATTTTTTGAGTACTTCACATTATTCATAGACACAATTCTGTTCCTATGTGATTGTCAGTTGAAATTGAATAAGCTTAAGGAAAAAAGAGCATTGGAACTGCAGCCGGGTGAGGACAACCTCATAAAAGTCACAAAGAAGAAGGATCACCCGGGCAGGTACTGAGGAACTCAGACGGGTCTACCCACAGTGGTGGTTGTTCCTCATCTTTCCTAAAGCAAGTGCAGTAGCAGTTCCTCAGCCAAGGAGACAGCCCGGAGGAGACAATCCAACAATCAACCGGTCATGAAAGCCATGGTATCATACCTGGAGAAATTGGTGAAGGGCTTAGCATCTATAAGCGGTGTTCAGATTCCGCCAGGCCTTGACAATCCCAAGAAGTTTATAGATGGGAGGGATGACATTTCTACAGCTGCTACAAAGTCCAGTGAAGAGCCCAACAACGGAGAAAGAGATGAAGAGGTACACTATCAATAATTAATGCATGTCTTATACAATAATTTACACATTTGAAATATCTCCATAACCATTTGATCGATTCACTTAAATATTATACGAATAGGATGGAGAAAGCATGAATTTTTTCATCAAAGACATAGTCGGGAAGAAGAAAATGGTTGTCCATGGCCTGCGATAGGTATCTCTTCATTGGGATGCCCAACAAGGAAGTGTTGCTCATGTGAGAGTATGCGAGCCAGTCCTCCGTCCTAGGGCGGGATTGCCCTCGGTGGACCACCACTTTGATAATGTTGGAGAGGCGCTCAATAGCGTCATGGATTGGCCTGTGTCCTTAATAGGCAAGGAAAGTGAGCAACCGAGTGACATCGATGAAATCAATGTCGGAGGTGATACAGACGACGATGACGAGGAGGTTAGATTCTCACCAGCGACGATGAGGTACATTCTTGTAACACATTACTTTTAAATTCATCAAGGTACTTTTGCATATCCCTATTCAATTATCCTTGTAATAGGATACTGGCGAGCAAAAATCTCAGTCGACGGCTAATTTCCGCCCATTTGCAAGACCAAGATAAAATAGGCTACCAAAACAGGTAATGCACTAAAAACATCCCATTAATATTCATTAAAAATGACAGTTCAATACCACATGCTCAACTGATCATTTCGTATCAGTTCACATTTGCAGATTGTCAACAAACAAGACTTGACAGATTGGCCAATCATGGGGAAATTCATAAAGGAAGCAAATGCCACTATCCTGTAAATGATAAAGAATAAGGAATGCATGTTCTTCCCAGTATTTTGACAATCAAAATTTGCATGCCATTACACCTGCGGTGTTGGAATAGAAGTTATGGTCGAGTTTGGGAAGAAACTGGGAAGCATGTGTTTGATGACCTGGATCGATAATGCGCAGGTTGATGTGTGGACAGGGTGAGTTTCAAAACTTACAACCTTTGTGTTTTTTTAATTTATCAAGAATTCATTTTCATTTACTATTAACATTACAGGCACCTGTAGGAGAAAATATATGAAACTAATTCAGGCCGCGTCTAATTCTGCCCATCCAGCTGTGGCAACCTAACCAACTCCGAGTAGGAGGTCGAACTCTGTTTCAAACAAATTTGGGAAACAATGAAGGTAATGGATGTTGAGTTCTACATCGTACCCTACATAAGAATGTAAGTATTTCTTCCTGATAATTGCATTCATATTTCAAACCACTTCCATTTCATTAATTTGTTAACATAATTTTTTGACAACAATCATTGGTACCTCATTATCCGTCCCCGAAGGGAGGATTTTTTCACTCTGGACACATTGTCAGGGGGTATCAAACCAACAAACTTGGTCGAACTCAGAGTCATTTTAAGGTATTTCAATCAATCAAATAAAAAATCCTGGTTTAATAATTGAAGGGAAGAAGTAACCATTTAAATTTACTTTATTCATAGGCTTGCTTGTGCATACCAAAGGGAGAAGAGAAAGACGGAGCCAGAACCCGACTACACTTGGAAAATCAACAACATTATGGTAAATCATTCGGTCATTTCATCCATCAAATTTTATGCTTAGGGTTAGTAATTAAGTTTACCTTTCCCGTGTAGTACTGAACCCAGAATGCTTTGTGGAAATGCGGGTACTACATCATGATCTTCATGGAAGAATTTTTTTAATCACCCGGAGACAAACAATATCTTGGAGGTAAACCTAGCATCTCAAAATTTTATATTATTAATCTTTAGTAAACGCAACATTATTGACTTACAGTGTAAGTTTGAAATTAACAGATTTTCCCTGAGGGAAAGAGCCGTACCATGTGTATGAAATTCAAGGTGTAGCAGAGAGATGGTGTGGGGCTTGGCTTGGAGACTACCAGCAGCAGGCGAACACTACGTTGCAACTTCTGGATGATAAGAACGACATAGTAGGTTGATGGTTAATATTGAATGGTTGATGATATTTCAATTCTATGGATGGTGTTTGGTTATACTAAACTTCTGTTTTACTTTGTTTGATTCCATGTTTAAGATACTTCTTCTATTTCTTATGTTGGAATAATGTTCACGTATTTTGCAAGCCATATTTTCGTAGTAGAATGTTTCAAATTTCTTACCTAATTCAAAAGTTTCCAATTTAAAGTCGTTCATAGGTATCTCTGGCTGTCGTTGCCCCGGAAATGATCCGGGATGGACCGTCGGAAAACAAATTAGGCATTGTAAATTTTAGCCACAAAATACACCGGTATAAATAAATTTCACAGGTACCGGTGTAAACAAATTCCACATTTTAAATAATTTATTTTTAATTATTTCAATAATACCGGTGTATAAAGTACAGTAATACTGGTGTAAAAAATACCGGATCAACATACCGGTGTAAAAAAACTATATTTTGGCTACAAAACAAAGACCGGTCTCGGATTTAATACCGGTGTACAAATCACTATTTTACACCAGTTCTTGGGTTAAATACTGGTGCAACAGACCGGTGCAAACAATATTCCGGTATCACACCGGTTTCCCATATTATTCGGTGCACACATTTTGGGATCAACTATTTTTTAGCGGCATAGGATACCGGTGCAAATGCTTCTATACACCAGTCCATTTTACCGGTGCAAATTTGTTGCATTTCTACATCCCTATACATACGCACCAGTATTTTTGGGGGTCAAATTACCAGTGCTATAGCCCTAAATTACCGGTGCAAATACCTCTGTCCTGCAGTAGTGTATGCATGGCATTAGTGAAGATATGTTTATCATGGATTTTGTTTTCTATGCTTAGTAACTTGCAGCGGTTAGTGGAGAGTGGCGAGGACGTAAAACCTCCTCGACCTCCTCCTAAACCCAAGGAAAGAGCTAGGGATTCAACATTGGCTAAGAATGGACATACACTCTCAATGGCGAGCAATGGGCGTAAAGGTGAGGATGACACATTGTGGAGACTCTCCACAAGGATGTCATCATGGGTGGAGTTGCCGAGGGTGACTCCGGAGACCCAATGGAAGGTTTTTTTTAATTGAAATGCATGAAAATAATTCATGAGTATGACAATAATAATACAATGCTCTTTTTCCTTTTCTTCGATGTTTTTCGGTAGTTAGATTTTGCTTGTTTGTTGTGTGTTTGACAAAGGATCTTGGTGGGAAAATATTTTTTATTGTTAAATCTAAGATCGAGTCTTGTTTTTTGTGTTGGTAGGAAATATGACTTGTTGGGTGAAAAAAGTTTTTTTTTCAAAAAAAAGGATGCACCAGCGAAAAACGTCTGTGTTGGGGCACGGCTTGTGTTAGAGCAAGGAAGCATGAGGAAGCCTCGTGCCAGACCATGTCAACATAAGGCTTCTTGTGGCACAGACGTGCCACAGCCTCGTGCCATGCTGTAGATGGAGCAAAAGTGCAAATTTTCAAAAATTCACACGTTTAGCCAAAACAAGCTCTTTTAGCCCATTAATTCAGCAGATCTTTTATTCCCTAGGATTGATGATGTAAATAGTACAATACTAAACATCACCACCTCCCTTGGCATTAGTTAATTGATACTTTTGTCCCCTTAATTTCCATTTTTACCTCAACCAACACTATCTCCTTTCTACCTCCCTCCTAAATAACCCATTTTGGATGAATATGAAATTGCTGAAAATTAGAATTCATAGTACACCCACTTATCCATAAGAGTCCTTTAACCCATGGCAAGTTTTTCAAAAACACTCACTCTCAATTCTCTCTTGAGGAACTCAAAATTTGGAGCTTTTTTTTTCTCAAAGGAGAGCATTTTTGCTTCTTCTTGTGTGGTTTTTCAACTCTTAGCTTCAAATTTTGGGTAACTCTTTGAATTTTGTGTGTTTACTTGCTTTTTTTAACATGAATGTGCTGTGATGGAAGCTTGATTTCGAAATCTTGATGTGTTTTAGAGAAGCGTGTGGGTTATATGAACGATTTTGTGATGATTTAAGTGTAGGATGGGGGATATATGATTTCTGTGTTGAGATGATATGATTTGCGATGTTGTGGTTTTTTAGGAGGAGTGATTCTTGATTTAATGATCTTTTTGAGGAAGTGATGCAATTTACCATGTGTGTTGTTTAGGGTGAATAGTTCTTAATTGAATAGCCTTTGTGTTGAAATGGTATGATAATTGAATAACCCTATAGGGTTTGTCATATTGATCACCCTACAGAGTGTTGCTCGTGGTTAAGTAACTAAGGGAGAGAAATGGAACATGCAGTTCAACAAGATCGAAGATACTGAGAGTGGTTCACTTACCACAACTCACCCAAACCGATCTCACCCCCCAAGTCTGCATGGGGAGAGATACTTGAGGCTTTAACCAATTTTTCAAAAACTAGTGAAACTTTACAAACCAAGTATTCTCTTGGATTAGGAATTGTGGGGCACAAATATTTTCTAGTTTTGACAGGTTAGGAGAGAAGGTGCACAAGGTGATAGGCACACTGAATCGCTTGATTGGACGATGCAAGCCCATGGTTGAAGATGCACCTCCGGTGATTCATTCAGAAAGCTGTGAGAAAAGAGAGGCGTGTGTGACGACTTGTCACAATGAGGTTAGTGATATCTCGTTTGACACTCTTGACTTGTTTCATGAATGCAAGGCATTATTGAAGAAAATGAGTGATTCTAAGCATGAATTTGAGCATGAACCATCTTATCCTGATAAAAATTGCCAACCTCATATGATTGATATGTATGACAATTTTGTGCATGAAATTTTTGACATGAAAAATGGGTTAGCTTTTGAGGATAATTCTTTAAATTATATATTTGATAACACCTTGGAAGCTAATCTAATTGGGAGTGTCGAAGGGGTCGATCCTGTGGGTAAGAATTGTGTGGAACCCTTGCCTAAGAACTTGGAGGAACTAGTCTTGCCAGAAATCAAACCTTCGATATAAGAGACACCCATAGTGGAACTTAGGCCTTTGCATGAGCATTTAAAGTATGCATTCTTAGGTGCCAATGAAACATTTCCAGTGATTATCTTGAGCAAGCTGTCTAGTGACCAAGAGAGTAGGTTGATTGAGGAGTTGAAAAAATTCAAGGGTGCAATAGAGTGGACATGGGCTGATATCAAGGGGATAGCCCTTCAACATGCATGCACCGTATCCTGTTAGAGGAGGGTGCAAGACTTGTACGCCAACCTTAAAGGAAATTAAACCCGCCTATGATGGAAGTAGTGAAAGGTGAAGTCCTTAAGCTACTTAAGGCTGGGGTAATATATCTTATCTCTGATAGCATTTGGGTGAGTCTCACCCAAGTGGTACCAAAGAAGAGTGGAGTCACAGTAGTAAAGAACAAGGATGGGGATTTGGTGCCCACCCGCATTCAAAATGGGTGGCGAGTTTGTATTAATTACCGATGCTTAAACACGGTGACTCATAAAGACCACTTCCCCCTACCTTTCATTGATCATATGCTCAAAAAGGTAGTTGGTCATGCATACTACTATTTCTTCAATGGATACTCTGGATACTTCAAGATAGCCATTGTTCCGGAAGACCAAGATAAGACCACATTTACATGTCCCTTTGGCACTTTTGCCGATAGGCTCATGCTTTTTGGTCTTTGTAATGCTCCGGGTACTTTTCAGAGGTGCATGGTCAGCATTTTCTCTGAATTCATCAAGAATTTTGTTGAGGACTTCGTGGATGATTTCATCATCCATGGAGAATTCTTCGATTCATTCCTACATCATCTACTGCAAGTGCTAGAGCGATGTACGGACATGGAACTCATTTTGAATTCGTAGAAATGCCACTTCATGGTAGAACAAGGGATAGTGTTAGGGTATGTTATATCATCTAAAGGGTTAGAAGTTGACAAAGCCAAAGTAGATGCGATGAAAACCCTACCTTACCCTACCAATGTCAATGATGTGAGATCATTCTTAGGACATGTTGGTTTTTACCAACATTTCATTAAGGATTTCTCAAAAATATCCTCACCTTTGTGCAAGCTGTTGTAAAAATATGTCAACTTTGTTGTCGATGAGGGGTACAAAAAGGCTTTCAACACCTTGAAAGACAAGTTAGTGACTTCCCCGATCATCAAACCTCCATATTGGTCCCTTCCTTTTGAAATCATGTGTGATGCAATCGATCATGATGTATAGGCGTTGTTTTAGGCCAGAGAGTATGGAGATCACCACCGTGATATACTACGCAACATTAACCTTCAATGATGCTCAACACAATTACTGTACCACCGAGAAAGAGTTATTGGCCATAATCTTTGCCTTAGAAAAATTTTTCCATTACCTATAAGGAACCAAAGTCATTGTATACACTGATCATGCAGCACTTCGTCATCTAATGACAAAGAAAGAGACTAAGCCGAAACTTATTAGGTGGATACTTATTTTGAGTGAGTTTGAATAAGAGGTAAAGGATAAGAAGGGCTCGAAAAATGTAGTGGTTGACCATTCGAGCAGACTACCAATCCAGGAAAGCCTAAAGCCAGTCAAAGAAAGGGAAAAGTTAGAGCCTATTCGGGAAGAGTTTCCCGACGAGCAGTTTTGGGGTGGTGACCAACTAGCCTTGGTATGCCAACATAGTGAATTACCTCACTATTGAGGAATTTTCTCCATTCTTAAACAAATCAAGAAATGAGAGGTTGATGAATGAAGGGAATGACTATTTCTGGGATGATCCTTACCTGTGGAAGTATTGTTCAGATCAAGAAATCAAAAAATGTGTGCTAGGAGATGAGGTCAGACGTGTTCTCGAGATGTGCCACTCATCCCAAGTTGGAGGGCATTTTGGTTATAAATGAACTGCAAGAAGGGTAACATGTTGTGGTTTGTACTAGCCTATGTACTTGTAGATGCTAGAGATTTTGTGGAATCTTGTTATCACTGTCAGAGAATAGGTAACATCTCATTGAGAAATGAAATGCCTCAAGCCTTGTCAATGCCAATGGAAGTCTTTGACATATGGGGCATGGACTTCATGGGTCCATTTCCAAATTCAGGAGGGAAGTACTACATTTTGGTGCTAGTGGACTACACATCCAAATGGGTAGAAGCCCAAGCCACAAGGAAGAATGATGCAGCAACCATGGTTGAATTCCTCAAGTCCAATATCTTCTTAAGGTACGAGGTACCTCGAGTCCTAGTCAGTGATAGAAAAACCCACTTTTGCAACATAATCATGGAAATATTACTTAAGAAATATGGAGTGACCCATAGAACTTCCACCGCTTACCACCCACAAAAAAATGGACAGGCAGAAATATCCAACCAAGAAATCAAATCCATCCTCGAAAAGACAGTTAAAAACTCTAGAAGGATTGGAGTGCTCGGTTGGATGATGCTCTTTGGGCCTACCGCACTGCATATAAGACCCTGATTGGCATGTCACTTTTCAGGATCCTTCTTAGTAAAAGATGCCATCTCCCGGTTGAACTTGAGTTCAAAACACATTAGGCAGTTAAGCGCATGAACTTAGACTTGAAAGAAGCTGGGACACAAAGGAAAATGCAATTGCTAGAACTTGAAGATTTTAGGCGCAATTCCTATGATACCGCTTTGATCTATAAGGAAAGAACAAAAGGTAGACATGATGAAAAGATAGTGAAAAAATACTTCTTTGTGGGGATAAAAAGTCCTTGTTTACCAGTCTAAATTTTGTCTCTTTCCTAGTAAATTGAGATCAAAGTGGGAAGGCCTATATGAAGTGACAAAGGTATTTGATCATAGAGCAATAGAAGTGAAGAACAGAGATGATGGCACAAAGCTGGTGGTCAATGGGGAAATGTTGAAGCCTTATTTTGAGTGGGAAGCTTTGGAAGAAAACAAGGAGGGTGATCCCTTCCTTGGGGAACAAAATTCATGATCACTCAAAATCAAAGAAATAAGTCGTGACGGCGACAATAAATATACAATTTTTCTTACTTGCTTTTTAGAGATAGATAGTGCATATCCTTGAAATACATGTTTTTCCACTTGATTTCATCATTGTCACATTTCCCCTTCTTGAATAAACACTCACACTCACGAAGTTTTGGTGAATTATTTGTCTTCAAGCTTTGTTAACATTGCGGTGGTGTTATAAAAGTTTGATTATGAAATGGTAATTGTTATCAAGTTTGACTTTCTATTTGGAAGCCTTGCTAAAATTGTGGTGGTGTTACAAAAGCTTGATTTTATAAATGAAAGTTTATTCTTGAAAAATGATTTTGAGTAGTGTGCAAAATGTTTCATTGAGTTGCCGAGATTTGTGATTTTGTTTGGAATGGAATTACGCTTGTGTTTCACTTTTGAATGTGGGGTTTTTAGGTATTTTCATCTTCATTGAGTCACAAAGAAAGTATCAATAATCTCCCTTCCTCACTTATGTTTTGACATTCTTTTTATGCATTGGATACTTTGCATCCGCAAAGTGTGGGGAGGGAGTAGTGAGCACTTAGAAATTTTCATTCTTGGATTTCTTCGTGCATGCATGTTTTTTTTCTTGATGTTGGTAGTTTTAGTTCTTGTTTGTTGGGGATGATTTTGGATGAACATTTGGTGGAATGACATGCTATGCTAGGTTTCCTAGTTTGCATGGGGTAGGATGTTTTAGCTATTGGTGGAGTATTTTTGTGTGTTTGACTATCTTTGTAGTATTGAGCCCACTTTTGGGGAACTTTTTGAAAATTTGAAAAAATGAAAAATAATATCAAAACCTGGACAAGTCGAAAACCTGAAAGGGCGACTTGGGTAACATTAGGAAAATCCCGAATAGGTTGAAAGGCCTAGGTAAAAGTGAGAGGATTGGTCCGGCTAGACTTACAAGTGTAGGAAAAAATGAGAGGCCGTGTGGAAAAAGGTGAGAGGTAAGCACGTTTTGTGGGATAACACTAAGTGAAAACCCGAAAGAGCGCCTAGGAAAAATGAAAGAAATTGAGAGAAAAAAGAAAAAAAGAAACAAGAAACTAGGATGACAATACAATGGACTTCTTGTTTGCAACTAGGTCGAGAATCTAGATTTATCCCTATGTTGCAAGCAATTCGACGGCTTTTGGATTTCCTTGGTGGATTTTTTTTACTTGAGGATTGCTCTTTGATTTCTTTTGGACTTCTTTGGGGAAAGTAAGCTTGGCTTTGTTCCAATATTTTGTCGCTTCTTTTTCCATACACATTTACTTGTTGTGGGTGGTTTGGCTGCCTTAGGTACTTTGGGGAGTGTGAGAGTTGTGATATTTTCATCTTCTTGGGGGAACAAGGGTAACTTGGAAATAAGTTGGATCTATTGGCTATTTCCACATGCTTCATGTCGCTTGAACCTTTTTCTTTGATTTTATTTACTTGAGGATGAGTAAAGGTTTAACTATGGGGAGTCTGATCTGCACCATTATGCATGCTTTAACTAATGCATTTGACGTAGTTTTTATTTACTTTTGGTTGGCGGTTTGGCAACATTAATTGAGTTTACATGACAAGGGGTTTAGACAACCATATTAGGTTTTATATTCTAAATCCCACGTTTTGTATACTTAATTAGTGATTATAGACATATCGTGTTCATGGGCTCCTTGGTCCTCATTATAAGTACCTTTGTAGGTTGCCTGTGAATGCTATTTGTTACATAACATTCTTGCAAAGGTTGTTTTCTTTTAACGGAAGAATATTTGAAGGCCATTCACATTGAATGGTAGTAGATGAAGGCCACGAGCATCAATGCGTGGTAGAAGGAGATTGAAGCCAAGGATATGCGGCTTCAAAGTTTAAGACGGCAAAAGGTCGAAACTGTGAATCATGGTCCGAGGAGTGTTTCCTTAGTCCAAGAATGATACAGGAATAATTATCCTTGAAGAATAGTTTCATTGGATTTGTACTCTCGAGTACTACAAATTCAACTACTAGAACTTTCAATTCGGACTAACAGTTCACCCGTGGCAAGCAAACGAAGTTTAGCCGACGAGGGACCAACGACCTGGGCAGCCTGCACTACGCGAAGCATCAGCGGCCAGTGAAGATGTCCACGGTCTGCCCTACACGAAGCAATAGTGTTAGTCTGTGACAATGGAGTCGGGCTGTGAAGCATATAAGGGAAGAGTTGAAGAATGGCTAAGTATGGAGCCAGTCCGTGAAAACCTTCACAAACCGTGACGAGAGTTCTAAGCAAACACCCATGCTACTCACGGTCCATAAAAAGGAAGTCGGACCGTGAAAACCACGGAGTGGAAACCATGGTGCTGCTCGTGGTCCGTGAAAACCTTCACAGACCATAGCTTCCCGTGGCCATGAATGTTCACGGACCGCACCAGATCTGGCGTTCCGTGCTTGAAGGCTTCACGGACCATGGCATCCGAGTTGGTCCGTGAAAACTAGGCGGCTGACCTAGGGTTTTGGCCCTTTTGTCCTATTTTGGGCCTATTTTTGGGCCCAATCTCCTACTACTATATATAGGACCCTAGTCTACTCATTTTTTATATACATTAGGAGAGAGAATTCATATCTTGTAACTTGGAGATCATATGGGAGAAAGAAGGAGTTCCTTAGTAAGTTTGTGCTTTTTCCTTTTCTTTTCTTCTTGTTTCATCCCAAAGATGTGGAATTCAAATCTATATTTGAATTCCATGTCTAAGGAGTAGTTAGATTAAGCTTGGGACATATTTGGCACATTTGTAGCTTTTGATGCTTTATGAGATTCCTTAAATTCCATCTATCTTTGTGATTATGATATTATTGTGATTGTTCTTGAATGTGACAAATGCATGAACACTACACCACATATGAGCACACACATTGGGTTATGTTCATGTATGGTGCACTTATTGATGCCCCCCTTGGGAAGAAAAACCTAGATGTCTAAATGAGTGGAGGGGAACGATTCTACGTGAGTGTGTGCACAGGAGATTCGAGGTAACCCTAATCCGCATACCACCGCACCAGTCTTAGCTGATTACTTAACCATTTTCCGATAGGTTACGAGTAGAGATAGTTGATAGTAGCAAGATAGGTGTTGTGTTGAAACCCTAGTACACAGATAAGGTGCATATGAACCTAAGGCCTCGCGTATAGAGGACCACTGGGAATTAGTGCATTCGTGGTGGAGGCCCGGGACTTAATAGCACGGGGGAGAAACAGAACCACAACAACGATCGGACCTTGTAGTGCTCCCCTAATTACAATGGCGATGTCGATGGAGGGTGTGAGCGCACCCACCGTGACAGGGATGGTAAAGTGTATGTCATCAGCCACACCACGTGTTGTGAACACGTTGATAGGTCTTTTGTACGTCTATATGTGAATGAATCGAGGATTGAAACATTAAAACTACCATGTTGCTAAATTAGTCCCACGTGCATATTATAAATAGTTTACTTGTTTGTTTATTTTATGCTTGTAGTTGTTAGTTGAAAATACCAACCCCTCCCCCAGTTTGCATGTTTACATTAGTAGCTATTTCGTTCACTCGTGCGGAACGAGAAACAAGTGTAGAATATAAATCTTATCTTTGACCATCCCACGGTACCAGTGCCTCAACTCGGGCTAATTGATTCTACTATGATTGTGTTAACGACCACAGGTCGAGGCAGTGTCTCTTTCTCTCCTTTCTCTCCTACTTTTCCCTTTCTCTCTCACTTTTCCTTTTCCAATTCATTTCCATTCTTCCTCCTTAAACACCTGCTCTATTGTTCTTCCTCTCATGAGTCCCTTATTCTGTTTTCTGTTCCACAAAACTATATTTTTGGGTTCAAAATCTTGCTCAATTTAGAAAGAAATTGAAATTTTGCAACCAATACATTTTGGGTTTTGGGTCCTTCATTATCAAAGTAAATCTAAAATGGAAGTTGAAGGGTTATAGACAGAGTTGGAGAACATAGAAAGCTTCATCCTTATCTCCAGATCTACCAAGTCACGCGAGTTGGACCGAGTTACCGGCGATTCTACTGCTTTTTTACCAAGTTTTGCCATGGGTTACTGTATTTTTTATCCATTTTTCATTTGAATGTTTTGGAGAAAGCAGATCTATAATTTATTTGTTCTTCAAAAATTTTTGTTGGATGTTTATCACTTGTTTATGGGGTTACTCATTTTGTAGGAAAATTTTCTATCCACCAAAAAGAGCCAGAAACATTGAATGAAGGATGAACATCGAACCAAGGAAGAAGGAAGAAGGCTTAGGATTTAGGGTTGCTAGTTGGTTGTATTTTGATGTTTCGGATCTTTTTCTAATTTAGATTTGAGAAAATTTCAGCGAAACGGTGTTTTATGTTTGGAGGGAAAATTAGGGATTTTAGTGTATAACTGACATGTTATTCTACTGTGCAAATTCCTCACCTCATTTTCTCTCTGCAAATTGAGGTGGGACAGAGGGAGTACACTCTCCCGGTTATTAGAAATCACTCCCTCCGTCCCAGCTATTTCTGCAGAGAGAGAAAGAAGAAGTTTTTTTAAAGATTCATTATTATATGTTTTCTTTTCCATGTGTTGGTGGAGAATCTTTATTTTATTTTCTTTCCCATTTAATTTCATCATTTTTTAAAATAATAAATAAATAAAAGATGGCCAAAAAAGAAAATAAAATAAAGAGTTGAAAAATAATTAGGACGTCCAAAAAAAGAAAATAATGGAACCCGGCCTGGGGCAAGTTTCTGGGGTTCAGTCTCCTGTTGCACCGTGTTGGTGTAGGGAGCCTCACTTTGTGTGAGAAATGTGGGAGTCCCACCCCACCTTTGTGTGAGACACAGGGGAGCCTCACCCCCTTTGTGTGGGACAACACAGTTTAATTTAATGTGATAGAGTACGAATATTTGTTAAAAAAAAACTATTCTGAATTTTTATTCTTGTACATTAAAAAGAATTAAATTTGCTATCAGTAGTGTAGGCAGAATTTCCTTAATATTAGTCGCTTGATGTAAGGTAGAGCGCCTTTTCTTCTTAATAAATAGATTTCTATTAAAAATATAATTTAGTATTTTGATCATTATGATAAATAAATTTAAGGTAAAATCTTGAGAAATATTGTATTTTCATACGTTTATTGAAAGTCGAGATTTAATCAGAATAATAAAAGATAAAAAGTCTCAGTTGCAATATTACAATTTTACTATGAAACGTGTAGTAGTTATAAAGTTTACAACCCAATTCATACTACACGAAAATTTTATCTTTATTTTTTCTCATTTGTACTTTAAACTTGGTCTTTCCATGACTTATATAAAACCCATCTTTCAAAAGACGGACTCTAATTTTAAATATTAGTTAATATTATATTCTATTTAGGCAAAGTCTTGGGAAAGACGGTCTTTCCATAGGCTTATGAAAAGACGGGGTTTAATTCAAATAATGAAAGGTAAAAGGTCTTAGTTGCAACATTAAAAATTTAGTATGCAACATGTAGTAGTATAAAATTTATAACCAGGTTCATACAACCCAAAAAATTTATCTTAATTTCTTCTAATTTACAGTTTAAACCTTGGTCTTTCCATGACTTATGAAAAGACCATCTTTCAAGAAACACACTCTTATATTTATATGAAAAATAATTCATTGAAAGATGAACTTAAAGTTATCATAATATAATAGGGAAAAGTGCAAAAACAACCTTATTAAACTGAAAAAGTACAGAAACAACTTTATAAAATTTAAAAATACAGAAATAACTCTATCTTTTGATCAAAATATTCAATTTTACCCATTTAATAGATTTTTTACGTTGATCAATGTAAATCAAACTTTGACTAATAATAAAAAAAACATAAACACCCTTAACCTTAAAATAGAAAAACCTAAACACTATTTTACCCTGGCTTAATCTTCTTCTCAGCTTCTCCACAGCCGGACCTCCGCCGCTCCACCGTCGCCCCGCCATCGGACCTCCTCCGCCGCTGAACCAGATGCAGCTCCCCCCTGAAACCCTAGATTCGCCTAGATCCACCACCTTCTCGCCTAAAAGCCGCTGCCTGGAACATCTCCCCCCTAAAACCCGCCGTCCGCCGCCGCCTAAAACCTAACCACAGCCCCCTGCCGCCTAGAACCCCACCACAGCCTTTAATCGGCGCGCCACCACCACAACCTTAAAAAATAATGCAGTCCGGAGACCACAAGTTAATAGCCCAAAGCGTTATCGGAAAAGGCACTCAACAACATTCCACGGAGACTCTTCGGAACTGACCCTTTTAAGCTATTAGAAGAAACATTAAACTGAACCAGATTCGACAGAACAAGCTCCGGCACCGGCCAGGAGAAATTGTTGCTTTTCAGATACAGCGTTCTCAAACGGTGAGGTTCCCGATAGTATTCGCCGGCTGAGCTCCGACGAGGGAAGAAGCCGACAGGCGGAGAGCCACCACACGGACGTTCTCACACTGTACACCGGGCCAGATCCACCGTCGGGCTAGAGGCGTTCCATTGGAAGGTCCGGCCGCCGATGGCGGCGTGGAGGGCCAAGGGGGCGATGTGGTCGCCGCTCAGATCTACAGAGTTAGCAAAGCTGAGAAAGATTTGCAGGAGAAAGAAGAAGAGCAGCGGCTTTGCAAAATCCGATGGTAAAAATCGCATCATTTTTTCTCTCTTTTTCTTCCGTGTGTGCTACTGTGTGTCCCAAATTAGCCGTCGAGGAATGAAAGACAAAGGGTATTGTTATATCACGTCCTTTTACTAGTTTACGCCCTAATACATATATACATGTATAATACTAATATTAAGATTTTAAAATAAAATCAAAATCAAAAATCAAAAAAAAAAAAAAACTACCGCCGCTGCTGAAACTGTGCGCCACCATCGTCGCCGCAGTGCGCCACCACCGCCGTCGCTGCCGATCTCTGCCGCTACCGTGCGCTAGCGCCGCCGCCACCACTTTTTTCTCTTCTTCGTCTTCTCCGGCGGCCTCCGCCGCGTGCCACCGCCACCACCGTGCCTCCTTCTTCCTCAGCTCCACCCGCCGTCCTCATCTTCCCCAGCTCCTCCCGCCGCCGTCCCTCCTTCTCCTTCGCCCCGTCGAGCATAGCCCCTCCGTCTCTCCTCTTTCGTCCCCGTTGAACGAAGCTAGCCCCGCCATCCTCCATCGTCCTCGTCCCCTCGAGCGAAACCCTAGCCCCGCCGTCCTCCTTGAAGAGGCGGAGAAAGGCTCTTCAAGCGGCGGAGAACCGGGAGGGCGAACCGGGGTTTGGGGAGAGAGCCCGGTTCGCCACTGGCCGAGGAGAACGGGAGTGAGCTGGGCGAGGAGAACGAATCCCAGTTCGCCGAGGAGAGCGGGAGCCGGTTCGCCGAGGAGAGCTGGAGCCGGTTCGCCGAGGAGAACGGGTTCGGTTTGCCGAGGAGAGCGGGAGCCGGTTCGCCGAGGAGAACAGGTCCGGAGTGAAGGAGAGAACGCGGAGGAGAGAACGGAGCGGAGAGAAGACCGGAGTGGAGATCCGAAGTGGAGATTGGGAACGGAGTGGGAGCGGCGGAGATCGGAGTGGAGAGAACGGAGGCCGGAGAGCTAGAGGAGAAGACCGCCGCCGGAGAGGACAGAACCAAGGTGGGAGAGCAGAAGTCGAAAGCTCCCGCAGCGTCGCCGGAGAGGGAAGAGGAACGGCAGAGAAGACGAGGTGCGTGGCGGAGAGGGCCATCGTGCCGCCACCGAAGGAGCGGCGGCGAGGTGGAGGTGCTGCTGCTGCGGCGGCGGCAGCGGAGGAGTATAAATTAATTAATTAATTAATTAATTATTAAATTATTTAAATTAAATTAAAAATACATATTATATATTAAATAGTATAAATACAGGGCGTAATCAAGTAAAATACAGGGCGTGAAATAGCAATCCAGAAGACAAATGGGAAAATTTTTGTTTTGTTAAAAATCAGAAAGGGCATTCATGTCTTTTACCTTTTTTGGCCTTTTCAATTTTTTTTAAAAAATGTAAAATGGTCATTTCATTGATTTTTGGTCATTTCTGCTATTGACATTTTGATCAATGATTTCTGGGATTATTTTTGCACTTTCAGATTTCAGAAGGGCAAAGTCTTGGGAAAGACGGTCTTTCCATAGACTTATGGAAAGACGCAATTTAATTCGAATAATAAAAGGTAAAAGGTCTTAGTTGCAACATTAAAAATTTAGTATGCAACATGTAGTAGTTATAAAATTTATAACTCGGTTTATGCAACCCGAAAATTGTATCTTCATTTATTCTAATTTACACTTTAAACCTTAATTTTTTCATGACTTATGGAAAGACCGTCTTTCAAGAGACGGACTCTTTCAGAAGATGATTTATGCATTTTCACCCAAAATATAAGGTTAAAAATGCATTTTTAATGTAATAATAATTTTAATTTAATAAAAAATATTAACTTAAATGAAGTAAAATAAATCGTTTTGTTAGAGGAAGTAGTCAGATATATCCTCCGATCTAGCAAAAATATGGAATTGCTTTTAACTCTCCCTTTTACACAATATGCAATTATGGAAAGTAATAATATTTTGAAAAAGTAGTGGGTTCAGTCTACAAATTGTTAATGTTAGCGAGGATATCGTGGAATTTATATAACATATTTTTTGTCATTTTGAATCCCAACAAAAATTATACATTTACTTTTTTTTAAAGTAAAACTTTGTAAACTTTGATCATAAATATAAAGTAATTTATATAATAAAAATATCATGTGAGACATTAGATTTATCTTATAATATTTTTTTTAAATATCAAAATTGTATGTGAAATTGTTGTACTTAGTTAGAGATATTGACGATCAAATATGATCGTTGAAAATTGTGAAAAGTAAATGTGTTATTTTCTCTGGGACGGAAGGTGTATCATTTTTGTTTGAATAGACAAAAAAGTACCTTCGGAAAATAAGAGAATACAAAAATACATTTTTTAAATTTTAATATATTTTATGATATACAAACATTACAATTGGCATTTTATTTATTTACTTATTGGCATATGTAGTTTATAATATTCAAATACTAGTTGTAGAAAATTAGCGGGAGTCCCACCGCACGTTGCATTGTGTTCTTGATTAAAAATATTTAATTTAATTAATATATAATATTTATATGTCACATTTGAATTGAAATAATAAAATAAATTATAAATATATTCATCTAAGAATAACTATGTAAATTGTAAAACAAATAATAAATTTTGTTGGAATTTATTAAATAATCAATAAGATGAAAAATATTATTTTTATAATCTTTCAAGAAATAATATATTGCAAGTACATGAAGTAAGTAAAATATAAAAAAGAAACGTTGAACTTGTGGAAAAACAATGAACTGTGTGTATATGTGAACTAAACAATGAATTGAGTGGCATAAATGCAGACAAGTTTTTGTCACAATCATTGTCTATAGTTTATTTTGGAGAATTGTTGTCTATATACCAATATAATCTTATATACTTGCGAAAGTGCCGATATAACCTTCAATTGTTTGAAAGTTAGAAAGAAAAACTACCTAATTGATGAAAGTGCCAACATAATCCACTGGTAGACTTTTCGGCGTTGACGGTGCTTTTCCAACTGTTGACCCACCTTAAAATGACAATAATGCCATCAGACCAAAAGCTGAATTTGGGTGGACAATTATAACCTTACCCACAACCATCGAACCATCGTTGCTTCTGCTGTAATAGGTAAGGTTATATCAGGATATTGTGAATTTGATAGGGTTCGGGTGGTACTGGGTTCGAGTGGAGAGGTTCGAGTAGTATTGGGTTCAAGTGGTACTGGGTTCGAGTGGTACTAGGTTCGAGTAAAGGGGGTTTGGGTGGTGAGGGTTCGAGTGGAGATAGTTCGGGTGGTGAGGGTTCGAGTGGAGAGAGTTCAAGTCGAGATTCGAGTGGAGAGGTTCGAGTGGTACTGGGTTCGAGTATAGAGGGTTCGAGTGGAGAGGGTTCGAGTGGTACTGGGTTCGAGTGGAGAGGGTTCGAGTGGTACTGGGTTTGAGTGGAGTGGGTTCGAGTGGAGAGGGTTCGAGTGGAGAGGGTTCGAGTAGAGAGGGTTCAAGTAGAGAGGGTTCAAGTGGTACTGGATTCGAGTGAAGAGGTTCGAGTGGTGAGGATTCGAGTGGAGAGGTTTGTCAACCACCCCTCGAGAGGGGTATACCATCCACCACTGGAGATAATACTATCCACCCCTCGAGAGGGCTATACTATCCACCACTGGAGAGAGTATTATTTACCCCTCAAGAAGTTTGTCAACCACCTTTCGAGGGTACACCATCTACCTCTCGAGCAGGATGGTTGATGGTTACAGGACCTCGAGAGTTAATAAATCGATGGAGATGTTCAAGTGGTAATAGGTTCGAGTAAAGAGGTTCGAGTGGAGAGGGTTCGATAGTACTATCCACCCCTCGAGAGGGGTATGCCATCCACCACTGGAGAGAGTATTATTTACCCCTCAAGAAGTTTGTCAGCCACCCTTCGAGGGTACATCATCTACCTCTCGGGCAGGATGGTTGATGGTTACAGAACCTTGAGGGTTAATAAATTGATAGAGAGTTAGAGTGGTAATGGGTTCGAGTAAAGAGGTTTGAGCAGTACTGGGTTCGAGTGGAGAGGGTTCGATTGGCAAGTGTTCAAGTGGAGAGGGTTTGAATAGAGGATTCGAATGGAAAGGGTTCGAGTGGTACTGGTTTGAGTGGTGAGGGTTCGAGTAGAGGTTAGAGTGAAGAGGTTTGAGTTGAGGGGTGATGCCTCGAGGGGGGTGATTAATGGTTCCAGGGCCTCAGGGGCAGGCCTGTCAAATGGGTTGATTGGATCAACGCATTATCCAAACCCAATTAACCCATTATTCAATGAGTCTTTATCCAATTAACTCATTTATTAATGGGTCATAATGGATTGGATCAAAAATTGGTTGAGTCATTAAATGGATAACTCATTGGGTAACTCATAAGATAACGCATATGACCCAATGGGTTAAAATATATTATCCAATAAATTATTATGTAACAAACCTAATAAGTTATCATTCAATATTTTCTCCTAATATGGGTTACAAGTTGTCATTATCCAATGGAATCATGCATTAAATGCTCATTATTTTTTAGGATTTGGCGAGATGAGAATAATTATGTTAATGGAAAATTCTGATCTCAATGGGTCCCATATTATGTTAACTCTATGGAAACTTAACAAATACCCAATAAATATCCAAAATTACCCAATTAAATGCATGTGTAATATTTAACATAAATATTCACTATAATTCACAAATTATACAAATTATAATTCACAAATTATTCGAGTTCAATCTCGTACAATATTCGAGTTCATACAGTATTCGAGCTCGTACAACATTCGAATTCAATCTCGTACAATATCCGTGTTCAATCTCGTACTGTATTTGAGCTCAATCTCGTACAGTATTCGAGTTCGTACAATATTCAATTTCAATCTTGTGCAGTATTCGAGTTCGTACAGTATTCGAGCTCAATCTCGTACAGTATTCGAGTTCAATCTCATACAGTATTTGAGTTCATACAGTATTCGAGCTCAATCTCGTACAGTATTCGAGTCGTACAATATTCGAACTCGTACAGTATTTGAGCTCGAGCTCGATCCCAACTAATATTGTTCGTTAATTTCGTCGAGTTTACAAAGCCAACATATTATATATATATTTTTATTAAATATAATATAATGTACATAATATTATATTACATAATATAATAAATGATTATATAATATGGAAAAATTAAATCATTCGTAATCAAACTTGTGAAAATTTAGTTCTCTTGTAATATGAAATTATCCACGGGTCACCCATTACCCAACCCAACTCAACCCATCAAAAATTATCCAATGGGTAACCCATTATCCAACCAAATTAAACCCAATAACTACAACCCAATAATATCCATTAACCCAATGGGTCATTATCCAATAAGTCTTACCCAATAAGTGAAAATAGTATATGGATAACGATTATCCAATGGGTGACCCGATCCGTTTGACGGGCTTACTCGAGGGTTAATGAATCAAGTGGAGATGCCTCGAATCAACACCCCTCAAGGCGGATGGTTGATGTTCAAATGGTGGATGTTCGAGTGGTGGGGAGGCCTCGAGGCGAATGGTTGATGTTCGAGAGGTGGATGGTAGCGTGGTGGATGTTCAAGAACTGATGGTTCGAGGGGTGATGGTTCCAGGAATGGATGGTTGGTGTTCGAGGGATAGGTGGTTTGAATGGTGGTGTCGTGGATGGTTTGAGGGGTATATGCCTCGAGTGGGTCATGGTTCGAGAGCTAATGTGGATGGTTCGACGCTCTCAGTGGTATACTCTTTCGAGGGTGGTGTACCCTCGAGAGCCGGTGTACTCTAAAGGAGTGGATGTTTGACCTCTCGAGGGGTGGTGTACCCTCGAGGGCTGGTAATCCTCTCTAGAGACGTTGATGGCGTACCCTCGAGGGGTGGAAAGTGTACTCTCTCCAGTGGTAGATGGTTTACCCTCTCGAGAGGTAGATGGTGTACCCTCGAAGGGTGGTTGACAAATTTCTTGAGGGGTGGATAATACTCTCTCCAGTGGTGGATGGTATACCCCTCTCGAGGGGTGGATGGTACCCTACCACTCGACTCTCACCACTCGAACTCTCACCACTCGAACTTTTCCACTCGGACCTTTCCACTCGAACCCTCGAACCTCCTCTACTCAAACTCTTTCCACACGAACTCGGTACCACTCGAACATAGTATCACTCGAACCTCTCTACTCGAACCTCTCCACTCGGTTCCTCATTACTCGAACCTCACCACTCAATTCCTCATTACTCGAACCTCACCACTGGAACCTCTTCGCTCGAACCTCTCCACTTGAACCCAGTATCACTCGAACCCTCTACACAAGAACCCAGTATCCCTCAAACCTCTTTCGGACCCACTCTACTCGAACTCTCTCCACCCGAACCCTCTATTCGAACACTTTCCACTCAAACCCTCTCCACTCAAACCAAATACCACTGCACCTCACATAATAACCTTTTAATATTGCGACTTGAACTTTTTACTTTTCTATAATTTTAATTCAGCAGTCACATGGAAAGACGGTCTTTCCTAATAATTTACCAAGGTAAAATTATTAGTATTTGAGTCTATAACTTATTTTGTGTATTCTTCAATCTTCATGGTCCAATAACTTATTTAATCCACCTTGGAACAATGACTAACAATTAGACTTACAAGGGTAGCAAAACCCTGCAACACATATCAGCTCAATTCATCATTACAGTAACCGCTTATAAACTACAGCTTTGTTAAGTAAGTGCATTGTATGACAACGAGAAATTTTAAATCGCACCTAACCAAATAATTGAACCACCTAAAGCAAGAACATAAGCCACATAGAATGAGGCAGACGACGCAGAAGATATTTGAACAAAAATTTGCAAAACGAGCACCGAAAATATACACTTAGGAATGATTCACGTTCAAATCCATCGCAGTAAAAATTGAAAAGCAAACAGATGGCTCATAGGAGGGACTCCACACAACAACAATGTAGCAGGATTATGAACTCATACTATACGCGATGCACCAAAATATTGGTGAGCAAATGCAGTGTGGTAGAGAATTAAAAGCATAATAGAACAAAAAAACATCAGATGAGAATATCATTAAACACCAGTGTGGTAGACTTCATAACATATTTTGAACGCGAAAATCCCACCGAGCGTAGATAAAAAAACATATGAAAGATACAATGCAGAGCTGCAACTTACTAAAAGCAAGCAAAACGGCATTTACAGCAAGATCCTCATTGACTGAGTCGGATCCTGACTGTGAAGATGGAGTGGAAGCTCCGGACGCCTCCATATGTTTGTAAATAATGTATTTATATATCTTCATTAATCATGTGGGAAAAGCTAATACATATAAATTTACCCTAGCTAAGTCACACATATGCAAGCCATATCCTCGTACCAAACCATGCTAAACCATCCCCATCAATCACAATTGAATCATCAAGCGCCATACAACCTAGGAACTAATCAAACTCTTACATCTAAAACAAAGCCAATAGTTTCTAGCTCATATTAGCACTCAAGGAGCATCTCTCAAGTTTAAATTCCGAGTCCACTTCAATATGATGAACTACATGAGACGCACACCACCAGTAAGAGAAATACAGATTTTTTTAATAAAAAAAATGAGCACAACATCATTAGAATTTATCTTGTTTAGTAAAATTCAGGCTTTAGAGCACTATGAACTATGGTTTATTTTGTAAACCTGTAAGTCGTTTTGGTTCATTGTAAATTTATTTTAAACAGTCACATAAAAAAAATTGGAGTAAAAACTTTCTGTTAAAGCAAAAAAAAAAAAAGTCTTAGCTCACCTTTGCTTTTATACCAATTGCTAAAGAAGCTGCCACAACAACCATACGAAATAGACGCAGTCAACTCTCATAAGTTAGTATCCATACAATGTAAAGTCATCTTATGTAATAATAGGGAGAATCTTCCATTTCAAAACATTCCTTGGTTATTCTTCACCACCATCCCAAGTAAACATTTTAACTGAAAAACTACTAAAAAGGGATGTGTTACGAGCTAGTTAAAGAGGAGTAGAAGACTATGATAATAACATAACTGAGTAATGTACATGGGACGAGCTAAAAGTGAGAGGAATGGCAGAGCAATAATTCGCTATGCGCTAGGGAAATTTTTCATAACAGATTTCAGTGGTCTGTATAAGTGTTTATAAATGTGTTTATAAATGTGCAATGGCCAAATCAATTGGCGCGGAGGAAATGTCATGACAGTCTCAGAAGTCTACCTTTCAAACCTAAAACAAACAAAGACATGAGGAAGCTTCACCGCACAAACAGTATTTGCATCCTTTCGTAATCCGACAAGTCCCGTGAATTTTGTCAGCAAGGACATACAAATTTGAAATTCATGCACGTAGTCAAATACAAGCTTCCTAGACAAGTCCACTATATGCTTGAATGACATTATCCAAGCCTTTTTATAGTAAATTTCGGTATCTGCTTTAATTTGGATTAGAAACTTGCCAACCCCGTACACAAGTCATTTTACATGGTGTTTCAAAACAGTTAAAGTTAGGACCCTAATAATTCTGCTACATTCGAATTTCCAAGACACTAGCCCTTTGGCACTTTCAGAAATTTGTTTGTGCAAGGTCTAAGTATGCTGAGTGTGATAGGTCTCCTAATCCTCTTCAATCAGAAGTGGAAATGTTAGCTCATAACCCACATGGACATGACATCTTGATAGACTAAACTTATACTTGAGACATGTGGGTTATGACTTATGACCATTAAAAAGTGTAGCATTAGTACATGTTAAAGACAAACTTACAGTGAAGAACCAACAACTGAGAAAGCAACTTCATAAAAAATCAGCATATCTAGTTTACAATGTGATTGCATGAGGTTAAAATGGACAAAAGAGCAAAAACTTCACACGTACAAAGGGATTATCCAAAACAATATTCATATTTTCTGGAAACTGAAGTCTTGAAAACACCAAAATTGGCAAATAATAATGAAGCTTTAACTTCCAAACTGATCAACATACCTTCTATGATCAATAATTATCAACCTAATTAAGCAATCAAGTTGTTGTATTATGATCAAACAGACAAATTAAGTACCTATTCCAAACAGTAGGTCTTTGCACGATAGATTCAACCATAAAAATAAAAAAGGAGCTCAACAACTGACCATATGGTGAAACTGGCAAGATAAACTGGTCCAACTAACAGCATACCACAAAACAAAAAATAATTGTAATTACATGTATACAACTTATGATTGTGAAAACTCGGCCCAGTTATAAAATTTTAAAAAAAATCAACAATGAAATGTGGCATGGACTTGTCTTTCAATTTATAGAATGGCAGAGAAAGAGCACTTACTTGGCAACAAATCCATAAACCGACACATGAAATTATGATCATTTTCATAAACCACATTTACTTTTTCAAGGAAACTAAGACTGAAGTTTGGATCTGTGAAAGAAACCACAGTAGAATAAGTCGTCTAACTCACTTATATAGAACAGAGCTGAGATATTGCAACAACTGTCAAGCACGGAGAATAACTATAGTCCAGCAATGACCAGCTTGCAGAACAGTACCTTCAATTAAGTTTTGTACAAATATGACACAAGAAATATAAAAATATGGCAATGAAAACTTCAAATTCAAACACTTATAGGCTATTCTTATGAATGTAATGAAACAAGCTAAGATCCCCAAGTTGATGAGCAAACTTTAAGTAGTTAAACTAAGCAGGGCAGAATGAATCTCATAAAAGATTAAATAATGACTTACTATTAAAAACGTCTTCAAGTGCCTTCCAGCAGTAAATTCACGCGACATAACAAGAGCAATGTTAATCTCAGCTCTCAGGACAACAACAGTCTGAACAAATGGCTCATTTGCTAGACAAACTGCTGGAATTCGTGGAGGGGATCTGCACACAAAGTACAAAAACATTGATACAAAAACTAAACTATACCATAACATCTTAAAACTACAAAGAAAACGATTAAGAATTGGGATACAGCACAACCAAGAAATTAAAAATCAAATTTTTAGAAAGCCATTGCCTTTCCGAGTAGCTTGATTAGCTTTGTGTGAACCCAGTATGCATAAACAGGAAATAAACAGGCACGCATGCACGATTAATTAAACTGATAGACACCTCATGAACATCACAGGGAGTTATCATGCATTATGTATATCGAGTCAATAAAATAAGAGATGCAAGCAACTAATTATATAACTAAACCAAACCTTCATAATTATATCCGAAGAATCTAAGTTAAAAACTATATCAAAGTGAGGATGTATGTTTTTGTTGCGGGTCATTTGCCTCAACATCTTGTAAATCACTTTAAATTATTATAAATTTCTTCCATCAAACCAGTCTAACAACGCCCAAGATGTCTAAGCTCATGATTCTCAATCACAAAGGCAACAAACTGCAGCAGAGAGAACACAAAATCACATACTTCCACTATAAAAGAACCATCTTAGTAAAATTGAAAGAGTTTGAAATCAGAGTTTTTCAAAAAAAATCCTTAACAATACCTGGAGAGAAGAAAATTTTGTATGTTGGGAAGCATTCCATGTTAAGGTGAGGGGTCAACCAAACTTTAGGAACATACTGAAAGTTCTAAATACATGTTCTCTGGCAAAAGCTTCGGCTCCATCAACACAATCTCTTAGCGAGTTTAGTTTGCAGTCACTAAACATGGGTATTTGTGAACACTTATGTTCAGAATACTACTCAACTCCGCAAGCACTACAATCAGTAAACAAAAGCTACATAATAAGGTTCTAATCTTCAAGTGTAATCATATGACTATTCTGTTATACCCACTACACTTGTAAACAAACAAAATACTTGACATTTTCAAGTAAAACTACTAACCAGATAGATGCCACTACGATCAGGCTTTTTCAAGCAAAATTACTATCTAAGCAAATGCTACTCCGATCAGGTAACATCCAACTAAGTTCAACTGTTCCCCTAACAAACCCTCCTCTTTCCATATTACAATAGTATGTTCAACTCATTACATACACTCTCAAATCACGGGACTGCATCCAATACAACTATATACTAATTGACTGCATATCAGCACAAAATTTCTATCAAACACAATGCGCAAAAGCACAAGTAGTAAGAACAGAGAAACAACACAAAATAACACAAACATACCAAACTTTGTTGAAGCTAAGGCAGGGAGGCCAAAGCTTTCCCCGCTAATGGCATCCCATTCAATTGCGAACTCGAACGGGAAGAATACAACAACGACCAGAAAATCTTTGAAAGAATACAGTAATGGCCTGGAACTGGAAGAATTCCTTAAAGTCTAACTTTAACCATACCAATAAGGGGCTGAAAATATCCTCCGCAGCGTCGGAAACGACATAGTTATCACAATACAACAACTGCAAATCCAGGAATCTACCTTCCGCCACTTCACTAGCCACGGGAAATTCGCTTCCATCAGCAACATGCTCGAGCACTAAAAAAGTCTTCTTGAAGAAAACAACTCCTGTGAAGAAAGAGGGAAAATTTTGCGATGGAGAAGAAGAGGAGAAAGAAATAGTGAATTAGAAGATGACAAAACGGTTCCATTTTTGCAAAGTAAGAATGTCAATAAATTACTTCAATAGTCCTGGTTGACAGACAGAAAGCAAACACTATCTATTATAGGGTGTTTGGGATAATGGAACATACCAAACATTTTGACTACTCTCTTGTATCTCTGAAATCACGATTTGACTTTTATAAAATAAGCTGGAGTCCCACCGTGATTGGTTAAAATATTTGCTTTAATATTTAGGTAATATTTTCCTTTCACATTTAAATTGAAATCAAACAATAAAATTATTGAGTTTACTCATTTAAAAAGAACTACTTCCTTTGTTTTACTATGTTTGACACCGTAGCTTAGGTTTTTTTTTTTTTGCAAGTCAAAATGTGTAGAAACAATTGAATGAAGACAATAAAAAGTTAAATGAGTAATTGAGAGTGATTCACTTTTCGCCATAAAAGGAAATGAGATAATTTTAAAAAAATATACGAAAAAGGAAAATGTGTTAAACATAAGAAAATAGAGTGAATATATGAATTACGAAGTGATATAATCAAAAAAATAATACTCTCTCCATCCAATAGAAAGTTGCATATTTACCTTTTGCACACTCAGTTAGGAGTGTTGAGTTGGCTAATGAGAAAGGAGATTTTGTTTACTTTTCTTGTTTGAGTGAGCCATGATGTAATTAAAGTCACTAATTTCTGTTCAAAAAAGGAAAGAGTTAAAATATGAAGTTTTCAATGGGACGAACCAAAAAGGAAAGTATGAAGTTTTCTATATGACGGAGGGAGTATAATAATATTATTTTATAACTTTTCAAAAATTAATATATTACAAGTATATGAAATAAGTAAATAATAAAAAGAGTAAAGTGCTCATATAACCCTATGTTTTGAGGGTTTGTACTAATGTGACCCTGTGAAGTTGGAAAGTGCTATTGTAACCATGTGTTTTGCTAGAATGTGCTAATATAACCCTGGAGGCCTGAATTTGGCCGAAAATACATGAAATGACTATTATACACCTATTTTTTTAAAATAAAAATAAAAAATGTAAAAGGACAATTATGCCCTCGATTTTCTTCTCTTTCCACGATTTTCTTCTTCTTCCTCGATTTTCTTTTTTCTCCTTCTCCTTCCCCAATTCCATTTTCTTTTCCTTCCCCGATTCCATTTTCTTCTTCTCTTTTCTTCTCTGTCCTCGATTCCTTTGGTGGGGCTTGGGGGCTCAGATATTTTTGCAATGGGTTTTGGGTTGGGCTGGGTGCCGGTGCTTGTTGCCCGGTGAGGACGAGTGATGTGCGGCGGCGGGATAGGCTCGTTGCTCGGTGGGGCTAGGGTTTAATCGGTGGTTAGGGAAGAGCTGTGGGCTAGGGTTTCCATCAATTGGTAGTGGTGGTGGTGGAGCGGCGGTGGTGGTGGTGGTGGAGCGATGATGGAGTCTTCGTCCGATGTGCCCTTAGTTTTTCAATTTATGTTTATGAGTTTTTCAATTTGTGTTTCTTTGTCCGATTTTCTGTGTTTGTTTGAGTTTTTATTTGTGATTCTTTGTTTATCGGTGGGCGATGTTGATGATTTTTTTTTGTGTTTCTGGCGGTAGTGCTGGTGGTGGAGTTGCGGTGGTGGTGGAGGAGCGGCGGTGGTAGCAGTGGTGGAGCGGTAGTGGTGGCGGTGGTGGAGCGGTAGTGGTGGCAGTGGTGGAGTGGCGATGGTGGTGGTGGTGGAGCAATGGTGGTGGTGGTGGAGCGGCGGTAGAGTGGCGGCGGTGTGGTGGTGGAGCTGCGGTGGTGGTGGTGGTGGTGGTGGAGCGATGGTGGTGGTGGTGGAGCGGCGGTGGCAGCTTGGTGGTGATGGTGGTGGTGGTGAAGAGGAAGAATAACCCTAGGGTATTTTAGTCTATCTCTTTGTAATTTTAATACTAGAGGGTAGTTTAGTCTTTTTAATTTAGGTCAACACCAGAAATTACTAAGTCAACCCCAGAATAGTGCCAAAAGGTTATATAGGCACTTCTGATGCAAAACACAGGGCTACAATAGCACTTCTGATGCAAAACATAGGGCTACAATAGCACTTTTCAACTTCATAGGGTCATATTAGCACAAACCTCCAAAACATAGGGTCATATCAATATTTATCCCTAATAAAAAAGAAACATTCAACTTGGAAAATATTAAAATTTGTCTTAGTAAAAAGTTAAAATTTGTCTTTAAAAAATTTAAAATTAATGAAAAACAATAAAAATACATGTTCACATTAAAAAGCTTACGGTGTTTTATAACGAATCTGTCTCTTGAAAGACAGACTTTCTATAAATTATGAAAGAACTAAGGCAAAGTCTTGGGAAAGATCGACTTTCCATATGCTTATGGAAAGACGAGGTTTAATTAAAATAATAAAGGTAAAAGGTCTTTGTTGCAATATTAAAAATTTATTATGCAGCATGTAGTAGTTATAAAGTTTATAACCCGATTCATGCAACCAAAAAATTTTATCTTTGCACTTTAAATTTTGGTCTTTCCATGACTTATGGAAATACCTTCTTTCAAGAGACGGGCTCAAGAACTAAGGTTCAAACTACAAATTTTAAAAAAAAATGAAGACAAAAATTTCAAGTTGCATTAATCGGTTATAAACTTATAACGACTACACGTGGCATAATGAATTTTTAACATTGCAACTAAAACCTTTTTCATTTCTACTACTCTAATTGAACCACGTCTTTCTTTAAACATATGGAAAGACGGTCTTTCCAAGATTCTGCCTGGTATAATATAGCAATTTAATTTGTTACATTATGTTATATACTAAAAGCTATTTTGTTTTTTTTAGTATTGCCCCATCTTTGAAACGTCTCTAATTTACATTTCAAAATACATTATTTAAGCTTTTCTTATTGCAGCATTCAGAGTCCAAATTACAGTTTTGATGAAATTCATTTGCCATCAGTAATTCAATTCCAAAAAAAAAATGATCCTTACATATAACTATTCAAGATTTCATTCTAAGAATGACGAATAGATATTTCATTCAAAGATTATAAATAAAATTGTTGTATTGCTCTATCCTTTTATATTTTGAAAATTTATATTGCTCCATCCTTAAAATCGTTATATTGTACATAAGAATCATGTAAATACTCTAATATAATAATGAAGAACAAGGATTCAAGGATGACGCAAATACATCAAATGCCCACAATGCAATCCCTTATATTGCAACCCCGGAGCAAAGTGCTTTTTTTAAGGGAAGGGAAATTTCGGATAATGTGATTCTCATGCATGAAATGACAAGATTACTCTCTAGAAAGTCCAAGATATCAAATTTGATTATCAAATTGGATATGCAAAAAGCTTTTGACAGAGTATCTTGGGCCTTTCTAAACTCCATTTTACTCCAGTTTGGATTCCATGGCAAATTTGTTAGACTTATCATGATTAATATTGCCTCTGCCAATTTCTCAGTTCTAATAAACTGAGTAATATCTGGTTTTTTCTCCTCTTCTAGGGGAATTAACCAAGGAGACCCCCTATCACCCTTCTTGTATAATATTGTATCTGAGGCTTTTTCAAGGGGTTTAAAGAAATTATTCTCAATTGGTTACTTACAGCACTTTGATCTTCCCAGGACTTGTTCCCCACTTACTCACCTTATGTATGCAGATGACACGGCTGTTTTCTTAAATACTAAGCCAGGGAACTTAAGACACTTCAAACATTTTCTAAATGCTTATGAGATCACTTCTGGTCAGAAGGTTCATTTTGCTAAGTCTTAATTTTTTGTTTCACATAAAACTACTCAGCAGCAAGTTCAAGTAATTAAAAGGATTTTAGAAATGCAGAAAGACTCTTTACCTTTTAAATACTTGGGAGTCCCCATATTCTCTGGTAGGAACCTAAAGGTACACTATTTTCCAGTCATTGAGAGAATGGAAAAAATGATTACCAACTGGAAGAACAAATGGTTAAGTTTAGCGGGTAAAATCATCCTGATCAACCATTGCTTCCTCTCCATTCCAACACATATATTTGCAGTCCTTAATCCCCCTAGGATAGTTCTTAAAATAATGGAAAAGATGGCATCAAACCTAATATGGGGAAAACCAGATCAGGAAAGCAGGAAAAGTTGGAGATCATGGAAACGAATGAGTTACCCTGTCACTGAAAATGGTTTAGGTTTAAGAGATTTGAAAGCTATAGTGGGAGCTTTCTCCTGTAAGTTATGGTGGAAGCTACAGAGAAATGAGACTCAATGGTCCTCACTTTTATGGGCACTACCAGCTACTTACAAAAAATCACAACTCTGGAGTAGAATAAGTTATGTAACTCCTATGGCAAATAGTCTAAGTAGAATCATCTATGGTAAAGGTGATTGTTCTTTTTGGAATTCAAACTAGATGGGAAATGGAGCACTCTATTATATCTGGCCTCAGGATAGGGACATCCCTTTTGAAGATATTACTCTTAGTGCTTTCATTAATAACAAATCTGATCTCTTACCAAGGTTGGAGCCTTATTTGGCTACCAATATTTTACTAACATTGCAGGAGGTAAAGCTAGAGCATCCTCATGAGGATCAGCTCATATGGACACAAACTGCAGATGGAAAATTCACTATCAGATCCGCATACTCCATCCTCAGACAAAGGAATCCTGTAATCACACATTTTCATAAGGTCTGGTCTACGTACATTCCTGATAAAATGTCTATACTCACTTGGAGAGCATTAAACTGCATCCTCCCATTTGATAATGTTCTCAGTAGGATGGGTTTTTCTTTAGCTTCTAGATGCCCTTTCTGTTTGTGCAATAAGGATAATTTAGATCACTACTTTAACTCATGCTCTGGTTCCCTCTCTGTTTGGAATAGTATTCATTCTCTACTAAAGCTGCCACAAATAAGTTTTTCAAATCTGAAGAGTAGAGTAGAGTACTATTTAACTTACAAGGCTGATTCAAAAATCTACTCCAAACTGATAAATGCTGCTATTGTAACTACAATATGGACTCTTTGGATTGGCAGGAACAAAAACATTTATGAAAATAGGCCTTTAACAGTTGAAAATTGTATTCATGAAATCAAGCAAACTATCTACACAATTTTCACTGGCCACAAACTGAGAGGGAATAGGGACAGGCATCAACATTTGGTTCAGGCAAACATCATTCCAACAATTTTCCAAAAACTGAGACCTGAAATTACTGTGGCACTTTGGGAAAAACCTACTACTGGCTTTAAAATTAACACAGATGCCACATGGAGTAGTAGTGGTCTTGCCTTTGCTGCAGTAGTTATAAGGGACTGGAGGGGGGAGGTAGCTAAACTGAGAGTAGGAAAAATGGAATGTACATCACCCCTGCTTGCTGAATTGCTGGCCATCAAAATGGGATATGAAATCATTTCAGAATTAGCCTTAGGAGTATGTAGCATAGAATCAGATTGCTTAATTGCGGTGAATAGTATTCTAAATCCCAACAGAAGCCCCTGGAGAGTTTACTCAATATGTAATGCAATTCATGATCTTCATTCCACTCATTTAATCCATCACATTCCGAGACAAGCTAATATGGCTGCAGATTTTTTGGCAAAATTTGCAAGGAATAATAATCTGGAAGGTGATATTGACATTAGATCAACTCCAAATTTCTTTAAGGGATTGATATTGCTAGATTCTATTGGTTTTCCTGCTATTCGAGTAGGATCATTTATATGACACCAATATGATAATGAATTGGAGATCAGGAATTTTTACTCTCTCCTTTCAAGCTGCTACACTGCGGTTTCTGCTGGGTGTTTTCTTTTACTTTCAGGTATCAGGAATGCATGCAGAGATGGACTAGCTACCACACATGGGTTCAGATTGAAAAAAGAAGTTCGAAGTCTCATTCTTCAAGTCTTAGTATACTGCAGTTTGAGGATTGACTATTAATTGATTACTCGTGCTTGGCATACTGTTGACTAATATGCGTCTCGAGTTCTCGATTCGCCGACCGGTTCGCAGCATGTCAAGCAGACAAATGATACAACATAGATGAATCATAGCTTCTCTTCTAGCCTAGAAATGATGGAAGCACCCCTTTTTGAATCAATGCTTTGATTCAAGATCTTTTGTTAGTTTTTCCAATCAGCTTCGTAGGATCCTTCTTGTAATATGTACCGTGAACAGACTTTAAGCGCCATTTCTGGCTTTATATCTTGGTTAGGGGAGCCAATATAAATCCCTCCATCTTAGGATGGTTAAATTTTAAAAAATAAATTATATTGCAACCGTTGTCCAATTTCATCAAGCACTTTGCATAATGAAGTGATGTGTCCAACTTCCTTTGCTAAAATGTGATACCCTCAGCCGTGCCGACACCACATTCATCATTGAGGAGGTAAATCACAGCAGACACTAGGGTCAAACTCCTGATTCTCGACTGTACTCACTACCCACAAGAGACCCTCCACTGGAGAAATCCGTACGTTACGGCTGGTGAGAGTCGAACCCGCGGTAGCATGAATGAAACCAAAGGACTAACCACTTAACCGATCGTGTGGGTGTTAAACTTCCTTTGCTAAACATTCTAGCAAAGATGGGAACCGTTTACGAGATCATTCATTCTACTTATTTTATCAGCAGCAGTCTCTAACGATCATAGTGATTTAGTCTGTCTTTGCACCCTCTTTCAATCTATCGTTGTTGATCTAGAACTTGTTGAAGGCGAAACACTTAAATTTTTGCAGTACTATTCAATTGATCACAATTTCCTTACTTTTTTTTTAAAATTAATCTATCCATGGATGGGGGAAATTATATTGGGCCTTCCCAAGCCATGAAAAGAACATAAAAACAGAAAGAAAGATGAAGCCGAAGCTTAGTTAAGATATACAAGGATGAGCATTAGGCTCATGAAGCAACATTTGTTGCTTCCAAAAGAATGAAAGTAAAGTAGATGATAGTTAGAGGATTACAATAACTGTTAGACTAAGTAAGAGATCATCGAACTTGTTAGTGAATCGAGTTAACGAAACACAATGCAGTCAGAGTCACCTCACTTAGACTTAGGAGCTTATCCTCTACTAATATTTCCTTACAAACTATCAATGGCACATTGAGCAAAGTCAATCCCATCTTCTACAAATGAAGAGGTCATGCCACGGAGTTTTAGGCTAGGCTAACAGTAAAGCTCAGACACAATTTAGATCCATTACTTAATTTAACAACCTTCTCAACAAATTCATAGCATCCATGTCATCACCTTCTCCATAATAACAAAGGGCCGTTTCTAATACCCAATCATTCTTATTTGAAGTCCCCGGAAGAAATTCTTCCATTTGATTGGCTGGCGACCTCAAACTTTCTCCTATAGAGAATGTATATGAAAGGTGATCCAGTGTTGATCAATCCTATTCCACTCACTTAAGATCAAATTTTCTCAACAAAATCCTCAATAGGAGTGTTAAACTAAATCAGACTCCTGATTAGATTATGATTTATTCTTATTAGAGTTCTTTCCTTATTATACCTCTATTGTACTCTCTATATATTTAGATATCAATAATACAATTAATTACGGCAAATCATTCTCTCATGGTATCAGGGCAAGTTCTGATCCTAACCCCTAAATTTTAATTCAGCGCCTCCCTCCTTCTCTCTTTTCCGGCATTCTCCGGCGTCCTCTCAAGTCTCAATTTTCCGGGAAAATTTCCATCTTTTTCAGCGGAGTCTTCCTCCATCGGCGGCCTCCTCCAGGGGTGGTCTCCTCCTTCGGCGTCCTCTAGCGGCGGCGTCCTCCAGCGGCGGCCTTCTCCTCCGGCGTCCTCCAGTGGCGGCTCCTTCGCCGGAGAAGAAGAAATCCAAGCGAAGCCAGACGGAGAAGAAACGGCCGATCGCGACACGGAGAAGAAGAAATCCTCTCGTCCGCGCGTGAATCCACGCGCGAGTCGTCTCGCCAGCAAGGCAGTTTCTCGCGAGTTGATCAATATATCGTGAGTTGAATCAAATTCTCGCGAGTTGAAGCTGTTTCTCGTGAGTTGCTCACATTCCGACGAGTTTCTCAAATTCTCGTCAGCATCCAGTCAATTTCTGTGCCATTTTCCGGTCTTCCGCTATGGTTCATTTGGGCCTTATATCTCGGGAAGATTGCTCCACTAATTGGATTGCGGACAAGGTGTTGTTTCAGGCCAGTTTGAATGGTCCCAACTTTCATTCTTCGTCAAATCAGTGGATTGTTGATTCAGGTGCTACATCTCATATCACTGCTCACACCAGTCATCTTGATCAGGTACAACGTTATCGTGATCTGATTCTATTCTTGTTGGAAATGGTGAATCATTATCTATTTCTCACATCGGCCAATGTCATTTTATCTGGTTTCTCTGTTAATGATGTCCTTGTGGTCCCTAAGATTACTAGAAGTTTATTGTCCATTAGTAAGCTTACTCGTGATCTACCTGTCCGTGTTATATTTGATGCTGATGCATTTTCCATTTAGCACAAGCTTACAGGGGCGATAATTGGTAAAGGCCGTCATAGGTCTGGTCTTTATTTTCTTGAGACTGGTGATTCCAGTTTTTTAGGCGAACTATGCTCTACAAAGCTTCATGCTTCTTTTGAGCAGTGACACTCTCGCCTCGGTCATGTGTCTCATGACACTATTCAGTTATTGAATCGACGGGGCCTTATTTCTGTCACTTCTGCTATGCCTTCATCTGTCAGTTGCTCTCCTTGTCAAATGGCCAAGAGTAGCCGCTTGCCCTTTTCCACTAGTGACAAGCGCGCTATTGGTTTATTGGATAAAGTACATTGTGATTTGTGGGGACCAGCTCCTGTTTTATCTTTCGGTGGTTTCTCTTATTATGCCGTTTTCGTTGATGATTTCTCGCGATTCACATGGTTTCTTCCAATGCGGCATAAGTCAGATTTCTATGACACTTTTATCCAGTTTCAGAAATTCGTTGAGAATCAGTTTTCTGCTAGGGTTAAAATTTTTCAAACCGATGGTGGCACCGAGTTTACTAATCACCGACTTCAGGCTCATCTCATATCATGTGGCATTCATCATTAGATGTCTTCGCCTTATACACCTGCTCAGAATGGCCGGGCCGAGCGGAAGCATCGTCACATCACAGAGACTGGTCTTTCCATGCTTTTTCACTCTTCTGTGCCGCACTGTTATTGGGTGGAAGCTTTCTCCTCTGCGGTTTACATTATTAACCGTCTGCCTAGTTTAGTTATGAGTGGAAAATCACCTTTTGAGATTGTTTTTGGTCATGTGCCTGACTATACCCTCTTTCACCCGTTTGGTTGCCGTGCATTTCCATGTCTGCGTGCCACTGCTACTGATAAGTTTGCACCCCGATCCATTCCCTGTGTTTTTATTGGCTATAGCCCTCATCACAAGGGCTTCCAGTGTCTCGACCAGACTTCTGGGCGCATCTATATCTCTCGCCATGTTCGTTTTGATGAAACTTTCTTCCCTTATGTCTCATCTTCCACGGACAGTCGTTCAATTTCAGATCTGGAGATTTCATCATTTTTTATGAAACTGTTACTTCATCAATTGGGGCTACCACGCCTATGTATGTGCCTGTTCCAGCTGCCCCTCCTTCACCACCATCTTCCATCTGGACGACCGACCTGGACCCGGCTCCTCGCCAAACGGCCACCATATCTCAGCCGCTGGCCAGCACTCCTCAGCCACCGGCCACCACGTCTTAGCCTGTATCGACTATTCTTTCTCCGGTGACTTCCGACGGCCACTCTCCAGTCAGCACAGCTCGATCTTCCTCCATTTCATCACCTGGTTCGACTCCTCCAGATTCGCCACCCCAGCTTCGTACTCATCGGATGGCCACTCGGTTTTCTACTGGTGCCATTCAGCGGCGGGATTATTCGAATATTATTGCTCATGGTCTCACTGCTGCACTCCTCTCTCAGACAGAGCCCACTGATTATTGCACTGCCCTTCAGGATCCAGCCTGGGTTTCAGCCATGGATGATGAGATGGATGCTCTTCGTGGTCAGCACACTTAGGATTTGGTGCCTCGACCTTCGAATTTCAACATTGTTGGCTCCAAATGGGTCTATAGGCTCAAGTATAGACCAGATGGCACTATTGAGCGTCACAAAGCTAGACTTGTGGCGTACGGTTTCTCGCAGATTCCAGGTTTTGATTTTGACCACACTTTCAGTCCTGTGGTCAAAGCCTCCACTGTTAGGACGGTTCTTGCCATAGCCACCATGCGTTCCTGGCCACTTCATCAGTTGGATATCAGGAACGCTTTCCTTAATGGTGTTCTTGATGTTCCTGTCTACATGAAGCAGCCTGTTGGTTATCAAGATTCTGTCCATCCAGACTATGTTTGTCGTTTGAAAAAGGCCATTTATGGTTTTAAGCAGGCTCCCCGGGCTTGGTTCCAGCATTTCAGCAGTTATCTGACACAGCTTGGTTTTCGGTGCAGCTCAGCTGATACTTCTTTGTTTGTCCTTTAGAGAGGGTCGTCATTACTGTACCTACTTGTGTATGTGGACGATATCATTCTTACAGGCAATGACTCGACTCTTCTTCACCAGTTCATTGATCGGACACACAGAGAGTTTGCGATCAAGGATCTTGGTGCTCTTCATTACTTTCTTGGTCTTGAAGTTTCGCCTACCTCCTCAGGATTACTGCTTGGCCAAGTAAAGTATGCTTGGGATATTTTGAATCGGGCCGGTATGTCTGACGCGGCACCAGTTTCAGTCTAGTTTTGATCCCACATTATTTACTGGGCTTGATGACATTGAGTCACAGCCAAAGACCAGTACAGTTATCTCACCCCAGTACCCTATCCTTGATACTGATTCAGTTGAGTCTTGGGATACCCCTGCGGCCACACATTTTAGCCATGTACCTGAATTTGTCCTATACCACTCAGAATCAGATGATGATTCAGATGAGACACAGCCCCTTGATTCCGATGAAACCCTACCCTCTAATATTGATATTGATAAAACATAGCCCTCTGATCCTGACATTGATTCTGATGAAACCCAACCCCCTAATTCTTATAAATCTGATTCATCTGAATCTTGGTGTGATCCACATTCTTCAGTGTATATCAAGGGTAATGAATTCCCTAAGTATGGCGAGCCAAGTTTATGGGAAACTGGGGCTTGTCTTTATCCTGGTAACTTGCCAAAAATGTGCCTAAAAGTGATCCTGATGCTGGAAAATAGTGTCATTATCCACAAGTTTGTATTTTTGGTTTATTTTCAGTTCTAATCTAACTTTGTGATTTCAAATTGTTGTACATATACTAATTGTATGCCTCTTAATGCATGATTGTTTATACAGTGTGGGTGTTGTTGACTTTTACAGCAACTACTTTAATCTGTGTTTGTCTGTGGTTACCTGTTTGCTGCTTAGCTGTGATAGCACACGTGTTGCTTGTTATATGATGGGTTTTTTTAATCTGGGTGATGTTTAACTTCAAACATGCAACCATTCAGATTTTTGCTCAGATTCAGTTGAAACCTTGGGTGATAGTTCCCCATTTTTCAACTGAATCTGAAGCAGAACCTGAGTCAGGCAATGCATGTTTCAGATCAGGGGCAATAATGGGAGCAGTAAATTGCAATGCATGTTCATGTGGTTTATATATGCAGCTATGCAGTGTTAGTCAGTAGACTTACCTGATCTTGACAGGGCATTTGTTTATTGATTTCATAGCTAATATGTGTGCTAGTTGGGTATGTGCTAGTTGGACCCATAATTTATTATGTAGCTGTGATTAATGAATAAACATGCAGCCATGCTTATTAGTTGCTAAACTAATCTGATTTTGGCGGGGCATGATGTGATTAAACCCAGCTCTGAAATTATTTGCTTAATTGACCCTATTGTAGTTGTTAGTCTCCTATGAAATGTCTTGCATGAACACTTTGGCAGCAACCGTGTTTTTACAAACATTAGGATGACAGCTTTATAGTGTTTGTCACTTTGTTGTTATATGTGCTACTTGTCTTTCATCTCGGTTTTAATGGTTTATCATTTTGGACTAACCTGTTTTGCCTCATACTTAGAAACATATTTTTAGACATAAGCTCATTTTAAAAAGCTTCAAACAAAAGGGAGTATAGCCCTCCCATCTCTTACAAGGTTGCCCTACAAACATACCTTATCAAAATAACTTGTATTTTACCCTAGACCTGAATCTAGAAGCACAACCCTACAAAAGTACATCATTTCCATGCCTACACTAACTCCATCATGATCAGCAAATCAAGTATGCTCCCGGTTTTGCCAAAGGACACCATGTGTTCCAAACAAGCCCATACTAACTCAGAATCCAGAATTAGATTGTGGGGTAGCAAACCAAGCCTTCTTAGCCTTTCCTTTCCCATATGTGGCAGTTTGAACTCATTACCACCCTTGCATTTCATGATTTCTACCAAAACACTTTGCAAACTTAGGAATATCTTGTATATGACCCTAGGATCCTCCCTGTCAAAAGCATCATGCACAGCTTGTAGTAGTCCATCTAGGTTTTGACTAGGGTGTTGTAAATTTTGAATTGAGGCAAAAAAACCCAAGTTCATAATGTTTAAATCCGGTGATTTGGCTAGTTGACAAACTAATTGAATGTTAAGTCCATCTGAGGTGGCTGCAGCTAAAAATTCAGGGTCATTTGCAAATATGTGGGTAGGGGCATTATCTTGCTGTATGAGAATGTTTTTGCTTGCCCAAACTGGCCATTTTTCCTTGATAGCTGTTATGAGTTCATTGATAAGCTTGTGTCTAATGACATCTCGGGTGGTGGATGCTATGGGTTGTGGCATCATGGTTCCCCTAGGTATATTTACAGTTGTGTACTTGGCTGCTACATACTCAACATAAGGAAACACACATATTTTTCCATCAAACGTTACATTACCCTCTATGTCAAATATAGGTCTACACACAGCACATAGAAACATTAGTTTTGGTATGTAATGCTTGCTTTGGATGATTCTATATGGTTCTGGTTCATTGGGATCAAGAATATACCTTGTTGTAGCCTCAGTGATGTACCACTTTTCATCGATTTGTATAATGGTGTGCATGGACTTAAACAACATGTTGCACTCCAGTTTGCTTAAACACCATTCCAGCCTTGATTATTTCTGGGCTATTGTTAGGCATGTATGAACTGCATTTGTGTGACTTCTTATCTCCTTGCTTGTTATTGCTCTGTGTATGATACTTTTACCAACATACAGCTTGGCGGTTGTGCTTCGGCATGTACACTTGAATTTGAGTGGCAATGTCATTGGAGCCTCCAGGTCGATTGGCTTCTTGCTTCTTCCACAGCACCTGTGTCTTCTCGAATAGGCGCACACAGCCTCACCATTTTGAAGTTGCTGCCTAACTCGCACCCAGATTGTGCTAATGGACCTTACTAAACATGACCATTTTTCTGCTGCCTCCACTCTACTGTTGTTCTCAAGCTGCCCATTGTTTATGTGTTGAAGGAGAAAGTGTGCAATCCCTTGCCTTTGTTCATCAGTGATGTTTCTCCCCACCATCACAGCTCTACTGTTGCTCGATGATGAAGATTAGAAAAAAGTGTGGGCTAGGGTTTTATGTCCAGAACTGGCCAAAATTGATTTCTGAGGGTTTTCTTTTGTTTCAGTGAGTTGTGAATGAGAGCTATAATAAATGCCCTTTTTATAGACAATTTCTAAATTTTGGAGGTAATGAACAGTGAACGAAAAAGTGTAAAATTGGCTCCAAAACTTAAAATTTTTGGAGCCAAACATTAAATTTTGGAGGGAATAATCAGTGCTGATACATGGATTAGCACTGTTTTCGAGTCAAATTTGGGCCAAAAAATCTAATTTTGACATGTACTATTTTAACTTTTTGGACTGAAAAAGTGTCATTTTGACACTATTCAATTTTGTCTCCACTTTTCTCTTTCTTGCAATATATTCAGGGTCGGGGAGTATGTGTAATGGATAGACAAAACAAGAAATTTTCATGACAAAGCTACCAATAGGATATGGAATTAACGGAACAATCATCTGAGTTGATGTGCTGATTAATTTATGCCTTTTTAATAATCAAAGGAACATTCACATATTATTCAGTGAATAGATTCTTATAATTAACCACAACTAAAAAATAAAAGAAAATGAAATGAAAGAGTCAGGGTGATTTCTACTTGTATGGGTCTCATGCATGACTCCCAATGCTTGAATTTCAGGTAATGTTTCCCATAAACATTTCAGATCACATACTGATACTCATACATAAAACCACATTGAGAAAGCCGCAAAAGAAGCCAATAAAGAAAAGGAAATTAAAAATGCAAGCTAACCGCACAAAATGAAAACTGAAATTGGTTTTTGTTTTTTTGTAGTTGCTATCATTAGAACTCAAGGAACCATCCAGACATTATAAGTTGAAATTATCGTAAGAAGAAATATTCAACCACCCAAAAGTTTTCAGAAAGTATCATTATGAGACATATGTATACGTCAATCCATATAATCCATGAATCTTAATCACAACTATCAACACAACACATATACCCATGCAGAAAATCAAGCCAACCATTCACTAAACCTAAAAATAACCTTTCTGAACAACACATAAGCCATTAAATCACACATGTATTACATACTTCAGCCCATGGTGTAACTGATGCTCCAGGGCCAAAGGCACAACTGGCATCTGCAAATACTGCAACAGCAGCAGGAGAGAGTATAAATCCATAGCTTCAATCGCAATAGACACGGGCAAACCACCAGGCCCTAACTGAAGGGCAGTAGAATCATGCATATCGACACCACCTAAAAATCAACACACATAAAAATAAGCATGGACAAAAATACTGGAATAAAAATACAAACGTGTTCATAGAATAAGGGCAAAGCTCTTGTTTGCCCCCTCCTCACACTACAGATGCAGTCAGAGCGGAGAAGAGCCTTCAGCTAAGAAATATAATGAGAGAGTAAGTAACTGTACAAAACTACATAACTAAAGCATTGTCTAGATGATAGTTCTACTTCACCTAAACGGGGTACTCAATCAAGTCTTTAAGGAATCTTTTACTCAAGGAAAAAATATCAAATTACTAATCAGATCAGCAGCATGATTATCAACTTAAGATTATAGCAGAACTCAAATCGGAGCAACATTTTATCCCAAACATCATTAGATGAGCAGCAGTCTGATCCAAGCAAGGCGCATTAAAGGCCAGTAATCAAATCCAAGCAAGAGATCCCTAGAAAATTAGAACAACACCAAGCCATTAAAAATGAAATTATAAGTAGAAGACATGAAGCTCATCTTATCCAAAACAGATCGTTTCTATGCTTTTGTTGTCTTGTTTATATTTCTTCCCGTAGGTACATTTCATGAAGAAGAGTGGCATCAGTATCTTTGAAAAGAAAAGAATAAATTATGAACATGACTGATTAAGATAGTCCTTTGTCTAAGGTTCATACACGCACTACCATCTATCTAATTACAATTGAAAATAATATAAACAACATTATTCTTCGATTGTAACATATGTTAAAAGGACACAAGAAACATCAGAGGAAGTATGGATTTTCCCCTTGCTGTAATATGACTGAGCATTTTCTTCTATGTTATCCATCATGCATTCAACAATTATATTTCATGCTAATTGGGACATAAAAACAGCTAACTAAAACTTGCAAAGCAATTTGGAGTGCAAAATTAGCATCTAAATTGTTTTCAAAAACACCACAAAGTGTTTCCAATCCCGTCATTTTTGTAGGTCATGTATGGCAGAAAGATGTCCATCCTTTTGGGTTCTGGCAGAACTAATCAGGAATTATCATTGTTTTCAAGAATAAGATAACCAAAACAGCAATTCCAATTCAGCAAAGTAGTCAAAAATAGCCGAATACAGCATAATAGTACCGCTTATATTCTTCAAAAATGGTTCCACACAAAAGGGTTTACCTGTAGATGTAGTTGGCCATGATCCCTGCACTTTGAGTAAGACCGCCAATCATCTTCACAATGATTGGCCATCCAATTTAGTCCACCAATCATCTGCACATACATTCCAAAATTATTATCAAGAAAGGCTCACAAACAACTCATGCATAAGTGAAACGGCAATATACTTCAAGCCATTATGGAATATCTAGTTAGACCTTGGACTATGTTGCATTTAGATATAACAACTTATAATTGAAACTCCTGAGAATGAATTTCTGACTTACTGCTCCATTCTGTAGTTGGAAATTTGCTACAGAATTTAAAGCTTTCCCCCTCTTCTTCTCTTGCAGAAGATACCTGGAGTCATTATTTCAAGAAAAATGTCGTTCAATCAATCAACAACTTATTCTATTTTAATGTCAAGCAGTTAGTTACTCCAAGTAAGAAACGGACTACAAATGTTGAAGAAGATAATACCATGGTTGATTTAAATCCTGGATAACTACCAGGCCATTTACTATCAATAGTTACCCAAAACAAAGGGATGGCCCAGATATGTATATGGAGTATTCTGTATAACCCTGGGTTTTAAAAAGCGCAAAGTGCAGCGAAGCGCTAACGGTAAAATTTACCGAAGCGCTGAGCACAAGCGCTCGCTTTTCGGAAAAAAGCGCTCCCAAATCATATACTAGGATTATTTCAATAAAGACACAACATAGAACTTTGAATAATAACACAATATCATAAAAGACAAATAAAACATTCAACACATTAATAACACAATCGCTTCTGTCCGATTTCTGTCTTTTTTTTGGTTTAATCCCTAAATAAATTATATAACCCTAATACTATTTATTTCAGCCTAAAACTTCAGCCCAAACTCCTTTCATTTAAGGAAAAAAAAGGCCCATTTCAGCACAAAAATGAAAAGCGCGCTTTTTTGAGCGCTTCGCGCTTCGCCAAAAGCGCTCGGAAGCGCGCGCTTTTAGTTGGCGCTGGCGCTTTTCAATACAAAGCGCTCACTTGAGCGCTTAGCACTTTTTTGCGCTTTAAGTGCGCTTTTTTAATCCCAGGTATAACCTTCTATTAAACTTCTAGAAAAAAAATTACTGTAACAAACCATACCTGGCACAAAGTCGCAGCAGTGGAGTTCTAAGCACTGAATTTAGTTCAGCTGACTTTGACCATTCATACTTTTGCTAGGTCAGCCAATACTGCATAACCTCCATGGCACTCTTCCCAGTATCAGATTCTCTGAAAACCTTTGGTAAATATTAAAAATTACACTCTCAGATCTTCCAAAATGTTCCAAGAAGTCTCCATTATATTTCTAAATAATTGAGAAAAGCATGAAATTCCAGCTTATGTAAATGCATCAAAGAATGCCTTTTCCTCCTCTGATTTAAGCAAGTTCTCTTTAAAGGTGGAAACAGATCTCTCAGCTGATGCCAGTTTTGATAAAAGCCATGGCATTAAGCCTGGGATAGGACTACCTGTTGCAAATGTCTGCAGAAAAACATGAATTTATGAAATATACTAACAGGGAAAATAACCATGAAAGATTTCTATGACTAACGAGATATTGTTTCTGTAGAATTTTAGCCCATAATTGGTCGCAAATGTGGCAAAGGGAGGATAGTGCAATCACACTGAACCTAAGACTGGAACAACCTACAAAGTAAGACTAAAACGATCCACAATCTATGTTTATCCACAAAATATTATGTAAGCGATTATAAAGTAAGATGTAAAACCAGAACTTACTGATATATTTTGGCATATCCTTCTTTACAACACCAATCACTCTTTTGATAAGGACTTTAAATAGGTTGATCCCAGATAAGCCAGGCTGCATACAAAGAGAACAAAATAACTTATCCAGCTGAGGAAATTACCAAAAAAGCTTGTATCCTTAGCTTTATATTATTAATACTAGAGGCAGACATGGGTAGGAGTGACCAATAGTATCCAATAGTCGGAATGCAATGGACACAACCAATTTGAAGAGAAGATGAGGATGCTATAGATTCTTTAAAAAGCAATCACATATATGATCTACACAATAAAACACATGAAATACATTAAAACCCACAACCGAATCTGGGAGCTAAACGGCCACAGATTGCGCACGCGAACTTAAAGAAAAAAAGGGGAAGAGTATGAACCATGTCTTATGTTTAGTTTCTCTAATGTTTCCTTGTGACCCGTATTACAGTTGAAACTTAGTACTCCAAGTCACGATGATCTTGGCTTTGTTGATTCTATATCAAATGTTCTGCGCAAATGATGTTTACTTAGAAATCAGAATTGCAAATGCTACAAGGGAAAAAAAAGGAGTCGCTAGTGGCACCCATAAGGCACGAGAAACACCGTAACAATCTATGTATCTTCAAGTAAAGATTACTACACGCCAAAAGTAACACATTGTATTGGAAGCATGAAGAAGAGAAAACTAACGAACTGAAGCAACATTAATCAAGAGGCAGATGTAAATAAAAGAGTAATGTTACCGATTCTGCCAATTGTGGTATTCTTCAGTATACTTCTCCCTCCTCCAAGCATCCAAGTTAAAGAAATCCATACCTTATGCCCACGCACATGCATAAGGATTCAATTTAGCTTTAATTAAAGGATGAGAAAAATCCATATATTGTTTGTACCGGTGAAATGAGCCAAAACATGTCTCCACAGCACCATTCACCTTCCCATCCATTTCAATCTTCCAAAGCCCAATCAAATCCTTTTGCACAGCAATATCACCATCCAAGAATAAGATCCTATGAAACTTTAGATACATCTCTAGTAAATAGAACCTCAGATGATTTAAAATTGAGACATGTGCTTCCATGGCTCTTTTGAGTTAATGACAACATAATTCACCATGACAGAGGAAGCAGCAACATTGTCTGAGAACATGGCATAGTGATAAAGCTTTGGATCCTCAAACTCAGGTGGAGTAGGCTTGCCTCCAGGTGAGAAATTCACTCTTCCATAACCTCACAATGCCGATATTAAAAAAAACATTATTATACCAACTCCTTCAAGTCACAAGACTGTGCCTGCTTTACCATGATTTTACACATATTCCTGCGGATCTTTTCTAAAGAAATACAAAGAGAGCTATTTGTTCAAATTGTCTTGCCACCAAGACTCAGTATACTGCCCACATCCTGAGGATCCTTTTTTACTACAAATGTGAATTATGTAATCCATGGTAGGTCTTCCATAATAAGTTCCCGATTCTCCTAGAAATTGATATACCCTACGATTGAAACTACGCGGAAAAACTTACTCTACTATCCATGACTAACACAAAGAAACACAGGATACCATACAAATAAAACCGGCCAACTCAGTTTACCTTGATGCCTACAAGATACCATGCTTTTGAATTGCTATCGGCGCATACCAATCATCGAATTAGGAAGGAATCTTAGGAATCAGGCGGAGGCAACCAGAGAAAAAAGGTGGGAGAACGGTGATGAAGAAGAGGAATACGAATCGCCGAATGGGGAAGGAAGGAATGAATGGGGATTGGGCGGAGGCAACAGGAGAACAAAGGTTGGAGAACGGTGATGAAGAAGAGGAACAGACAGATGAAGAAGAGAACAGAGAATCTCAAGAAATTCTCAGTAAAACGGTGGTTTTCTCAAAACAGGGAAGGCAAAATAACTATAGAAATACCTGATGCCAATAGCAAACAATCATTATATAAATTATTATTACAAAATTATTATTACAAAGACTTGGGTTAAACTGTCTCGCTAAGATTGTGGTGAGACGAAGGTCTTGTATTAAATAAGAAAAGGTAAAAGGACATCAATGTAATTACTTAAATTACATACGCATCAGATCTTTCTTCCCCAATTTATCAACCGATTTTCCGCTCCTCCTCTATTTCTCCACCGCTCCTCCACCGTTCCTCCTCCTGTGTAGCTCTTCTGCTCCGATCTTCTCCAATCTGCTCCGATATGTTGCTTCACTCTTCTATGAATTCCTAGGTTCGTCTCTTTGCTTATTTTTCTCGTTTTCTAGTTGATTTGTAACCTCGACGTGGTTGTTTAGGCATATACTCGTCGTTTAATCAATTTGTTTTATTATTCGCAGGTCCTTTCCTGTCGTCGAACTGTATGAGGACAAGGAGGATCTCCGGCCGAGCCTCCAAACCCGACATCGGCGACTCGGCGAGCCTCTGAAGCTCATAGTAATTTACTTCATCATTTATCTGTTTTCAATTCGATGCCTGCCGAGTTCAATTGCATTTTTTTATGTTTGAATGTTGTTCTTAATTAGTTAACTTTTATATAATTTAGTTACTTTATTGTTTTGTGTGGTTTACTCCGCTATATATTGACGTTGTTCTTCATTAGTTAATTTTTGTATAATTTAGTTAGTTTATTGTTTTGTGTGATTTGCTCCTCTGGAGATTGATGTTGTTTATATTTTGTTAGTTTGAAGTTTTTCAGTACTTTATTTATGTATTAATGTCAATTTTTGATTTTGTATTTGTGATGTTTGAACGATGTTCTTGTTGCGGTTACTGAGTTATATTAGATAATTTGTATATGATTTCGTTAGTTTATTTTTTCAAGTGGTTTGCTCTGCTGCGTGTTGATGTTGTTCTTAGTAGTTTCCATCTTGTGGCAATACATTTTGTAACGCAAGGTTGTACATTACACATAACGGGGTAGAACTACATTTCATCAGTGAATTATTCTTTGCCTCCATTGTTACATGTTAAGCTCTGTGAAGAAGGGTGCTTAAAATACTCAACTAACCTTCCAGGTGAATTAGTCAAAAACTTTCAGCTGGTGCTCGCTTGAAATCCAAATATGGTATTTGTCAACTTATTTTCATGGTTATTGCCTTGATTCTCCTAATTGCTGGGTAAGTTCCCTTTTTGCAAGAATCCACACTCCGTTATACCTGACTTCATTACAAAAGTATCAATTTGCAACGCAACAACTGATTTATCTACTTGGTTTTTTGTTTGTTGCTCAAACCAAATGGGCATGTTCACACTAGGACTCTTATGTTGTTCAAGGGCATAAATGCAGCCATGTCATTGCTTATGAAACTGCTTCATTGTGAATTGAATTTTCTCCTGTTGTATTTTGTGTTAATTGCTGATCACATGAGAAATTTGTTTGAAATTTCAGGACAGATTGGAAAGGATGCAATCTATGTCATCTGCAAATGCCCTGCATTTGGTTGGTTAAGATGAAGAATTTCATGAAAATTAATAATGAATATTGTGTGAATGACCATCTGAATATTCTCTATCAAAGTATGCGCAATATGGTGGAAGACAATACATTTTGTTGGCTGATCTCAAGCTGCATGAAGCTCCTCAATGATCATCATATCACTGACAATCCTTCAAGTTTGTACAACAAAATGATCGAACATTTTCGCTAGCTGATTAGGTTGATCGAATGATAAGTGGATGAATATGTGAAAGATACACAAGTCTTTGGTGCTTTTTCCTTGATCTTGTCCTTCACTGTCACAGGAACACTGGATTCATGTACTCTCATCTCATCTGTTCTTATATTAAAAAGTCGTATTTCTATGCTTTTATTGAATGGAGTGAGTAGTATGCTGTAGCATTTTGTTGAGATAATAATTTCAAGATCCATATGAAGTGTCCTGGAGCCCTATAGTGCTTCTTACAGTTGGTTTCGTTAAGTGGTGTACAGGAGCTCTTGTGTGCGTGAATTGGGCTATGTATAGTATCAAATGAGTTTTACATTCACTAAAATGAAATTAACAATTCTCATGTGCTTAGAATGTTTCCTCATGTGATGTGTCTATAAGGTTCGTTCATAATTATAGAAATTTGGTTTGAATTATCATATTTTGTAATATAACAATAGATGTTACAATTAGTTAAGGTGTGGATTAGTTCCTATATTTAAAATGTTTGTTAATCGATTTACTGATTTAGTTTAAACTTTATTTTTTATATGACAATGATTTAACTTATAGTTAGAAAGTGTATAAATTAGTTTATATATTTAGATTGTTAATTAATCATTTTAAGGACTTAGTTTAGATTTATTGTTTTTAAGGCAATAATAGAACTAACAACTAGCAATATATTAATTAGTTTAAGTGTTTAGAGTGTTTGTTAATATTTTCAATGATTTTATCTAAACTATTTCTTCTACAAGATAATAGCAATACAATTTACAACTAGCCCGTCTATATATTCGTTCATATGTTTAGAATATTTGTTAGATGAATTATAGATCTACTTTGACCAAAAAGTGTGCACATTCGGGTGGGACAGAGTAATATAACTTATAGTTACAAATTGTATAAATTAGTTCATATATTTAGAATGATTATAATTGTTTTAAGGACTTAATTTAGACTTTTATTTTATTAGAACTTACAACTGGCAATTTATTAATTCGTTCAAGACAAAGTCTTGGAAAAAATCGTCTTTCCATAAACTTATGGAAAGATGGAGTTTAATTAGAATAATAAAAGGTAAAAAAGTCTTAGTTCCAATATTATAAATTTATTATGCAACATGTAGTAGTTATATAGTTTATAACTCAATTCATACAACCCAAAAATTTTATCTCCATTTTTTCTATTTTGCACTTTAAAACTTGGCCTTTCCATTACTTATGGAAAAATCGTTTTTCAAGAGATGGACACTTAGTTCTCAAATGTATAGAGTGTTTGTTAATTGTTTTAATGATTTTGTTTAGATTTTCATATATTTTTAAAGATATGATAGAACTTACAACTAACAAATATATTAATTAGTTCATATGTTTAAAGTGTTTGTTAAATGTTTTATTGATTTTGTTTAAACTTTAATTTTCTGCAATGAACAAACTTACAATTAAAAAATATATAAACCATTTTTTAGTGTTTATAATGTTTATTAATCGTATTAATGATTTCTTTAAAACTTTCATTTACTATATGATAATGATAGAATTTATAATCAAGAAATTATATAATTACTTTGCATATATCTAGTGTTAGTTGATGATTTTAAAAACTTAGTTTAGACTTTTATCTTTAGTTAGCAAATATATATTTAGTTAGAACTTACGACATATATAATGATTAGTTTATATGTTTATATAGTTTTTTAATCGCTTTAATGATTTTGTTTAAATTTTCATTTTCTCTAAGAAATATTAATGATTGAAGTTACAACTAGTATGAATTAGTTAATATATTTATAATGTTTGCTAATCAGTATTAATAATGATTTTTTCTTAAATTAATTTGTTTGATAATATATATATATATATATATATATATATATATATATTAGTTAATTGGTTTAGAATGTTTGTTAATCGTTTTAGTGACTTTGTTTAAAATTTTAAATTCTACACGATACGATATAACTTACTGTTGGAAAATATATAAATTAGTTTATATGTTAAGAATATTAGATCATCATTTTTAAGCATTAGTTCACTATCATTAAATAAAAGTTTCAGTAATAGACAACATTGTGTGATTGATATGAAATTTTTAGCTGATAATTTTAACTGGTTCGAAACACTATTTTATTATTATTATTAAAGAAGAAGAAAACTTTCCTAAAACAAAAAAAAGAAAGAAGAGAACCAGGTTTACCAAAAAGCAAAATTCTAATCACTATTTATTATTATTATTAAAGAAGAAGAAATCCATTCCTAAAACTAAAAAGGAAAGAAGAAAACCAGGTTTACCAAAAAGCAAAATGAAAAACAGAGAAGATTCACACCAACTGAATCTTATGAATTAGTCACCCATTCTTGTCACCCATATTAATCACCCCATTTGTTTACCGTGTTTAATCATTTATTTGAGGTGCACCATCTGCTATGTTGCCGATTGTAACATAGAAGCCGGAGGAGGGAGCAGGTCCCGGCCCGAACTTAAACAAGATCCAGTATACGTCGTCGCCGGCGCCGCTGGGAAGGGTGAGGGCTTGTTCCACTTCCATGGCTTGATTTGGAGGTGGAAGGAAGATTTGGTGAAAGAATCGAAGAAGCAAGATGAAGTTCGGAACATAGTGAAGAAAGACAGAGATAGAGGCAGGTGAAAGAAGGGAAGGTGGATGGTCAGCTTATAACCCGTTTTGACCCGATTCCTTTGACCCGCGAATTTCACCAATTTTTTCAAAATTACATTTTGATCCCTCGTCTCACCATAAACTATAGTAAGACGGTCTCACCGGAGATTTTCTCAATTATTATATAGTACTTTGTAAAGAAAAGTAACAGCACTTACATTGAAAGTGAATTTAATGAGCAATTCTTAAGTATCAAATCATTAGTTTTAATAAAATTTATGTGAGAAATAACTGTCGATAATGGAATTATATATGAGAATCACTTCTTTAGCATTCCATCACCATCTCTAATTAGAAAATATATATATATATATATATATATATATTTATTTATTTATTTATATTTTATAAAATATTAATATTATGAAAATTAAAAAGTATGTTGTATTGGATATATAATTATAAAATTAAATATGTTTATTCTTTCATCCAAAATAATATTTTATATAAAAATTTATATGATTTAAAATTATCAATATCAGTATCATAAAAAAAAATTTAATGCTACATTGATCCTTATTTCCAAATGTTTAAAAATATATTCAACGATATCAGCTCTAAATTGATGATGAATGTCCCGATCCACATATGTCCGCTCTAAGAGAGAATAAACATGAATTTATTTAAGTCTTTTTCATTTTAAATTATAATTGATTTAAAATACAAAACAAGGCATGCCAAGTGTTAATAATTGAGTGGTTGACCATTTCAAAAATAAAGAATTATCAACTCCTTAATTAAAGCGCAACTCCTTATTAAGGAGTGATTATTAAAACTCCTCCTCTTTAAATAAGGAGTGTTCCTTATTTTAAAAAAAATGGATTAAGGAGTAACTATTGTGGACGCTCCAAATACTTTTAATTAAGTACTTTTATTAACATATTAATAAGACAAAGTCTTGGGAAAAGTTGTCTTTTCATAGGCATATGGAAAGACTGGGTTGAACTAGAATTATAGAAATGTAGAAGGTTTTAGTTGCAATATCAAAAATTTATTTTGCAATGTGCATTAGTTATAAGTTCATAACCTAATTAATGCAACCCAAAATTTTTGTCTTAATTTTTTCTAATTTTCAATGAGTCCGTCTCTTGAAAGACGATATTTCCATAAGTTATGGAAAGACCAAGGTTTAAAGTGTAAATTACAAGAAATGAAGATAAAATTTTTGGATTGCTTGAACCGGGTTATAAATTTTATAACTACTACATGTTGCATACTAAAATTTTAATATTGCAACTAAGACCCTTTACCTTTGAGTCCGTCTCTTGTGAGACTGTCTCATGGTGAGACCAAGGACTGGAGGCAAAATAGGAAAAGAACAAACTAAATTTGGAGGCCAAAAACTAATAGAACTGGACTAAATTGCAAATTATCACAATTACACATTAAATCCCTGAACTTTTAAAATATTAATATGAAACTCCATCTTGAAATCTTTGCAATTTAATCCATGGTCTCACCGTGAGACGGTCTTATACAAGACTTTGTCTTTACCTTTTGTTATTCTAATTAAACTCCGTCTTTCCATAAGTGTATGGAAAGACCGTCTTTCCCAAGACTTTGCCATTTTCAATTTAAACATTGGTCTTCCCATGGCCTATGGAAAAACCGTTTTTTGAGAGACGGACTCTAATAATAATATTATTATTACTTTAAAATTTATGCAATGTCTTGGGAAAGACAAGTATGAATTAGAATTATAGAATTTTAAGGTTTTAGTTGTAATATTAAAAATTTATTATGCCACGTGCAGTAGTTATAAATTTATGATCGATTAATGCAACCAAAAAAATTATCTTGATTTCTTATAATTTACAATTTAAATATTGATTTTTTCATAACTTGTGGAAACACCGTCTTTAAAGAGAAGATTTTATTGGACTTATCATAATTAATAATTTAAACAGTTAAACGAGAAAGTCTCAGGACCATTGTTCTCTCTCTAACATCGTTCTCTCTGCCTTCTGTCTTCTATTCTGACGTCATCCTCAACTGATAACGGTTATGTAGCTGGCTTTCTCCAATCAAACCTATCCCGCCACCACTGGTGACGGTGTCAATCTAGTCGCGATGGCGGCCTTTACGCTTACTACCACACCGAACACGAACATATCCTCCACTCCTCAAACATTTGCCCGAACTGTCTCCCTCATATCTCCCCCAATTGCCTCTTCTTTCCCATCAATTCCTAATCTTACCCCTATTACTCATCACAAGGGTGAACTCTCATGTCATTACAAAGGCAAATCCGTATAAGAATGCACTGATTGGAAATTTTCCAAAGGGCAGACCAAACGTGGATAGGATCGAACCCGATTTCAGAACAATCAGCTTCTCAGGTAAGTTCTAGGTAGGGGCTCTTGATTCAAAAATATTTTAATCTGATTTCAAAATATTGAAGATTTCCAAAGATGTTGGATTAAAGGAGTATGGTCTTTAAATGGAAATACCATGAGAATTCTTAGATGGACTCTGGATTTTAAACCTAACTCTGAGTCTCCTATAGTTCCAATATGGGTCACCATCAGAAATGTTGCCTTGTATTACTATAATACTGAATCTATTCAAGCCATTGGTAATCGGGTTGAAGTTTTCATGAAAATGGATCTTGCAACTAAAAAATTGACTAGACCACCAGCCCTAAAAATATGTGTAGAACTTGACCTCTTAGCACATATCCCCCTCTTCCATCAGACTTGGCTCCATACAGGATAATGAGAAATACACTCTGAAATTCGAAAACCTCCATTTATACTGTAAGAACTACAGTAAAATAGGACATGCTCAGGATACTTGTAGAATCCTACATCACAAGCCACCGATCAAGCCTTTAGCTAAGGCTCCTAATGTCCCCAAACCTTAGGCTAAGTCCTCTAATGTCCCTATCTCCCTGACTGTTGCCAAAACAATGCCTACAACATGAAAACCAACAATTTCCTCTTCTGGCATTTCTACAACTCAGAAACAAAAAGATGCAAATAGCCAACAACCTTGTCTGTCAGGAAATGAAAATTCTGAAATAGTTCCTCAAACTGATTATTCTGATATAAGTCATGCTATCTGATGTAGTAGCATGTCCAGGTAGCCTCTTCTTGGTTCACTTATTTAAATTCATTTACATGCAAATGCAGCCCATGAAGTGATTCCGGAAGAGCACCTCCGATGATCATGTCAGTCCTCTCTTCAAGAAATGAAATTTCTCTATATAGTAGTGCTTACCTTAGCTCCTACCGAGCTTGTTGTATTTATAGGCTAATTCTCTTTGCAGTTCCCTGTTCTTAGAAATTTGAGATCGTGGACACGCCACTCCTACTACGTTCCTCGGTCGCGACCTTTGTGTTCACTGTGTGCACCGTCTTTGACGGTCCACGTTCTCTACCACGATTCGTGATTCTTGTGTTTGCTGCGTCTACCCGTTCCTTGTTTTGGACCGAAGCTTGGCAGGATAATGTTGGGTTGGGCCTAGCAACTCTAAGCAATTTGATTGTTGGGCCACACATACACCATAAGTCCCCCTAGCCATGAAGATTATAAGAAGCGAAGCGATGATAATGTTTGTAGCTTGAGTGCGAACTGATGTTATTCTTGTACAGAATGTTTGTGATGAAAAGCTAAGTTCAGCCTTGCGAAGTGATGTAGTCTTGTTGAATGTTCATCTATCTTCGATAGCTCTTCAAATTTTAATGTTTTTGTATTTTGAGCTCCTCATGACAAGGAAACATTTACGGTGGTTTTGTTTCTGAAATCCGCAATTTGCTCCCCTTTGTTTGGTATTCCAGCCCACAATTCTCTGACATTTTTATCGTTATATCCCTTAAATGGGGAATTTGAAATGAAGAATTTAATGTAGCCCTAAAATAGTGTGTTGTCTTTTCATATACCGCCGTCATCTCGATATAAGCAAAAATGTACTTTGCTTTTTGTCAGATACTCATTATGCTTTCCTCCTCAATTGTTCCTTTTATTGTTTATATTTAAGTTCCATTTTTCACTTTCGTTTTAGCTTCTCCTCTCCATTATCCAGGGCTTCTCTTCCTCTACTAATTCCTAAATTTTCTGCGCGTAATCCACCTTTAGCTCTTTCAAGAGTAAGTTTTGGTGTTTAAATTATTTCTCATATCTCTGTTGTATTCTTGGGGATCGGAGCACTTTCTTTGATTTTAGTTATCCGTGTAACTTGTTTCCGATCATCTTCTTCGGTATGTTTTCTGTAAATTTTTTTCCCCTAGATTTGTGTCCATTGAATTTTAACTAAGATTATTACCTCCCCATTTTAGGACCTCCATGTCTTCTTTTAACCGCGGCAAGTCCCCCGTAGAGGTTGCTGCTTCTGACCAGGATTCCGACCATGTTGTCAGACCCTCAACCATTCCCAGTATCTTGACCATCTCTTATGTAAATGACTTAAAGAACTTCTTTCCTTTTCTGTCTGCTTATAAGCTTCGCTCGCCTTCCAAATCTGAGTGTGTTCGTAACCCTCCTCCTGGCTATATTTCTTGTTATCTAGCATATCTGAACTTTGGCCTCTATTTTCCACTTTCTGAACATGTGATTGCACTGCTACGTTCATATAAAATTGCGTTGTCCCAATTTCATCCTAAGGGCATCACTATTATAATGGATTTTCTTCGTGTGTGTGAAAATGCGAACATACCTTTCACAATTGACTTATTCCGCAATTTCTACCAGCTTTGAAAAGTAAAAAATATTGTGGACAAATTTACCCTATACCCTGTCTATGGTACAGATGTTGCGACAACAGGAAGTTTGGAAGGAGACTAGGGAGAACAGGAAGGAGACTAGGGACAACATGAAGAGTGTGAGATGATGTTGTCAGATGCTGTCCAATCTCATATTTTGTTGTTTTGAAGAGGAAGTTCAGAATTTAAGGACGAGAATAGAACAGTACGAGGAAATGGTTAATGTTATGTGTACGCAGTTGGATCGTGAAGAGTTTGGTCCTATAACTGACTTTAAGGCTTATTATACCAAACATCTTAATCGAATGGGACAAAAAGGTATGACCCGCCATCCTACATACTTACATATGCAATGAAAATATGACCACTTAGTTAGCGAGAAGCGTGAGGCAGAGGAAAGTCGCCGCCGAGCTGAGCAACGTCCGTACGGTGGTGAACGATCTTCCCGTGAAACTGAGCACCCTCCTTACGAGGCTGGACTTAATCATCGTTGTGATGGTTCCTCTTCTTCTAGACTATCATGCTCTTCAAGGCATAGACAGTGTGTCTTTTTTGTTTCTATAGATGATATGATCGTCTGTATGTTTTGTTGATGTTGGGGTCTATGACAAATCTTGTACTGATAACGATTGTTTCCTATCTTTTTTATTGCCATGTTTTTCTATCAAGATCGATCTTTCGCAATATTTTTCTTTGTGGACATATCTACTTTGTCACTAAATATATTGCTTGCTTTGTCGATGTTGCGAAGTTGCAAGATCTATTGCTTTCTATTTTCGATAGCTGTTAGAGGCATATTTGCCTATCAGCTAGATCTACCACTTGTAATTTGTTTAATTCACGAAGCTGCAAGATCCAAAGCTTGCCAGCATCGGTAATCAAGCAAGATCTATAGATTGTGTTTGTTTGGTTCGCGAAGTTTCAATATCTAGAGTTTGCAAGCATCGCCATTTGTGCAAGATCTATGGCTTGCAATTTGTTTGATTCATGAAGCTGCAAGATTCAAAGCTTTCTAGCATCGGTATTTGAGCAAGATCTATAGCTTGAATTTGTTTGGTTTGCGAAGTTGCAAGATCTAAAGCTTGCAAGCATCACCAATTTTGCAAGATCTATAGTTTACGGTTTTTTAACTTGTAAGATCTAAAGCTTACAAGTGGTGACAAGCGTACATGATCTATAGCTCGCTATTAAGTTGCATTTTTCAAGTCTTAGTAAAGAATAGGAAGTGTAATCATGGTCCAGCAAAGTGGGTTTTTATATTAAATATGTACGATGGCGATCATATCGCAGTGGAACGGTGATACTATAAAGGAAAACAAGGATAATTTCCTTGTGTCTATACAGGTGGTCGTTTGCTATCTTTCTTTTAGACATAAAACTTCCTTAAGTTAGTCACATGCCACATGTTCGGGGCTACGGTGCCATCCATTCTTTCTAACTCATAGTTGTTTTTGTGAGCCTTCGTGGCTTTGTATGGTACTTCCCACTTTTGGCATAGCTTTCCTTGCTCTTCATCCAGGCTAGCATCATTTTTCCTCACCACTCGATCACCAATCTGAAATCGCCTTTCCTTCACTTTCTGATTGTACGCTCTTTCCACTCTTTCCTTGTGTTTGGCTTCTGTGATATTTGCCAAGTTTCTTTGCTCCTCCAGTTTGTCTAGTTCCAGCTTCAACACATTTGGATTGTCCACCTCCTTATAATTGCTTATCCTGAGACTTGAATTTCCAATTTCTATGAGTATGACTACTTCAGGACCGTACACCAAAGTGTATTGCATCTTTCTCATTGGATGTCAGATAGTTGTTCTATACGACCATAACGTGTTTTGTAGCTCATCCACCCATCATGTTCGCTTTCCTTATAATCGCTTCTATATCCCCTGAACTATGGTCATGTTTGTCACTTCCACTTGGTCATTAGCTTGAGGATGTGCTACGAAGGTAAACTTATAGATAATCCCGAGCTTCGAACACCAGTCGGTGAACCACACTTGTGAATTGTGTGTCGTTATACGTGACAATGGTATGCGACACTCCAAAGCGGCACACAATGTTTTTGCCATACAAATTTTCTAGTGGCTTCGACTGTGACACGTTCTAATGGTTTAGCCTCAACCCACTTTGTGAAGTAATCAACCGCTAAAATGAGGAACTTAGCGTTGCTTTCTCCTCTTTGGAATGGTCCCACTAAGTCTATTCCTCTACTTGTCAAATGGTCAGGCTTTGTATATTCCTGTCAAAGTTGATTGCAGCTTATGCGACAGCGAAGCATTGATTTGGCAACTCCTACACTTTAGGACGAAGTTGTGTGCATTAATGAACACAGTCGGCCAGTAGTACCTTGCTCTGATTATTTTTCTAGCTATCATTCTAGCTCCCTGGTGTATTCCACATAAGCCTTCATGAACCTCTTTTAAGATCTCAGTCATTTTTGTTAGCCCTACACATTTTATCCATGGGGACACGAATCCTTTTCTATACAATATCCCATCTTCATAGGGGTAATTTGTGGAACACAATTCAACCTTTCTAGCCTACACCTTATCTTCTGCCAACGTCCCTTTTGCGAAGAAATCCATTTGTGGAGTCATCTAGCTTGCTTCATCTTCTTGGATTATTAGCACCACCGTTGATATAGTGCTTCTAACTGGGATAAACTCCATGATGACATCCCTCTGCTGAGTAAGGGAATCAAATCCTGCAGTCGCTAGCTTGCTTAATTCATCCACCTATGTGTTTTTGCATCGCGGGACGTGTTTTATGTCAAAATATTCAAGCTAGACTATGAGCTGTCTCACCTTCACCAAATATTTCATCAACTGGTCTTCTCATACCTCATAGTCACCTTGCATTTGTTGGAATACAATTAGTGAATCACTGGATACCCGGACACTTCTTACTTTCATTCTAACCGCGAGATCTAATCCACAAATTAGAGCTTCGTATTATGCTTCATTGTTGGTAAGAAAGATGTTGAATTGTAATGAGTGTCTGTGTTCGCCCCCATTTGGGTCTACTAAAACCAGTCCTGCTCTGCATCCTTCCTTGCTTGATGCGTCATCACCGAACAACATCCAAGCCACATGTTCCCATTTTGTCTTAGCTTTGTCAATCGTGAAACTCTGATGGGTGCTCGCTCTCTATATCTCTTCACTTGACATCTCTGCAAATGCTTGAGCTTTGATTGTTGTACTAGGCTGAAATTGTATTTCAAATTGACCTAGTTCCAGAGCTTACTTTTCCAATCTCCTTGAAGACTCTGGCTTAGAGAGGATATTCTTGATTGGAAAACCTGTGTAAACTACTATGTTGTGGCTATGAAAGTATGTTCTCAATCTTTGCGCCGAATAAACCAAAGCCAAGGTTAGATTTTCTACAGGCATGTAAGTTATTTCCACCTTTTGCGGGATTATGCTAATGTAATAAACTGGAACCTGTCTCTGCCCTTCCAATCGAACTAACACAGAGCTGACAGCATTTTGTGATATTTCTAAGTACGAGTACAATGTTTCTCCAGATACGGGCGATTTCAGCGTTGGCAACGTTTGAAGCTGGTCTTTTAACCCCTCATATGCTCTCTGACAGTCTTCGCTCCAGTTGAATTTTCTTGCCTTTATTAGAACTTCAAAGAGTGAAAAATGCTTTTCTGCAACCTTTGCTACAAAAATAACTAAGTGCTGCCAATGATCCCATCAAAATTTGTACTTCTTTAACTGTTTGCGGTCTGGGAAGATTCACTATGGCTTGGATCTTGTCTCAATTAGCTTCTATACCTTTTGAGGAAACCTTGTACCCCAAGAACTTTCCAGCCCCCATTCCAATTACACAATTTTTAGGATTGAGTCTCGTTTACCTGGCCTTTCAAAGTGTCCATAGTTTCTTTCAAGTTTTCAGCGAAGTTTCCTACCTTCTTACTCTTGATCACCATATCATCGACGTACACTTCAATGTTTCTCCCTATTTGGCTTTTGAACGCTTGTTCAATTAATCCCTATTTGGATTTTGAACGCTTGTTCAATCACCCTCTGGTATGTATGTTTTTTTAGCCCAAATGGCATCTTCACATAACAAAATATTTCAAAGCTTGTAATGAAGGTCGTTTTCTCCGCATCGTCCGAGTTTATCAGTATTTGGTTATATCCTTTGCACGCATCCAAGAATGCCAAGACTTTGTGTCCTGAGATCGCTTCCACCAGTTGATCGGCCTTTGGAAGAGGATAGGAATCTTTTGGACATTCTTTGTTCAAATTTGTGAATCAATGCACGTTCTCCAAGCATCGTCTGACTTTTCCACCATGACTGGGTACGCTAACCACGTTGGGTATATGACTTCCCTTATTATGCCGGCTTGCAACAGTGATGTAACCTCTTCTTTGATTGCTTTTAGTCTATCGCTAGCAAAGCAATGTTGTTTCTGCTTAACCGGTTTAACTAAGTTGCTGACATTCAACGAATGGGAAGCAATGTCTGGGCTTACTCCTCTCATGTTCTGTATATCCGATGTGAACGTATCCCTGTGGCTTTGCAAGATTTGAATTACCTTCACCTTTTCTTCAGTTGGAAGATGTTTCAAACCTTTACGGATTTGGAGTCATCTTTGGCATCTAGGTTTATTAACTCCGTTTCTTCACCTAGGTTGACTGATTCATCTGAATGTTCTAAGTAAGCTTCCTCTTGATACAGTGTTAACCAACTTTTCCTTTTCTCCTATCTTTCCTACCTCCATCACTATAAGCATGCATTGTCTGGCTGCTTGCTGGTTTCCCCTAATTGTTGCTACTCCAACTGTGGTTGGAAATTTCATTACTAGGTGATAAGGGAACCAGATTGCCTTAGCTCTGTTCATCCATGGTCTTCCAATTATGGCATTAAATGTACTTGGGGCATCCATAACCATGAATTTGCACATGATTGCACAATTTTTCTCGCTTTCCCCGATCGCAACAGGCAACTACATATTTCCTAGAGGCGTTTCTGCTCACCCTGTGAATCCGACTAGCGAAGATGTGGACTTTTTTAGATCTATTCTCTTGAAGCCCAACCCGTCAAAGTAATCAACAAATAGTATCTTGACTGCATTACCGTCATCCACAAAAACTCTGTAGACAGTTGCCTTTCTAATATTTTTCTATGATGACCACGGGATCATTATGCAGCGAGGCATTTAGTACTGAATCCTCTTCGCTGAAGGTAGTTGCTTCGTTTGAGCGAAACCTTTAACCAATTGTTTCTTGTGGATAAGAATACATTACCTTGGCCTTCCACGTGTTGTTGGACAGTGACTTCGTGAATCCGTGTATAGAGAAGATAATTGTCTCTAGTGCTTTGCTATCCATGCGGTCATTATACTCTACAGCTCCCGTCATTTTAAGATGTTTAGTCATTGTCGTCGAAGTACCTTGGTTTTGTGGAGAAGGGTTTGGTGTCTTTCTTGCATCCCTATACTGACTTGTTGCTTCTTTTCTATATTGGCCCAAGTTGCCATTCCTCATATTTTCTTCAATCTGTCTTCTTAGGTCCCTGCAGTACTCTATGTCATGGTCATGATCTTTGTGAAAGGCATAATAAAACTCTCATGATTTTTTTCTAGCAATGCGATCATTAGTTCTGGTTCCCGGAAGAGATCCTTATTTGCTACCCATATTTCTTTCTTTGTCTTCGTTAGAGGCATAACTTGAAATGGCAAACCCTGCGAGTCTAGCTCTCCTCTTCTGAAAGTGGTGTTTACTTTTCCTTTTTTAGGCCAGTTCTTTTGCGAATCCTCCATTGTTTGCTTTTCACCCAGTTCCTTTTCTATCTTCCGGTTGTTCAGCTCCTCCATTCGCACATGTTGTTCAATCATATTATGTAGTTCCCTTGGGTTTTTTGGCATATTCTTCGTCAGTTCCTTGTAGAAGTCTTCGGATCTCATGCCTCCTGTAAAAGCACCCAATGATGATTGAAAATGACAAATCTCAAACTTATAGACTCTCCGTGATGAATCGAATATGATATTTCGTGAGGCTTTCATCACTTCGTGGTGCTATATTGTTGAGATCCACAATTGTTCTAGTGAAATTCTGATTTTGGTAGAAACGTCCCAAAAATAAATCTGACAACTGTGCCCAAGACTTGATACTTCCGTCTGTAAGGTCTTGGTACCACGTAATCGCAGTGCCTGATAGAAAGATGGGAAACGATTTGCAAACTAGTTCTATGTTCGCACTGGAATCTCATGTTGTTTCTATATGAATGCAAGAACTCTTTTGGATCTGTGGTACCATCATAGACTTTAACGTGTAGAGGAAGCTTGAAATCTTTAGGCATCCTGAAATCTCATAAATGTAGTGCGAGAGGCGACTTATCTACATCATCTTCTGCGAAAATGTCACTCAGTTTTTCTTCATAGCAGAGATGTTTGTGTTCTTGATTTACCCTTTTTTCTGGCCTTGGAGGTTTTGCCTCAAAGTCTTCAATAATTGATCGTACAGGTCTTCCCTGTTTGCTTCTAAGAATGCTGTGAACGCCCATTTTTCCTTATCACAGTTGTTTGGAGATTCTACCTCTTCTTCTTCCTCCTCTATTTCTTCTTTACTGAACCATTTCTCTTTACTAGGTGTATGATGTTACTGGTGGTGTGCTCCCTCCTTTTTTCCCAACATTTACTCTTATGACTGATGGTTGTGGTTTTGTGTGCTTCTAGTGAACGTCATTGCTTACCCCAGCAGCCTGAAAATGAAAAGAAAATAATTCCATTCCCCACAGTTGGCGCCAAATAATGTGGTAGCCTGTCCACTTATGAGTTCACTTATTTAAATTCTTTTACCTGTAAATGTAGCCCCGGAAGTGATTCCGGGAAAGCACCTCCAACGATCAAGTCAGTCATCTCTTCAAGAAATGGAATTTCTCTATATAGTAACGCTTAAATTAGCTCCTACAAAGCTTGTTGTATTTATAGGATAATTTCATTTGCAGTTCCATGTTCTTAGTAATTTGAGATCGGGGACACGTCACTCCTACCACGTTCCTCGATCGTGGCCTTTGTGTTTGTTGTGTGTCCCATCTTGACGGTCCACATTATCTGCCACGATTCATGATTCTTGTGTTCGATGCATCTAAGTGTTCCTTGTTTTGGACCGAAGCTTAGCAGGATAATGTTGGGCTTGGCCTAGTGACCTCAGCCCTTTGATCACTGGGCCACACACACACCACTATCTCTGAGGATATTTCAACTCAAGGAAATGTTATTCTTGAATCAAAAAAATCAAAATTGAATCATGTTATATCTGATAGCTCAGAAAAAATTTTTGATTCCTAATAATCAATCTTCTAAGATTATAGATCTCATTGCTTCTGAAGCTGTAAAGCATGACAAGTTACTAATTTACTTAATGAATGCTGACAGATCCACAGTTAGCCAATCCAAGGATAATCTAACAGAAACTGTGGGAGTACAAGTAGACACTAACAACATAGACAACCCTCAGAATCTCTCACTCAGAAGCAGCCCTATTGCTGAGAACATATTTGCAGCACTTGTTGAATTAGAGATGGAAATCAACTCTGAGGATGACACTTTTGAAGTGCTTCAACCTCGGGTAAGTTTTGCCCAGGTGAGTGATCTAAAACCACTGAAAAATATTAACATGACACCATCTAGGAAGGGAACACCTTTTAATAAAGTGAACTCCATGAATTTAAGATCACTAGGAAAAAGCAAAAACAATAATTCAGATGTCTAATAAGACCCAAAATATTAAATGGCTTATCTATAATGTAAGGGGTCTTGATACATCCATGCTTAGACTTCAAAAATTAATTAAAATGCATTCCATATCTCTTCTCTGTATAGTTGAGCCTCAACATGATGCAGTGCAGGGTGAAAAGTATAGATTGAAACTAAAATTACAAAAATGTCACTGTTCACTAAACACAAACATTTGGATCTTTTGGAATTCTGGCATTAATCTGGACATCATTCATGAATATGTGCACTTAATTCACACAAAAATTAAGATCTCATGTTTTCAAAAAGAAATGCATGTCATTTTCCTACATGCCTCAACTTCCATAACTGAAAGGAAAGCTCTTTGGAATAATTTGACTCCTGATTCTAATGCTTGTAATATGTTCATAGGAGATTTTAATGTTATGGCTTATGTTACTGAATATGAAGGCCTTCATTCCCCTAACAGTAATATCATTAAACATTTTTCAAACATCATTAACAAGAACCATCTTAATGAAGTTTTTACTGTAGGCAATACTTTCACATGGTCTAACATTAGGAGGAAACCTACTCTAGAGAGATTAGATAGAGGACTTTGCTGCAATAACTATCTTACTAATTTCCCAAATAGTTCTATCCTTACTTTGAACTAATACACCTCAGACCATAGTCTCAGACCATAGTCTTTTACTACTCACCATAGGAAGCCAAATAGAATCGCATCCCAAACCTTTTAGGTTCCTTAATGTGTGGATAAGAAGACATGAACTAACTAAGATAATAAAATAGAATTGGCAAAGACCACTAAATTAAAATAACATGATTAGATTATTTATTAAGTTAAAGAGACTGAAGACAGCTGTCAAAACTTGAAATAGGAAAGTTTTCGATGACATAAATGGTAATATCAGGAAGGCAGAGGATGAACTAATGACTCGGGAATTGATCTATAAAGCATCCAACGCCACCACAGATTTAATTGAAATGAACAAAAGAAAAGCTTTACTTTCTAAAGCTCTCTATGAGGAGAATCTGTTCTTGAAACAACAAGCCAACTTAAGACGGCTAAAAAATGGTGAAGAAAACACCAAATTTTTTCATGCCTCTATTAGAGAAAGAAGAGCCAAACAAAACATTACGAAGATTAAATCTTCAAATGGAATTCGGATGGATAACCCTAATGAAATTGAAAATGAAGCTATAGGCTTCTTTTCTAATCTATTAAAGGATGACTCTGACTCTTCTTCATTGTTATTCAAAGATAATTTATTAAATCAAACCCCTAAGCAGATCATTGATGAGGACAGCCATATGCTTCTGAAAACACCTGACTTGGAGGAAATAAAAAATATTGTCTTCTCTTTGAACCTAAATGGATCCCCAGGCCCCGGTGGTTATACTGCTAACTTTTTTAGAACTAATTAGGAGATTGTTGGACAGGATATCTTAGATGCTGTTATAGACTTTATGAAGGGTAATAGAATACCATCTGGTATCTCTAGTACCTTGATAATCTTAATCCCCAAAAAAGAGATACCTATCTCCTTTGGTGATTACATGCCAATCAGTTTATCAAATTTCATTAATATAGTGTTTTCTAAACTGATAAATGAAAGAATCTTGACACTTATACCCAAACTAATATCTGAAAATCAGTCTGCATTTATAAATGATAGGGAGATAGTAGATAATGTCATTTACCTTCAGGAAATGACCAGATTTCTGAACACAAAACAGGCTAATCCTAACTACATAATTAAACTTGACCTAGCTAAGTCATTTGATAGGGTTATCTGGAACTTTCTAGCTACTAATCTGGAAAAATTGGCTTTAATTTGAACCTCATCCAACTGATTCTAAATAATCTGTCTGATGCATGCTTTTCTATACTCATTAATGGTAGACCAGCAGGCTTCTTCAAAGCTACTAGAGGAATTAACCAAGGAGATTCCCTATCTTATTGTTTATTTAACATCTTCTCATAAGCTTTTTCAAGAAGCCTAAAATGAATTTTTTCCAATGGTAAATTGTCATGTTTTAAACTTCCCTTAGGTGCAGAACTTGTGTCTCACCTTACCTATGCTGATGACACAGTCATTTTTTTTTACAAGTGAATAAGCTAAAATCACTAGATTAAAGGCTTTTTTGTCAGTGTTTGAAGATGGTTCAAGGTAGAAAATCAATTATGAGAAAAGCTATTTTTATATTAGCAACAAGGCAAAGATGTCTCATATTTATATGCTCAAAGCTAAACTAGGTAATGATTCAAGGTGACTTAACTTTTACCTACCTGGGTTGCCCTATTTTCATAGGTCGAATTAAGTCCTCCCATTTCAGACCTTTATTTGAACTATATGATAAAAAGCTGAAAATTTGGAAAAACAAATGGATTAGCATGGCTGGTAAGATGATACTTATCCAATATTTTATGTTTTCCATTCCTCAACACTGTTGGGCTGTTTTTAGATCCTCATGTCAGGTAATCAGAATACTAATCAAAAAGCAAAATCATTTCTTCTGGGGTGAAAAAGAATCTGGAAATAAAAAAGCTTGGAAGAGGTGGGAAAAAGTTTGTTGCCCTAAACCTGAAAATGGATTAGGAATAAAAGATTTTAGGAAAACTATAACAGCATACTCCCTTAAACTCTGGTGGAAATGTCAACGGGGGAAAACCTTGTGGTCCAAATTCTTGTGGTCTATTCCTCATTCCAAGAGAAACTCTGCAAACTAGAAAAGAATAGCCTCAGTTAATGCCATTGCAGAACAGAACTCAAGAGTGATACATGGACAAGGATCTGCTAATGCCTTCACTTCAAAATGGACTGGATTTGGTCCACTCCAGGACTATTTTCAGTATTAGAACATCTCCATAGAATACTCTTTAACCATTGCTGATTTTATCCATCAGAAAAATTAGTTAATGTCAAAATTATCATTTTTACCCTCTAACATTAAGAATTTTCTGTAGATGGCAACAACAAAACATTTCAGAGAGGACTTTTTGATATGGATTCCCTCAACCAATGGATGTTTCACTTTAAAATCAGCTTACAAAGCAGTGGATGAGGAGAGAACAACACTCAGATCTCTTAAGCAGGTTTGGAATCCAAAAATACCTAACAAGATTATATGTTCACGTGGAAGCTCTCTAATGCTATTCTCCATTTTGATGATATAATCATAGTTTCAAACATATCAATTGCATCTAAATGTCCATGGTGCTGCAACTCTGATTCCATCTCACACTTCTTTATTGAATGTAAAATTGCTATTGAGATATGGAATCATTTTCAATGGTTGCTGAATCTGAATTGGCCTGATTTTAACTCTATATGGGATAGGCTAAGTTTTATTGGACTTCATCTAGTGTAAAAAAATATGCACACTGAGCTTATTAGATGACTTCATCCTATATATGTTGGCATTTATGGAAAGCTAGAAACAAATACTTGTTTGATAAACTGGTTAAGAGCTCAAAATCTGATGACTTATACTGGTTTACAATTGGTTTAACTCCTAAACCTAGACCTCCTCCTAAACCAAAGATAATCACTGTAAGATGGATGAAACCTACAGTTGGTCTAAAAGTTAACATGGATGCATCATGGTCTAATAAACTTAACAGAGATGGATTAGGTGTAATAATCAGAGATCATAATGGCAGTTTTATCTCAGCTTTCATTAAGACTGCAAAAGCTTCATCTAGCCTTCATGCTGAGCTTTTAGCAATCTACTTTGGATATATGTTTGCTAGACAGATTGAAATCCAGAATTTCTCTTTGGAATCTGATTGTAAGAATGCACTAGAATGCATTACAGACCCCCTGAAAGCTCCATGGTCACTGTATAATTTAACTGATTCAATCCATTTGAGAACTAAGAACATTAGCCTATCCCACACCTTCAGGCAAGCTAATATAATTGGGGATCACTTATCCAGAATTTCCCTGATGAACATTTGTAATCATCAATTAACCTGGGAGCTGCATAAATCCACTGTTATAGGGCTAATTAAACTTGAACAATGTGGAACTCCTATGATTCGGATATCTGGTTGAATCGGATGCTACTCAGTTATTATCTTGTCATTTTTGTAGGACCTAGAATGCCACAACAAAGACGAGTAAATTGACACATGCGCTCTTCAATCTCCGGAGCACAAATCAGTTGAAACATCTACGCAGAATGAAAAAGGACAAAAGCTCCAACTACTAGAAGCTTCAATCTATTTTGAGCTCACAAAGCAGATATTTTGAAAAGTTGTAGTTTGTTTTTAAACGATCTGGCTCCTAAACTATTTGCACATGGGGTTGAGATAGTCTACGGGGAAACATCGTTTAAAATACCTACACATACTTATAATTAGATTATCGATTATCTTTTGTCATATATGGTTCAAGTAAAACTTGAACCCAATTGTTATGGTTACATTTTATAACAGGTTTGGAGATCCTTAAATAACCCCCTCCACTTTTAGTGAAACTTATTTAAAAAAGTGTGAAACTTTATCTAGAATAGATTATTTTTACGGTCAATCGTAACATTCAATCTTGATTTTGAAAATCACATTCTTAAAAAAATGAATTTCAAATGGACGGATTGTATTTACTGTCAACCGTAAAACGGAATAACAATTATGATTTGACTAATCACATTCTTTATGAAAATGAAATGGCACATTCTGTCTAATTGTTAAATAGATTATTTTATAATTAATATAACTAATGAAATTATTTAACATAAAGTTTTGGTTTTTTATTTAGTACAATGAGTTAATTATAATTTTATAAAACCCTTTTATTGTATGACAATATATAGAGTTATAGAAATATGTTGAAATGTATATTGATGTACAAATAATTAGAATACGAACTTAAAAGTTATATACTTCTCTCGTCCCAAAAATAATTTTACTTTCAGTATTAGTCAGTCCTGCAAATATCTTTATATTTATACTAGCTGGAGTCTCACCGTGCGTTGCACGGTATTTTTGATTAAAAATATTTTTCAATTAAAATGTAGTATTTACGTTTCATATTTAAAATTAAAATAAAATTATAAATATATTCCATGTTATAGTAACTATAAGAAGTATAAATAAAAGTAACCAATTTAGGTATAATTTATTTAGAAATGAATGAAAATAAATTTATTATTATTATAAGAGCAAATGACTTCGGTGACCCATTATCATGATCTTCTACCTTTGGTTCCCTATCTTTTTATAACATTCCCCCCCACTTGCAAAACTGTTGAGTTATGGCCTTTTTTTTTTAAAACACTTTTAGCCCCTCAAAAACTAGTTGATTTGTTCATTGAGGGGCCAAAAGTGCTCAAAGAAAATAGAGATGTGAAGGTGAAAGATGGTGATAGTTAATGGGTCACCGAAATCATTTTCTCTTATTATAATCTTCCATAATTAACATATAGTAAGAATGTGAAGTAAAATATAAAAGAAACATCAAGTTGTAGAGAAATTAAACTTGCCCTTGATAATATAAGTAAATAATGTAAAATACTGAAATAACAGGTTCACTATTACGAAAAGTATAATCCCACAATTACCTAACAAATCAATATAATTGAAAATAAAAAACTGAATCATAAGTTTGCTCCCCTAAATTATTTAGGATAATAAATAGAGAAATATAACGGAATATAGATCAACCCTCGAGAATGAATTTTTTTTTGAAGTCTATGTAATTAGATTTCTCTTCATCTTGTTTTTTTTAACAATTCTCTTCGTCTTCACTTTCAAGCTTTGACATCAAATTAAGTTGCACCTCTTTATTTCTTCCTCTTGAGTTTTTGGCTTTGTAACAAAGACACAACTATTAGCTTATGAAAAAGATATTAGTATTACATATTTAAGATTTTACCTTTTGAATCTTTCATTGTATTATAAACTTGATTAACCGAAACATCATCTTCTAAATTCGGCATGTTGTCATCTTCTTCAAGTTCAGTCTTGTCTCCGAAAGATATATTGGAGTATTCCATTTCATTTTCACCTTCTCTCATAGCAACTTTTACTTGAACTATATGTTCAGTACTTGCAATTTCATTATTGCGGTTCTCAATATAATCCAATTTAAAAATAAAAAGTGTTGATACAATTGGTTAGTAGATCTAAAAATATTACATTTGTAATGTATCAAATTATGTGATGAATTTATCAAACCTTAGTAATTTCATTCATTGTTTATTCAACTGTGAGACCCTATAATTTTTCGGTATTTTCACCAAAAATAATTGTATCATTTCATTCTCATCCATCACGTGAGCTTGAAATCGGCAGCTAAATAAGAAGATTTAACTTGTCATGACAGTCACTGTATGGACTTTATATACATGGTATGAACAAAATATATTCTTGATATGTTAATCGAGAATATTTGCTATACTTTGACAAGTCATGTACATGGTTTGAGAATATTTTTTTAATATACATGGTATGGAGTATGAAAAAAAGGAAAAAATGTAATTGAAACATAATATGATATAAAATTAAAAGTTAATAAAATCCAACAATAAAGGTATCTAGTGGGATAAAGCGTGGTGTTTTTTATTAAAACATTAGTATGATTTTTAATGTACTTTTAACTTCTCACATATAAAGTTTTAAAAAATAATTTTATTTAATTCGGAATATTATCCATCTAAAAACAATGAATCATGGTGAGGAATAATTTTTTTGAGATAAGTAGTATTTTGTTTTTTTTTAACGTCTTAAATTTAGTATTAAGCAATAGAATGATGCAAACATTTACTCCATGGTGCCAAATCAGTGCAGAAAATATCAAGTATGATTGATGTCCAGAGTCTACATTTCAATGTCACCCTCTATGACTATGACCATGAGTAAAAGGGGAATCTAGAACTTGTTCATATGGTCAAAAACCAATTCGAACATACATCTGGTTGAGACAGAATCACAGATTAACACTTCTTTTTGAGCAAATGCCCAAAAACTCCAGTTCCATCAGGGACTCAATTAAAGTAGACTCTAACCAAACTTCTGTCTTCAACTTCAAGCGGCGGTCGGCACAGCAACAGGCTTTGAATCTTCTGCCTTTTCATGCTCTTTGTTAAGCATCTTGTTGTTGATCAAGTTGTGGAGTGCTATAACACTTCTGATGACGGAAGAAAGGTAAATAACCAGCATCATATCATTTGTTTTCACTGCGAATGATTTCACTAATTCAGCGACATTGAGATTTGGAAGGAGGTTAAAAACATCCTGTAAATGATAGAGAATCTCGTGATTTAAAGGTAATGTTCCTTCAGTAACCAGGCTAAGGTAGCTTTTTATCTCTCGGAGTCGTGCATCCAGGGGCGGAACCAGAAAATTTTTTCAGGGGAGGCTGAAAAATTTTCGGTGTCTGGCGTGAAGAGGCGGCGGGACGAGGCAGCTTCCGGTGACGCCGCGGCGGAGACCTAGTGGCGGAGGGCTCTCGGCTGAGGAGGGAATTGACGGAGGGAAGAAAGGGTGATAAATATTAATGACATATAAGTTTTAAAATTCAACTCAACAATAATGAAAAATACTACATAATATAATAAATCAAGTAGCATACAATAATATTTTTACAAGTTCACTAAATTACTAAAATAACTACTTTCTAACGCTCCAATTACTAGAACTAGAAAAAGGTGGAGGCAACAGATATCTACGAGACTCCATAGCTTGATAACGTTGCATAATCGGTTCATTCTCAATCTTAACAAAAATATCCTTTTCAATATATACCGTCATAACATCGTTCAACCATTCATCTCTCATTCTATTACGAAGATTGGTCTTGATATTCTTCATGGCAGAAAAAACTCGCTCAACTGAAGCAGTTGCAACTGGTAGAACTAATGCTAACTCAATCAGACGATATACCAATGGATAGAGTACCATGCTACGTGATCGAACCATATGCTGAGCAAGACTTCCAAGATCATTGATGGTCGAATAGGCATCATCATCTCTCACATCACGAATGAAGAAATCAAGTTGTTGCTCAAGTTCTAAACGATCAACAAGGGAGAAGTCATCCGGATAAAGTTCAGCAAGGCGAAGCAACTTACCAACATCAAACATGGCAAATCTTTCTCTCGGATCAAGGCATGCAATACAAGTGAGTAATTCCGATCTTGCTTCGCAAAATCGATGATTCATTTCAAGAATCATCTTGTCAACGGTCTAGTATTGAAACAATAAAAAAATATCAAAATAAGATAAAAAATACATATAAAATATTATAAACAAAATAAATTAAACTATGTAAATATTAAAGTAGTACCTGAAGAAAAATATCAACACGGTAGAAATCATGATTAGTTGACATTTCTCCTTTTCGTCTAGAACGGTGACGAATTTTCCGTTGTGCTTCCATCACGTCTAATGTGATCTCATGCTTCACACAAAATGTGTTGACTCCATCCAATAATTTATCAAAACCACAATCTCTGAATTCTTGCAATTCAGTCTTCATTCTATTCATCATTCGCACAGCCATCGAAATATTTTGATCTCTTTGTTGCAAGGCAAGGGACAATTGATTTGTAGCTCCCAACAAATGCTTCATCAAAAACATACAAAACACAAATTCATAGCTCTCCATTCTATCAATCAAACTCTTTGCTGTAGAGGCATTTTCAACTAAATTGCCATGCTCACAGATATTAAGAAGCACTTGAATAATTGAAGACCACATAGCCTCAAAGCGAAGAATAGTACTGTAATGTGATCCCCAACGTGTATCACCAGGCCTTCTCAAACTCATTTCTTGATTTTTGCCTCTTCCACTAACCTTGTCCCCACTCTCCAATGCCTCTACAAGTCTAGCATTTTCTAATTGCACAAGCATCTCTTTTCTAACACATGAACCTCCAACCAGATTCACAGTTTGAACAAGATACCCAAAAAATTCACCCACAGATAGAGTACTATATGCAACAGAAACAACAACCAGTTGAAGTTGGTGAGAGAAGCAATGAATATACCTTGCAGAAGAGTTTTCTTTCAATATCAAAGCTTACAATCCATTAAACTCCCCTCGCATATTTGAAGCCCCATTATATCCTTGGTCTCTCAACTTTGACAAGGACAATTTCTTATCTACAAACAGTTGCTTAAGAGCCTCCATCAAAGTAATAGCTTTAGTATTGGAAACATGCACAAGAGCAAGAAAACGCTCAAGAATACATCCTTGTTTGTTGACATATCTCAAAACAACCCCCATTTGCTCTTTTATTGATGCATCTCTAGCCTCATCAACAAGAATAGAAAATACACTATCTCCAATGTCATTAACAATAGCATCAGTTACCTCGCTAGCACAAGCACTTGAGAGCTGTTTCTGAACTCTAGGGGATGTCAACTTGCAATTTCCGGGAGCATTTTCATTCATTACCTTAGCAACATCTTCACTTCGCTTACAATACCATTCAACCAATTCAAGATAATTACCCTTGTTGATGGAATCCCAACCTTCATCATGACCACGAAAAGCCAAACCTTGATTTAATAAGTATCTTGTCACATCCAAAACCGCATTCAAACGTGTGCAACATGCCTTTTTTGCTTCGGTAAAATGACCATCCAAACAATGTGAGATACTTTGCTTTTGAAGGCTAAAATTTCTCAATTTGATTGCTGCACCATGATGAATTCCATCCACATTCTTAGCATGTTTCCTAAATACTTTAAGGGCATTCTTCCAATTCATCACCCCATCCACAGTATATGCCGTCCCCTTTGCTGAATTCTTAAAAAGATAGCAAGGAAAACAAAAGGCCGCATCCTTTGAAACACTATACTCCAACCAATTAAATTCATCAAACCAACCCTTTTGAAAACTTCTAAATTCATCATTGAACACTGTCTTTGGAAAAGTATGATTCTTAGGTTGGCAAGGACTTCTTAATATATATTCTCTTAGCACTTCATCTCTAATAGAAACATCAATCTCTTCAATAGGTTTACGTAGCCCGGGATAACTTATAACATCATTCTGATTGAATTCTACACGAGATTGTTTTGTACTACTACCCTCTTCATTGTGCCTTTGTTCATTAGATTCATTCGATCTCTTTAATCCGCTACTTCGAATTAAAAATTTATCCATAACCTATTAAATATCAAATAGGAAAAATATGTAAATTGATTTATTTTTCATCGATTCAAATTCAATTTAATAAAATATCCCTAACTGATAATTAACAAGTGAAAATAAAAAAATTATAAAATCATATTCATCTAAATTCAATTTAACAAATATCCCCAATTGATAATTCCATAAACCGATTATGACAAATTGACAATTTCATTTTCACATACAATTATACAAAATAAATCAAACAATTATAATTTCAACTAAATTTCAACTAAATTCCAACTAAATTCCAACTAAATATGCAATTCAACTAAATTCAAATATGCAATTCAACTAAATTTCAACAATCATATATAATACAACCATATAAATTCAATTCAACATCCAATCTAAAAATCATGTTCACATTATATTTAAGTTTTGAAGAAATAAATAAAAAAGAGAATAAACCCTAAAATTAATAAATCTTAGCATAAAGAGAAGAAGTATACCGGCGGTGGTTACCGACTTACCGTGGTTTGGAGAGGCGGCGGACGGCGGTGGTGCGGCAGGCGGGCTGAGGCTGTGACTGAGCAGGGGCGGGAACTGGAGAGTGGGGGCTAAGCTCTGTTTCTCGCCTCCAGCTGATACAGAAGGATTTTTGCTTTGGTTATTGGATTGGGCTCAGTTTTGGCCCAATCCATTTCACATTTCGAATTTTTTTTTCATATGACTAAATGAAACGACGTCGTTTCACGTTAGTGAAACGACATCGTTTTAGTACTTAGGTATTACAAAAAGAAGCCCGAATGAAACGCCGTCGTTTTAGTACTTAGGTATTAAAAAAAGACCGAATGAAACGACGTCGTTTCACTAACATGAAACGACGTCATTTTAGTACTCAGGAATTTAAAAAAGAAGGCAGCAGCGCGACCTTCTTCTCCGATGAGCAGAGCTTCTCCGACGAGCAGAGCTTCTTCTCCGACGCGCTCGACTCCGCCGGAAGACGCGCTCCCGCCTCCTGCTACCTCCGGCCAGCGATCTAGGTAGGGCTGGAGCCCTACCTCAAGTACCATTGGTTCCGCCCCTGCGTGCATCCAATCCCTTTAAGGCGGCAAGTTTCCCAGTGACCTCGGTTGCAAGGGTACTGATTGTTGTGTCCTTAACATCCCTCAACAAATGCTCAACTCCAATTTCTTCAACTTCATGGGCAGCTATTTCTGATGGCACGTGAACAAACACCTTCTGGCTTTTCTGAGTTGCATTCTCTTTGACCTCCTCAACAGCACAGTAGGCTTTAGTAGGTATTCCCAGCTCTCTGGGCTGGACATCAATAATAACCAACACTGGATTGGACACATAGTCGCTAAAGAGTCCATGTACATTCAGGTCATTCTCCCTTAGTTTTGGACCAGTACTGTACCAACCAACAACATGCTCTTTGGCATTAATTCGCCTAAACATAGCAAACATAGCTTCATGATAATTGTGGTCGAGAAACCAGATACTGGAATCCTTATCGTCCTCTTCAAAAGGAACAGCATAGCTGTTGGTGACATCCACGGTGCCCTTGACGGAGGTTCCGAGCAAAACCCCGACGACGCGCCTGTTGGTGTCACGCGCCACCCTGTTGTAGTGATCCACTATGCTCAGCAGCACCAGCGGGTGCACCACCACCTTGTCGATCGGCCGCGAAGATATTTGCTGCGACTTTATTACATCCATCTTTCTTCTCACGAAATTCGAACGTGATTATGTGGAACGAACAGCAGTTTTGGAGCTTAGATTAAGTAGTATTTTGTTGATTATGAGGCAATGACACTACATTCATGGGTTCGACAATTAAGCAGATTTGCTATCAAATGTTCTTGCCCTAAAACTGTTCTGGGAACTTTCCAAAAGTAGATATGAGTAAACTACTTACTTAGTTAGCTGATGTCGGTGACTAAGCTTGCTGCTTCTACTTGCGGTGACTCTACCAGATTGTTTAGTAGTCTGACAAGTGTGGCTCAGTTCGTCCAAACTTGTATATAACGTGACCCAATCTGCCGTGCTTTTTGCATCTTCTTCAAATACGCTTACGCCTCTATTGCTAGAGCTGACGAAGCTGTGAAATGATTTCCTCCATTGTGCCTTGTCGTTGAAGAAATTGCACTATTGTCCATGCAGCTGAGTCATACCAGTGTTCTTTCCAAAAGGCTCCGTCGATTTTTACGGTTGGTAAGATCTGTAGCTCAAACATTTTTGTTCCTCGATACAATCTTGGAGGTTACTTGAAAGGATGGAGCACATGTAAAGCAGTAGGCACAAAAAAAATTCTCAATTTTAACCTTTGTCCCATCAAGTTGGCAAAGATAACCTAACCTTTATTCATAAGAAGAAAGAAGAATCTCGATTTAATTGAAAACTCGATATTTTTTTATGCCTATTTAACACATTTGTTTTAAGACCGATCGGTTTGTGAATAAATCTTTCACTAATTATTCTAACTTATCACAAATAAAATGGCAAACAACATGAGCGTTAGTTTTCAAATAGAAATACTCTGTGTCAAATCTCGTGTTTCACGATAATAAACCCGGACAATGTATTCAGGAAAGATGAGAAACAATCAAAAATCAAAAATATTTCATGTACTATAACTTTAACGTCAAAATATAACTTTTAAATGACCCATTATATATTACGAAACAAAGCCTTAACAAGTTTATAGCAATAGTAAAATGGTTCTACTTTCAGTCATCCATACATTTTTAAAGTGTTGTTTTCTTTTTATTCGAGTGGGGCTAGGCAATTATAAATTTATCATATCATCATACTATGTTTGAACTTGAGATTTTTAACTGTTGTATATGTAAAATATTTTACATTTTACAAGCACATGTAACACAAGATACAGTATGTAAGATCACTTTTAGCAAGCCCTCAAAGATAACGCAACTCATTTAGTCACTTTTCCTAAATTGATGCTCCCACAATTCACAGGCTAATGCAGTGTGTATGGGTTGCCCAGGAACTATGAACTGAAATCTAGTTTATTGCATATGGTACTGAGAATTGTAGATAATATTTTGAAAAAGAAAATGCTTTTATAAACCTACCTAGTTGACACAAGTGCCAATATAACTTTTCATTATTCGAAAGTGCCAGTATAACCATATCTAGCTAGTGAAAGTGCCAATATAACCCTATAAGTTTTAAGGATGTGCTGATATAACCCTACAAACATTAGAAATGTGCTGATATAACCCTACAAACATTAGAAATGTGCTGATATAACCCTACAAACATTAGAAATGTGCTGATATAACCTAATAAAATTGCATAATGTGCTGATATAACCCTACATGTTCCGGCGGCGGTCCGGGGAACTATGAGGGTAAAATTGTCCCCCTAATTTCAGAGTTGTCCCAAAGGGTATTTTGGTCAATTTACATAGAGTCAATGCCGGAAAATTGAAATCAATGCCGGAAATGGGGTCTGAGGGTTATATTGGCACTTTCATTACTAGTTAGAGTTATATTTGCACTAAAAATTATCATAGGGTTATATTAACACTTACTCAAGTAGATAGGGTTATATTGGCACTTATGCCTAATATTTTTGTTGATTTCACAGAAATACTGAATATTAAGTTGTAGCAGAAAACGTCAAAACTTATTCATAATCAAAAGCCGTCCGCCAAAAAAAATTAAAAATAATTTAAATAATAAACCCTAATCTCCACTAATTTAAAGAAAACAAAATCGAAATTATCAAAACATAACAAAAAAGTGTCAAAAACAATTAAACGTAAATTTGACCCCCAGATGAAGGAATTTGACCAAAATTCTCCGACAACCATCAAATTCTATGATAACTCAGAAACTCCAGGATATCATCAAATTCTATGACTAATGCCGGCAACTCAGAAATTGCATAAATTTTTTTGGATACCCCTTCTTCTGCATGTAAGTTAACATCATTTGTCCACTTCACAAGCAAAACTTGCCCCAAAGAACCTGTGTGAAACCATTCAGTCCCTTCCCATGCACCAAAACATCTGCTCACAGCCTCACACAAATGCATAACTCAACAGTATAAGTTATTACGTACCTTTTGCGCCTCACATTTAAGTTAAAAATAAATAATTTTGTTATTCTAAAGTTTAGTCTTTTTTTAAATTAACCCATATTAATGGGAGGGATATATATTAGGTTCCCCAAACCTGAAACGGTAGAAATCATTTACAAAAAGTTTGTCTTCAAAATAGTTTTGAAGACTTTGTACAAAAGGATAAGTTGTGATTGTAAGAATATCTGAGCAAAAGTATACTTTAGGCGTTTTTGGCGATGATTCCATTTTCCATGTCTCCACCTCTCGTGTTAACATGGTTAAATGGCCAGATCTCCAAAAAGTCTCTAAGTAAGAAATGGTTTGAGTGATGGTAATTAAGTTTTGAAACTGTTTCTATCTTGTGTCTTCTCTTCTTGTTCCCCGCCTTGTTTGAGGTGTCAAGGCTCATGGTATACAGAGTCGCCCCTTCGAGCCCCAAGGGCTCTAAGGCTCGAGTAGTGGATTCTGGATTCTGGATTCTGGAGAGTTCAATGTTCGAGTGCTCGACGGCTTGAGGTCTCCGGGTCGAGTGCTCGAGGTTCTAGAGTTCGATGCTCTAGTGCTCGATGCCTGGAGGTCTCGAGTCGAATGCATGACTATTCGAGGGCTCGATGGGTCGAGGGCTCGAAGGGTCGAGTGGTCGTTCCCTCGAGGGCTCGGGGTCGAGGGCTTGTGTGTTTGAGGCTCGAGTGTTTGATGGCTCGAGGCGTCTGGGTCGAGTGTTTCACAGTTCGAGGCCTCGAGGGATGATGGGTCGAGGGCTCGAATTCCTTTTCTCCTTGTTGAAAAAACTGCTTCAAGTCTTCTCCTTGTGTATATATCCTTTTGAAAATTAACAACATATTCTAAAGTTTAGTCATATAAGAAGAATTATACTATGTGTTATGAAGTGAATTATTCACTTTAGTTAGAAATAATATAAAAAATAAAATGAGAACATATTATTATTATAATATTGTATCCAAATTATTTTTTTGTTTGAAATAAATATTAATCTTTTTTCTTTTAATCAATATAAGGGGATAATGATTTGAGCCAAATCAGATATTTTTTTTATTATAGAGGAATTTTATGAACATACACAAAATCATAAAAGTATATAAGAGCTGTTAGACCAATTAACGATTAGACCAATTATAAAAATCTTATTTCAATAATTTTTAGGGTTAAATTATAATTATTTACTCTCCTCGTCCCATAATTAATGGCACAATTGTTTTTTCCAAGTCAATTTTAAAAAACTTTAACCATGTATAAAATTTATATATATATATATATATATATATATATATATATATATATATAAATTATCATGTAAATTTTTGTTAGATTCATCTTAATGCCTATTTTCAAAATATCAATTCTATATGCATAATTATTATATGTATCTAAATATATTAACGATCAAACATGTCATTCAAGAAAGTAAAAAAGCAATTGTGCCATTGATTATGGGACGGGGTACATTTTAAAAAAAATTCAAAGTTATGGAAATCTCATTGAAATATATAAAAACAAACATTAAATCACCCTATTAGTTACATCAATTATAAAATAACCTTATAACGGTTAATCGAACTAAAACAAGAATTTGTATTTAATATCTAATTTACTATATTATCAATTGGTGTAACTTCAATCACATTCGATCTCTAATCTCTGATTGTACTAATAAAGATAAAACTGGCTGGTACTAAATTATTTTAAGATATAATTTATCCTTGGGTGGACGCCAAAACAGAACAAAATTACCATTCTGAAATGAAACTATCTTACATGAAGCGAAATAGCGAATCTCCTCCTCCAGCAGAAGTCTCAGAACTACTCTGTTGTAACTCACTTTGAAACTTAGTACAACTATTCTCCCAATCCAATGACTTGTCAGTTGCAGAATCCATCTTAGAACCCATTATTCTGTCAAAGTTCCTCATTGTCCCGTGCGCATCAACGATTCGAGTTGGAAAATTACAATAATCAATACTGTGGAATCCATTACAAACTGTAAGCTAATAAATCTAACACAGAGAGCATCTAACTTGATTTAAATCTCACAGCCTCAGAGGACTTGTGCAAAAACTTGGTTTCATTATTCTAATCAATATTCTTCAAGCATATATTTGCTTCAACAACTTCAAATTATTCTACTCGTCTCCGAGCAAAGGCTTGTGAAGTTAACCCACTTCATTTGTCACGTCTTCTATTGTCCTCAGTTCACCAAGATGTACAGTTTCACCACTTCCTTCAGCAGATTTTGCTTTCCTATCATCAATGTAGCTGGTGACACTCTCAACGGTCTTGTTTGGAGAACTTTTTCGTTGATTGATTCTTTGGCACTTTCAATCTTTGCTTGAGCTTACTCTTCAGATACTGGAAGCATAGATCACACCCCGTATTCCTGCTGATACAATAACTCACTAACAAAATGCAGACCGGTAGGTGGTAATTCAGGGACTATTTCTCATCACCCCTACAGTTTTGACCCTAGCCAAGGCTTTAACCACTTGTTTTCAGTTCAAAGAATCATAGCTGATATGTTACATTAAAGTTCTAACAAATTCTTTGCCACCTTTCCATATCCCCCTCCAATTCCATCCAAAATGCTATATATTATAAAACATTACCGAAATCCTGAGATTTTGCACTCAGTGTCATTCCTTCAACCAAATACCTTCTACAACTTATAACTCCAGAAAAATGTATGCTAATGTAAAGTAACATATCAGCTAACTTTAGGACACTGGAAAATATTTGCGCCACATCTTATAAGAAAGATCTGAACCAATCATTTACTACCACCACCAGCTACTTTTTACACAATAAACAATCAAAACAGTGGCTTTATATGGCAAGATTAATAAAAGTGTTACAGGACAAAAGCTTTAACCACTTGTTTTCAGTTCAAAGAATCATAACAAAGAATAGAGTCTAGAACATCATGTCTTTCTGCAACAATACAAGGTATTTAGTAGCCTACAAAGATCTCTATTGATTCTTTAGTATGGACAACCCAAGCCACACAATGAATAAGAAAATAATTCCAAGCTACAAGTTCAGCAAAACGTGATCTTAAAAGATGACATTTTGATCCTAAACCCTTGTAATCAATATTCTAACTCAATGACTTGATTATAGTCAAACTCGAAAAGGAGAGTGATATTGACGAATACATTAGCTCAGTAAATCAAATTGTTAAGAATGGCCAAGTAAAAAAACCGGAATTCCCTAGCCTAGAGGGAATGCTACAGAATAAAAAAAAGATGGATAAAAGAATTGCAAACCTTTAGTTCCGGTATTTCAATCAGCCAGGCACATTCGACCACTTCAGCTCCAGCATGTCTGAATAGATTCAACAATATCGAGTCAATCTAAAATCTTTTGAGTAAATTAATATAACACAAGATAAACAGACGTGAATGAATAACTTCAACACCTATGTTCAAACTAATCATGTTCTTGTCCACAATACCTTATCATATGAGTTGACCACAAATGAAATGAACCAATATTTTCAACAAATTAATAAATAGATACAAATCTGACAATAAACACTGCAGAAAATTCAGCTAGCAAAATAGTATGGTTCCTTTTTAACTCATTCCACCATCACTCATTTAGTATGCTAGAGAATCCGGACAAGCCTTGATGATGAGCTGGTATTCTTCGCTCTGAACAGGAGCGATTAGCGGTTTCATGTGTGCTAGATACACAATAGCCCACCTATACAGAGCATAGCAATATTATGAATGACTTTATTGGAGGAAGCCATCAAACACAACTGATATACAACTATGCTCTTGACATGGCCAAAATTATATTTAAACCAATAAACTTTACCATGACTGAAATGTGGATTTTAAATTTGTTTGTCTGCATAACAAAAACATCCAAGTGTCTCTATTGCAAATATGCACACCGATTCAAAATATAGGAATGCCATCTATGCAAAATGAACAAAACGTCCTCTCGTAATAGCAATATTGGACATCTCCTTTAGCATCCTTTTAACTGTCAGATTCATATCCAATAAAAACTCTCAACCTGAGCTTCTTTGAGCTTCGACTTCAGGTCATTCAAAGCCTTCCTTTCAGATTCTTTGAGATAACAAAGAAGAATCAGTCAGTAGCATAAACAATACATCAAAACAAAATATCACCTGATCTGCAAAGTGCGAGTTCCCAAGATCCTATCAAGCTCATACTCAGTCATATCTTTGGCGCTCAACCGAAACCTCTTCCTGCTTCTCTTCTTCAGCAACAACTTTTTCAGGGGCATCTTCATTGTTGGTTTCTTCTTCAATCTCAGCTCTCTCTTGCCAATCACACAATAAAAGCTCAATAAGTAGATTCAAACCCAGAAAGACATCTACCCAACACATCATCAAATAGTAAATGAGAAAAGTTCTTACATCTAGCTTAAGATCCATAGGCTCCCCCTCGTATCTAAGGATGAAAATTTGTCAGTGAGGTACGAAAGAAGAATCCCTGAATTTATATTTTCAGGGTACAACACAAATAGTGAACAATGATCCACAGAACCAAAGAGGTTATACGCACAAATTACACTGTTACGTGATATAATCAACTACTAATCAAAATTGCATAACATTGTAACGTGGCAATGGATCTGAATTTTATACAAAGACTTGTACAATAATAAAAGCCAACATCGTTCAAACTGTCTGGTGTCGATAGTTTGTCGTCACAAAGGTTTTCCTCATTCATTCCCGATTAAGATTGATTTATTTCCCGATTTGATGCCACGTCTCTCAAGAGAAGAGCTAACATGAATGGAAGCATATTCTTTTGAATGTAAGATGGCTCCCAGTGCAGAGAATAAGCTAAATATTCAATCAGCATTTCTGTTTTTGGATTTCCCCATGATATTTGATGCACATCACCTGTAGAGAAAAAGCAACAAGTGAAAGTGAGTGTAGAGCATACGGAAAGGTCAAGGTCAAAGGCAGGTAGACAAATCATGAAATTAAATCATATTTCTAAAACTGTTTGGTGCCGTTATTGAAGCTTGGCCATACCAATTTCATTGTTGTGCCACAAGTACATATCTACAATCTCTGAATTAGGAAAATTAGGCTCCAAAGCAATCCTTTCACTCATTTTGGGTTGCCAATTTTCGTTCTTTCGTTTCTCCTTCGCCTCCTGAGCCTGTAAGCCAAACGTACCCAATTTTTATTCCAGAAAATTGAAATTCTTAGCATAGAAATACCAATCGACAAAAAGCAGAAGTCAGGAAAGAAAAATGATGGAGAGTTGGCCAAAATGGGCACTAAATACTTTTCGAGAAATTTCCTCCAAATCACTTAAAAGATGAATGCTTAGAAACCACAAACCAAATACTCACTCTGTCCCTCTATTATTGTCTTAGCACCAAAAAAAGATAGGGTTTTAAAAGCAATTGTAATAGTGTAAAAATTTTCTGGATAAAATTATTCCATTTTTATTTCACATTCAATTTTTCACCAAAAATGGAAGTAAGACATTAATGAAGGGACGCCAAAGAATGCAAGTAAGACAATAATAGAGGAACTGGGGGAGTAAGTAAAAGGCCTATCAAATTGCATGTGGTGCAGTCGCATTTGAACCCTTGAGGTTTTTTCTTGCAAAACTTCTCCAGACACTGAACTGCAAATCTCACAAGATGACTGCAGATGAGCTTTCTTGCTTCCTGGATGACCACAGACAGAACAATGTGGCATCTTCGGCTTATAAGTCTCTTCTAAATTAGATACTGCGCCACCCTCCGAGTTGATATTCCCAGGGAACGGGATATTTTCTCCCCTACCAGCTTGAAGCAACCTGTGAGTATAAGCATCAACAGAAGTACTATTGGTGTTAAAGGGGGGGTCGAAAAAAAGAAGTATAAAACACAAAATTAGATTGTGCCCTTATGTCATTTTGATTATAAACAACCAACCTTTCCAAAACCTCATCTTCGCCGAAAGGTTTGATGAAACGGATAGCTTTATCAACACCAATTCCTCTTATCCCGTTTAAATCATGGTCATTTCCAACTAGGAGTGCAATTGCAATTAGGTGCTTTCTCTTAAGCCCAAGACCTGCCTCAATGTCTGACTTCTGGTAGCACTCAAGCGGATCCTAAGAAAGGAAGTGCAAGAAAGAAAAGCTACAGCTTAGAAACATAAATAGTTGCATCAAGTGTCCATAATTGAACGCATATCTTGGTCCATAATTGCAAATAATCGAGCGAAATAATTAATTCCCATTATTTAGCATAAAATCTAAGAAGAAACCTCAGAATATGAATAGGAATGTGAAAAAATGCATGTATCACCAAGTAACACCTCTTCCAGTATGCATGGAACAGAGGTCCACAAGATTCAACAAATAAAAGAATCGCATTCAACATGATAAAAGAATCGCATTCAACACTACAAATCATAGACCTTCTAGGAAACCCTAAGTGACAGGATTCAAGAGAATGCTGTTTATCAAAATGATAAAATGATAGTCAAGCCGAGAAAATGTAAATTCTGTCCTAGATTTTTTTTCACTAAATTGAAGCCTGAAACTGAGCTACTCCAGAGTGACAATATTCACAATGATATGGCTAAGACGTATATTTACCTTGGAATTAGGGTCAAGATGTTTGACAACACATTTAGCCCCAAAAAGAAATGCATCACTGCCAGCAGTAATACACGCATCAACCTGTCCATCTCTATTCAATTGGGCACAAAGAGCTTCAGCTTCACCTTTTGCTTTAAGGACAGGGATCCCAAGGAGTTGGAGCAGTTCCTACCAGAAAATGGAGTGATGATCAGAAAACCACCAGAATCTATCCAGCATGAAGGAGATGATTGCATGGAGGATTTAACTCACTCCCACAATTCATCTAAACCCTCAGCATATCAAAAAGAGAGTATATTCTTAAGTACCAATACCAAGTCCTATTAATACGCGTGGTGGGCATGATATAGACCACAAAATATACTACTCGAAACCCAAACAATAAACTCTAGAATCCAAACTTGCCAGTACAAATTCTTCCAATCCCATGACATTGAACCTTGTAGTTATCTAGTTGTTCCAACGCTTTTTACATTTTTCCACAATACATCACAATGGCAATCATGCTAATTCAATCCCGATGGAACTTAATCCAATATAAATGAAGGTGGGAAAACACTAAACATCAGCTCCAAACAAACAAAGGATACACACACGTTATGCTCGCAGGGGAACACCTAATGAGTAATAACACCCAATTCAAGGCAAAAAAGATAATTAAAAACATAGGCAACTCACGTGAACTAACGTTTTAATCCAACGTATGGCACGCAGATAACAAGAATCAAATTAGAAACTCGAGAACTACAAACCTTCCGTGTTAGCAGCAATAAAGCTCACGGTCGGAGAATTGGTTTGTGAAGAAGCACCGGTCGGGGAATCGAGATCCGCAACAAAAGAGGACGAGCGGTCGAGAAATATGAACGGCGTCAGGCGATCCGAGCGGCAAGGCTACCATACCAAGGACAGACGGAGGTGAAAACGCAGTGTGATCAGGCGAGGGCGATTCTGGTGGAGGATTGGAACGTGCAGCTGGTCAAAGAGGAATAAAGAAGAGGAAACTCAGAACAGTGAGGTAGAAGAGGAACAGATAAGCGCAGGAAAACGGTGTCGTTTCTCAAGGTAGGGATGTCAAAATAACTACGAAAATACCCCCAATTGATAGCAATAGTAAACAATTCTTATTATATAGTGCAACGCGAAAATTTTCATATACTCTATTCATTATACTAAATTTACCCTTATAAAAAATTCAAATTTACCAATATTCACTGGTATTTTTTAAATATTATTCATGACACCATTCAAGTAAAAATTTACAAAAGTTAATTTTTGACATAAAAAATTGGTGCCACATCAACTTAAAAAAGGATTAAGCCAAAAATAAATAGAAAGTTAAAATCAAAACGGAGGAATATAGTGTAAAATTTATTCTGATCGGTCTAACCGTTAGATAAACCAGAACGTTTATAAAAAGAAAGAGTTTCTTAGAGGGGTCAATTGGGCGGGATTGGAAAGAAATGGGATGTGAAATTAATAAATGAGTAATTAATGGGATTGGGTATCAAATACCCATTAGTTTTTGGGATTGGGCGGGATGAGAATGATTATGTTAATGGAAAATTTTGATCTCAATAGGTCTCATACTATGTTAACTCAATGGGAACCCAATAAATACCCAAAATTATCCAATAAAATCCATATATATTATTTAACATAAAAAATCACTATAATTCACAAATTATACATCTTTAACGCATGTATAAATCAACACCCTAATAGTTCAGTGTTATCAGATAGACCGGCACTCATTCACATGCTTAAATTATATTCTACTATGTAGTTGGACAAGGTGCAAATCGCAGCCTTTCATTTTCTTTCTACAACACTTACGACCGTAAATGAGTCGAGCTGAACTCTAACAACCACTAATTCAAATTCAGCTTGTTTAAAATATTTCGAGTTCCAAGTCGACTCAAAATCGTACGAACCTGTAGTATATTGGCTCAAGCTCGTGTTCGAATGAAACTAGTTTGACTCGAGATCGATTTTGAGTGAAATTAATTTGATTCGAGTTTCATTTTGATTTTGCACTAGAGCCATGATTAAATATAATTTTTCTTTTAGTATACATTTTTAATATTCTTTTAGTAATTATATATTAAATATACATTATGTTGGCTCGATAAGTCGTACAAATTTAACGACCAGTGTTAATTGAATTCGAGCTCGAGCTCGTGAACAGTTCTGGTGTAAACGAAGCAAATAGTTTGTGAACAATTCGGTCAAATCTCGACTTGAATTCCAATTTGATCGAGCTCGTACAGTATTCGAGCTTGAGCTCGAAATAACTAATATTGTTCGTTAATCTCGTCGAGTTTACAGAGCCAACTTATTATAAGTGCCAATATAACCCTATCTACTTGAATAAGTGTCAATATAACTCTGAGAAAATGTTTAGTACAAAAATAACCCTAACTAGCTAATGAAAGTGTCAATATAACCCTCAAACCCCATTTCCAACATTGACTTTGATTTCCCGGCATTAACTCTATGTAAACTGACCAAAATACCCTCCGGACAAAGTCTGAAATTAGGTGGACAATTTTACCCTCATAGTTCACCGGACCGCCGCCAGACCACCACAGGACCGCCACCAGACCACCGTCGAACCACCGCTGAACCACTGTCGGACCATCGCCGGAACATGTAGAGTTATATCAGCACATTATGAAAACTGATAAGGTTATATCAGCACAATCCTAAAACTTGTAGGGTTATATCATCACATTCCTAAAACTTATTTGGTTATATCAACACATATTCTAAAAGTTAAGTGTGTGGTACTCTACTGACCTTAACGGGCGACCACATCATCATATACACCATTACCACATCATAACAATATCTTATACACCATAAAATTCGACATCCTGACACCATCATTCATATTAAACACCATTATCACATATCATAGCCTCATTTCAAAACTTGTCAACATTAAAAATCCTAGGTCGAAGAACAAGGTAAAATAGCAACCACACACAACACCAAACGTCATCCAATAATCAATTCGGACTAAACACAACAAAATACACAAACTATCATTAAAATGTCTATATTCTATATTTTATAGTGTGTGGTGATATAACCCTACACTTTTTACGAATGTACTGATATAACCCTATAAGTTTTACAAATGTGCTGATATAACCCTATAAGTTTTAGGAATGTGCTGATTTAACCCTACCAGTTTTCATAATGACCTGATATAACCCTACTTATTTCGGTGGCGGTCTAGCTATATTGAAGTATTAATGACTCTAAGGGCAATAAGGTTATTTTCTTTTTTTTAGTATTTTAATTTCGTTTTAGAAGGGCAAAAATGTATTTTTATATTGGCACTTATACTAACTATATAGGGCTATATTGACACTTTCGAACACTGAAAGGTTATATTGGCACTTAGGTCAACTAGGTAGGGTTATAGAAGCATTTTCTCTAATTTTAATTTTAATTAAATATAATATAATACAATGTAAATAATACAATTCCTGGCTCAAGTTCAAGCTCAAACTAAATCAATTTCTCTCTAACTCGAGGTGAATCATGATTTTACAAGTTCAATCGAATCGAACCGTGATCAAAATATTTTAACGAGTTGAACTCGAACAAACTCGTTTACGACCATAGTTTGGAATCTGATGAAGTTTGGAAAATTTAACCATAAAAATAGGAAAAGAGTAAAAAATATTTGCGCTTGAGTGGGGTCTAATTACACTAAATAATATCTTTATCAAAAGGCGGGAATTGATCGAGTATTAATTGGGTACCCATAATTACCCAATTTTAGATGAGTATATGGGAAGATTGAGATTCCAATCCCATTTCTCATTGTAACCCAATACTATAAAACTCATTTGATCACAATTACAAAACTATAAAGGAAGAGAAATTTCTCATCTCATTAATTTGTATTAAATGGATCCTAGTAGTTATTGAGTTTAATTGCCTCCTCTAGAGTTTCTCAATATTTAGAAATGTGGAGCACAATCATTTTTTTAAATCAGAAGTATAGCTGAGGCATATTAGTCCTCCTCTAGAGTTTCTCAATAATTGGGAATGTGGAGCACAATCATTTTTTAAATCAGAAGTATAACTGAGGCATATTAGTCCTCCTCTAGAGTTTCTCAATAGAGCACAATCATTTTTTAAATCAGAAGTATAACTGAGGCATATTAGTCCTCCTCTAGAGTTTCTCAATGTTTGGAAATGTGGAGCACAATCATTTTTTAAATCAGAAGTATAACTGAGGCATATTAGTCCTCCTCTAGAGTTTCTCAATATTTGGAAATGTGGAGCACAATCATTTTTTAAATCAGAAGTATAACTGAGGCATATTAGTCCTCCTCTAGAGTTTCTCAATATTTGAAAATGTGGAGCACAATCATTTTTTATATCAGAAGTATAACTGAGGCATATTAGTCCTTAATGGCCACCTAAGACCACGCCGTTTACTTTAATAAAAGAAAAAAAAGCTTTTATAACCCTACACAGTTGACATAAGTGCCAATATAACCTTTCAGTATTTAAAATTGTCAATATATTCCTATCTAGTTAGTGAAAGTGCCAATATAACCCTCTCCGACAACTTTTAGCCGGAATTAAATAAAATTACATGTTTACCCTTCTGAAAAAAATTAAAATATAAAAATAGGAAATGACGCTATTACCTTTAGACTCATTGTCGGACCGCCTCCGGAACAAGTAGGGTTATATCAGCACATTATGAAATCTTATTGGGTTATATCAGCACATTCCTAATGTTTGTAGGGTTATATCAGCACATTTCTAATGTTTGTAGGGTTATATCAGCACATTTCTAATGTTTGTAGGGTTATATCAAAAAATTCTTTAAACATATAGGGTTATATCAGCACATATTATAAATATTAAGTGTGTGGTACTCGGCTGGCCTTAACGGGCGACCACATCATCATATACACCATTATACCATCATAACAATATCATATACAACATAAAATTTGACATCATAACACCATCATTAATATTAAACACCATTATCACATATCATAGACTTATTTCAAAACTTAGCAACATTAAAAACCCTAGGTCGAAGGAACACATCAAAATAGCAATCACACACAACACCAAATGTCATCGAATCATCAATCCAGACTAAACACAACAAAATAAACAAAATATCATTAAAACCCTATATTCTACAGTATGTGCTGATATGACCTTACATTTTTTTACTAATATGATGATAGAGAAAAACTCCTGTGAGACCGTCTCACCATAGCAAATGGTGAGACCAGGGACCAAATTGCAATAAGTAGGAAGAGAATTGAAATATAGGACCTGATTGCAAAATTGAAACATAGGCTGAAAATGGGTCAAAATTGGGTTATAACAAAAATGGGCCAACATGAATTTCTCTCTCCTCCCAAATAACTATCAGATTTCCTTCCTCCCAAAAATCAAAAGAATTTTATTCCTCTTCAAACTCATCCCGAATTCATGCTACTAAACACCAGATTCAATCTCTGAAATCGCCAATCAAAGCTATGCAAAATCTTCGGTTCAAGCTCGCAATCAAGCTCCGAAATCAGAATCTGCAAATTTTTGCAAATCTGAAGCAATCATATTTTGCAACATAATTTTTTGGAATTTTGCACGGAAAGATCGAAGAACAGCAGATTTCAAAGCTTCTAAGATCCGCGAAGGTGAAATAATCAAGGTAATGTGAAATTTACGGTTGAAAACCCTAGTTCTGTGGTTGCAATCTCAATTATATGAAATCTACGATCTACGATCTACGATCTAAGATCTTAGTTTTGTGGATTAAAGTCTCAGTTTTAATGGTTGGATATACGATATAAGGTGTTGTTATAAACTATGGAAAACGAAGCAATTCAAGGCAATGAAATTATTTTATACCAGGAAGAAGGCAACAAATATGTTCTATCTGAAAATTCAACAAGTTTACATTCAGGTTTAGTTTTACTTTCATATATATATAGTTAAATGAATGAAGAAATTGCATGAACACACGAAATAACATTTTTATATTATGGAATTTTTCTGCCAGATCTGGAATTCAGTTATATGCATGATGTGAAGAAATTGTAGGCTTTTTTTAATCTGCTGAATCGTGTGAAGTAATATGATGAACACTGGATATAACTGCATGAACACATAAAGTAATGTGATATTTTTCTGATGGACAGTTCCCCGGGGTCTGAAATTTGGATTTATGCAATTTGTTGGGAAAATGTAGGTGTTTTTTAATTTACTGAAACACATGAAGTAATATGAAGAACACTAGATGTAACTACATGAATACATGAAGTAACGTGATATTATTTTGACGGATAATTCCCCATGGTCTGGAATTTGGTTTTATGCAATTTGTTAGGAAAATGTAGGTAATTATTTTTACTGAAACGTATAAAGTAATATGATGAACATTGGATGTAAGTGCATGAACACATGAAATAACGTGACATTATTCTTCTGGATAATTCCCCAAGGTCTGAAATTTGGACACATGCAATTTGTTGAAAAAATTTAGGTTTTTAAAATATTGTTGAAACATGTGAAGTAATATAATGAACACGTGATGTAACTACATGAACAAATGAAGTAAAGTGATATTATTCTGATCGATAACTCCACTTGGTCTGAAATTTGGCTATATGCAACTTGTTAAGAAAAATGTAGGTGTTTTTAAATTTTTTAGAACGTATGAAGTAGTATGATGAACACTGGATGTAACTGCATGAACACATGAAGTACGTGATATTATTCTGATGGATAATTCCCCAAGTTTTGAAATTTGGCTATATGCAATTTGTTGAGGAAAATGTAGGTGATTTTAAATTTTCTGGAACGTATGAAGTAATATGAAGAACACTGGATGTAACTGTATGGACACATGAAGTAACGTGATATTATTCTTCTGGATAATTCTCCAATGTTTGAAATTTGGCTAGATGCAATTTATTGAGAAAATTTAGGTTTTTTAAATATTGTTGAAACGTATGAAGTAATATGATGAACATTGGATGTAACTGCATGAACACATGAAGTAAAGTGATATCATTCTGATCGATAACTCCCCTTGGTATTAAATTTGGCTATATCTAATTTGTTGAGGAAAATGTAGGTGTTTTAAAACTTTCTGGAACCTATGTAGTATGATGAACACTGGATGTAACTGCATGAACACATCAAGTAACGTGATATTATTCTGATGGATAATTCCCCAAGATCTAAAATTTGGCTATATGCAATTTGTTTAGGAAAATGTAGGTGATTTTAAACTTTCTGGAATGTACGAAGTAATATGAAGAACATTGGATGTAATGCATAAACACATGAAGTAACGTGATATTATTCTTCTGGATAATTCTCCAATGTTTGAAATTTATATGCAATTTGTTGAGAAAATTTAGGTTTTTTTTAATATTGCTGAAACATATGAAGTAATATGATGAACATTGGATGTAACTGCATGAACACATCAAGTAAAGTGATATTATTCTGATCGATAACTTCCCTTGGTATGAGAATTGGCCATATGTAATTTGTTGAGAAAAATGTAGGTATTTTAAACTTTTCTGGAACCCATGTAGTATGATGAACACTAGAGGTAACTGCATGAACACTAGAGGTAACTACATGAACACATGAAGTAACGTGATATTATTCTGATAGATAATTTCCCAAGATTTGAAATTTGACTATATACAATTTGTAAGTGATTTAAAATTTTCTGAACGTATAAAGTAACATAATAAATAAATGACGTAGCTGCATTAACACATGAAGTAAAATGATTGAACTTTGTTAAATGATTCGTCAATATCTAGAATTTAATTGAATGTATTTTTTAAAGAATATTCTGGTGTTTTAAATTTAGTGTAACCCAAGAAGTAATATGTTAAATACACATTGTAACTTAATATATACATGAAACATTGTGATGTTGAAGGTCTGAAATTGATTAGTTGAATTTTGTTTTCAAAATATTTTGGTGTTGTAAAATTTTCTTAATTGTATGATGTAATATATTAAAACAAGATCTTACCTCTTAAACACATGAAGTAAAGAAGTAAAGTGTATAAAATTGATGTATAAAAATGATTTTATGCATTTTATTGAGATGATTTACATTTTTATAAAATTTTGAAAACGTACAAAGTAACATATTAAGTAAACTGGATTAAAACATGAAATAATATGATTGAACTTTGTAACAAGATTCATCAATATCTAAAATTCAATTACATGCACAATGTTAAGAATATTTAATGTTTTAAAATTTACTGTTGACAAATAAGTAATATGTTAAATACTCGATGTAACTTAATAAATTCATGATGCATTGTGATGCTGAAGGTCTGAAATTTGATTGGTTGGTTTTTTTCCCAAAATATTTTAGTATTGTACCTCTATGTACATACTTATCAATGACTCAATAATTGTTTATGTAAGGGGAACTAAAATGTAAAACACATGAACTAATCAAAATAATAGTTGATGTAATGAGTTACTGAATAGGCTCATATTTGCAGGACCAGATTTTGACATCCGATTTTGACACAAAGACAAGAGGAAGAAGCAAGATAATTAAACGATAGAAGCAAAGAAAGAAACCAAAGACAAAGAAATTTGGTACAAGAACACCAAAGCAACAAGTTCAGACCTATGAGATTCAATTTGACATTGTATTTATATTATTATTTTGTACCTTTAACTTAAATTATGAGACTGATCATATATATTGTGCTTCAAATACTTTGAACACCTAAACTAAAGAATGAAGATTAATTAAATAAAAATATTTTCAAACTAATAAACACCAAGCAACCAGTGTTTGAAACTAATGTCTCTAATAAATAAATTAAATGAAATATACATGAACTAATGTTAGAATAAGTAAATTAAAATATGAGGATCGAAAAGTAAAACACAACATATGACTAGAAGTTTTCTAATGTTTGAACTAAATAACTAAATAATCAAACAAAACATCTAAATAATCGAACTATATACCTAAAGAACACGTGGCTATAAAAAGAACGACACATGAAGTAACAATCAGAAAACATTGTATATTTGGCAAGCAAAATTTAATCATTCGAAATATCATTACTACACAAACTGTTAAACTTTAATAAGAAACCAAAGCTGAAAACAATGGAACTAAAGAGATAAACTTCAGAACTGAGTTAATACTAGAACACCACAAAACAAATTCAACAACCTAGAAAACATTCAGAATCATACAAATACTAAATCATTCATCATTCAAATACAACAAAACTAAACATTTAAGTCACGCCACAAACTAAATCTATTTTTCAATTCCAACAAGTTCTTGCAAACATCTTAAATTCTTATTTGGGGGGTTGCACAGATACAAATGGTCCTTCCAGGTCATCCAATTCATCATTAGTAAAAAAAGTTAAAAGTCAGGATATGTTGGTTATGTTTCCTTCTCCTCCAAATGGTGACACATTCATCAACCATAGTACATAATTTGTCATTCCAAAACTCTTGTGAATCTTCAAAATCATCCTGCTGAATCTGGGTTTCTACAGTAGTACCTTCACTTGATTGCAAGTTGCGCGACCCCTCAGCCACATCACCCTTAACCTTCTCCAGTCCCTTATACATATCAGCAATAACAACTTCAAAGTTACGCTTGACAATCATGAGAGCCTCATCATAAGCCTAGACAGGAAAAAAATATCAATATATTTAGAAGTAGAAAAACACAAATTAGAAGTAGAAAAATAGATAAATACCAAGAGTGGTTTCATTCCACAATTCTTCAATGATAACATTTACCTCAACTGTTATGAGATCCTCAATAACAACAATAGACCCAACAACTGGAAAAAAATTTAACTAATACTACATACACATTAAGTAATTATATATACACAATAATTAATATGTTAAAAATTACCATCAATGGAAGCATTTTTTTAAAATCCCGGCCGCCCTACCATGAACAGTATAATCGTTTTCAGTCTCTGATGCAAATACAAAAAACTGATGAGTTTAATACCAAAACTAACAATTAATGCACAGGAACTGATAAGTCAAAAAGAATAAATTAAAACTCCTAACATTACCACTTTGTTCAATATTTGTTGAAGATGGAGGACTATTGATCACATGCTTATCCACAACTACATGGTAAAAAAAACTACATATTAATGAGTTTAATACCCGAACTAACAAGCTATATATAAGAATCAAGCAATATTAACCAGAACCTTATTAAAATATTTAAACTGATAAAATATTTATCAAACACTCAACAATAACTATTCAGCATAACAAAATAAATACATAAACTAAAGACATAAATAATTAAACTACGTACACTAAAATGATATTAAAGCATAAAATATTAACCTAACCTGATTCTTTTATATTTATTGAAACTGGAGGATTATTTACCACAGCCTCAACCTCGGCAACAACTATTCTGCATAATAAAATAAACGCATAAACTAAAGACATAAATAATTAAACTACATACTCTAAAATGATAACAACGTATAAAACACTAATCTAACTTGATTCTTTTATATTTGTTAAAGCTCGATGATTACTAACCACGGTCTCAGCCTTAGCAACAACTACATATTACAAACAAATGGTATAAATAACATAGGTAATTCAACAAAAACAAAAAGAAACCATAAATGATAAAAAAAAATTACCAAGCTTATCTCTACCCTCATTCACATCACCTCTAGCTACAATAAAAAATCAAATATGTTAATGCTAGAGGTAAAGAAATAAACAATAAAATTAAAACAATATATTATATTTTAACCATTCTCAAACAAATTATATTTCAACCATCCTCAGAAGATCCATCAACTCTAATTGGCTTATCCACACGAGATTTACTACCTCTCTTACGCAACCTCTTAACAATATCGGCTGCAAAAAAAGAGGAAATTATGAGAAATAGATACAGAAATCAAGTAATAACCAACAACAATGTAAAATAAAATCCACCATATTTGAATACTAGTTGTAGTAGGTTTTAGCTGATTCTTTTTCCCTTTAATATGAGTTTTATAATTTGAAAATTATTCAATCAATTATCATAAAAATATAAATATTAAATACAAAACTTACAAACTAACAATATACATACCATATGTAGTAGTCAATTTAGATGCAATCGACTGTATTCCCTCAAACACGTATCATCATCTACATTAAAAGGTAATCACATAAACACATGAATAAAAAACTGAAACACCTAAAGTAAACAGATAAATATGACTATATACATACATATTCAGAAATAGAAAATAGAAAACACCTAAAATTACAGATAAACATGAACTAAACAGATAAAGAGATTAAAAGATGTTGCATATCAAATCATCGAACGACTAATAAGAGGAGCATCTGATATGGAAAACCAAGCAAGAAAACAAAAGAAAGTTATACCAATTCATATGCTTTCTTATAAATTCTATTAAGAACATCATCATAGTAATGATGCTTCATTTCATCGTCGTAGTAATCTTTTTCACTCCGCTACAGAAAGAGTTATAAATAAAGAACAAGAGCATTGCGAGCAGGTACCATAGTCTGGAGGAAGGAATTTTCATGGGGCTGAATTGGGGAAAGATGTCTGGTTTCCATCCAGGTTTTGACCTTTCCCACTCCTGCAACAATCACATCCAAATTAACAAAATTAAAGCATAAAGTGCAAAGCAGCAGCAAACTGCCAGAAGCAGCAATTATTAGAAAGCAATACAACAAATACGACTTACTTACAAAGTTACAAGTTACAACTCACAACCATCAACAAAGTTCAGAGTAGCATCAAAATCTCTAATTACAAGATCATATGGTAACATTTCATACCAATAATTATCTCATGCATGAAGACAACAAGAAGATTTAAAACAGCAGCTAGCATATACACCACATAAACCATTCATAACACTATGTTAAGACACCATATGATGCAATACAATTCATTATTCAGAAACACAGCATCATCAAATAATAATCAAATAATTAAATAATTCATCAATAAAAAAGAGTTATAACACAAAACCCTAAATAAAACATAAACAAAAAAATTCATAAGGAAACCTTTCAAATCAACAGCTGATGAAATATGAACACCTTCATCCACAGCAGAGCCACACAAAAAACTGAACTAAACACATGAACATGCAAACTAAACATATACACAACCTAACTAAAAAACAATGCAAATAGAGAACATAAAACTAAACAGAGTCTAAACTAAACCACAACAGAGCCACAACAAAACCAGAACTAAGAGCATGAACATTCAAACTAAACACATAAACAGCTTATCTAATCTGTTATACACCGACACAAAAAAATTCAGCAAAACAGAACAACATCTAAAAAATCAGCAAAACTGAGCAACATCACCACAAAAAATAGAGCAGCATCAATAAGAACTAACAACACATCAAATCTATCAACAAAAACACAGAAAAATCAAAGAAAAAGAACACAAAACCCTAACAATACAAAAAAATATAAAGAAAAAAACCTTTTAATTCAACAACGGATGAGTTAGGAACAACATCAACAACCTTCTGTTCATCTGTACCAGCAATACCTTCCTTCGATTTCATCATACCTACAAAATATCAAACCCAAATCGAAAACACACAATATAAGGCCAAAAAAACACATGCACGGTCGGATTCACAGAGATAAGCGCGCGGAATCAAATAGAAAACAACCAGAAACATGAAGAAAGCAAGAAGCCCAAATATGAAGCACAAAATCAAAAAATTTTACCTCAATCGAACCGGATTGAGCAGAGCTTTGCAATGATGCTACAAATCTCAAATTTAAACGGATTTCGGATGGTTGAATCGGAGGTTATGGTAAGCAGTTTTGAGAGGTTTTGAGGGAGGGTTTTTCGCATTTGAATTTTGGGGAGAAGAAGAGATGTGACCCAAAATGGAAAGCTAAAATAATTTCTAAAATATCTATATTATATAGTATTGTTTTAAGGCCCCTAGAAATATTTAATTTTGTAAAAGACCCCTGGTCTCACCATAAGCTTGGGTGAGACGGTCTCACCCAAGTCTTTGTAATGATGATATAACCCTATAAATTTTAGAAATGTGCTGATTTAACCCTACCAGTTTTCATAATGTGCTGATATAACCCTATCTAATCTGGCGGCAGTCCGGCGGTGGTCCGACGGCGGTCCGACGCCAGTCCGGCGAACTATGAGAGTGAAATTGTCCACATAATTTCAGAGTTAGCCCAAAGGGTATTTTGGTCAATGCCAGAAATAGGGTCAATGCCAGAAATGGGGTTTGAGGGTTATATTGGCACTTTCATTAACTAGTTATGGTTAAATTTGCATTAAAAATTATCATAGGGTTATATTGGCACTTACTCAAGTAGATATATTGGCACTTACTCAAGTAGATAGAGTTATATTGGCACTTATCCCTTAATAAAATTAGACTAAATTATTTTTTTAGTCCCCTACAAAGTATCTTATACTATGTTTTGGTCCCTATTTGCAAATCAACCCTTAGACGGTACCCAACAAATTCAAAACAATTTGTTTTGTCCCCAAATGTAGTTTTCAGGGAAAGTCTACGGTAATTAGTCAAAATATGTAAAACGACCATTATATCCTTGAGTAAATAAATAAAAAATAAAAAGAAAATTCGAGGCAGGAGGCTCAAGTGCTTAAGGCTCAAGGTAGGAGGCTCGAGGGCTCGAGGCAGGAGGCTCGAGGGCTCGAGGCAGGAGGCTCGAGGGCTCGAGGCAGGAGGCTCGAGGGCTCAGGATGAAGTTGTCGAAAATCTGAAAATGTTAAAATTAATATTTTTTAATTAGTAAAATTACCATTATACCCCCAATTATACCGGAAAACCATTTAATCTTACCTGAAAACCATCTTAGGGGACCAAACAAATTGTTTTGAATTTGTTGGGTACCGTCTAAGGGTTGATTTGCAAATGAAAACCAAAATATGGTATAAGATACTTTGTAAGGGATAAAAAAAAAGAGAAAAATGCATATATAACCCTATATAATTGATGAAAGTGCAGATATAACCCTGCGATAATTGAAAGAGCAAATATAACCCTGGCCAGTCAATGCCGAAATAATGGCTAGGGTTATATTTGCACACATGTATAATAGTTAGGGTTATATTTGAACACATGTATAATAGTTAGGGTTATATTTGCACATCTATATAATAGTTAGGGTTTTATTTACACTAAAAAATAACTCATGATTATATTTGCACTTTCTCCAACATATATGGTTATACTTGCATATTACCAAAAAAAAAAACAATCTGGTCATAAAATTATCATCCATTTGTGTAAAGAAATTGGATTCACAAGGAATCAAATCAGATACATGTAAATACTGAAAAAAGAAATGGAGCATTTAATTCCGCGCCCCGCATCTTTGTTGTTAGCAAGGTAGCACAAGTAGAACAAAAGCGCACAGTTTTTCACTGATCTATCATTTTTTGACGTTTTCCTCTCGCCCAGGTTAGTTTATTCTGACTTGCTTGCCACGCGCTTTTGAGTCATTGCTTGTGCAGCTTAATTTACAGAGGGGTTCAGTGTGTGTGTGCGTGTGTGCGTGCGTGTTTTTTCCTTTGCTTTTGTGTTTAGATATTGAGCTTTGATTGAATGATGACTTTTGAAGCTTAATTGTTGCTGCGGCGCGGAGATGTTCAAGAGAAGGGGTAAATCTCCCAAAAAAGATGGGGTGGGAAATATCATTTACAGTCCTGTGCAAGAAAAGAGTTTGAGCAGCAGGAATTCGATTGTGAAGCTGGTGCTAGGTCTCCTTCTGCTAGCAGCATTTCTGGCGATCTTAGACTACCGGTTGTCAATTCAAGATACCGATAATTCGATGGCCTCTGCCTCTAGGTAGCTTGTTCATATACAACACCTTATTCCTTGAGTTAATACTGTTTTTGCCGCGTTTGGTGTTGTGCGAAATTTTGTTGTATGCGAGTGACGCGTGTTGTATTCAGGATCCGGGTGAATTTCATCCGTGGATGGAAAAGAGAGGTGGATGTGGATGCGCGCTACATTTCTGTTTCGGCTATTAACTGGGACCAAGTGTCTAGAGCTGTTGATATGTTAGCTGATTGTAACGGTTACCAGGGAGTAGGGTTGCTTAATTTCCATGAGAGCGAGACTGATCAGTGGAACCGTTTCTTTCCTGACGCGGATCATATTGTTCTGAGCCTTGAGTGTGCTCCTAGTAATGTCACTTGGGAGACGCTGTATCCTGAATGGATCGATGAAGAGGAGGAGTTTACGGTTCCCACATGCCCTACTTTGCCAAAACTTCAGCATCCTGGTAAACCGCGCATTGATTTCATGGCTGTGAAGCTTCCCTGCAATAAATTGGGGGAATGGACCAGAGATGTGGCTCGTTTGCATTTGCAGCTTGCTGCTGCTGGGCTTGCTGCCACTTCCAAGGGTTCTCATGCAATGCATGTCCTTCTGATTACTGAATGCTTCCCAACACCAAATCTCTTTACTTCCAAGGAGCTAGTAGTACGAGAAGGTAATGTCTGGCTGTATAAGCCCGATTTAAACACACTGAGAGAAAAGCTTCTCCTTCCAGTCGGATCATGCGAGCTTTCAGTTCCTCTCAAGCCTAAAGGTCAGTTCAACATTTGAGCAAACCGTTTTCTGGAGTGCTTCAAGAACCATTCACTGCTTATACATATTTGTGTGCATTGAATTAGGTTTTTACATGCAGTATTTCGTCCACACGTTGATGTACTCAGATGTAGTTTCAATACTGTCATTTCTAGTTCTTGCTGTTATTTCTGAATATGGAAGTTGGAAACTCTTAACTATGAGTTGTAGTTGCTTACAGTTTACAATCAAATTAAAATTGTTGTGATCTTGACATGAATTTGTCAGGAAATGGTCTTAGCCTGTTTGAATTCTGAAGTCTATTCTGAAGGGATGGCTTAAAATGATCTTGTGATGCAGAGTCCTGGCGTACTCGAAATGCACCTCGAGAGGCTTATGCAACAGTCCTGCACTCTGCGCACGTTTATGTTTGTGGTGCCATTGCTGTAGCTCAGAGCATTCGAATGGCAGGTTCAACAAGGGATCTTGTTATCCTTGTTGATAATTCAATTAGTGAATATCACCGGGGAGGTTTGGAAGCTGCAGGGTGGAAGATCAGGACAATCGAGAGAATTAGGAACCCCAAAGCGGAACAGGATGCTTATAATGAGTGGAACTACAGCAAATTCCGGCTCTGGCAGTTGACTGATTACGACAAGATCATCTTCATTGATGCTGATCTGTTGATACTTAGCAACATTGATTTCCTGTTTGATATGCCTGAAATAACTGCTATAGGGAATAATGCTACATTGTTCAATTCAGGTGTGATGGTGATAGAGCCATCTAATGCCACATTCCAGCTGCTAATGGATCACATAAATGAGATCGAATCATACAATGGTGGAGACCAGGGTTACCTTAATGAAATCTTCACATGGTGGCACAGAATTCCCAGACACATGAACTTTCTGAAACACTTCTGGATTGGTGATGAAGTTGAAGTCAAAGAAAGCAAAACGCGTCTCTTTGGAGCTGATCCTCCAGTGCTTTATGTCATTCATTATCTAGGCCTAAAACCATGGCTATGCTTCCGGGACTATGACTGCAACTGGAATGTAGACAATCAACAAGAATTCGCAAGTGACGTCGCTCATAAGACGTGGTGGAAGGTCCATGATGCAATGCCTGAAAATCTACACAAGTATTGCTTGCTCCGGTCCAAGCAGAAGGCGGCTCTGGAGTGGGATCGCAGGGAAGCTGAGAAAGCTAACTATTCAGATGGTCATTGGAAGATTAAAATTCAAGACCCTCGATTGAACATCTGCTTCGAAGACTTCTGTTACTGGGAGAGCATGCTATGGCATTGGGGTGAAACAAATAGGACTGACAATGCAACTTCAACATTGACTCCACCGGTGGCTTCACTTCTTTCTGCCTAGGATAGGCTGCTATGAGTCCCTTGTACTTTTCGAACAGCACTATACATCTGTATTTTTTTTATAAAGTTAATCGGGTTTATAGGGTTTCCGACCCTTTTATATTAAAGGTGAAATATTGCCCGAAGGCTTACGTGATACAGTGCCGGTAGGCTTACATCAGAACACTTGAAGATCACTAGAATCTTTTACACAGGATCACAAAAAAGAAAACATTAAAATCTAGACTCTGTGACAAATTGAAATGCAAATCAATTAAACTATATAGATGTATCAACTAAACTTTACAGATGCAAATCACTAGACATAAATGGCTTAAACTCACAATTTGTAACATACCTTTGATGAAGATAGTGAGTTGTAATTCACCTATTAATGGAGGTGTTATTCTCATTTTGTAACCTATCATTGGTGAAGGTAGTAAGTGAGTTGTAACCCACATTTTAAAGGAGGTGTTATTCACATTTTATAACTTACCATTGATGAAGGTAGTGAGTTACCATTTGGAGAGGTCCTATATAAGAGCATGTGATGTTTCATCAAGCACACAACTTCAAACAATAGGTGATAGGCCAGAAACCTTTCTGGTGTATATCCAGCCCAGCAACTAAAAGACTGCTGACCTCTAGGCCCAGCTCAACTTCACTTCATAGTAAGACGAAGCCATTTCAGCCCAAGGCATTGATCGACCAAGAAAATGTATACGTGAAACTGTGTAGCCGTGGGATAGATTGTGAGCCGAGAAACGCGGAGCAAGGAACAAACACTAACCCATGAGCTGAAGACGTGGTGATCTTCATGCACGATCTCAACTCCTAAAAACATGGAACCACGACTACAATGGCCTATAAATACAAGAAGCTCAGAACGAGCTAAGGTAAGCATCACTATACTGAAAATTTCCAGCTCTTAAAGAGAGAGACTGACTTGATCTTCGGAGTCTTTCTCCTGGAATCACTTCTGGGACTTGTTTTGTAGGAAAGGAGATTTACGAGGTGAACAACGATTGGCTTGCCTAACCGGATTACCACATCATTTGGCGCCGACTGTGGGGAATCTGGATTTTTTTTGTTTCAAAATTATTCAGGTAAACAATGGTGTTCACCATAAGTGAAAATAGCCATAATCACCAGACATAAGAACACACGCCTGGACGCAACAGAAGCATGCACCCTAGCCATGACCATGAATACGTCCCCAACAGAGAAAATGAGCGGAATAAAGAAGAACAAAGGATGAAGAAGAGGAAGTAGATCCCCCCAACACGAACTAAGAAAAAGAAAGGAGGACGTTCGCAACATTCTTAGAAGCGAACAGGGAGAGTTTGTACAACTAATTTTTAACCACACTCAGAGTAAGTCAAGAGCGTGAGAATCTCAAGTATGAAGAAGAGTTAAGAGACATAGTTACAGACGATGATGCAGACAAATCACCCCCAGAACCACATTTGCGGGATTTTAAAATGCCAAAGGACTTTAAACTTCCTTTACATGTTAAAATCTACGATGGGACCACAAACCCAAAAGAGTTTATGCTCTCACATAGAAATAGCATGAGATTTCGCGATGCGAACATTCAATTGGTTTGCAAGGCTTTCTCCATTTTCTTATTGGGAACAATGATCATGTGGTACGAGAATCTCCCAAATGAAAGTATCAAGTCTTGGGCGCAGTTGTCAGATCTGTTTCTGGGCCGCTTCTATCAGAAGCAAAAAATCACAAAAACGATCGCAGACTTGAACAATATAGCTCAGCGAAGCGACGAAAGTCTTGCTGAGTATCATAATAGATTTTTCATGGAGAGTTTGCAGGTTCGCGACTTTTCATTCCAATCTTCCTTAGGAGCATTCACAGGAGGTATGCGATCAAGAGAGTTCTACAAAGAATTAACGAAGAACATGCCTGAAAACCCAAGAGAGCTACAAAAGATGATTGAGCAACATGTGCGATCGGAAGAAGCAAAAAATGGCAAGATAGAGTAGGAACGGAGTGAAAAGCGAACAATGGAGGATTCACAAAAGGGGTTCATAAAGAAAGAAAATGGATCCATCCATTTCAAGGGAATAGAACCAAGGTTGCAAGGCATACCTTTTCAGGAAACGCAACTGACAAAATCAAGAAAAGAAATATGGCAAGTGAACAAGGAGCTATTTTGTGAACTGGCACCTATGATAGGGCCACTAGAAAAGAGGTCCAGAGAGTATTATTGTGCCTTCCACAAGGACCATGGCTATGACATAGAGTATTGCAGAGATTTGAGGAGACAAATTGAGGAAAACTTGAAGAATGGCTTCTTGATCCAATATAGGATAGAATGAGGAAGCCAGTATGGAGATGCCAACAAAGTAGGGAACCCCGCGACAAGAAACCAAGGGACGCCGAGCACCCTAGCCAAAAATAAAAAAATGACCGCGGCAGAGGATTATAATGACGATGCAGGGGATGAAGTTCAAGAAAAAGTGATCCTGTCCATATATGGATCCACAGAGTCATTGTCAAACAATGCTGGGAAGGCTAAAGCAAGATATTCCCCCCCACAAGAGCCTATTGACAAAAGAATTCTTCAAGCGAAGCGATCACTTTTAGCGAGGAGAATGCAGTGCCTAACGTTTTGCCCCATAACGATCCCATGGCCATCATTGCTAAAATTGGAAATGTAACGGTTCATAGAGTGTTTGTGGACGATGGAAGTGCGGTCGAGATACTATTCGTAGATTGCTTCGACATGCAAGGGTTAAAGCGAACAAACTTAAAGAAGTCCACGTTCTCGCTCATAGGATTCACAGGGAGAGCTGAAACGACTTTGGGGAATATACATATGCCTGTCACTATTGGAGAGAGTGGAAGGAATTGTACCATAATGTGTGACTTCATGGTCATGGATGCTCCGAGCCCATTTAATGCCATTATCGGAAGGCCTTAGTTGAACATGGCAAAAGCGATATGGTCCCCTTACCATTTAGTAATGAAATTCCCAACTCCAGCTGAAAATGCCACCGTTAGAGGGAACCAACAAATGGCAAGGCAGTGCATGGTCATTGTGATAAATGCAGGGAAAAGTGTGGAAAAGACTAAGATGGTCAGCATGGTCTCAGACGGTGGACTGCTCGAGCTGTCAGAATCAACAGAAGACTTGGAGGAATAAACGGAGCTGGTTAGCTTGGATGATAAAGACAATTCCAAGTGTGTAAAGATAGGAAAACATCTTCCATGTATGGAAAAGAAGAGGGTCATACAAATCCGGCGAAGTCACAGAGATACATTCACATGGAGCTTCCAGAACATGAGAGGAGTCGACCTAGGCATCGCTACCCATTCTTTTAATATTAGTGATTCAGTCAAACCTGTCAAACAAAAACAATGCAACTTTGCTAGTGATATGCAAAAAGCAATAGAAGAGGAAGTTACAATGTTGCTTCAAGCTGGCATACTGAAAGAGGTTATATATCCAAGGTGGCTAGCGAGCCTAGTAATGGTGAAAAAAATAATATACGGGGTGGAGTATGTGCATAAATTTCACTGACCTGAATAAGGCATGCCCAAATGACTGCTATCCTTTGCCGAAAATTGATCAACTAGTCGAAGAGATTTCGAGGTATGAAGTTCTAGCATTTTTGGACGCATATAAAGGATACCACTAAATCTTGATGGATCTGGAGGATGCAGAGAAAATGACATTTATAACAAGCTTTAGAACATTTTGTTATGGAAAAAAGTCATTTGGGTTAAAAAAATGTAGGAGCAACATACGAGAGGGTGGTCGATAATGCATTTCACAATCAAATAGGATGAAATGTTGAGGCATATGTTGATGACATGGTTATCAAGAGTAGGAAGGTGGGTGACTTCGCTACAGATAAATTAACCTTGGACACACTAATTAGCATTGGGATGAAGCTTAACCCTAAAAAATGCATAATTGGAGTGGGCGCAGGAAAGTTTTTGGGATACAAGGTATCCTCAAAAGGAATCGAAGCCAACCCGGAAAAAATCCAGGCTATAGTAGATCTTCCCCAGCCACGAACAGTCAATAAGGTACAAATATTGATGGGATCGCTGGCAGCGCTCAGCCAATTTTTTTTAAAAGTAGCATAAAAGCATTTCCCACTCTTCAAAGTCCTAAAGAAGGCAAAAAAAGTTTAGTTGGAGTGAAGAATGTCAGAAAGCGTATGACTGTCTGAAGGGACAACTTCAAACATTGCCAACGTTAAAGTCATCTATTTCTTGAGAAACTCTATAATTTTGTTTAGCGATCTAATGAGGCCAGTTCAGTTTTGGTGCGCCAAGAAGGCTAAAAACAAGTGCCGGTATACTACATCAGCATAATAGTGCAAAAGGAAAAGAGGGCATATATACTAGTTGAGAAGCTAACCCTGGCTTTGATATACTCAGCAAGAAGGTTGAGAATATATTTTCATAGTTATCGCATCATGGTCTACACTGATTTCCCAATAAAGAATATCCTTAGCAAGCCTAAATCATCTGGCAGAATGATGATGTGAGGTCTTGAACTGGGCTAATATGAGATTCAATTCCAGCCAAGAACAGCGATCAAGGCTCAGGCCTTAGCAGAATGTGTTGCAGAAATGACAAGCAAAGATGCACAAGATGCGAACAAGCACCAAAATATGGGAATCAACAAAGGGAAATCAAAGTGGGAAGATATTGCATGGAAATTATTTGTTGATGGCGTGTCTAGCAGATAGGGTTGCAGTGCAGGACTACTGTTGGTCAACTCGGAAGGAGGAGAGCACAAATATTCACTTTGCTTTGACTTTCGGCTAACTAACAATGAAGCAGAATATGAGACTTTGATTTGTGGACTAGACCTTACTATCAGAATGAAGGTCAAAAGCGTCTGAGGGTTCAGCGATCCACTGATCGTAGTTCAACAAGTACGAGGAGAGTACGAAGTGTGAGAAAGGCAGTTGGTGAAGTATTTAAAGAGGGTCCGGCAGCTCATAGCCCAACTCGAGTACTTCAACATCCAGCATGTACCAAGAAGTGAAAATACAAAGGCAGATGCACTAATCAAGCTTGAAACGACTGGGTTTGAATCTTTGGTCGAACATAAAGATGTGATAGTGGAGGTCATTCCAGTTAGAAGCACAGTAATGAAAAATGTGTCAACAATCTAGACAGAAGGTGTAAATTAGATGACACCGCTAATAGAGTACTTTGTGGAGGGAATGTTTCCAGCAGAAGGTGCAAGCCTGGAAGTTGGAAATATGTTCTAGCAACTACGCCTATGAAATGGGAGTCTTATATAGGAAAGCCTTTTTATCTCAGTGGATAAAATGCGTAAGACTATCACGGGTAAGTGAAATTCTAAGAGAAGTGCACGATGGGCTATGTAGAATGCATCAGGGAGCTAGAATGGTGGCAAAGAAGATCATCCGAGTAGGATAGTACTGGTTGACTATGTTTAACATCGCATAACTTCTTGCTCAAATTCAAAAGCTGCCAGATTAATGCCTCATTGTCACATAAACCACATGTTTCTTTGAGAGGGATCCATGGAGCTTTGCATTCAATAAATGGGGGATTGACCTAGTTGGGCCCTTCCCAAAGGGCGAGAGCAACACCAAATTTGTAATTATGGCAATTGATTACTTCACGAAGTGGGTGGAGGGAGGTAAAGCCTTTAGGATGAGTCACGACTGAGGTAATGAGAAAATTTGTCTGGCATAGTATAATGTATCGCTTCGGGGTGCCACGTACTATTGTCAAGGAGAATGATACTTCACAAGTGGTACCTTCACTGAATGGTGTTCAAAGCTATGGATTCTTCAAAAGTTTACATCTATAGGGCACCATCAAGCTAATGGACAAGTGGAAGTAACAAACAGGACCATAGTTCAAGGAATTCAGAAGCGATTGGAAGGGAAAGCGAACTGGCTTGGTGGATGAGATACCCAACACCCTATGGTCATACAGAATGACTATTCGAGAACCAAAGAGAGAGACACCATATAGTCTGGTCTATGGTCATGAGGTAGTGATACCTGTGGAAATCGGTAAGTTAAGTCTCCAAGTAGACAATTACATGGAGAATGACAATCCAGACATGATGAGGTTGGATTTAGACAAACTGGAAGAAAAAATAGAATTAGCAACGATCACAGAGGCTAAGTATAAGGAAATAATGGCTAGATCTTACAATCATAAGGTTAAAGAAACGTGATTTCACATTGGCGATCTTGTGCTGAGAAAGAACGAAGCAAGCCTGGAAAAAGAAAGAGAAAAGCTATGCCCAAAGTGGGAGGGATCATACAAGGTTACAAAGGCACACAAATCCAACTACTACGAGCTAGAAATGTTGGACGGCAGCAGTGTTCCCGATACTTGGTACGTGTCTGAGAAAGTTTTATGTCTAGATTCGAGGAAAATGATAGGAAATACCTAGTTGTCCAGAAACCATGAGATTATCACTGGTTGCATTTGTTCCTTTGTTTTTGAGGAAACATTATCGTATTTGTACATTATATATATTAAAAACCGTCTTTCCCGACCAAGATTATATTTTTAGTTCTCTACTTACAAATTTTAGATGATAACACATGTATAGTACATTACAATCAATGCAATAAGGTCTTCCGATTATCAAAGGCCAAACACAATTGACCCGCCTCTACTTGGGGTCGTTAATTGTAGCTAATTAACCCGAGCAAAGGCTGAGAGGTCAAATAGATCCTCAAAGATAAAATTTATAGTTCTGCACCAAACTCACTACTATGCAACCGATAGGGTAGTTAGCGGTAAGCCCTGGGTATGTCCATAGAGATGCTAGGGCCTAAAAGTCAATCAAACACAACCACGTTCAAGTTGTTAATCCGGACGTGTTGCTAGGAAGAGCTAGTATAGTAAACAAATGGGGGGGTCTGGTTTTTTCGACTAACAACTACAAAGCATGAGAATAAAAAGGCACTAAACTATTTAGCTAAACACTTGGGGAATGCTTTCATAATATGTTTGATTTAATGCTTCGATCCTCGATTCACTCACGTGTGAGATTTAGACAAACCTAATATAGTACTCATATCACGTGGTGTGGTCGATGGCATACACTTCCCCGTACCTGTCACATTGGGTGCACTTGCAACCCTCCACCAACACTGCCTTCGTAATTAGGGGAGTACAACAAGGTCCGACCATTTTTTTAGGTCTGTTTCTCCCCCGTACGATTATGTCCCGGCCATTCCACCACGAATGCTCTACTCCCTAGACCTACAAATGAGGCAAAGGGAAGTAGTCACCTTATCTATGACACCAGGGCTTCTTACAACCCAAGCTTGCTACTTTTTGCTATCTCTACCCGTAACCAATTGGACTACTTTACGTAATCAGCTAAAACTGGTGTGTTGGAACGTAACAGATGCAATACTCGAAAAAGAACTTCATGAACACACCCACGCGGACCCGTACCCTGTTACCCATAACACATCCGAGGTTTCTCTTCCTCAGGGGGGGGGCATCAATATTTGCACCAACATGAATACAGACTAGAGTGTGTGCTAATGAAGTGTAGTAATCATGAATTTCTAACATTCAAGAACAAGTCACAATAATATCACAAGCACAATAATTAGGATGAACTAAGAATCTCACAAAAGCATACATCAACACATGAATACAATTATCCCCAAGCTATGGAAACTACTTCCTAGACATGTAATTCAAATAAAGATTTGAATTCCACATCATAGGATCAAATAAAATAATAAGGAAAGAAAGAACGAGGAGATGTTTCTCTCTCTAGAATGCTCTTCAAAATACAAAACGAACTATCTAAAAATGATCCAACTCTCATATAACATCAAGCCCTAGTAGACTATTGCTATATTTATAGAAGTAGGGGATTGGGCCTAAAAATAGACTAAAAATAGGCCAAAAAGTGTGAAACCCAAGTTCAGCTGCCGCTTGGCATGAACCGTCGTGGATGGCGCGGTCTGCACCTTATACTTGGTCCGTGCCAGCACAGGGCACCGGATCTGGCGTGACCCACTTGATCCACGCTGGCACAGGCCGCGGGATCTGGCACAGTCAGTGCTTCTCATTTGGCGCTGACTGCATGATCTGGGCTGGTCTGCGTCTTATCCTTTGGCTCAGACCGTGGTGCTTGGTGCGGGTCATGGCGAATGGTGCGGCCCATCGTCAAAATGGTCATTTTTGCACTTCTAATCCGCGAGATGTGATGTTTGGCATGGACAGTCATCATAAACCTCATTATTCTCAGTAATTTAGCACGGGCCGCTCAATTATTCATATCCTGTCGGCTGGTCTTGACATTTTGCACTTGGAACAGCGCTGTCCATAAAAAATGGGACGGTCGGTGCCATACTTAGCCATTTTAAGTGAAACTTGGAACTTACGTGCATGGCCCATCGAGTTTGGCACGGTCCATGCCAAAGACATTTAGCGCGTACCACGTCGTCTGGTGTGGGCCATTGGTGCCATCCTCGAACGGTCCGTGGCTACCCGTTCGTGCTTTGACCGACTAAACTTCTTTTCTTTGCTACAAATGAATCATTAGTCCATTTTGAGAGTTCTAATAGTCATTTTTTGGTTCTCAAGGAGATGAATCCAATGGAACCAACCTTAAAGGATGATTCTTCTTGGATCATTCCCAAAAGTTTGCTCAACTCTCGGACCACGATTCTTCGTTTCTTCCTTGGTCATTTTGAACTCCAATGCCGCCTATCTTTGGCTCCATCCTTCTACTACCACAAATTTATTCCTGTGGCCTTCATCTACTACCATTCTAAAGTGAATTGCCTTCAATCTCATTTACCATCCTTGCGAACGGCTTTCAATATCTTCTATCGCCCTTGCAAATGACCTTCACATAGAATGTAACGAAAAGTACCCATGAGCGACCTACTAAGGATGATAAAAAAAGGAAGATCTAGGTGTTCATGTATACAAGATGTCCATTATAACCAATTAAGTCTACAAAAGGCTGGCTTTAGACAAGAAAACCATGGCCGCCTAAACCATTGTCACGTAAACTTAACTAATACTAGCAATCCAACATATAAAAAAGCCAATTATTACGCCGAATGAAATGGTTAATGCATGCATAATGAAGCACATCAGACAATCATGCATATCGTAATGAACATTAAGCTGCAAGGTACAAATCTTGCAACTTCGCAAATCTTACATTCGCAAGCTATAGATATTGCACAACTACTGATTTTGCAAGCTTTAGATCTTGCAACTTTGCAAATCTTACATTTGCAAGCTTTAGATCTTGAAACTTCGCAAATCTTACATTTTCAAGCTATAGATATTGCACAAGGGAAGATTTGCTCATAAAAATGACACTAACAAGCAATGGATCTTGCATGTTATAAAATACAAAGCTCTTAAACTCGCAAGCAATAGATATTGCAGCTTAGCTACATTTACTATGCAAGCTATAGATCTTGCAAAAAGGCAAGCATACCTACAAAACTAAAATAACAAATGCAATACGAGCAAGCTATAGAGCTTGAAGCTTCACAAGCTTAGTCACACGGCTCGTACAACTTGCAAAAAAGGCATGGTATCCCGTTTATGCATCAGTGGAATACGGCTTATCAAGTGATAGCAAACACGCAAGTTTATAAAATCATAGAAAGATTATTTAAAGCATTACAAGAAAGATAAAGCAGTATAAAAAAAGAGAACTATCTACGCTTAGATGCTCCTGATGATCCAGATTTGATGAACCACAACAACGATAAGTGTGCTCAGTCTCATGATTGGAGTGTTCATCTTTACGCCAGGTTTCCTCAGCCACACGTTCCTCATTTACTATGTGATCGTATCGCCATTTCATGTGTAAGTAAGCATGATGGCGTATTAGACCACTTTGCTCCAGATGACCAAGATATCTAGCATAATATGCCTTGAAGTCAATTATAGGGAAAAATTCCCCGCAATCCAGTTGCATACTCATAACATCAACAGTTTCTTAATACCTCTTATTCTTAGTCGTCAAAATTTTCACTTCGTCCTCTAGACACCGAATATGCGACCAAATAACCTCAGACAAGTTAATCCTCTGCCTGCCAATTCCTATAGTAAGATCTACATGACCACTGGAGCTATACGATGACGAATGGAGCGTCTGAAACTTATCCTTGTAATCAACACATGCTTGCTCAATTTGATGCACATACAAATACAGGCGATTGCACTCAGCACGGAGCTTTTCATTTTCACTTTACAGCTACGCACTCATAGAAAACTGTTCATCAAATTTGCTTTGCCAACAGATTGCAGAAGATGAAAGGTGATCACACTCAGCCTACTTTTTCTTCAACAGATTCAACAAGTCGTCGATGCGAGTACATTTTTTTTATCAATGATCAAGGTCTTCTGGAGGGCTTTGCGATTCTTACTTGCAGCAATATTTTTAGATTCCTCTTGTTGTAGAAGCATATTCACCATAGTCAACTGTTGACAGTGAATAAGACTGTTCTGCTTAGCGTAAAACCCTCTTAAGTCACACACATAATCCCAGGTGTCTTTTGTAGTCTTCTTTCACTTCGCTTCAAGATCACTAATACTCATGAGCATATACTTCAGACAAATTCCTAAAGATAATGCCCATTCTTGGACACTGGTAGGAAGGTTAAGCGAATGTATGTACACACCAGCGGATTCATGATCAACCAAACTACGAACATTATCTTTTCCAAGTGATTCAACATTATAACCATCGGTAATAAACTTGATGCAAGGACATGTTGTGGAAAAATATAGAGTTGATGAAAACGTAAGATCTTCCCACCAAATATGTAAAGGAATGGTCTCCACACCAGGCAATCAGAGGAAATAAGTTGGTGATATTCCTTGGATATACACTTAGTAGCTTCAATAAGTTTAATAGGAAACCATAAGTGAGGAGACAAAAACCCAGTGTGACAAGGAAAACGAACATAATATCCCAGATATTACAACACTTTTCAAAAATTTATGATCAATCATAATATCAAAGCCCTGCATATAAATAAATATGAAGAGACCGGCCAAATTAGAAAAGATGACCAAAATAGTAACATCTTTGATAATAAAAAATAGTACATACATACTTCAGAATATTTTCATGAATTATAAAAAACTTCTTAAAGTCCATTGCGCTAAGAATCACTTTAACTTTAAAAGGAGAAATGGATGAAGTGTGGACAATAACAGCAGAACCCTCTTTGCTTACGTGCTGAGCAGAGCCTTCACCATTCAAATCACCTCCAGGGTTCGAATCATCATTGGGATTAGATATATGCTCATGAATGCAAAGCTCGGGAGTGGGAGAGCTAAATGGAAGATCCTCAAGGTAATCAACCGCACACTCCTTTAACTCAGCTGCAGAAGGTAGAATAGGAAGACTAGCGAGATTGGATTGCAGTGCGAAAGGATGAGCACCATCAGAAATGCTCCTAAGGAACCCATTTGTTCGAATTTACTTCTGCTGTTCAAAGACTTTCTCAGATTTGGCCAGCTTAGGTAGCTTGTCAACCTTTGCAGTAGGATTCAGCTTTCGCAATTTGACCAAGGTTTCGCAGTACCCAACACTGTGAGCGCTAGTTGTGGCCTCCTCAAATAAAGGCATAAAATGATTTTGTCTTCACAAATCGATCAACTAGAACCTGAGGATATCTAGGTGAAACAGGACCAGTGGTCCACATCTCTTCCAACTGGGAACACCTTTTTTTCATTTCTTTCTCAACGGCCAAAGCACTATCTTTAGCAACACACGCTTTCTCTTCGGCGGCTTCTATAGAAAAATTCAGGGCAGCAAACTTCACTTTGCTGGCTTGCCACTTTTCCAGCATCGTCCCATCTATTTAGCAAACTCAGCAACCCGTTCACTAAAGAGTTGAAAGCTCTCACAAACTTTTTTTTTCAAAACAAAAAAAAGTAGAATATTTACACACTAGGAAACACCTAATTTGATCACGATAACATTTCAACAAAAAGGGAACATACCACATTCATTGTCTCTGGAAGCGACAACTTAGAAATAGTAGCAGTAACGGTTCCTTCCTCCATCAAATTGCGGTTTTGAGACAAAGGTTAGTAAGAGAATGGATAATGTGTCCCTTCTTCTTAACTGATTCTAGGGTCACTGTACAGCTGCCAGTTCGTTCCTTTTTCCTTCTTCTATGAGAGGTCTCATTGGAGATATGAATGCCTCCTCCTTTACCTTCTTTGGTTATGGGCCCCAAAAGCTATCGGCTGAGTAGTAGCTTCGATAGTCACTTCCAGAGGGATAACCATCTCAGGGTTGTCAATAGTTTTAGTCGCCAAAGTGTCTAGGTCATCATTTTCGTCATCAGAAATGAAGTTTCTATCAGCGGAGCACTTGGTTAGATCCATGTCTGCAATTCAGCTCACAAAGAATTTAGGCAAACATACAAACATAGAAGGACAACAAAAATAGTGACAGAGAAAAACAAGTTGGACATTGTAGAAACAGCCAAATCAAGGACATGTAAAACACCTTTGCTCAAAGAGCTAGCAGGGCGAAGGGGGGTGGAATGCTGGCTAAGGAACAATACAACTTCAGACTCAGCATTAAGACGAACCCCAGCCTTATGAAGATTTGATTTAGGAACACCATAGTTCCAAATTGGAAAAGATGGTCTACTATCATTAGCAAGTTTTATATAGAAAATTTTTTCACGCCACACTCTACTATTATTTGGAAACCCACTAACGAACTCAACAGTGGGAATCACAAGATAAAGGGTAAACTTATTAGATATGTTTTTCACTTTTCAAAGATGGTTACAGTTGCAAAATAAGTCAATGGAGAAAGGAACCTCAGTTGCTTTGCACACATCATAAAAGAAAACAAAAATAGAAACAACTTTAGGATGCAGCTGACATAAAGCAACCTGATAATGAGAAAGAAAGTCTAGGACATGTTGAGGCAAGGGGAAGGAAAGCCCAAACTTAAGGTAGTCTAAGTATCATGAAATATAATCGGAAGAAGGGATGGGTACACTTTCAGAGGACTCAAGAGCCCTAAGTTCATACGAAGACAAAAAAAGGGAAACTATGCTTTTACTCCTCAACATAATAATCAGAGAGGATACTACTAATGATAGAAGAGCCGAAAAGGTGGTCGGAATCCTCTCGAGAATCGACACTATTTTCAGGGACATTTGGTGGAGAAATTTCAATAACGTTAGAATTAGACATTGAAGCGCTCAAGATCCCTAAAATTCATATGAAGGTGGCGTCAATTAAAACAGCAAAAGCTAGAAGTAAAGATTCTGGCCAAAATCCAAAACAAAAACACAGATAGAATGCTGGAGAAACAAAAAAAAATCCCCTCAATTAGGAGGAAAATGGAAAAATACTACGAAAAAAAATCCCTACAAATTCAAACCTACATAACTCGCTAAAGATAAGGAAAAAAGAAGAAGAAGAAAACTTACGAGATTAACGTGGAGTACGAAAGAAGATCAGAGCAATAAAAGAGAAAGGAAGAAGATGAAGAAGTCTAAATTGTTAGGAGTTTTAATTAAAGAAAATGAAAAGCCAAAAGACAAAAGGTGAACAGAAAGTAATTATGACGACCTAACAAAAAGTGAAATACATGTTAAGGAATTCGAGAAGGAGGCAGTATACGAGTACATGTAATAGTGATAGCCTTCAAATTGCAAAAATCTAGGAAATTATAGAAGGAAGAAAGTGTAACGGCGGAGGAGGAAATCTCGGAATGAATAGTAAATATAAAGGAGCGAATCTCAGCTACATGATCGCAACTGCTGGATATCTACACAATACTTCCATGTTCAAATTTTGAAATTCAAATTTCAAATATTACATGATTTAATGAGGTAGTGAAACACAGCCAAGAAGTATACAACACTTTGCGAGAACAGTTCATGTCACTGCAAACGAACATATTATTACGCATCGGTTTAAGACAAAATAATAAGCTCGCAAGCAGCTCCTGAACATAGTTATAACTTCGTCTAGTAATGGCTTCGTGGATGGGGGGCTTATGGTGTATATCCATCCCAGAAACTAAAAGGTTGTTGGCCTCTAGGCCCAGCCCAACTTCACTTCATAGCAAGATGAATTCAATTCAACCAAAGGCGCTGATCGACCAAGAAAATGTATATGGTGAAATTGTGTAGTCGTGGGATAGATCATGAGCCAATAAATGCAGAGCAAGGAATAAACACTAACCCATGAGCCGGAGACGTGGTGATCGTGGCATGACCCACGATCTCAACTCCTAAAAACATGAAACTACGCCCACAATGGCCTATAAATACAAGAAGCTCAGAATGAGCTAAGGTAAGTGTCACTATACTAAAAAAATCCAGTTCTTGAAGAGAGAGACTGACTTGATCCTCAGAGCCTTTCTCCTAAGATCACTTCTGGGACTTGTTTTGCAGGAAAGGAGATTTACGAGATGAACAATGATTGGCTTGCGTGACCGGATTACCATATCACTTTCTCTCCCTTTTATCCCATTCTCTTAGTTTTCTTCCAACTCTCAGTAGGGAATCTCATTCGATTGTTTCAAACAATATGACCGGAGGTATATTTAGTCTTACAATTGGTATTAGAACCACCCTTCAATCATATTGTTTGACATTATAGTTCTCGCATGTTGCACCTGTATATATACCCCAACCACATGAATATTGGTGGTTTTGACCATTCATTTGTGCTAAGAAATTTTGATGAAAAGGCGTGCAACAAAATTTATTTGATCTTGCCAACTTCATGCATTATTCTTTAATTTATACTATTTTTTGGTGATGAATACACATGAGGTTATAAATAGAACAACGAAACTATTTTCTAAACTTTCAACAAATTTCGCATACTGCAGTTTCGGTGGCATATGTTTGTTTTGTACGTATATTAATCATTAAAAACCTTTGAGAATATAAAATATTTCCATACTCTGTAACTAAATTGATTCGGTAACTTTTGTCAATATTTTATGTATTGAATATGTTTTAGAGTTTCTTCTATGCTCAAAAGTTTGTATATATTATGCAATACTATTTTTATCGGTGAATAATCATATTATTAAAGTATGATCAAAGGTATTATGGTGTCATTAATATTGTGTAATATTTTGAAAATAGCAACAACATTTTGAAATACTCAACATGATAGGTTTCGGCTACACCAAATAAAGGTTATTGTTGAAATTTTTGAGATAATTGCTTTGTCCCACATGAGAATAATTATTTTAGAAAGTTAAATTTTCCTATACCCACAAGTGTGGAAAAATTCTCATGTTAATTGTTTAATCTTCTATTGTGGTTGGTATGTTCTATGCGTAAGCGCAACCTCTACCTACATGAAGTTTTTGAATATACTTTATATTTTTGGAATTAACTCTTGTTAATTCAATTTTGATTCATAGTAATTTTCTTAATTTCCTTGGTAATTGCAATTCTTCCCACTACTACGCTACTTGACACTGTAACTACTCCAATGTTGACTGGTGAAAATTATACTGTGTAGAAGGATAATGTACTTCTAACTCTTGATTGCATGGACTTAGACCTGGAACTTTGTGAGGATGCTCCACCAAATCCCATGGAATCAATTACACCAATTGAGAGGTCTAATTATGAGTGTTGGGAGCGATCTAATCGCTTGAGCATGATGCTCATCAAGTCCCGCATAAATTTAAGTATTAGGGGGGTGCAATCCCTAAGACTGATGATGTCAAAGCTTAGATGAAATCCATTGAAGAGCAATTTGTAAGCTCTGACAAGGCTATGGCAAGTACATTAATGAAAAGGCTTTCTACTATGGTTCTTGAAAAAAGTCGTGGAGTACGAGAGCACATTATGGAAATGAGGGATGTTGCTTCAAGATTAAGCTTTCTTTTGAAAGATTACATACAAGCAACCAAATTACATATTAACATCCTAATCTAGGACCTAACTAGGATACATCACCATTGAATCTGTTGAAATTCAGTGGAGTCTGAAACTCCATTCATTTGAATAGCTAGGGACGCTCTCCTGAGAACACCCAAACGCTGCACCACCAATGTACCGCCGCCATCGAAACTGAAACCACTATGATCTCACCATCATTGACCACCTGTAAGTTGGGAAACCACAACAGGGACCATCAACACGGTCCAATGACGTCAGGTAATCCCCGTCAAGAAATTGCTCTAATATTCACAATTCTTGATGGGGGTGTGTTTTGAACCCTAGACCTCTCAGTTAAGCTCCCTTGAGGTTGACATTTCTGAGCCATTTTTGGTGCATTTCATAATCAACTCTCTTCTATATTGCGTTCAAAATATCCTATAACAGACCAAAAAAAATTGGCCGATTAATGAACTATTGACCATGTGTGTTCAAGGGGAGCATAGATTGAAAAATGAGTCTAATTGAGACTGTGCATCTTGCAACTCATTCTAAAGGAAATTCAAAGAAAGGAAAAAGTGTTTCTTTCAAGACATATGTCAATAAATACAAGTGTTGTTTTTGTAAGAAGAAAGGACATTGGAAGAAAGATTTCTTAAAGTATAAGAAATTTCTTGAAAAGAAAGGTAATCTCACTTTTGTGTGTCATGAATCAAATTTTACCGAGCTTTCTGATAGTACATGGTGGATTGATTGTGGTTCTATAATTCACATTGCCAAAACTATGCAGAGCTTTCTACACCTAAGGAAGCCGAAGGAAAGTGAGCGATACATCTATTCTGGAAACAAGATGTGCTCGACTATTGAAGGAGTGGAAACATTTAGACTTATTTTAAAAACTGGTTTTCAAGTAGATTTGGAGAACCCCTTTTATATTCTGTTGTATTAGATGAATTTAATTTCTCTTTCTATACTTTTGGTAGGTTGTCTCCGTACCTCTGAAAGTTGATACTTTTAAGCCCTAATGCTTCCTATCTACAATTAAGTAGATAATGGCAAGTCGGGGTCATCCACAAGAAGAGGGATCTTTTCAAGTGTTTAAACATATATAGGAGAAAGCATACTAGGCATATTCATACATAGATACATATAAAAGCATGTAAACAAGGGGGGGGGGGGGGTTGTTTTTGAGCCTAAGTTATCAAATTGAAAGAGAAAAATTAGCAAAGCAAGAGAACTATGCTAATCATGCAATACAACTAAAGATACGATGCAAATGATAATTAACGGGGCCATGGGGCAATTGACTTCCACTTCCAAACTTCCTATAGCTCATTGATTCATTCACTCATTCAATTACATTTATTGTCTATGGGGAATGTTATCACTTCTCATTCAAAGATCAACATTAATTCCTCCTTAAGAGTAGTTTGCAAAGACAAACAACGATCATTTGCAAACCTCATTGATGATCACCCTAGACAAACAACATCATAGGGGTATTTCATCAATGTCATTTCACCCAAAGGACCATAGGTTTGATAACAACAAGCCTTCTACCAAAGACATAGTCATTTAACCAAACAAAGAATTATGTTGAGCTTAGAACAAACAACATTCAAGGTTCAACCTTTCTTTGCATCTATATGACAAATATGAGAACAATCCACATTAACATACTCATCTAGCAAGAATTACCACACGTTATACACAAGAATTTCTAAATCCATGCTTTTGGATTTTATATCAAATGAGTTAAGAAATTTTCAACTTTCCTAACACTTTAACATTTCAATCATACAAACATTTCATATACTCAAACAACCCATGGTATAAATGAGGTAAAACCCAACATTAATGGCATAATAAATGCTCTCCAATAAATGTTCATAAATGAGCAAATATAGAATCTTATTACATAAGTTTGGAAGCTTCAATCAATTGCTCCCAATTGATTGAAGGTAAAAAAATCCACTTAGAAAAAGGTAAAAGAGCGTAAAGTCGCTCTTACGTCTCCTAAGAGAATTTCAAGGTAAAAAACAAGCTCTTGATAACAAAAGAGCACAAAAGTGATCCCAAAAAGTACTAAAATATGCACATAAAATGGACACATCAACTTTCAATCATCAGATATGACACGTAGTCTCATATGTTTTCCATGAATCTTAAGGAATAAAAAAGTTATTGGCACTGCTCATTTAAATGGCTTTTTTATATCAACTTGAACTCGATGCCACATATGAGCACAATATTTTAACAGTTAATAATGTTGGCATAAAGATATGTATTGTCAATGAGAACTCACCCAGACTTTGGCATAGGAGATTGGGACATATCTCTATTGAAATGATGAAGAGATTAATGACTGATGAGGTTTTTCCAACCCTAGACTTTTCTGACCATGGTATTTGTGTGGATTGCATAAAGGATAAGTAAACCAATAAAACCACTAAAGGTGCCAAAAGAAGTTTTCAGTTACTTCAAATCATACACACTGATATCTATGGGCCTTTTTCTACCTCTTGCTTGAATGGACAGAGATATTTTATATCTTTTATTAATGATTATTCGAGATTTATGTACTTGTATCTCTTATTTGATAAATCCAAAGCATTTTATTCGTTCAAAGCTTTCAAATTAGAGGTTGAGATACAAAAGGACATGAAGATAAAAAAAATAGTTCGATCAGATAGGGGTGGAGAATATTATGGGTGGTACATAGAAAATGGGCAAGCACTAGGATCATTTGGTAAGTTCCTTGAAGAGAAAGGTATTGTGGCTCAGTACACGGTGCCGGGCACACCACAACAAATAGTGCTGCTGAAAGGAGGAACCGAACACTTATGGAATTGGTAAGGAGCATGATAAGCAATTCAAAGTTGCATTTATCCTTATAGAGTGAGGCCTTAAAAACCCCTGTGTATTTTTAAATAGGGTTCTGTCTAAGGTTGTCCCCAAGACACCTTTTGAGTTATAGAATGTATGGAAACTTAGTTTAAGACATGTACACGTATGGGGTTCCCCAGTTGAAGTTCGCGTGTATAACCCGACTATTAAGAAGCTGAATGAACGAACCAAAGTGGTTATTTTATAGGTTATGAATTAAAATCTAAAGGGCTTAGGTTTTATCATCCCTCACACAGTCCAAGTGTGGTTAAAGCTAGAAATGCAAAGTTTCTTGAGGAGCACAAAACAAGTGAGAGTGACTCAACTCAGAAAGTGCAGTTTGAAGAAGTAAGGGATTATTTAGCTATACCTTTACATGCAGACAATTTAGTTCTAATTCTAATAATGCCAAAGAGCAACAAATTAAGCATCACCAAACTTCAGAGTCACATCAAGAACAATATATCAATACTGAAGCTGCTAATTTAGCTACCAATGAAGCATTTGGAGTTTGAAGGTCCTCGAGAGTTAAGAAATCAGCAATTTCTAGTGATTATGTTGTGTACGTTCAATAATATAACTATGATATTGGATTTGGTTAACATCCCAATTCCTTTACACATGCTATGGGTAGTAAGAATTCTTCACTTTTCCTTGGTGCCATGAAAGACGAGATAAAATCTATGGCTAAAACTGATGTGTGGGAACTTGTTCCATTGCCCGATAGAGCCTCTGTTATGGGATGTAAATGGGTCTATAAGACCAAAAGAGATCCACCTGGTTGTGTGGAACAATATAAAGCTAGACTCATTGCAAAAGGTTTCACTCAAAAGGAAGGCATTGATTACTATGAGACCTTTTCTTCGGTTTCAAAGAAGGGTTCACTTATAATAATAATTGCATTAGTAGCTCTTTTTGATCTTCAATTACATCAAATGGATGTGAAAACTACATTTTTGAATGGGGATCTTACTGAAGAGGTATACTTGCGTCAACCAGAAGGTTTTGTCACCTCAGAAAAATAAAATCTTGTTTGTAAGTTAAAGAAATCGATATATGGACTAAAGCAAGCTTCCAGGTAATGGAACATTAAGTTTCACAATGTCATCTCTTCATACAGTTTTGTATAGAACATCTTTGATCAATGTATTTACCAAAAGATGGGCGGGGATAAATATATTTTCATGGTCCTTTACGTGGATGATATCCTACTTGCAAGCAGTGATTTGGGAAGGTTGCACGAGATGAAAGAATTCCTTGCGTAGAACATTGATATGAAGGATATGGGTGAAGCTTCTTATGTTGTTGGCATAGAAATTCATTGCGACAGGTCCACAAGAATGCTTGGACAGTCTCAAGGATGCTTGGACAGTCTCAAGGGGCCTATATTGACAATGTTTTTGAAAGGTTTAGCATGCAAAATCGCTCGTCCATTACATCACCCATTACCGAAGGTGAAAACTTAAAGAAATACCACTATCCTTGGAATGCATTGGAGCAGGAGCATATGAGGAATATTCCATATGCTTCACTTGCCGGAAGCCTTATGTGTGCTTTGGTTTGGATTAGGCTTGATATTTCATTTGTTGTTGAAGTACTCGATAGATATCAACGTAATCCTGGACTGGATTATTGGAAAATAGCTAAAAGAGTGTTGCAATATCTACAAGGAACCAAGGATCACATGCTCACTTACAACAATTTAATAGTTTGGGAGTGATTGGTTATTTAGATTCAAATTTGGATGGATGTACGGATTCATTGAAATCCACTTCTGGATATGTTTTCCTTCTTTCTTGAGGTGCTATATCCTGGTGGAGTTCAAAGAAGTTTATAGTTTCCTTATCCATAGTGGAACCTGAATTTATTGCATGCTATGAAGCTACATCATAAGCATTATGGTTACGGAACTTCATTACGGGTACTTAGAGTTGTCGATACTATTGATATGTCATGTGGTAGCCTGTTTAGGTAGCCTCTTCTTGGTTCACTTGCTTCGATTCCTTTACTTGCAAATGTGGTCCCGGAAGTGATTCCGGTAGAGTAGCTCCGACGATGAAGTCAGTCCTCTCTTCAAGAAATGGAATTTCTCTATATTATATCGCTTACCTTAGCTTCTACAAAGCTTGTCATATTTATATGCCCATTCCCTTTGCAGTTACCTGTTCTTAAGAGTTTGAGATCATGATCACGCCACTTCTCCCATGTTCCTCGGTTGTGGCCTTTATGTTCACTACGTGTCCCATTTTTTACGACCCACGTTCTTTGCCACGATTTGTGATTCCTGTGTTCGCTGCACCTGCCTGTTCGTTGTTTTGGACCGAAGCTTGGCAGGATAATGTTGGGTTGGGCTTAGCGACTCTCATCCCTTTGATTGATGGGTCACAACTACACCATAACCCCCTAGCTATGAATATTACAAGAAACAAAGCGATGATGTTGTTTGTATTCTGAGTGCAAAATAATGTTATCATTTGTATAGAATGTTCATGATGAAGAAGCTACTTTCAGCCTTGCAAAGTGATGTAGTCTTGTTGGCTAGAATTTTATCTTCAATCGCTCTTCAAATTTAAAATTTTGAATTTTGAGCTCCTTATGCCAAGGCAGTATTTTTGGTGATTTTGTTTTTGAACTCCGCAATTTGCTCCCCGTTATTCGGTATTCCAGCCCAAAATTCCCTAATGTTTGTTATCACTATATCTCTTAAAAGGGGAATTTGAAACGAAAAATTTATTGTAGCCCTTAATCAATATGTTGTCCTATTCATATATCGATGTCGTCTCGATATAAGCAAAAATGTACTTTGCTTTTTGTCAGATACTCATTGTTATTTTTCTTTCCTCTTTAACTTCTCCTTCTGTTGTCTATATTTAAGGCCCCCTCTTCCTTCTCGTTTCGGCTTCTCATCTCCATCGTCCAAAGTTTGTCTTCCTGTACTAATTCCTAAATTTTCTGCGCGTAATCCACCCTCAGCTCTTTCAAGGGTAGGTTCTCTTGTTTGAATTATTTCTCATATCTCTACTTTGTTCTTTTTCTCTGGTTCTGGTTGTCTGTGTGACTTGTTTTCGGTCATCTTCTCCGGCCTGTTTTCTTTAAATCCCTTTTGTAGTATATTTGCTTCTATTGGATTTTAATAGAGATTATTACCTTCCCATTTTAGGACCTCCATGTCTTATTTTAATCACGGTAAGTCCCCCACAGAAGATGTTAATTCCGATGGGGATTCCGACCATGTTGCTAGATTCTCCATCGTTCACAGTATTTTGAACATCTCTTATGTAAATAACTTAAAGAACTTCTTTCCTTTTCTGTCTACTTTTAAGCTTCGCCCGCCTTCTAAATCTGAGTGTGTTCGCAACCCTCCTCCTGGCTATATATCTTGCTATCTACCATATTTGAACTTTGGTCTCTATTTTCCACTTTCCAAAAATGTGATTGCACTGCTTTGTTCATATAAGATTTCGTTGGCCCAATTTCATCCTAAGGGCATCGGTATTATGATGGGTTTTCTTCATGTGTGTGAAAAATGAGAACATACCTTTCACAATTGACTTATTCCACAATTTCTACCACCTTTGAAAAGTGAAGAATACTGTGATCGAATTCACCCTAAATCCTTTGATTTATGGGGTAGAGCTTGTGTGTGGCTTCCCCAGTAATGTTGGTGATTGGCGCAGTAGATATTTTTATCAAAGCCAAACAAACTCCTGAGTCTAATATACCTTCATGGAACTAGAGTTCCTAAATCTAAGCTTCCTAACTTAAGTGTTTGCTATACTAAGGAGATGCTGATTCTGGCTACGCTTTGCATACATACCCAACACCTTCGCCATTCTAACTTTGTCGCTGAAGGTGTCTTGTTCTCCTGTATTATACTGTGTATTTTATAGCGGGTTGTATCGCTATTTTTCTTTCTTGTGTGAGTTCATTTTAACATACGTTGCTTCTTATTGTGGCAGACATAGATCTCATAAAGGTGACATTGATATGTCAATCTTCAATGATGACAAAGTAAATATGGCTATCGTTCAGACTGACCATGCTGGTAATGACAACACCGTGCCTATACTGTCGATCATCACAGGCTCTAAGGATAAAGAGACTGATGGTGGACAAACTAGCCATCGTCAAACTCTGAAAGAGAAAAAGAACAAGAGGGATTGGAGCAGCGGTCACTCAGGTCATCCTGTTCCTCCTCTTAAAAAGAGACGTGGTAACCAAACTGCTATGGCAATAACAGAGCAGACTGAAGACTGCCTGGCCCATGGGGTAATTTCTGATATGTTTCTAGACTTTCACTATTTAACACACTAGCTGTGGTAAGGCTGCAATTTTCCTTGAGTAACTTTTCTTATGTATAACTCTATCATTTATAACGTATTGAGTAAATTTGTTCCCTATGTTGTACACTTGTAAGGTTGGTGAGGGTCTGAAGATTACAAACAAGCGATTATCCTAGCATTCTCTCACTAATGAATCAATAGTGGAGAAATAAAAATCTCTGCAGACTAAGTGTTCACTACTGGAGAGCTCGTTGAAAGCTGTCGAGGAAAAAGTGAAGGTTGCTAAGGAGAAGGTCAAAGGTTGCAAAGAAGAGGCGAGCACTGCTAGGGAGAGTGTGAGGATTGAGGGGATGGAATCCTCTGAGCTTCATTTTCAATTGGATGATATGCAAACCAATGGACCTGCTTCCGCTCAATATCCCCAAGTGCTGGTGGATCGGCTATGCAAGACAAAGTACTTTTATAGGTTTTTGAAGGATATCTCCAAGGCTGCTCGAATTGTCGGGTATTGTGAGGTTGTGAAGGATGTACGGCAGTGGAACCCCAGGTGTGACTGCAAAAGTGAGCCCACTATGCCGAAGTGCATTGAAACTCTAGAAAGCAAGAGGGCCAACCTGAATCAAGCCTTCATTGATAAGATTGCTGACGGGGGTCATCCGTATGCCTTGCTTTTACATCTCGCTAGTCTCCTTAATCTCCCGTCATTGGCTAAGGTGGAAGAGTGTGAGGTGGATTATATGAAGAACTTCCATTTAAGCCCCACACTGGTGTTGCAACTGTTAGTCCAGATGCTAACGTGGGTAATGCAAGTATTGAAGTTCCTCTCCTTCAAGCCAGCAATGGTGATTCCACTCAGTGGCCTAATGAAGATGCCTCTGCAATCGTTGCTCCAATTCTGCCTATCCATAACCCTGAAGTTACTTAATTTTTAGTATTTCTTCATATGCATTGAGTTGTTGGGTTGTACTCTTAAAAAAATCTTTGAGTGTTTGTATTCTCTATTTGCACGACTTTATTTATAAGAGTTGATATGCTTGTTGTCCCACATTTTCTTATTAGCCTTACGGTGTGCAGGATTTCAACATTTTGATTGATAGTAAATTTCTAAAAATATATGATTTTATGGGACCTAATGACCCTCTCTCCGAACCCATCATTTTGCTTCGTGCTACTCGATCGTTTACTGAGGAATGTGCAGTGGCCATTTCCTCAGACCTTTTTACACTAGTGGAGTCACTTCACCTATGTATTTGGAGGCAACTTCCTTTTTCTTATGTCCCTCCATCTTTGCCTGCAAATTGCTCTTATAACAAGCTTATTCTCGATGGATACAATGTTGAATCGCTTGGGAAGGACATTGTTTGTGGGTTAGTCAATCTTGAGTCTGCTAGCGCATATATCCGATCGCTTAATCTTCATGTTCGTGTTCAAGAGTGGGCTCTTTGTTTGGGCATCTGCTTGAAGTATATGCTCTTGGGTATTAATGATCTTGAAAAGAAATGGGGTATGGTCATGAAGGAAACTCGAGATGCTTTGCGAGTTCTGCGCAGGATCCTGAGCGAACAAAATAGCCTCATTTACAGTCAACAACATAACCTTGCGAAGATGCTCCGGAAACAAATGGTGGCTAGGGAGTGTATTGCGAGCAAGGCTGGCGAAGCCCATCAGAAGATGCTGATTATGATAAGCAATATGGTTGTATTGATGACCTGCTCAAAAAGCTTAAGAAGAAACAAGTTGAAAATGACCACCTCTCGTCCTCTGCTGTTGGATGGAAAATAAGTTTAATGAACAAATTTCCATAAACATGCAGCTATGATGAGAACATGAAGATCATTGTGTTGAATGTAATCGTCTTGATTCGTATGTTCATCAGTTAGAGCAAGCTTGCACTGACTACAAGAATCAACCTCAAGTTCCCCCTTCGTCGTCACAGCGTACCTCAAGCCATGGTGATTTAATTGTCGGTGGTGGAAATTGAAGAACTAGATTTTCAGGCATTGTTCGATCTCATATTCATTGTCTTGAAGAGGAAGTTCAAAATCTAAGGACGAGGATAGAACAGTACGAGGAAACAGTGAACGTTATGGGTATGCAGTTGGATCGCAAAGAGTTTGGTCCTATAACTGACTTCAAGGCTTATTATGTCAAACATCTTAATCATATAGGACAAAGAGGTATGACCTTTCATCCTCCCTACATACATATGCAATGGAAATATGATCACTTAGTTAGCAAAGAGCATGAGGTAGAGGAACGTCACCACCGAGTTGAGCAATGTCCGTACGGTGGTGAACGATCTACTAGTCAATCAGAGCGCCCTCCATACGAGGCTGAACTTAATCATTGCCATGATGGTTCTTCTACTTCTGGACCATCGCGCTCTTTAAGACGTAGGTAGTGTGTCTAGTTTGTTGCTATAAATAATTCTGTAGGTTTTGTTGTCATTAGGGTTTTTGACTTGTCTTGTACTGATAACGATTTCGTGCTATCTATTTTGCTGCCACGTTCATCGATCTTTTGTGATCCTGCACTTTGTAGACGTATCTGCCTAAATATATTTTTTCTTTGTCGATGTTGCAAAGTTGCAAGATTTATTGCTTGCAACTTGTTTAGTTCATGAAGCTGCAAGATCGAAAGCTTGCCAGCATCGCTAAGCAAGATCTATAGCTTACGTTTGTTTAATTTGCGAAGTTACAAAATCTAGAGTTTGCAAGCATCACCATTTGTGAAAGATCTATGGCTTGTAGTTTGTGTGATTCATGAAACCGTAAGATCCAAAGCTTGCCAGCATCAATATTTGAGCAAGATCTATAGCTTGTGTTTGTTTGATCCGCAAAGTTGCAAGATCTAAGCTCACAAGCATCGCCATTTTTTCAAGATTTATAGTTTGTGGTTGCTTAACTTGCAAGATCTAAAACTTGTGAATGTTGACAAGAATGCGGGATCCATAACCAGCTGTTAAATTTCATTTGTCAAGTCTTAGTGAAAAATAGGAAGAATAGGAAGCGTATTCATGGTCCAGCAAAGTGGATTTTTATATAAAATATGTACGATGGCGATGATATTGCGACAAAACAGTGATACTAAAGGAAAACAGGGATAATGTCCTTGTGTCTATACAAGTAGTCACTCACTATTTTTCTTTTAGACATAAAACCTCCTTAAGTTAGTCACATACCACGTGTTCGGGGCTGCTGTGCCATCCATTCTTTCTAACTCATAACTTATGAGTCTTCTTGACTTTGTATGGTTCTTCCCACTTTGGACATAGTTTTCCTCGCTCTTCAACAAGGCTAGTTTCATTTTTCCTCAGCTCTTGATCACCAATCTAAAATCACTATTCCTTCACTTTCTGATTGTAAGCTCTTGCCACTCTTTCCTTGCGTTTAGCTTTCATGATACTTGCCAAGTTTCTTTGCTCTTCTAGTTCGCCTAGCTCCGGCTTCAGCACATCTGGATTGTCCATCTACTTATAATTGCTTATCCTGAGACTTGAATTTCCAATTTCCACAGGTATGACTGCTTCGTGACCATACACCAAAGCGTATGGCGTCTTCCCTGTTGGTTGTCGGATGGTTGTTCTATACGACTATAGCGTATTTGGTAGCTCATCTACCCATCATGTTCGCTTTCCTTCTAATCGCTTATGTATCCCTCGAACTATGGTCGTGTTTGTCACTTCCACTTGGCCATTAGTTTAAGGATGTGCCACGGAGGTAAACTTCTGAGTAATCTCGAACTTCAAACACCAGTCGGTAAAAGCCACACTTGTGAATTGTGTGCCATTATCCATGACAATGTTCTGCGGCACTCCGAAGTAGCACATGATGCTTTTCCATACAAATTTCCTAGTGGCTTCAGTTGTGACACATCCTAATGGCTTAGCTTTGACCCACTTTGTGAAGTTATCGACCGCTATAATGAGGAACTTAGCGTTGTTTTCTCCTCTTGGGAATGGTCCCACTAGGTCTATCCGCCACTTGTCGAATGGCCAGGATCTGTAGATTCCTGCCAAAGTTGATTGTGGCGTATGCGACAGCATGGATTTGGTAGCTCCTACACTTGTGAACAAAGCTGTGTGCATTATTGAACATAGTCGGTCAGCAGTACCCTACTATGATTTTCCTTCTAGCTACCGTTCTGGCTCCTTGGTGCATTCCATATAAGCCTTCATGAACCTCTTTTAAGATCTCAGTCGCCTTTGTTGGCCCTACACATTTTATCCATGGGGACAAGAACCCTTTTTTGTACAATGTCTCATCTTCGTAGGCGTAATTAGAGGAACACAATTCAACTTTCTAGCCTTCACCTTATCTTCTGGCAACGTTCCTTTTGCAAAGAAATTCATTAGCCAGATCATCTAGCTTGTTTCATCTTCTTGTATCGCTGGCACCACCATTGATATGGTGCTTCTAACTGGGACAACCTCCATGATGACATCCCCCTGTTGAGTGAAGGAATCAAACCCTGCAGTTGTCAGCTTGCTTAATGTGTTTGCATGTGTGTTTTTGCATTGCAGGACGTGTTTTTTGTCAAAATACATAAGCTGGCCTTTGAGTTTTCACACCTTCACCAAATATTTCATCAACTGGTCTTCTCGTACCTCATAGTCACCTCGCACCTGCTAGACTACAATTAGATAATCACTGGATATCTAGACACTTTTTACTTTCATTCGGATCGTAAGATCTAATCCACAAATTAGAGCTTCGTATTCTGCTTCATGTTTTATCAGCAAGAAGCCGAATCATAATGAGTGTATATGCTCGCCCTCATTTGGATCCACTAAAAGCAGCCCTGTTCTGCATCCTTCCTTGCTTGATGCACCATCAGCGAACAATGTCCAAGCCATTTGTTCCCATTTTGTCTTACCTTTGCCAATTGTGAAGCTCTGATGGATGTTCGCTTTCTGTGCTTCTTCACTTGACATTTCTACAATGAAGTCTGCCAAAGCTTGAGCTTTGATTGTTGTTCTAGGTTGAAATTGTATTTCAAATTGACCTAGTTCCAGAGTCCATTTTACCAATCTGCCTGAAGACTCTGGTTTAGAAAGGATTTTGTTGATTAGGAACCCTGTGTAAACTACTATGTTATGGCTATGAAAGTAAGTTCTCAGTATTTCTGCTGAACAGACCAAAGCCAAGGTTAGCTTTTCTACAGGCATGTAAGTTGTTTCCGACTTTTGTAGGATTCTGCTGATGTGATAAACCAGAACCTGTCTCTGCCCTTCCAAGCGAACTAACACAGAGCTGACAGTGTTTTGCGAGACTGCTAAGTATAAGCACAATGTTTCTCCCGATACAGGTGATTTTAAAGTTAGCAATGTTTGAAGTTGGTCCTTTAACCCCTCATATGCTCTCTGACAATCTTCACTCCAACTAAATTTTCTTGCTTTTCTTAGCACTTCAAAGAGTGGAAAGTGCTTTTTCGCAGCCTTTGATATGAAATAACTGAGCGCTGCCAATGATCCCATTAAGATTTGTACTTCTTTAACTGCTCGTGGTTGGGAAGAGGATATGAATACTTTGAACATGCTTTGCTCAAGTTCGTGAAGTCAATGCACATCCTCCAAGCACCGCCGAACTTCTTCCCCATTACTGGGTTTGCTAACCACGTTTGGTATATGACTTCCCTTATTATGCCGGCTTGTAATAGCGATGTAACCTCTTCTTAAATCGCTTTCAGTCTATTGCTGGGAAAGCAACGATGTTTCTGCTTAACCAGTTTGGCTGAGCTACCGACATTCAACAAATGGGTAGCGATGTCTGGGCTTACCCCTCCCATGTTATGTACGTCCCATGTAAACGTATCCTTGTGGCCTTGCAATATTTGAACTACCTTCGCCTTTTCTTCAGCTGGAAGATGTTTTCCAATCTTTACGCATCTAGAGTCATTTTCAGTGTCCAGGTTTACTAACTCTGTTTCTTCATCTAGGTCAACTGATTCATCTGAATGTTCCAGTAAGCCTCATCCGGCAATAGTGTTAACCAGCTTTGCCTTTTCTCCTATCTTTCCTACTTTCATTGCTATAACCATGCATTGTCTGGCTTCTTGCTGGTTTCCCCTAATTATTGCTACTCCAGCTGGGGTTGGTAATTTCATTACCAAGTGATACGGGGACCAGATTGCCTTAGCTCTGTTCATCCACAATCTTCCAATTATGGCATTAAATGTACTTGGGGAATCCATAACCACAAATTCGTACATGATTGTGCAATTTTTCCTGCTTTCCCCGATTGTAACAGGTAACTGTATATTTCCCAGAGGCATTTCCGCTCGCCCAGTGAATCCGACCAACGAAGATGTACATTTTTTTACTAATGTACTCTTGAAGCCCAACCTGTCAAAGCAATCGACAAATAGTATCTCGACTGCACTACCGTAATCTACAAAACCTCTGTGGATAGTTACATTTCCAATTTTTGCTATGATGACCATTGGATCGTTGTGCGGCAAGGAGTTGGGTACTGCATCCTCTTCGCTGAAGGTAATTTCTTTGTTTAGGTGGAACCTTTTATCAACTAGTTCTTGTGGAAGGGAGTATCTTGCCATGTCCTTCCACGCATTGTTAGACAGCAAATCTGTGGAACCATGTATGGAGAAGATAATTGTCTCTGGTGCTTCATTATCCATGTTGTCGTTGTATTCTACAGCCGTCGTCATTTTTTTTATTCTTAGCCATTGTCGCCGGAGTACCTTGTTTCGTGGAGAAAGGTTTGGTGTCTTGCTTGCGTCCCCATACTGACTTGTTGCTTCTTTCTGTACTGGCCCAAGTTGTCATTCCTCAGATTCTCTTCAATCTGTCTCCTTAGGTCCCTGCGGTACTCTATGTCATGGGCATGATCTTTGTTAAAGGCACAGTAAAACTCTCGGGATCTTTTTTTCTAACGGTGCTATCATCGGTGCTGGTTCTCGGAATAGATCCTTATTTGCTAGCCATATTTCTTTCCTTGTCTTTGTCAGAGGCGTATCTTGAAATGGCGAACCCTGGGAGCCTGGTTCTCCTCTTCTGAAAGTGTTGTTTACTTTTCATTTTTTAGGCCAGGTTTTTTGTGAATCATCCATTGTTCACTTTTCACCCTGCTCCTTCTCTATCTTTAGATTGGTCGCCTTTTCTGTTTACACATGCCGTTCAATCATTTTTGCAATTCCCTTGGGTTTTCTGGCATATTGTTTGTTAGTTCTTTGTAAAACTCTTTGGATCTCATACCCCCCCTATAAAAGCACCTAACGATGATTGAAATGGCAAATCTCAAACTTGTAGGCTCTCCGTGATGAATCAGCTATGGTACTCCATGAGGCTTTCATCGCTTCGCTGTGCTATATTGTTAAGATCTGCAATCGTTCTAGTGAACTTTTTCTTTTGGTAGAAACGTCCAAAAAATAAATCTGACAGCTGTGCCCAAGACTTGATACTTCCGTGTGGAAGGTCTCCATACCACGTAATCGCAGTGCTTGATAGAAAGATTGGAAACACATTGCAAACTAGTTTTATGTCTGCATCCCGAAATCTCATGTTGTTTCTATATGAATGTAAGAACTCTTTTGAATCCGTGGAACCATCATAAAATAACGTGTAGAGGAAGCTTGAAATCTTTAGGCATTCTGAAGTCTAATTTTTGAGGCCCTTCCGTAGATTTTGTAGAAGTAATCAATGTTGACTTTTGATACTCTTCCGTTAACACATACATGCCCAAATTGCAAATTCACAATATTATATTATTGAATTGTATTTTGGTGTAGCTAATTTTGTGATTCGACAACCCCAACGGTCAAAACTTATTTGACTTTCCACATATGAGCGCTAAAAAAATGATTTGACATTGACTAATTGACTTTCCGTATATGAACACTAATGAATGGTTTGACTTTAACTAATCTTCGATGGAATCTTACTCGATTTTCTATATATAAACAGTAACGAAAATGTATGACTTGAACTAATGGATGGTAAACTCTTAGTTGACTTTCCATGTGTGAACACTAAAGAAATAGTTCCTTATATACATAAATCATAATTTTAAAGATTTTATAATTGACCTAATTTTTATATTTTAAAATTGTAATGCTAAATATAATATTCAAAATTTTGTAATTACAAATTTAATGGCCTTATTTCAGCCCAATGCCCCATTTAAACCCTACCCTTATAAATCCCCAAACCCTAATCCACATTCTCCACCTCCTACGCCTCCATCTTCTCCTTCTTCTCCATCTTCTCCTTCTTCTACATATTCTACTCCTTCTTCTCCATCCGCTACGCCACAACTAGAAGTCACTGCTCGACGCCACCGCGATGCCACTGCTGGAAGCCACCGCGATGCCACATCTAGACGCCGGAGATCCGTAGCTGTGCTACCGTGTATCGCCACCTGTATCCGCCATGTGGCATTGCCTGTCTTTGGCATGTTTTTGTTTTCCACAGCTACTCAAGGAGGAAGAGATTCTGCTGATTCTGTCTGCTGGTGATTGTGTTCGTTTATGTTTTTCAATATGAATGTACCCTGTTTATAATTCATTCTGTTCATTTGTAATTTCTTTGTGATTTCTCTGTAAAAGTTCTTTTTTTTTACACTATTCAGGCTGTGAATTAAGCTACAGATTATAGCCAGAAAATTCCTGTTAGGCATTGAACTACCGAAAGCATAATCGACATCGATTCTGCTTTCGGTAGTTTTTTAAAATTTCTGAAATGTAAGGTGCAATATCGCACTGGGTTTGATCATTTTATTTACTGCGGTTTTAAATTTGTTGCGGTTTGAAAATTAAGGAGCGACTTCACACCACTGTCGATAGAAACCAATATTTACCTCAGTTATTTTCTTTAAAAATGAGGTAAAAATACTTTTTACCTCAGTTTTGATCTGAGGCAAAAAGTTACATTTTTTTTACTTCAGCCACATTTACTTCGGTTTTTCAGTGCCAAAAAATTGAGGTAAATAGGGCTAAAAAAATGAGGTAATAGGTGTTGTTTATAGTAGTGCACACTCCCAAACTTACAATCCCGGGTGGAGAGACCATCCAAACTTTCGGTGGAAAGATGAGCAAGCCGGGAAATCAAATCCTCAAGGTGATTTTCAAGGTAACTAAGGTGGGTTTCCACCAAATCATCAAGGGGTACAAACCCATTACCAAGGAAATCAAGGGTATAATTAGGCACCACAACAATGTTATGCAAAGGATGAAGGCTCATCAAACCCCCGAGAAGGGAGATCAAGGTTGAAGAACGAGGAGCTTATGCTTGCCATAACCACCATGGTCACAAATTTGGAAGACCACGCCTCCGCTAGATTCAAGAACTTGGAAACTCAAGTTAGCCAAATTGCATCTTATGTGGCCCAATTCGAGGCTAGGGATTCTGAATAACTTTCCTCACAACTGGAATTGAACCCAAGGTAAAATGTAATCTCAATCACCTTGAGGAGTGGGAAAGAAACCAAGGAGCCCAAGTGAGTTGATAAGGATGGGAAGGAAGTCAAAGAGGAGATTATGGTGAAAGACCAAGAGGTCGAGGAGGTGATCACTTAACCACCAAAGAAGAGAGAAATTGAAAAAATCCTTCAACCGCCACCTTTTCCGGTGCCTTTGTGGGACAAGAATAGAAAGGATGAGAATAAAGCCATTTTTGAGGTTTTCCACAAATGTGAGGTAAACATTCCCCTTTTTTATGCTATCAATCAAGTGCCTAGGCTTGCTAAATTCCTTAAAGAGTCATGCATGCCTAAGAGAACTAAAGCATTGAAGAATGTTGGAAAAATTAAAAATAGTGGACAAGTGTTGGCTCTTTTTCAAAAGAAACTACCCCCTAAATGAAATGATCCCAACATGTTCACTATCCCTTGTGTCGTAGGTGACAAAAATTTTGAAAAGGCAATGATAGACCTAGGAGCCTCTATTAATGCAATTCCCTACTATCCATACAAGACTCTTAACTTAGGGACTTTGCATGAAACTAGTGTGATCATACAACTAGCCGATTATTCCTAAGCTATTCAGAAAGAATTAGTGCGAGATGTGTTGGTTAAAGTGAATAAACTAGTTTCCCCGCCAATTTTTTATGTTCTCGATATGTAGCATGATGAGAGTGTGCCCCCGATCGATGTACATAGCGGTACATTGACATTAGAGTTTGACCAAAAAAAGTAGGTTATGAGATCTACAAGGATGAAGAGCTTCAAAAGGAAAAAGTGTCTTGCCATGGTGTCACTATAATTGAAAGTTCACATGAGCCTCACAATGAATTTGAACATTTCCATATGATTAACTTAATTAAAGTTGATAATGGAATGAGTAAGGTATCTAAGCAAGTTTCTAGTGTTTTGAACAAGGTCAATGTTGCATATGTGAATGTCTCTAGTACTAACTTGCAGCGAGTGAAGAAGGGGTTAAAGAAACATCATCTAAACCCTCATCACTCTAAAGAGTCCCTAAAACCACCCAAAAAGGGATGAGGTGCACAAGTCCATTTGGCTCCGGAGATAAGGTTTAAGGCGAGACAATGTTGGAGACCAATACATGCGAAGACAAGAATGGGTGGAATCACGGATGGTGATTCCAGAGACCCGAGGATTGTTTTGAATGAAGCATAAAAAGGGAGTATGTTGTGCTGACAACATTAAATAAACTTTATTTTGATAATCCGGATAGTCATTCGTGACATTCCATCGATGTAATTGTGATGTCCTTTTTGTTAAGGATTATTATATAGGAATGGTTGATTTGTGAAGATTTGTTGTTTTAATTGGAATTTATGATTGATTTTTCTTCTTTTTATTTTTTTTTCTTGGAACACTATTACACTTGGATTTCATGATTGTTTTGCTGGAAGCACTTGGTTTGGAGAAAAAGAAGCAAAAAAAAGGGCTGAGCAACCGGGGCTAGGAGAAGTTCAACTCACAAACCCTATAGACGTGCAGGGTCCGAGATGCTCACACATTCCCCCATCTTCAAAGTACCAAATCCCTTCCCTACCACGACTAAATGCACCCCAAACCAATTTACCTGTGACCACTTGAAACACACAATTCAAAACCAAAGAGGTATCTCTCTCCTCCATTGCGATATCAATGCTCTATTCGATTTGTTGTGCATGACAGTGGTTGTTATTGGATCTTTACGATAGAGGTTGTGGGAGAGTATATTGTGGTTGTTGTAGTTTGTTCATTACATCTTATAGTTGTGCAACTAAGCGTGTTTTTGGTGTTTGTTACTCATCATAAATATTTTCTCATTTTCTCTCCTTGACATATGTTCTAGAATGTTTATTTGCATTGAGGACAATGCAACATTTATGTGTGTGTGTGTGGGGGGGGGGGTTGGGGGATAAGATGATACTTATGAGTAGTAGTTTAGTTTGTAGTAAGTAGCTATTTTGAGGGAATTTTTAATGAGACAATTTATTTTGAAAAAAAATAACCCGAGAGGGCAACTTAGGAAAAATTAAGGGGCCCGGATAGGTTGAAAACCCAAAAGGGCGACATATGCAAAAATGATAGGGCAAATGGTGTGAAAAAAATGTGAGGGTGAGCATTGAAAAAGAAAAAATAAAAGTGAAGCTAGGATGAAAATCTGAGAAGGCTCCTAGGCAAAATGAGAGAAATTGAAACATTCTATGCTTCTCTTAGTTTGTCTATTTGGCAGCTTCTTTGGTAGGGTAAGCAAGTTTTACACTTGAATTTTGTAACTCACATTTGATTGATATGATGATTGTTTAGATTATCTTAGGTTTTGGGATGTGAGAGTGTGAGAGATTCTTACACTACTGGAACCCCCTTGGATAAAGTTGTTAGAAGGACCTTCACCCCTTGGATAAAGTTGAGGCGGAGCTTGTCTACCTCGGTACCCTTGAGCATGGTTTTCCTCCCTCCAACCAAATTTGGGATGGTCTATGTACTTCGGGTTGAAATTGTTCTCGTAGGGGTCTTGCCTTGCATCTCTTTGGTTCCCTTGAAAACTTTGTTATTGTTTCCCCCTAGCAAACTGTGGTCTATTCCTATTGTTTTACTCCAATGCTTTCACCTCTTCTAAGTCCTCTACTATGTGTGGACAAGCCTCAGTGTGATGATCTAGATTGCATACGCCACAAACCTTGACTTGGTGAAGCCTCCATTTCAAAAGTCCTTTATCATTAAAGCAAAAGCTTGGACTTGCTTTTCCAACTTGGGAGATTGAGATGGTTCATCCAAAGTCTTCACCCTTGACCTCGTACCAAATTGCCTCATCCCGTCAGCTATTTCTTCAAAAAGAGCCATAGCATCATTCAGACTCTTGTTGGAAATCAATTGGTTGCACGCGGCATTCTCCATCCTTATATCATCATTGCACAACCCCTCGAAGAAATAGTGAACCAAGTCCCCCTCCTTGAATGGCTGGTACGGACAGCTAGCCAACAGTCTCTTGAATCTCTCCAAGTACTCGTACAAGGATTCATTAGTCTTTCGAGTGATGTTGAACAACTTCTTCTTTACTCATGCGGCCTTGGTTTCTGGGAAATACATCTCGAGGAATCACCTTTTCATTTCCATCCATGAGGTGATACATCCGGGCGGGAGGTAGTACAACCAATCTTTTGCAGTGTCTTGAAGTGAAGTCATCCCCCGAGACTTCATGAGGCTTCATATTTGTGTAAACAAGATGGAACTTCAAGAGATGTTTGTTGGGATCATCCTCGGCCATCCCATGGCAAGTGAAGAGACAATGTATCATCGCTCTCTTTGATTCACAGTTCACGTTGGGTGGCAGCGGGGGAAAGGTAATACACAAAGGTTGGTTCTCCAGATTTGGAGCCATAAGCTCCCTCAATATGCGGTTATCTTCCGCCATCTCCACTGGTTCCTCTACTACTAAAGCTGGTTCAGGTGGAACCCCCACTCTAGCTCTCCTTCCCCTCCTTCTCCTACTTCTTGCATTCTCCGTTAGAAAGTGTAAAATCCCTAAGTTTTTGGCACGGGTGTGTACCATAAACTAGGAATCAAACAATACCCAACTAAAAGCAACACTAACAAACATGATTAGAAGTAACAAGATCACTATCACAAAGGCTCAACAAAAAAACAAAAACAACACTAACTACTCAAATAACATGTTGTGCAAATTTACAACTAAACTTTTAAACTAGATTCCTCGGCAACGGCGCCAAAATTTTGACCCACCTTCACTCGAGGTCATCAATTATAGCTAAGTAACCCGAGCGAAGTCGTTTGATCAAATGAGAGAAATGATGGTGATCAAATTTAAATTTAAATTTTTCTCCCAAACAAATTACTAAGCTACCTATGGGGTAGTTAGTGGCAAGACCGGGTTTGTCCAAAGAGATACTAGGGTCTAATAGCCAACTACACACAACCATGTACGGGTTGTCAATCCACCCTTGTGCTAGGAACAGCTAATATTTCAAAATGGGGTTTTGGAGTTTTTCAACTAACAACTACGAGCATAAGAAATAACACAAGAGAAAATTATATATCCAAGCACTTGGGGAATATTTGCGTAACATGATTGACTAAATGTTCTGATCCTCGATTACATCACATACAAGGTATTAAAGCCTATTCTAGTGTTCATAACACGAGGTGTGGTCGATGGTCAACACGTTCCCATACATGTCACGTAAGGTGCTCTTGTAATCTTCCATTGGCACCACCTCCATAATTAGGAGAGAGCAACAATGGCCCTGCCATTGCAGAGATCTGTTTCTCCCCAGTACGATTATGTCCCGAGCATCACACCTCGAATGCCATATCCCTAGGCCTAAAGAGGCAAAGGGGAATTGGCATCTTTCGATGGAAATAGGGTCGTTAAACCCTAGTTTTTTATACTAAATGCTATCTCTACATGTAACCCTTCGGACCAACTCGCCAGCTAAGATTGGTGTGCTTTCGTCGTAATGTTAAAACTCATAAAAGACCTACGTGCACACACCCATGTGGATCCGGACCATGCTACTCATATCACATTCAGGTTTCTCTTCCCCGGGAGATATCATTATGTGAACCAACATGAATGTAGACTAGAGTGTGTGCGCTAATGGAGTGTTTCATTCATGCAATTCATAACAATTAAAGAACAAGCCAACATAATATCACAAAGAAATAGGTAGATCTAAGAAATCTCACAAAACAAAATTCAAGACATGAATACAAATATTATCCTCAAGATATTAAACTAATCTCTAAGCATTGAACCCAAATATTTCATTGGATTCAATGCGTTTGGGCAAAGAAAAAATAAAAAAGATGAAAAGAAGAAATTCTAGAGAGAAGGAGGAGCTCTTTTCTCTCCCTACCCTACTTTAGAAATCTAAAATATGAATCTCCACTTAAACCTAGTATAAAAAGGTCTTTATATATATTAGTAGGGCATTAGGCCTAAAAATATGCCCAACATAGGGGAAAAAATCCTAGCAGCCGTAAACGACAAGGGGGTGGAATCTAGTATGACCTGTGCTGACTAAGGTGCCCTCGTGCTGGTGAGGAATATCGGTCCTGGCATGGCCTATGACCTTTTTCCAGCACGGGCCATCAGTCCTGGAACATGTCGTAAGCCTCGTACTAGCGCGGTCCGTGTCGATTCGCACTGGCTGTCAGTTGGAGCTCCATTTTTATCTTCTGATTCGTACCCCATGTCGTTTGGCGCAAGCCGTTAACCAGATCCTTAATTTTCTAAGTATCATGGAACATGTTGTGTCATTCTTCACACCTCGTGGGATGGTGTTGACATTTGTGACTTGAAACGCCACAGACCGTGTGAAACAGAATGGTCTACGCCCATACTTAGCTGAATTTTGGAGTGAAAAGAAAACATGTGTCACACAGTCGGTCGTGATTGGCATGATCCATTTTAGGGCTTGGCACAGTCCGTGTTGGTTTGAACGGACTGTGATAAAAACCCTTGACATGGGCCGTGTTGCTAGGCACGGGTCGTGCTAGGTTTAGCCCTCATGCTGGCCTTGTGTTGTCTATGCTGGTCGTGGCTTGTTCAGCTGGTTGACTTGTTTACACAGCTAAAAATGAACTATTGGTCCAATTTGAGAGTTTTTGTAGTTGATTATATAACACTTTAGAAGTCAAATCCAATGATGCTACCCTGCTAATTTTTCTCGGATCTTTCCCTAAACTTTGTGCAACAGTCAGACAACAATTCCTCCGCTTCTTCCTTGGCCTCTTTGAACTTTGAATCCGCCTTTCTTGGGCTCAACTCCATCTAATACCATGATTTAGAGTCTGTGGACTTCAATCTACTACCATCATTACGAATGACCTTTGATATCTTCTACCATCCTTGCGAATGACCTTCTACAAGGATGATCGAAGTATCCACGATCAACCTACTAATGATATCATAAATGAATATCTAGATTCTTGTGAATACAACGTGTCCATTAGTTCCAATTAAGTTTACAAAAGTTAGGATTTAGACACAAAAACCAAACATGGTCATCTAAACCCTTTGTCGTGTAAACCTAACTAAAACTAGCAATCCAACAAGTAAAACATGCCAATTATTATGATGAATGAATTAGTTAACGCATGAAATATAATGCACATCAAAAAACCAAAGATCATGTGAGGAATGAATACGTCTCTATAGAGCATATTCAAGGAGAGTTGATGACAGCTGATCCTATGACTAAATATTACCGGATAAAGTATTTTAGGATCATACAACTCATATGGGGCTAGTGAGCCCATTTTAGGTTTAACCTATGAATAGAAAGGTTGTCTAGATATCTATGATCATGCATAATTTTTTTGATGTTTTTTAAAGTGGACCCAGAGTAGCTTTTATGAGTTATTCATAAAGATTTGATACTTGGCTACAAATAATGGTACATTGTGATACACATAAGGAAATGCTTGATAAAAGAGTACAATCGTTGTGATTCTTGTATCATATTGTTTTTATTCAAGGATTTACGAAGCAATCAATTCATTCTTAAGTGACTACAAAGTTTATGGCCATCTTAAATAGGTCACTAGTAGATTAAAATGTTATGTGGTCCAAGTGGGAGAATGTAGAAATTACTTAAGACATAAATGGGCCACATAAATCAAGTAATAAAGGGATTGCTTAAACTCACATTTTTAATCTATTTTTGATAAAGGTAGTAAGCCTTCACTTGTCCATTCCGCTTGTGCAATGTTTTGGCCTTGGTGTAAGCCTTTGCTTGGTTTGGGAAAGTGTATATCAGGTATGTATGGGTTTGGGTGTTTTTACATGCATTTTTAATGGTTTTATACATGATTTGCTAATTGGATTAGTGAATATAGACGCGATGTGGATGATGTTTTCCTGACATCATCTCAAAAGCCGTTTGAACATGTGTGAGGAGGGACTCACTTGGGATTAATGGCCCAAGTCTTCTCCAGGGTTGTAACCAGGAGAGAAGACGTGCAGTGCATGTGGTAGGCTTTGAAAATTTTCAACTTTATTCCGCTATGGTTGTTTAGGCGTGTAAACGGAGCAATCTTGGTGTACTTTCCAGGACGCTTTGCCAGTGGACTAGGAGAAAACAATTGTAGGCTCGTGAAGCAGTGTTGGACCGGATTCACAAGGCTAATCAATTGTGGACATGAAGGGAAGAAGTACGCTAGCCACGTATTGATGGCGTACTTGGTTTTGAGGAGGATGGTACCTCATCATGGGGGGCACTTCGATGAATAGAGTTGATGCAATAGGAGAGCTGAAAATTTTGCTCTCTAACGATATCACCTTACTGTACCAACATAGTAATATCACCTTACTGTACCGACATAGTAATATCACCTTACTGTACCGACATAGTAATATCACCTTACTGTACCGACATAGTAATATTACCTTACTGTACCGACATAGTAAACAGGATAACTGATAGCGACAGATTTTCTTATGTAATAGATTCACAATTTATCGTGATACTTTATACAGAAAGCCAGATAAAGAATTTTTCATTGTAATTTTTAGCTTTAAGATGGACTCGGGGTTTATGAAGAAGAGTTTTTTATCTAATTTTTGAATATGGTGTTTTTTATTTTCTATTGCTAGAGTCGCTAGCCTCGCGTTTGTTGGCATTTTGGTTTTTTTTGTTATTGAGTAGCTGATATTGGTAGAATTCATTCGGATATCTATTCGTTGATGCGTATGTTTAGCGTGCCTATTTTTGTGTCTAAATGACACCTATCACCACGTATTCTAATATAGGGGCAAGTACACCATATAATTTTTTTTATGCATATATTTATTCAATATTACGTGGAAGCATACATGTTAATGGGCGTACCTTATATATGTTAGGCTGCGCTTGCGACCTTGTCGTTGTATTTCCTTTTTCCTTGGCTTGTTGTGGTGTCTCGTTGTGCCCCTATCTATCCCTAGATTAGCAGGTTGATCCTTTCTTTTTGCTTGCCGCGCTTGACTCGTGATTTCATTGTTCATCTGCTTCCAGAGGTTCGCAGATGTGCAGCTGCACCATTGTCCTTGTCTTCCATGGGTTAGTTAGCTGAACTTGTTTCTTGCTACAGTACCATTGTGTGTGATCTCTTTTGCTATGTTCTTGTTGATTTTTCCTTATGGTTGGTATATTACTTACTGTGTGGGTGGTGGTTCTGAGGTGGCCTCCGACCTTTCCCGTGGACTATCAACACCTAGAAAGGAAAAATCCATCACCATAAACAAGGCCACTGATGCGGGAAACTCCTTCTAGATGATGAAAAACCTCAGGATTGGCCTGGCAAGCTCCATTATCCAGGATGTCTGCAATAGGAATCCCCAGGGAGAAGATCCTACACCCAAGTTAGTTCAAGGGAATTCTTCCAAGGTGTAGTAGGCTAGGAGTTACTTACTTAGACCAGTGTTTTATGTATCCATTTATAGGCTTCTTGATCATGTGATCGTGCCTTATGTCGTGTGTTCCTCTCTAGATCGTGGTCTGGTGGAGAGTGCTAAGGTAGCCAACACATATGCACTTTGTTCGGGTCAACTGTTTATTGGGAATTTAGACTTGGTTTGCTCCCGAGTGAGGAGCGAGTTGGTTGCAGCAAACTAGGCCTTATGTTCAGGGTTTCACGGACTAGGTATATACCAAAAAGAAATAAGCCTAAATAAAAAGTGCTATAATAAAGAGGCCGGGAGTGTGGGGGGTTGGGGTGGGGGGGGGGGGGGTTATAGTCCTGAACAAATTATTTTTGATTTTTTTAAAATAAAAAAATCAGTCTAATGCTAAAATAACTCAAACTGTTAGCTGAATATGCCAATATAACTCTACAATTTGAGAAAGTGCTCAAATAACTCTAACTCTATTATGAATATGTCAATCTAATATTGGGCACCATTGACTTCAATTGTTAACGAGAGGTTTGCGCAAAATTTAATGAAATGGCCATTTTACCCTTAGATTAAAAAAATAAAAAAAAAACAATTGAGCTTCTTCGTGCTTTTCCCTCGGAGAAATCAATGTTTGATTTGATTTTCTTTCCCCAATTCGTACATCTTCACTTCTAAACTAAGAGAAAGCTACAACCTTCTTTTTTTTAAGTTAAACCATCCGAGGATGGGGGGGTGTTTATTAGGCTCCCCTTGCCGTTTTAATAGAAAAAAGTTGGCGCTAAAAGATTCATTGAAATTACAACATGAAGATGATCCACAATAGTTGTGGAAGCTGTTACAGCAAAAGAGTTTCCAGAGTGGAATCTCTAGTACTAAAATTTGGCTTACCCTGTGAAAGAGTAGTCTCTCTATGAAAAAAACTATGGCCGAGACTCCGCGAACAGGACGGGGAATCGAAGGTTCGAGACCCCAATTTGTCAACGGAGTTCCAGCCAAAAGAGTCTACACAAATATGTGCATTTAAGATCTAAGATCTAGAATCTTCATTTCTTGACCTAAATATGGTCTAGCAGCAATTGTTCAGTAGCGTATAATCCATTCAGCAAGTTCATATCAGGGGAGAAGAAGCAGAATTATCTCATAGAAGCTCGGTCAGTAGGGTAAGTACCCGATTCCCTGTATCGGTTTCCACACCATCTCCAAACATCCTGGCCAAGTACCTGAAATCACAGAAAGGAAAGAACTAGCAGAATTTGTGCTTATAAACAGTGACTGAAACTCACTTATTTGTGCTTAAAACTCACTAATAAAATACAGCAAGCACCTGAATACAAAGAAAGAATCCTCTTCTATATCCTATTGGTATCCATAAGAGGAACAACCCTAATTGCTGGGAAACCAATAGAGTCTAATGATAACAATCCTTTAAGGAAAGTGGGGATTGATCTGATATCTATATCACCTTGTAAGTTGTTTTCCCTTGCAAATTTTGCCAAAAAAATCAGCTGACATGTTAGCTTGTCTAGATGTGTGTTGAATTGGGTGTGAGGAGTGATCAACATGAAGTGCATTGTACATAGAGAATATTCTCCAGGAGCATCTCTTTGGATTATGAATACTCTTTACTGCAGTTAAACAATCAGATTCAATTACACATTTTACTAAAGCTATATCAGAGCAGATTTCATATCCCATTTTGATTGAAAATAATTCTGCATCTAGAGGAGAGGAGCTCTGAAAATTTCTAACTCTCATTTTAACAACCTTTCCTCTCCAGTCCCTAACAATTACTGCAGCAGAAGAGGAACCACTAGAAATCCATGAAGCATCAGTGTTAACTTTATAGCCAGTTAGTGGTTTTTCCCATGTAGCTACTGTAATTGTAGGTCTATTTTTATGAAAAATTTGAGGAATGATCTTATTCTGAATCCAGTGTTTATGCCTATCTCTATTACCTTTCAATTTGTGAACTGTGAAGATTGTGTAAATCATTTGTTTAATATATTGGACACAGAGCTCCAATGAGAAAGGTCTATTTTCAAATAGGCAATTTTTTCTGCTAGTCCAGAGTGACCAGAATGTAGCAATAAAAGCAGCAGTTATCAATTTTGAGTGTATCTTAGAGTCAGCCTTGAAAGATAAGTAAAATTCAACCCTGCTCTTTAGGTTCAGAAAATCAATTTGTGGTAGCTTTAAAAGAGAGTGAACATTATGCCAAACAGAACAGGAGCAAGGACATGAATTGAAAAAATGATCAAGATTGTCCTTATTGACTAAACAAAGAGGGCATCTCGAAGCAAATGAAAAACCCATCTTGCTCAAAATATTATCAAATGGGAGGATACAGTTTAAAGCTCTCCAAATAAGTATTGACATTTTTATAGGAATGTAGGGAGACCAAACCTTTTGTATGTGCTGTATTACAGGGTTCCTCTGTCTAAAAATGTTGTAGGCAGAGCTGACTGTAAATTTCCCATCTGTTGTAGGGGTCCAAACTAGCTGATCCTCATGGTGGTGCTCCAGCTTTACTTCCTGCAAAATATGAGTGATATTGGTAGCCAAATAAGGCTCCAGGCTTGGTAAAAAAGCATATTTGTTCATAATAAAAGAGCTCAAAGAAGAATCTTCAAAAGGTATGTCCATATCCTCAGGCCAATTATAGCAGAGGGCCCCATCTCCCATCCAATTTGCATTCCAAAAAGAGCAATCCCCCTTGCCAAAGATAATCCTAGTTAAACTATTATCGCCAACCTTCATTATCGCCAAACTAGCAGAAAGCCGGAAAGTCAATTCCCCCAATTCACTCCTCGCCTCCACCATTTCCGCCGCTCCAAACCCTAGCACCATCGGAAGAAAAGAGTATGGTGGATGGCGTGATTTTTGGCGGTGGAAGCGAGAGAACCGTTTCATCCACCGTCGCCACCTCCTCGGAGAAGCCGCAGCCTGCAAGATGGGAAAGGTTGGTAGTGGAGGTCCTGAGAAGCTTGCATTGAGGAATTTCGGCCCACAAAAGAAGAAGAGAACAATGAAGAGTGTGAATTCAGTGAGATATGGTGTTGGTATTGCTTCTTCTTCTGTGGCTACCTACCAGTTATGATGTTTAAAGAGTGTTTATTGAGATCCAAAATAAACAAGGTTAGTTTCTTCGTTCAATTCATCAACTGTGGCTATGTTATGTTATGTTTTGTTACAGCGGTATTTGTTAAGAACTTACCTTAAGAATTGATACAAATTAGGGCTTCCTAATTTACCATAGTCTTTTTCTCAAGGAGATTCATATCAAGAACTAAGATAGCTGATGTTTCCTGTTGATTGCGTATGGTTTGGTTTTACGGTGGCGCTGAGGTGGCTCTTCGATGGGTGGTGGAAGCTAGTGGCAGGTGGTGGAAGCTAGTGGCAGGTGGTGGTGCAGTGGTGGTGGGGATAAGGGGTGGTTGAAGAAGAACAAAGTACTGGCCGAGGATATTTTCATCATTTTAGTTCCAGTAAACACTTAAATTCATTGGTCAAAGCTGAAATTAGGACAAAATGTTATAACTGCAATATTCGTTAAAAATTTAAGGTTGTTTTGACAATTTCTCAATTGGCAGGGTTATATTGGCTAACCCTTTCACTCTAAAGTTAGTGTTAGAATTGTATTAATCCCAACAAAATTTGTAGAGCGTCTCTTGTTAGACTGCTAAACGATTAGATCAATCATGAAAAATCACATTCTTGTAGGTTTTAAGGTTACATTATAATTATATATTTTGAGATATATTTTAAAATTATGGGAACTCCATTGCAATAAATGAAAAAAAAACATGTGAGTTTTGGGAGGCAGCCACAAAGAAATTGAATGAGAGACCAAATTTAACTTCATTGCAGGAAGAAGAACAAAGAAGAAGGAAAGAAACTGAAAGACTTAAGGAGGCAAAGTATAGCTTTTACTAGCAAAAAGCAAAACTGCAGTGGATTTTAGAAGGAGACATGCCAACCAAAACTAACTACAATTCACTAGAAAAAAGAAGGCCGTATCATAACATGATTGTGGCATTGGATATGGAAAGCAGTGTGGTGACAGATCAAAATGAAACTGGGAAATGCTTGGTCAAACATTTTTCAGCTCAGTGGGAAGAATAGAAAAGGTGAAGGAGTTTGATAAAGAAGTGGTGAAGCAGGGAAAGGTTCTATCCCTTGAGCAAAATGTTCAGTTGATAAAACCTGTAAGCAAATTAGAGATTGAAAAATCAATGAAAGGGATTAATGGAACAAAAATCCCTGGGAAAGATGGTTATACAAGTTTATTCTTTGAGGAGGCTTGGGAAACTATTGGGGAAGATATGATAGGAGCAGTTCATAGGTTTTTTTAAGGTAATCAAGTCCTCGGAATTTTCAGAAATGATGTAATGACATTGATACCTAAAACTGATCATCCAAAGGTACCTACTAATTATCGTCCTATATAGCTTTTTGTTAAGTTATTTACAAGACTATAACAAAAGTTTTTAGGGGCCAGAATTAGAGAAATACTGCCTATTTTGATAAGTGATATTCAAAGTACCTTTGTAAAAGGTAGACATATTGCACATAACATGTTTCTTGCCAAGTACTATTAAATTGGTATGGAGTTGAAACCATGGGACCTAGCTGTGTTTCCTGGATTGACTTCAGCAAAGCTTTGATAGCATTAACTAGTTCTTTCTGATATCATGGCTAAAAGAATTTAAATTCCCAGAACGGATGATAAGCTGATACAGAATAGCAGTATGAGATCAGAATTGTGCATATCTTATAATGGCAAGTAAACTGATTCTTTTGAAGCTAAATGTGGAGTCAAACATGGAGATCCAATTTCACCACTGTTATTTGTTATCAGCATGGAGTATTTCACAAGACTCATTAAAATGGAGCTACAATTAGGCAGCATTGATTATCATCAGAAATGCAAGAGAAAATGTGTGCACACACTGCTATTTGCATATAATATGTTGCTCTTTTGTTTTACAAATGTTAAAACCATGAATGCGATCAAAAGTGTGATGGACAGATTTAGAGAAACTACAGGGGTGGTTATGAATGACATGAAGTCCAAAGTTTATTTCTCTAAAATGAAGGAGGCTAAAAAATATATGTTTACTGATGTACTGAAAGTGGTGAAGGAGAGTTCCCTAAATACTTAGGGCTTCCTTTATCAACACCTAAGTGGGTCAAAGAAGATTGTGAATCATTGATTGGGAAAATCAAGAACAGAATACGGGCCTGGAGTTCAAGGAATCTATCTTATGTTGCAAAACCGCATCTGATAAATGGAGTGTTAATGAGCTTATCAGGTTACTGGTGTAATGTGCTTAGCTTTCCTGAGAGCGTTCATAAAAAGATATGCACACGTTTCCTATGGGGAAGAAATGAAGGTAAAAGAGGGTTCTCTGCAGCTGCTTAGGGATGAATTTATAACAGTAAGAAAACTAGAACTATGGGAGTAAGAGTGGGAGGTCGTCACCGTACCTCTCAAAGTTAATATTTTTAAGCCCTAAAAGCATCCTATCTACAACTAAGTAGATAATGGCAAGTCGGGGGCGTCCACGAGAAAATAGATCTTTCTAAGGGTTTAAACATATAAAGTGGATAGCATACTAGATATACATATACATATACATATAAAAGCAAGTAAATGGGAGGGGGTGGTTGGTTTTCCTAAATTATGAATTGAAAGACAAACAACTAGCAAAGTAAGTTAACAATGCTAATCATGGAACAGACAACTAAAAAGATGGTAAAATCAACAATTGACGAAGCCTTGTGGGCAATTGATCCTCACTTCCAAATCTCTTATAGATCCTAGATTGACTCACTTATTCATTCACATTTAATGCCTATGGGGAATGCTATCACTTCCATATTGAAGACCAGCATTCATTTCTTCTTAATAGTAATTTGCAAACGCAAACAATGACATTTTGCAGACCTCATTGACAATCACTTTAGACAAACAACGCCTAAATTTATTTCATCAATAGCATTTCACACGAAGAACCATGGATTTGATAACAAGAAGCCTTCTACCAAAGGCATGGCCATTTAACCAAACAAAGCATTTATTAGGCTAACCTAGAACAAACCACATTCAAGGTCCAACCTTTCTTTGCTTCTACAGGATAAATATGATAACAATCCACATTAACATACTTATCTAGTAAGAATCACCTCACATCATACACAAGAAGTTCTAATTCAATGTTCTTGGATTTTCATGTCAAATGAGCTAAGAAATTGGCCACTTCCCTGACATCCTAACACTTCCATCATACCAGCACTTCATATTCTCAAACAAACTATAGTATAAATGAAGCAAAATATAGAATTAATGGCACAATAAATGATTCCCAATAAATGTTCATAAAAGAGAAAAATCAAGAATTTCACAACATGGGGTTGAAAGCTTCAATCAATTGCCCCCAAGAGATTAACTTAGCTACTAGAATCCATACTAATCAACAACATCAAACTAAACATAACCAAAGATAAAACAAGATGAAAAAAGTGGGAAAAGTAGGGTTTATGCTGTAGAAAATTGGGGAAGAGAAGAAGTGAGCATAGAGAAAAGATAAGGTGCTATTTATAGTACAAAAAATGGCAAAAGAGTTCTGGCCATCGTTTCATCACGACTCGCAACAAGTTCATCGTGACTCGCAATAGGTTTATCACAACTCGAGACGGGCACCAGAAACAGCATATGGTTTCATTCTTCTTCTTGTCTTCTAGCCTTCACTCCATTTCACTTTCTTCAAATCTTCAAGTATTCAAATCTTCAAAGTCTTCAAACGATGGTCTCATTGGCCTCCGGTCTTCAAGTCTCGATGTTCTTTCCTCGTCACACAAAATCCACTTAGAAAAGGTAAAAGAGCATAAAATTCGCTCTTACCTCTCCTAATACTTCAAGGTAAAATACAAGTTCTAGATGACAAAGGAGCGCAAAAGTGATCCCAAATAGTCCCAAAATATACACATCAAATGGACACGTCAAATCTCCCCACACTTGAACCTTACTCGTCCTCGAGTAAGAAAATATTCAAGCACACAAAGAAATTCACTTACCCGCCTCCTGGACTAGTATTTCCCCAAATCGATACCTCAAAAAACTGTCATTATCACACATCTCAAGGTTAAGCTCAAATGAGAATTCACACACAACCCTCATTCCTAAATCTACCCAACCATACTAACCTATCAATTCATTAATACCCATAAAAACATTTCTAAATGCCGAATTGATGATATCACAAATCCAATGGAATCAAGTGAAGTCAAAACCATATACATGTTCAAGCATAGTCTTTACTTAATACCAATATATCAACCCACAAACGAAGCATATCAAAAATCAAGAATTTCATACCTTACTTTGTTCCGCTAAATTATCCAAACCCAAGAAGTCTCATGATGTTAGGATACCTGATCCATCCATATAGTAACTGCAACCTTATAACTCCAACGCCGGCAAATGAGTAAAATTGTAGCACATTTTTTTCCCTTTTCTCTCTTTCTCTCATTTTGCTTGGGAGCCCTTTCGGATTTTCATCCTAGCCACACATCATGTTTCTTTGGTTCACATCTCACCTTTTTCCACACATTTAGCCTCTCATTTTTACCTATCTGGGCCCCCAATGTTGCCTAAGTCGCCCTCTTGGGTTTTCAACTTGGCGGGTTCTTTTTATTTTTGTTCTTTTTCATTTTCTATTTTTTGTTTCAAAATTTCTTTTTTTCATTTATTTCATGTTTTTTCAATAAAAAGTAGCAAAAACCTTTTCAAATGTCAAAGCTAAGAAAAAAGCAAAGCTAACATCATCTGAGTACATCAAAAGGAAAGCATCCGAAAACAAAGAAAAACATCCCAAACATCCAAGCTAAAAAAACATCCAAAGAAAAGCAGTAAATGCTAAATACCCTTCCCCACACTTAAAATACTACATTGCCCTCAATGTAGACAAAACAAGTCAAAAGCATACAAAGAAAAATAGGGGAGTGCAAGAAATTATGCTCACAATCACTGTTGTGAGGATAATACACCATCACTGGCGTAGCAGTGTATGTACTGCTCCATCCACTATTTGTTCCTGCAACGCCGCTCCCTACGTCTCGCTACTCCGGGATCGGGGCCCGGGAGACCACCAAAGTGCGACTGGATGCCATGTACCTTGGATGAGAAATGATCAATCTCCTCATCCATCTCTATGAAGCTCCACGAGATGAATAGGGTGGTGTTCAAGATCATACCCTTCAACTGGGAGTAGAAGTCTGGGGGCGGTGGAGGAAACTGGTTGTGCGTATAAGAATGATGCTCATCTTGCGGAGGTGGGGAATGATGCTCATCTCGCGGCTTAGTGAACTATAGAGCATGCTCATCAGCCTAAATTGGAAGTGGAGGTTGGCTCTTGAGCTCCCGCTTAAAACCCACCCTACATGAAGTATCTTGCTGAGTCGCCAAATCCTCAACAAGCGTATCAAACTCCAGCTTGGTCCTGTGGCGCTGAGGAAGTGTCGTAAAGGTGACATTCCTTGTCCCACAAACCCAGTGGTCCACTCCTAGAGCGTCTGTGGCATCCATCAAGCTGAATTTCTTCATTTTCCCTATGGTGATGAGGTGTGAGAATCTCTGCCAAGACGCCGAAAATCATCCAGGATAACTAAGCATAAGTGCTCTGCTATGAGGGTGATCATACTCCCATGGAAATCTTTCCCTTTGGCTTCTTAACCACACCTACAACCTTCTTCATCCATAGATCGGCCCACTTTCCGTAGCCCATCCCCTCACTCGTCAACTGCCACAGGTGGTGGATGTCCGAGTCAGGCACATTCGTCGGCTTCGCTTGACAAAACATTGTGTCCGCTAAGAACTTGTGCACAAGTGGAGAGCGGGATAGATGATGAGGTTGTTCTTATCAAGGGAATCTCTCGTCCTCTGTGTGACTATGCTCCAAAAGTGCATATCCTCCTCAATTGCGTGCTCCGGGGCCTGTGGATCCAAGCTCACCATGATCCCCTATGTGTTCCACCCAAACGCAGCCTCTATCTGCGAGAGTGTCATCTCTCGCGAGACATCGTCCAGGTGGAAGCGGATGTACTTCTCGCATGGCTCATCGTGCTTGGTACTGCACAACCTCACAGTGGAGAGGAATTCCAACATGTACCTCCTATAAGTGCTGCCCGACTCTATCAACCCAAAAGCATCTAGCATCATCTCATCAATGAAACTAGTCTCCTGGATCTTGCGGGTGACTGGGATGTCCCACCGATCTACATAGGGTCCGGTGATCCAGGTCAAACTCATGTACCGGTCCAGAGGAGGTACTTGTTTCAGCTCCAGAGCCGGTGGAGGAGGTGGAGGTGGAGCGGCTGTGCTCGCACCTTATGTGGTTCTAGGTCTCTTCTTCGGAGGCATGTCTAACAACACAACAAACAATGTCAAATGCACAAGGGCATAATAGAAAAATAATCATGCAATTATCTTCAAGACATTTTCATATGAAAGTGTGCAACACATAGTGATCAACATCTGAATATCATTATAGAGTCTAGAAATCATATTTAAAATGATGTAATCGACACACTACAATCATTAAAAAGCCACTATAATGATGCAAGGATGCATATATGCCCATACATGTCAAATTAAAACCGATTGCATTCCCTAAGAAATCATACCTCAATCATGTCCTATACCACCAATTCATTCATGCATAATATATCCCACTCATTGAGATCATGACATAGCCAAATATCTGATATGTCATATCCTAGAATTACAACCATCCCTAAACTAGTTTAGCCAACATCAACAATTTAAAAACACTAACATTCATGTCCCAAAGCTAAACTAGCCTAAGCATTACCACAATTGCATATAAATATCAAGCTATGTTCAACATGCCAACAATCCAAATCCATATCACAAGACAATCACTGCAAGTCACCCACAACATTGAGATTATGAAACAGCCAACATTCACTTATGCATTGCTCTAGCACATGATAGGGCCGAAAACAAAATTCTTTGCCAAAATCCTTATCAATTTATTCAGTCACTATATTATTTGGCCAAAACTATGTCAATATTAGCAATTCACATTAATTATGCATCAATATTAAACTCTAGTCACAATCTCAATCAATCCAAACCCATAAACTAACAAAGAGCAACATCACATAGTATCCACAATTATCTCTAAGATTCCAACTTTATCAACTACACAAAAATTTGCAATTCAAGCTCAAAGAAGTGAATGAATGTACCAACTAGATGTGTAGGATTGAGAGTAGACTAAAATCCTAGCCTTAGTTTCCTCAAATTGCAAAATCCCCAAAACCTAGGGTTTTGGATTCTTGGAGAATTTGGCCTTAAATTGTGAAAGATTGTTGGTTTGGATGGATTGGGGAATGTAATGGGTGTTGATTTTGGCTATATGGGGATAATTCTAGCAAGAATTTATGAAGAATTGGTGGTAGAAAGGTGGAGATAGGGTTAGGGTGAGGGTGAAGGAGGAGAGTTTGAGAAAGTGAGGAAGTTAATCGGGTTCCGCCCAATTTAAAGGTGGCCCCGTGTAGGTGTCACGAGTCGCAAGACCCTGGTCGCGACTCGCGATGGGGTAGTCAACCGGTGTCAAAGTCAACACTTTTGTCGTGAATTGCGATGCAAGTGTCACGACTCACAAAATGTTAGATCTGGAAGTTGAAATTGTCCAGTTTTCTCCTGATTTGGTCGCGACTCGCAACTGAACCTTCGCGACTCACGATAGGTTCATCGTGACTTGCGATGGAACCTTCGTGACTCACAAAATCTTGGACCTGTGAGCTCGAATTTTCCAGTTTTCACCTGATTTGGTCGCGCCTCGCGACCAAACCTTTGTGACTGGTTTGCGAAATGTTGGACCTGTGAGGTCGAATTTCCTAGTTTTCACCTAATTTGGTTGCACCTCACGACCAAACCTTTGTGACTCGCAAAATCTTGGGTCTGTGATCTCACAATTTGTGAAAATGTTCTTATTTCATCGCGACTCGGGACAAATGACCCTTCTGACTACTTAGAAAAATCTCGAAGTTACCAAATGTCCAAGCTTTTTAGCATTTCTCTAAGCCTTCTTCCCTTCATCAATGCAATGCAATCACCTCAATTTGCTACAAAATCATGGAAAAACACACCTGTGAAAAGAACAAAACAAAATAATGAAATTAACGACAACAAAAACTCAAATTGAAACAACATCGACGTAAAGTCACAAATGACAATTTGGATGATCAAAACCAAGTTTATTTAACATCGTCGACATGACTTACTCCTCTTTTTGGAGCTTACTCACAAACCGAATCAAGAAGATCAACATCCCCTCCTTTTTTCGGCACAAAACTTTCATGGTAAGGCTTCAGACGTTGCCCATTTACCTTGAAGGTCTTGGACATGTTATGATCCATGATCTCCACCGCACCATGCATGAATACATTTACCACTTCAAAAAGGCCACTCAATTTGTCCCACGATAAAGTCCTTCCTACTTATCATCTTTTCATGCCACGCCTTGTAGATCTCGGCATTTTCATAGGAATATCTTCGCATCTCCTCCAACTCTTGCAATTGAAACTTCCTATGTAAACTGGCCTCATCTATGTCAAGGTTGAAACTCTTCACCGCCCAATGGGCTTTGTGCTCTATTTCAACCAGTAACTGACATGGCTTCCCAAAGACTAACTGGAATGGTGACATACCGATCGGTGTCTTGTAAGCTATCCTATATGCCCACAAGGCATCATTCAACCGAGAACTCCAATCCTTCCAGTTAGGGTTAGCCATTTTCTCAAGGATGGACTTGATTTCCCTATTGGAAACTTCTGCTTGGCCATTGGTTTATGGGTGGTACGCAGTGGAGGTCTTTTGTGTGACACCATACTTCTTCAAGAGTGTCTCTATTGTCCGGTTGCAGAAATGGGTGCCACAGTCACTAATCAAAGTTCGGGAATCCCAAACCTAGAGAAGGTGTTATCCTTCAAGAACTCTGCAACCACTTTTGAATCATCAGTTGTAGTGGGTTTTGCCTCAACCCACTTTGACACATAATCAGCCACAAGAAGAATGTATGTAAAACCACCAGAGTTAGGAAAAAGTCCCATAAAGTTAATGCACCAAACATCAAATATTTCACACTATAACATAGCTTTTTGAGGCATCTTATTCCTAGAAGAAATATTTCCTACTCTTTGACATTTGTCACAAGGTTTGCAAAATATGTATGCATGTTTATTCAAGGTAGGCCAATAAAAACCACTCTCTATGATTTTCCTAGCGGCCCTTTTCGCTTCAAAATGACCTCCACATGCATAAGAATGACAAAAGGCAAGAATTGAATGCACTTCATTATCGGGGATGCATCTCCTAACAACTTGATCTACACAGTGTTTCCACAAAAAATGGATCATCCCACACATAGTACTTAGCATCACTTCTTAGCTTATCTCTTTGAGCCTTAGAAAAATGGGGAGGAAATTTACCGGAGACGGGGAAGTTTACAATGTCAGCATACCACAGTTAGAGGTTCCTAATTACGAATAATTGTTCATCGGGGAACTCCTCTCGTAGTTGCTCCTTCGTTGATGAATTACCTCAACCTCGTAGCACGGAACCAACCAGCTCAAATGATCGGCCACAGGGTTCTCTGCGCCCTTCTTGTCTCGCACCTCCAACTCAAACTCGCTCAAAAGCAAAATCCGTATAATCAATCTTGGCTTGGCCTATTTTTTCGTCATTAAATGACAAAGCGTTGCATGGTTATTGTACATAATAAATTTGGTACCAAGCAAATAAGATCAAATTTTTTCTAAAGAAAATACCACCGCTAGCAATTATTTTTCTGTGGTGGAGTAATTCCTTTGGGCAAATATATTTTTCTGTGGTAGAAAATACCACCGCTATCAAATGCCCCTTTACAACCCTCGCCCACCATGAATTCCACATCCTTTTGCAACACTTTCATAAAGGAGATGCAATCTTTGAAAAGTCTTTGATAAACCGGCGGTAGAATCCTGCATGACCAAGAAAAGAGCGCACTTTGCGCACATTAGTAGGATAAGGCAAAGTCTGAATTGTGTCTATCTTTGTCTTGTCTACCTCAATACCCTTAGAGGAGACAACATGGCCTAATACAATGCCTTGTTCTACCATAAAATGACATTTTTCGTAATTTAACACAATTACTGCAACGCTTAAGAACTTGTGCTAAATTTGCTAAACAATTGTCAAAAGAATTACTATGAACGGTGAAATCATCCATAAACACTTCAACAAAGTTTTCAATAAATTCCGAGAAAATGCTTACCATACACCTTTGGAAAGTGGCGGGGGCATTACATAGCCCAAAAGGCATACGCCGATAAGCAAGCGTACCAAAGGGCCACGTGAAGGTTGTCTTCTCTTGGTCCTCTAGGAAATGACCACTTGAAAATAACCCGAGTATCCATCCATAAAGCAATAAAATGGATGACTTGCTAACCTCTTGAGCATTTGATCAATGAACGATAATGGGAAGTGATCCTTCCGAGTTTCCACATTTAGCCTTCGGTAGTTAATGCAAATGTGCTACCCATTTTGGACTCGAGTGGGCACCATTTCACCCTTGTCATTCTCAACTAGTGTCACCTCACTCTTCTTAGGTACCACTTGAGTTGGACTCATCCACTTAATATTCGAGATCAGATAGATCATACCCGCTTGAAGCAACTAGAGGATTTCTACCTTCACCACCTCCATCATAGGTGGGTTCAACCAGCATTGGGGTTTTCGTATGGGTCTTGCATCCTCCTCCAACAAAATATGATGACAAAATATGATGCATGTAAGTGGATGGACTTATTCCCTTGATGTCGGCAATAGTCCATCCAATTTATTCTTTATTTTCCCACAACACCACTATTAGCTTCTCCTTTTGCTCTTGGGTGAGCTTACTCGAAATGATAACTGGGAGTGTCTCCTCTTCCCCAAGAAATGCATACTTGAGGTCACTTGGCAAAGGTTTAAGCTCAATAACTGGGGCTTTCATAAGTGATGAGAGGAATTCTAATTTCTTGGGATCCTCTAAGTTTAGAGGAGGGGGGCTTAGAACCACCTCTTCAAGAATGCTCAAATCCTCAATGCTTCCTTGAAGTTAGTACTCATGGAATATATAAGACATGCATCTTCAACATTATTTTCAAAAGAACCTAACAAGGAATCCCACCATTCAATTCAAAAACATCTTGCACCACATTTTCAATCACATCAATAGCATGTCAAGAATGTTCCTCAATAGGATATTTCATAGAGTCATTTATATTAAACTCTACTTTAATCCCATCAAATTCCATGGTGAGGGTGTCATTGTGCACATCAATAATAGTCCTCAAAGTTTTCAAAAATGGCCTCTCCAACAAAATTGAGGCAGAATGTTTATCATGCTCCATGTCAAGGACATAAAAATTTGTGGGGAATATTAAGGAATTCACCTTAACCAACACATCATCGGTAATACCTTTAGGGTATGCACTAGAACGATCGGCCAATTGGATTACCACCTCGGTTTTGTGCAAAGTACCTAGATTGAAGCTTTCATGAAAAAGTAAGGAATCACATTTATTGATGCACCTAAATCAAGCATGGATTTTTCAAAATGTGTATTTCCTATCATGCAAGGGATTGTGAACATGCCGGGATCGCTACATTTAGGGGGTAACTCTTTTTGACATAAAGCAAAGGCATGTTCATTATTCCCATTCTTAAGCTTATTCTTTGCTCTTTGTTTATAATTCACAACACACAATTCCTTTAGAAATTTAGCATAACTAGGAATTTGGTCAATGGCATTCAAAAGAGGGATATTTGCCTCACATTTACGAAAGACTTCGTAGATGTCCTTGTTGGTCTCATTCCTCCGTTTTACTCGGGGTCGTAGTGTTGGGGTTCTTGTGAAGCGGATCACGTATGAAGCATACACCAAGAACTCGGACAATACGTCTCCAAGCCAAGAAAAAATTGAAAATCAACTAAAAATCAAAATAAAAACAAACTAACACATTTTCACAACTAGCACATACTCACACACAATATGACCAAACACTTAAAAATAAATGCCTCTTCCCCGGCAGCGGCACCAAAATTTGGGAGATCGTTGTCGTACCTCTCAAAGTTAATATTTTTAAGCCCTAAATTCTTCCTATATACAACTAAGTAGATAATGACAAGCCGGGGTCTTCTACGAGAAGAAAGATATTTCAAAGGGTTTAAAAATATATAGCGGATAACATATGAGATACTAGATAGATATACATATAAAAGCAAGTAAATTGAGGGAGGGGTTGGTTTTACTAAATTATGAATTGAAAGACAAACAACTAGCAAAGTTAGTTAACAATGCTAATCATGCAATAAAAAACTAAAAAGATGTTAAAATCAACAATCGACGAAACCTTCACTTCCAAACCTCCTATAGATCCTAGATTCATTCACTCACATTTAATGCCTATGTGGAATGCTATCACTTCCATATTGGAGATCAACATTCATTTCTTCTTAATAGTAATTTGCAAACGCAAACAACGACATTTTGCAAACCGCATTGACAATCACTTTAGACAAACAATGCCTAAATGTATTTCATCAATGGCATTTCACACGAAGAACCATAGATTTGATAACAACAAAACTTCTACCAAAGGCATGGCCATTTAACCAAATAAAATATTTATTAGGCTAACCCTAGAACAAACCACATTCAAGGTTCAACCTTTTTTTTGCTTCTATAAGAAAAATATGAGAAAAATTCACATTAACATACTTATTTAGCAAGAATCACCTCACGTCATGCATAAGAAATTCTAATTCCATGTTCTTAGATTTTCATGTCAAATGAGCTAGAAAATTGGCCACTTCCCTAACACCCTAACACTTCAATCATACAAACACTTCATATTCTCAAACAACTCATGGTATAAATGAAGCAAAACATAGTATTAATGACACAATAAATTTTCGTAAATTAGGAAAATTAAGATCTCACTATATGGGTTTGAAAGATTCAATCAACTGCTCCCAAGAGATTAACCTAGCTACTAGAATCCATACTAATCAACAACATCAAACTAAACATAATCAAAGATAAAACAAGATGAAAAAGTAGGGAAAAATAGGGTTCTTGATGTAGAAAATCGGGGATGTGAAAGAAGTGAGGAAAGAGAAAAGATAAGGTGCTATTTACAGTATAAAAAAAGGCAAAAGAGTTCTGGCCACCCATTCATCGCAATTCGCGACAAGTTCATCGCAAGTCGTGGCTGGCACCCAGAAATATAATATGGTTCTTTCTTCTTCTTGTCTTCTAGCCTTCACTACATTTCAGTTTTCTTCAAATCTTTAAGTCTTCAACTCTTCAAAGATAGTCTTCAACTCTTCAAAGATAGTCTTCAACTCTTCAAAGCTAGTCTTCAAAGTCTTCAAAAGATGGTCTTCATTGGCCTCTGATCTTCAAGTCTCGATGTTCTTTCCTCGTCACACAAAATCCATTAAGAAAAGGTAAAAGAGTGTAAAAGTCGCTCTTACATCTCCTAAGAGAATTTCAAGGTAAAACACAAGCTCTAGATGACAAAAGAGCGCAAAAGTGATTCCAAAAAGTCCTAAAATATACACATAAAATGGACACATCCCAAAGATTCAGGGATCTGAAATACAGCTCTCTGCAAACATTAGTACGATATCAACAAGAAGAAGGATGTATTGTGGGTAAAGTGGATCAGTGCTTGCTATCTGAATGGTAAAAATCTGGAGGATTGTGAATATTCTACATAGCTGGCCTTGGAAGATATTAATGAAACTGAAGATGCAGGTTCTCAGTAGGTTATCTATCTGTGCTAAAAAAGATGGAAGGCTTAATCTGGCTGCTGTATATGACACGTTGAAAGGAGGTGTTGAATGCACACATAAGGAGAAAACTGTTTGGAGCATATTTGTTCAACCAAAGCATAGGTTTTTCCTGTGGCTTCTCTTGAATCATAAACTGCCAACAAAAGAAAGGCTTGCCCGTTTTGGGATTGTGAATGAGCAGGAGGTGTTTTGTTTCTATGATCAAAAGGAGGATTCACAATACATATTCATTTCTTGCATGTATGGAAACAAATTGATGAGCAGATTAAATCTGTAGATGCCAAAAAGTATAAGGAGTCTGAAAAGAGCTCCATTTCATATGGCTGGGATGAAAGAAAATAAAGTTTGTGCTATTGGTAGCAGGTCTGTATAATCAGTGGCTTGAAAGAAACAAGTGGGTATTCAATGGAGGAGATCTGAAGGTAGAAACAATAGTTTTCCAAATTCAAACAGAGGAGAAATGGAGGATGGAGGCAAAGAAAAGTAAATAGACTTGAAGTTTTAGAAGTTAAGTTTAAGTACTGAGTTTTTGTAATAGACTTAGAGTGATGGTCTGAATTTTGTAAGTCTTGGTTACTATATGTTTTAATTATTAATTTTCTTACCAAAAAAAATAAATGAAAAAAATAAATCATCCCATTAATTATATTACTTATAAAATGACATCGTCTAACAGTCAGATGGTCGAAAACAAGATTTTGTGTAGAAATTTTGTTTTGCCAAAAAGAATAATGCATCAAATTTTCACAAAATCTTGTTTAAGACTAACTAACTCTTAGACGGAGATATATTATAATTTATGTAACTAATTTTTGATTTGATGCGTGCTTTGATTTATTACAACGAGGTTTCTATAAATTTGATTTTCTTAAAAAGTATTGGAATGTAAAAATATTATAATTTGACCTTAAACGTTATATAAACGAGGTTTCATAATTGGTTTAACCGTTAGTCGATCTAACATGAGACTTTCTTTAACTTTTTATACCCTAATTATTATTAGGGCAAATGGCTTTGTGGCCCCTAAACTCTTGTCATCGTACACTTTTGACCCTTTGTTTTTTTAAACACTTTTGACTCCTCAACTTACATAATTGTTAAGTCCTGGCCATTCTGTCTGGTCAAAGCGTCAATTTTAAGGGCAATATATTTCTTTTTTCCTTTTTTTCCCTTTACCCTTTACCCTTTTCCCTTTCCTTTTCCCGCTCCCAACTCCGCCGCCCCAACATACCCACCATCTCGGAGCCACTGCAATCTGATTCCGTCGCACTCTAGGTGCCTGGCTAGACTAACAACGCTAACATTGTCATTTACGTCATCAGGGGGAGTGCCAGGGTCCAGATCTTCGGAGCTCCATCTTCGACGGTAAACTTAACCGCGATGAGCTCATCATTGTCCCACAGAACTCTGCGATGCTGAAGAAGGCTGGCGACTAGGGATTCGAGTTTATCGTGTTCAAGAACAAGAACAACGCCTTGACTGGCTGATATAAATCTCCTTGCAAAGACTCTGGATTGAGAAATTTTGAAGTTTCTTGACTGTCATTGAGGAATTTTTCCCAACCACAATAATAGTTGCACAAATTAATCACCAACTAGTCGTCGGGATTGGCTCTCAATATGAAAATTCGTTTCCTAACTAGCCCACTGGATTAGTTCACAAATAGAAGGGTGTTGATACTTAACTAGCCCGGAGGATTAAACAACAATGAAAACGCTCGCAAGCAAAGCATAATAACTCAAAATTATGAATATATGATGCATAAATGTGTGTCCAAAATCGTGAATGGCCTCCCCTTTTATAGGGTGAAACTCGGTCAAACCCTAATCAGAAATAGAGCGGGATTTGGTAATTCCCGTTAGAAACTGAAAAGACTTATAGCAGCTTTAAGAAGCTAAAACCATATCAAACTAAAATACCTAATTTAAATCTAAATGATGACCAAATTCATTCAAGTAAATCAATCCAAATATTGGATGAATTCTTGAATATCTAAAATTACCAAATTTAGTTCTAATCAAATCAAAACTAAATATTCTAAACCCCAATTAAATTATAGTCGAAACTCTTCTAAGCCAACATGGCTGAGTTTATGGGCTTTATTCATAATAATAATAAAAAACTAAAATGATCACACTACCTCACTAAAAAACCCATTGGAAAAAAGAGTATAGTGTTATCCTCCTAAAAATAATAAACTAAGAAAACTATAATAAATGATATTTTTGGTATCGTATCATTCCCTCCATGGTCGAAAAATTTTGTCCTTGAAACGTGAACAATCTTCAAAAACAACTGTTGATAAACGTCCCATGCCATCCCTGCAAAGTTTGGCTAATAATCGAAGATCGAACGCTGACTAGGCAGTGACTAGGATGCAAATATGGCTCTAAATTGTTAAATAAAGAACCAGTGACAAGAAACTGAACTAACTCACGTAAATTTGATCAACTAGCAATATATTGAGTGACCAGCAAGATGAAAATTTGAACCAAGTCTGATGTGTGAGGCACACATGCTTCAAAGGGACACACGAGTGAGATGCACGCACCTGAGTGTGGGTACGCGCGTGAGTGCATGTATCGTCAACTTCTTTGTTGGAACTGTCTCCTATGCTATTCCAAGATCCGAGGACGCGACCAGAAATAATGGAGATGGTCTGGGTGGTTTTTGTGACGAAAAGACATAGTGGACCACTAACACGAGGGAGACGATGCAGAGATCGTCGGAGGAAACCTTCCTATCCATGAATTGAACCATGGTTGAGGAAGAATGGCAATGATCGGAGCTAACTAACGGCGGCGAATGAAGAACTCTAGCAGCGGAGAGTGGAGCGACAAAGCTGAATAGCGAGATAGTCGGAGATGGTGATCAACCGTAGAAGATTGCTGCTGGAGGACTGGAGCTCGACAGAGATGAATCTATTGGCGGTGAGGATGTCCAATCGGTGGCGGCAGAATTTCTGATATTCCTTTTTTTAAATTTCTTTCTTCAAAAATAAAAATGCAGATATAAAGGTACCAACTGATATCGCCCTACAATACCAACTGATGTCGACTGATATGATAGTCACAAAAACTTTTGCTTTGCTCTAATACCAACTAATATGAATCAGCTTACGAAAACTCTAGATTGCGGAATATTGAAAGTTTCTTGACTGTCACTAAGGAATTTCGCCCAACCTCAATAATAGCTGCACAAATTGATCACTAACTAGCCCTCGAGATTTCCATTAGTTTACAAATAGAAGGGTATTGATACTTAACTAGCCCGTGTGATTTGTTTCAGAAGTTGAACGAGGATAAAGGTAAAAATAAACAACAATGGAAACGTTCGCAAGTAAGGAGTAATAACTCAAAATTTTGAATATATGATGTATAAATGTGTGTCCAAAATCATGAATGGCCTCCCCTTTTATAAGGTGAAACTCGGCCAAACCCTAATCAGAAACAGAGCGGGATTTGGTAATTCCCATTAGAAACTGAAAAGACTTATGGCAAATTTAGGAAGCTAAAACCATATTAAACTAAAATACCTAATTAAAATCTAAATGATGACCAAATTCATTCAAATAAATCAATCCAAATATTGGATGAATTCTTGAAAGAATCTGTCTTATCTAAACTTACCAAATCTAATTCTAATAAAATCAAAACTAAATATTCTAAACCCTAATTAAAATATAGCTGAAACTCTTCTAAGCTAACATGGCCGAGTTTATGGGCTTTATTCATAATAATAATGATAATAAAAATAAACTAAAATAATCACACTACCTCACTAAAAAAAATCAATGAAAAAATGAGTATATTGTTATCATCCTAAAACTACTAAACTAAGAAAACTATAATAAATGATATTTTTGACATCATATCACTAGCTCCCTTGCCGGAAGTATTGCCGAAGGACATCATCACAGCTAATTTACGCATTCCGAATGAGGAAGTTCGACGGTTGAAGTATAGTAGAGAGGAGACTCTACTACTTAGCATGTCCGAGTCTCAGGTAAGAAGGGCGAGCTTGAATTGTTATCGTATTCCCCGTCTTCTTTTTGGCATCGACGACAACGTTGGGGCATGTTTTAATCATCATCATCTTTGCCTAGTTGTTGCCTTCATCTTCGCCTAGCCGTTGCCTTCATCTTCGCCATCGTCAGTGACCGATGACAAACAGGGATGAGGTGGCGATGGTGGTCGAAGAAAAAGATGATGGAGAGAGAGAGAGGGGGGTTGGTTTACTTCACTAATTCACTAAGTGAACAAATAGCACTGAGATAATTTTTAGTACAAAACAACCCTAACTACTTTAAATAAGTGCAAATATAACCCTTAAAACTATATTGTGGTATAGACCAACCATTTCTGATCGTTGACCAAATGAAAATGACCAAAACACCCTTTGAGCCAAACACAAAAATTAGAAAAACAAAAATGCCCTTTACCCCATTGCTGTTCTGCCACCACCGCCGGAGCTCATCCACCTTCACCGTTGCTGCTCCACCTCCACTACCTCTTCCGCCGCTAGGGTTTCCGTCACCACCGGCCACTCCTCCCGCTTTCAGCTTTATTGGGTCGAGAGGGAATACCCAAAAGAGAATGCTAAAATCTGGAGAGGGAATACCCAAAAGAAGGGAGGCTGCTGAAATCCGGCAGAAGAATCATCGGCTGAGGCTCGTCGGCCCACCTGAACTTCTTCTTCCTCCTGCCAAGTTCCCTCACCACCTCTAGTCACGCTCCCTTCGTTTCCCAAATCACTCGGAGGAGGGTCCCACCTGCTCTTCCGCTGCCTCTTGCTGGTGATCTCTTCCTCCCTGCCGGCACTGGTCCTTGATGGTGCCGCTGTGTATTTTTGTCAATCCATTCTCTGACAGCAGGGGCTTCAGAATCGAGTTGTTGGCTTTTAACGGCGGCGAACCGTCAAACAAATTTTCCCGGTGACTTCAAAGTCAAGTCGCGACGCGGTAAATTTCATCTCCAATTCCTAATTTGTTTGCCCTATAACCTTGATTGTTTCAAAGGATTAGAAGATATTAGAAATTGATGAAGATCTGCTCTAAAACAAAAGAAATTGATTCTCTTGGACCTGGCGGCGGAGATATGCACTATAATAAAAGAAAGACTAAATTGTTTTTTGGTCCCTTACATACTACCTTTTACTATCTTTTGGTCTCCATTTACAAAACAACCATAGGAAGGGACCCTACAAATTTAAAACATTGTTTTTGGTTCCCAAACCCAATTTCCGGCCAGGTTTCCGGTTTTCAGGCGCACGTGCTCGGCACGTGCGTGACTTTCCGGTGAGTCCAGGGGCAAAATGGTAATTTTACATAATTAACCCACATTTACTCGTTGACTAAATGGAATTAACCTGACCCTTGGAATTACCCTTCACTCTCGCCCGAACCCGATCGTTCGCCACAGAACCAGTTCCAAAGTTATCTCAGAATCTCACCAGAAAGTTGCTTGGTTAGAGATTGGCGGTCTCCATTCACGTTGAATTCGGTCGTACCTGGGCATACCTGTGAAGTCGACGGCGGCGCGGAGTCGTTACGCGGCCATTTGCGACTGAGCCCTAGGTATTTCCAAATGTTGTAGCGATTTCTCTGTTTGGGTTCATTTCTTTCCCGTCGACGTTGTTGGTCTGAGTAAGTTTTATGCTGTAGGGTTGGCTTGTGCGATTGTGGGTCAGAATGGAGTCGGAGAAGAGGCTGATGTTGCTTCTACAACGCTGTTCTTTTAGTGGAGGAAACAGAGGTCCTAACGTAGGTATGTATTCTTTGAGAATTGCAGAGATACCTGTGCTTTGATTGTTGTACTGACTGGTAGTTGAATACTCTTAATAATCTGGGCAACAATTTGAATTGAGTGGCCCCCTGTTTTGTGGTCCCTTAATAATCTAGCCAACCTGTTTATCCAGAGTGAGTAGCTAATGCATACGGCAGTCAGTGGGAATCCAATTAGTTCCGTTTTCATATAAGATATGGTGTGGGATGGGAATAATATATTGTTGGTGGGGATAATATATTCGGTAGGCCCCATTACTTAACTTAGTAATTTTAATTTTGGTAATCCCTGTTTAGTAATCCCTGTTTAATTTCAGTTCTTGGAACCAACGGCTTCTCCATTAGAATACACTGTCATGGGAACCTGGTCTGGGAACCGTTTCCTACGTATGTTGGCGGCACTGTGTACATGGTTAATTGCTGTGAAGTTGACGGTTTCAACCTGGGTATGTTGGATAATGCATATAATTATTTGGGATACAAGGGCGTGGTATGTGGTGTGTTTTTAGAGCTTGGTATGTTGTTTAGTTCTGTGGAGGCAGACCATTTGCTGTGTCTTCCTGAGCAGGCCAAGGTACTAGCTAACATAGGGTTGAAGAATGGTGTGGTTGATGTCTATTTCTGCGGTTATTATTGGAATTATTTGAGTTGGCCTACTGGTTCTGAGATGAAGAAGAGTAGTGGTAGGAGAACAGGAAAAGGTCGGAAGCACAGAGCTCCGGAAAGGCTGGCCAAGGAGGAATCTATCCTTGCCCTTCAGTCTTATTACGAAAATGTGGATAGGTCGCAGAGGCAGCACCGGAGGATGTTGAAGAAACAGGGAATTTATGTGGATCCCCGGACAAGACAAGGTTCAACTGTGAAATTGAAGGAAGTTGATGGGGTTCTAATTATTGATGAAGCTGAGAGCATGGATGATGAAGGTCCTGCAACACAGCCTTTTCAGCAATCTGCGGCAGAAGCTAGAGAAAAAGAGGTATTGGCTGAGAACCTGTGGAGGGATGAAGAGGTATTGGCTGAGGAGTTGTCGAAAGATGAAGAAACTAATGGTGGAGGAGCAGAATCTGTACAATCATATGGTGGTTTCAGAGATGGCAAAACATTGGATCAGGAACGGGGGGATGCAGTTGAAACAGTTGTCAGTGTTCGTGGAAGAAGGGGGAAGAGTGTTCGTGGAAAAAAAGGGAAGAGATACAGGAAAAGGTCAACAGAAGGTTCGAAAAGAAATGGAAATAAGGCATCAGGTAACGAAGAAGTTAGTGAAGAAGCTCCACAACCTACGCCAGATGATAAGGCTGATGTGGATGAGAAATTTGTATACCCGGAATTTGATGTGGATGACGATGATAATCTAGTGGTGATCGAGAATGATAGGGGAAAACAGTGGGATGAATTGTCAGAGAAACAAGAACGGGGAAACGGAAGGTTAATATGGATGAGTCGGACTCTAGTGAGGTTAATGTTGACGGGGGTGACCGAAGTCAGACATTTTCTGATGAGGAAGATGAAGTTAAGAAGCAGCGGGTCAGGGTGCACAACAGGTTCGTGCCACCGCTTGGTGACAGTGACGTGGAATTCCATCTGGGCCAGGCATTTGTTAACAAAGAAGAGTTCAAATTGGCTTGCAAACACCACGGCACAGTTGCTAGCAGGAGGATCCGTTTCAGGAAGAACAATTTGAAGAGGTGTACTGCTGTTTGTTCTTCAAACGCCGGAAAATGCAACTGGATGACATCAATCAACTTCAGGAAAAAAACAAAGCACTGGGAGTTAACTTCCCTCGTAAGGACTCATTCCTGCAGCGCTACATTCCTCCACGGGTGTGTGAGTTATAAATACCTTAGCATGAGGTATAAGGAGGGCTTGAAGATTATGCCAAACATGAAGGTTTCGGAGCTTGTGAATAAAGTCCAGAAGGACCTGAGAATAAATATATCGAGGGATGTTGCATTTAAGGCGAGGAAGAGGGCCATTGATGAGATAGTTAAGACTACAGGATGCAGTATACAATGATGAGGGACTACTGCAACGAGTTATTGAGGACTAACCCCAGTTCGACAGTTGTGATGCAGACTGAAAAGGATGACTTTGGGAATGAAGTTTTCCGAAGAATTTACATAAGCTTTGATGCATGCAAGAAGGCTTTCATAAGTGGGTGTAGACCCCTGATAGGACTCGATGGATGCCACCTGACCGGGCCTCACAGGGGGATATTGTTGGCGGCTGTTGGACTGGACGGGAATGATCAAATTTACCCCGTGGCTTATGCTGTGGTGGAGATAGAGAACAAAAGTTCCTGGCAATGGTTCCTGACCCATTTGCAGAGAGATATTCACATGAAGAATGAACCTGGTTGGACTCTACTTTCGGACAAGCAGAAGGTATGGATTTTTTTCATTGTTTACCATCTACTTTCGATACTCCAGTTTCTGATTTGATCTATTGCCATGTCAAACCAGGGACTTGCAGCAGCAATGAAGGATGTACTGGAAAATGCAGAACACAGACTCTGCACATGGCACATGTACAAAAACTTCAAGGGCTCATATTCAAGTTTGGAGTTAAAGGAAATGATTTGGTCGGCAGCCAAGTGCACCCATCCAGCCCAGTTCATGAACCATCTTGAAGACATCAGGGCACGAGATGCAGGAGCAGTCAGGTGGTTAGAAACACGAACAAATCCGAAGGAATGGTCACAGGCTTTCTTCAATACTGAATCGAAATGTGATATTCTGGTAAATAACATCTGTGAGTGCTTCAACAAGGTCATACTACATGCGAGGGATAAACCTCTGCTGACTATGTTGGAAGCTGTCAGATTTTATTTCATGGACAGACTTGCAAAAAAAAGGGCATCGATTGCAAGGTTTGATGGAAGATTTGGGCCGAAGATAATGAAGAAGTTGGAGGTTAACCGGTTTGCCTCAAACCGTTGCTTTGCTACTCCTTCTGGTGAATCGGAGTTTCAGGTGACTTGCATCTACGGGGGAAGTTACGCTGTTAATCTGAAGTCAAGGTCATGCGGTTGCAGAAAATGGGACTTGACAGGGATACCCTGCCCTCATGCTGTTGCGGCAATTAGTTTTGTTAAGGAGGATGCAGCGGATTTCATGCATTCTTGGTACTCCATGGCAGTTTACTCCAGTGCATATAGGCACGTTATCCATCCCATAAACGGTCTGGAATTATGGGTCAAGACTGATAATCATAGTCTGCTGCCACCCTTGGACATTAGGTTGCCTGGAAGACCATCGAAGTCCAGGAAAAAAATCTCCCGGTGAAGAGAATTCGACCAAGCCAAAAGTCAGGAAACAAGGTCAGGTTGAGAGGCTTTCTAGAGCTGGGAAGATGGACGCATACAAGTGCTCGCTGTGTGTGCAGACTGGCTATAACGCGAAAACATGTCCAGTCCCAGTTGCAGAGAAGCTAAGAAACCCTCCAAATGAGGTTGAAACCGCATCTTCAAATCCGCCAAACAGGAAGGTAATTTGTTCAGTTTATCTACTTTTGTGTACAGGTTGAAGAAGTGATGTATATGTTAATATTTGAATGTTTTCTGATCATGGCAATATACAGGTAAAGCGGGTATACAAGTGCACCTTGTGCCGTCAAGTAGGACATACAAAGATCACATGCAGTAGCCCGTCATCATCACGGTTTCAAGAAGCAAACTATTCGGAGATGCGTGGTGATGCTTGGCGATTTCCAGAGAATCACTAAATCTGTAAACTACCTCCTGCTACAGCTTCATAGTACATGTTATTTTGGACTTCATAGCAGCAGATTAGCCTTTTGAATTTGTGGTTAGGCAGCAGCAAATTACTAACTCTTCATAGGTCTGGAACTACTGTTTGGGTTCGAATAGGGAATTTGTCTATAACCATGGCACTTCATTGCCATTATCTATTGCGGTGTAAACTACGCTTCTTTTCTAGATGTTCCGGACCGCAAAATTGGTAGTTTGTGTATGAAAATGTGATCACTTCTTCCATCAACTTGTGGATTCTCAATATTGTTCATTACGTCAAAGAAATTGTGCTCATTGATTTGCAATCATCATCACACAAATGGAATGAATGAGCTTGAAGATTGCAGAGTGCAGATTGCAAACCAGAACAGCATTGAAACATTTGGTCCAACGTACTAAATTTGAACATACTAAACAGACGACAAAGTCATCATCAATTCCTTAACACTAACCAGAATCATTGCAAGAAATATCCTTAACACTAACAAAGTGTTAAGGATACTGAACATACTAACCTGAACATACTAACCAGAATCAATTCCTTAACACTAACCTGAACATACTAACCAGAATCAATTCCTTAACACTAACAAAGTCATCATCAATTCCATACTAAATTTGAAACATTGGTTCAATTAACACTAACCAGAATCATTGCAAGAAATATCGCAATCACAAAACCCACCAAACGATAGTTCTTCATCTTCCTGCAAATGCGGCGCTCCGATTCGAGCTCATTTTTCAAGTCAACAACTTCGCCGCCTAACCTAGCCATCCCTTCCTCCAACGCACGGTTTCTCGCCTAAATTCCGTCAATAACCTCATGGGCGACCTCGCATTCCCAGCAACCCTCGTCACACCACCTGAAGAAATCGCAACCAGCGCGACCTAGCGGGCAACCAAAAAACTTCCTTCCAAGATTCTCCACCATGTTAGCGGTGCGAATATGGCAACGCCGGCCGCGCATACATCTCAGGTATCCGGCCACAAACAAAGTGGATGAGACGGAGGAGACGCTGCAAGTTGACATCAAGAAAATGGGTCTGAATCAGAAATTCAGTGCTAGAAGTAGGAACACAGGGACAAGATTAGATGATTTCCAAGGAGGATGATTTCGGTGGAGGCGATTTCTGAGGAGTTGCAGGGTTAGGAGGGTAGATGGAGAATAATGAGGTGGAGAAGATGAAATCGGGAGAGAAGGACTAAATGTGGGTTAATTATGTAAAATTACTATTTTGCCCCTGGACTCGCCGGAAAGTCAAGCACGTGCCGAGCACGTGCGCCTGAAAACTGGAAACCTGGCCGGAAATTGGGTTTGGGGACCAAAAACAATGTTTTGAATTTGTAGGGTCCCTTCCTATGGTTGTTTTGTAAATGGGGACCAAAAGATAGTAAAAGATAGTATGTAAGGGACCAAAAAAATAATTTAGTCTAAAAGAAAGGTAAATCGATAGTTGCAAAAATGACCTTCATATTCTTTTAAAAAAAAATTTGTTTCTTCACATAGTAAAATAATATTTTCACTGAATTTCGGCAAAAATATATCGGAATGAGTATATTTACAATTACATTTAACATTTAGGATTATTTTTGCACTTTCAATTATCAAAATGTTATATTTACACGTGAATTAGGTAAGGAAATATGCATTTTTCTCTTTATAATTAAATAGATAGGGTTTGGGTTGTAATTAAAGAATGATGCAGAGAGTTGGGTTTGTAATTTTAAAAAAAATGAATAGTCATTTTTACCCTCAACTAACGGAGAAAACTTTAGAGTGAACGATTTGACGGAACAGAATAACCATGAGTCAGAAGTTTTGTAAGTTGTGGAGTGAAAAATATTTTAAAAAAATATAAATGGCCAAAAGTGAACAGTGACAAGAATAAAAAGAACAAAGAAATGGTTTGCCCTTATTATTAATGTATTATTATTACAATTGCATAAGCATGAATCTAATGATAGAAGTATAAGGAGGAGGAACAAAGTGAAAAAGGTAATGGGCCGCCGCAGCGTTCCTCCCAAAGAGTTTCACATTTTTCTTCATGGGAAGATGGAGAATAGTAATTTATTAATTCATATTTTTATTATTGAATAAGTGTGATATTTGTCTCCACGAATTAATTTTGTTCTTCGACCCAATCGATTAGATCGTTGTGCTCATGATGATAACTCGATTTAGTTGTTCACGTTGAAATTTTATTCTCGATCTGCTTGTACAGATCGTGTGTTCACAATTTTGTTTGTATTTTTATTTTTGGGTTTCCATTTATTTGGGTTCGTCATATCTGTGTTTTTCAAGGTGTTTACAGTTTGGACATCATAGATTGTGGTTGGATCAAGTGGTGTTACAGTTGTAGAAGATCCCTGTTTGGCGCAGTGATATTGATGCATGATACGCTCATCTTTGCCAAGTGGTCATGATTTTTGCGGGAAGCAAGTTAATATCCCCGAGGACGATATTACCATTTTTATTGAATCTCTTATCTGTAATAGTACAGACAATCAGTCTGTTTGACATGTAATTTAGATATCCTTGCAATATCATATTTATTGCTAGATGCCAGTTAGGTTGGATGTCAAATCCACTCATTGTAATCGTCGTTGGGCGTTTTCCCAGCACCTTGGATTTCTGGAGTTTGGTAAGGGTTTTGCTTAGATGAAGGCTCTGTAATTTGTGCAAGGTTATCAAATTGCTTGTTAGCATAGAGAACACTATGTTGTGGATGGGGTAAATGATGTTCACCATGAAGGAGTTTGTTTCGGTGATTCCTGATGAGACGTCAAATGCATGTATTTTCCGAAGCATTTAACATCTTTTTTATCATATTTTTATGGTAAGTTTGGTAGATTTAGTAGGTTTACATGATAAGGGGTTTAGATGATCATTTTCGGTTTTTATATCTAAATCCTTCATTTTGTCAACTGTGTTTAGTCTAATGGACTTTTGGTCCTTCTGAGCATCTAGATTCCTTTTTGTAAGATTAATTTGTAGATTGATCAAGAGCACTTAGGAGTGGTTTAGTGAAGGCCATTTGAAAGGATGGTAGAAGATTGAAGGCCACTCACAAAGTGATAGAAGATAATGTGAAGAAAGGAGAGCAAAGCAAAGGGTGAAGAATGATCTATGTTTTGAAGCAGAGTTTTCAGAATTTTCCGAGAAGAATCAGCCTCCAAGAGTGGTACCATTGGATTCCTCTTCTCGAGTACTATAAAATCGACTACAAGAACTCCCAAAACGGATCAACGGTTCACCCGGAGGAAGCAAAATAAAATGGGACTTTTTTCCGTCGCAACTCGCGACGAGTGTGTCGCGACTACCGAAATGTTGACCTGAGAGCTCAAAATTTAACTGATCTTGTTGCGACTCGCGACGGAGTCGCGACGGCCTCGCGATACTTCCCTGCAACTTGCATTTTACTCCCTTTTTTCTTGTACTATAAATAGCTTTTACCTTCTTCCCCAACTCTCTAAGCCCGACTTGGGGGCTCCAAAACCCTACTTTTTCACCATTTTCTTCCATTTCTTCTTCTTTCTTTGTAGATATTTGTTCCATGTTATGGGTTTTGATTATCTAGCTTAGTTTTATCTTGGGAGCAATGGATTGAAGCTTCCATATCTATGTAGTAAGAACCATATCTATCTATTTAGTGTTTTTGCTATTGTGCATTTATGGAGCTTTGAATGTGAATTGTTAATTTCATTGATGTTTTTGGAAGCTTGAGTATATGAATTGCTTGTATGATTATTTGTTAGGGTTGGGAGAAAGTAGCTAATTCTCCCCTCTTTTAATGTGGAATCCAAGAGCATAAGCTAGAACTTCATAAATGATGTTGGTGTGTTGATAATTGCTAGATGAATGTGATGATGTCGAACTCATTGTCATGTTTGTTTTAGGTAGTAAATGAGAGAAGTCTATGAATGTTGATCATTCTTGACTAATCTTGTGTAAATGCATGAATTGGTTAAATGCTTAGATACGGTGTAGTATTTATAAGTATTGCCAAGCTTGTTGATTCTTCGTGCTAAATACCATCAATGAGATACTCTTAGTCCTAAGGGAGTCATTAGTGAGGTTTGACAAGAGATGTCGAATTCACTCTTGCAAACTACTATCTAAGAAGGATAGAAGATTTATCTTCACAACAAGTAGTTGAAGTAGTGAATAGATTGTTTCACTTGTTCTTGAAGCCTTTATTATTTTGCATTTATGTATTCTTGATGCTATGTTTCACTTCATTTATGTCATGGGTGGTTTGAGAATAGGAAATTTTTTTATGATTGAAGTGTTCGGGTGTTAGGAAAGTGACGAATTCCTTAGCTCCTTTGCATGAAAATATATGAACATGAACTTAGAACTTCTTGTGCATAATGTGTTGTGATTCTTGCTAGATAAGTATGTTAATGTTAAGTCAAGTAATGAATGTGATAGAATGAGTGAATGATTCAATTATCTATATTAGGTTTGGAAGTGGATATCAATTGCCCCCAAGGCTTTATCTTTGTAGTTTTAAACCCCCTTTTCTTAAGTTTTGTTTAATGATTAGCCTAGTTACTTGACTTTGCTAGTTATCTTGTCTTTTAATTTTCATAGCTTAGGACAACCAACCAACCAAACCCCCATTTTTACATGCTTTTATATGTGTATATATATCTACTCCTAGCATAATATCAACCATTTACGTTTAAACGCTTGAGAAAATCCCTCTTCTTCATGGACGACCGCTATCTACTTAGTTGTAGATAGTAAGCATTTAGGGCTTATAAATATTAACTTTGAGAGGTACGGCGACGACCTCCCAATTCCACAGCTGGTATAAACATCATAGTCGCGAGGGTTATATCCTGACTAGACAGTTCTAATATAAGCTCCAGGTGCACTAGTCTGCTGGTATCTGTATATTTTTTCATGGAGATTTGTTGCAAACCATATGTGGTGTGCTACAGGGCAGTGGAAGAATATATGGGATAGAGAAGTGCATCACTCGAGCATGTTAAACATGTTGTTTCGTATCTTGCGCGTCTTTGTTGAAGATTAGCTGCTGATGGCAATTGATTCTTGTATAATCTTCATAACAAATGTTTTGTTTTTGGTGGCACTCTTAGATTCCAGATTTGTTTCCAATGTTGTGAGGGACCCAAACTTTTGTTCGCCATGTATGTTGCATAGGAATAAAGTGGAGTTATTTCCCAAGTTGTATGCTGACTTAACTGTGTACTTACCACCAGCCATTGGCTGCCAGAACCAGGTATCCTAGTGATAACAGTTGTTTCTACATGGCATAGCTAAGATAAGAGAGGCTTATTCCTCACTGAAAATTTCTCTGATAAGACTTTCATTCCATTGATTCGTGCCTCCCAGTTTCAGTTGACACACTGTCATGTCATCCGAAAAGGATAACGGAAGTGATTGGGGTTTTGGGTTACCAACTCTTGGTAATCAAGGACCATGTTTAATGTTTGTGATTACACCGGATCTGATGCATCTACGAATGCCTCACTTCAATAACTGTCTTCCTTCTAGAATAGATTGACATGCATATGATGGGTTGTAGCCTAGGCTAGCCTCTAGGAAAGACGTTGAAGGAAAATATTTAGCCTTCATGACCCTTGCCACCATCAACTCTAGGTTGCTAAGTATTCTCCAAGCCTACTTGCCTAACATTGCTGTGTTAAAAATCTTGAGATCTTTGAAGCCTAGTTCTCATAATTCCTTTGGTAAGCATAATTGGTTTTGTAAAGTCCTCGGGAGTTGGACTTAGTTGTGGCATATTGTGTGAACTAGTGATGTGGTGTTTTAACACCATCTCAATCCAGTTTTTCCAGACAGCAAGTTTCTAGCCACAATTTATGGAGCGAATTATGGAGTATTATCATGCGATCAGACCAGAATATTGTGAAGATCAATGTGTGATTTCGTGGCAATCTAATTCTGGTAAACAAATATTCCTTGTAATAGTTAGGAATTAATTAAGTAGTCTATTTATGGTACAAGTCCTATTAATAAAGGACTGTCCATTTAAATACCAGATTAGAATTAGATCTTTCCTTAGTCTAGAAGTCTATTCTTGGTAGAGTTAGATAAGGAAAGAGTCGTGCACAAGGAAGGAGTGCGAAGGGGATAAAAAGAAAGAAGATACAACGAAAATGAAGGCAACCAAGTTTTCATCTCTACGTTGAGATACATTCTGGGATCTGTTTTTCGGGAGTCTTGGAGGTCTGGAAAATCAAACAATCAAGTCCGTAAAGATAAAAAACAAGGAAGCCTTAATTCCTCGGGAGGAGGAGATCCAGGAAGACGTGTTGATCGTGGGGGTTCAATGACGTAGGATCGGTAGTGAGGGGATCTCACAACATTCACTCAATAGGTTAGCAATGGATTAGTATTTAAGTTAAGCTTCTTGTACTAAAGACTGCTTTCTAGTGAATGGTTTCTGATCTGGGCAAGGCCTCGCAGATGTAGGTGTATTTGCACCGAACTGCGTAAACAAGTTACGTGTGCACTGCGTATTTTACTTTGTGTTTTAACACCAAACAGTTAAACAACTTGTCATAAAAGTATAGACTTTAGGTGGAACTGAATTTCAATTGGTATCAGAGCACGGCACTTGCTGACCCCTATACAGGGAGAGTGAGATCAGGTTTCACCATGGCACCAAAGGAGGGGGCTTCAGTCACGCGACCACCGTTGCTGGAACAAGGAAATTATGCCTATTGGAAGGCTCGTATGAAGGTGTTCATTGGAGCACTAGATGATCAAGCTTGGAACTATGTCATAAATCAATACACTCCACCTACAAGTGACGAAGCTGGAGGATTAAGCTCACTGACGGCTAAACCATTTTCCAAATACTCTACCGAGGAGCACAAAGCACACGTGTCCAACTCAAAGGCATTGAATGCCATCTTTACGGCAGTGGATGAAGATTAGTTTAAGATGATTTCAAACTGTGAGATGGCTAAGGAAGCGTGGGGTGTGTTACAAACTTATCATGAGGGGACAAGCTCCGTCAGAGAATCAAAGCTGCAGTATTAAACGTCAAAATTTGAAGAACTAAAGATGCGCGAAGATGAGACTATTTCTAAGTTCAATGGATGGGTCCGAGATATTGCAAACAAAGCTTTTCAGTTCGGCAAAAAGTACAAAGATCAAAAGCTTGTCAGGAAGGTGTTGAGAGCATTACCTCCACATTTCAACATGAAGGTCACAGCGATTAATGAAAATGGAAGGATAGGGACAATGACACTGGATGAACTTATGGGATCACTGGAATCTTATGAGATGGAAATGCTGCAAACAAAAGCAGGAAAGAAAGAAATGGCTTTTTCAAGCATAACCTCTGGAAAGTCAAAGACCATTCAGATAATGAAGAGTCCGATGAAATTGCAAACATAACCAGGAACTTCTCCAGATTTATGAAGAAGATGGCAGGAAGCCACAAGAGAAGTCAAGTGGGAACAAAAATCCAAACGCAAACTCCACTCCAAGATTTGGCCAAGCAATTGGTGTTGAAACACCAAAGTTTAAGTCAACAAATCCAAACCTGAACAGGAAAATCCAGTGTAGAGAATGTGAAGGTTTCGGGCACATACAAGCTGAGTGTGCCAATACTCTTAAAAGGCAAGGAAAATCGTATGCCACAACCTGGGGTGATGATGACGTAGGAGATGATTGTAAGGATGGAGAGGAGTATACCAATCATGTTGCTTTTGGTGTGTCAGTGGTGGAGTTAGAAGACTCTTTCGAGGAAGGTCTCAGTGGGCTGAATGAATATGAGAGTGGTAGATCAGATGAAGAGACTAGGAGCATGAGTGATGATGACATTCGCAAGGAAAGCATGGAAATGTACAAGATGTGGTTAAAAGTGGCGGATGAAAAAAAAGTGCTCAAATCTGAGAACAAGAGATTGAGTGAAGAAGCTAAAATGAAGGAACTTGAAAAGGAAAAGGCAATCGGCGAACTGGAAATATTCAAGAAGGAATTTGCTGAAATGGTGCAACGAGAAGAGGCAGTAGAACAATCTATTAGATGACTCAATACAGGAAAAGCTAAGCTCGAAGACTGTCTAAGAATGGGACAAACGACCAAGTACGGAATTGGTTATGAAGGATCCTCACCGGTAAATTCATGGAGTAACAAGGCAGATCACGGTGCGGCATCTCCAAGAACAATCGAAAGAAACTGCCCTACCAAAAGGATTAGACGATGCGGATACTGTGGAGCTCAAGGGCATGTAAGAAATAGATGTTTTAAGCTGCTCAGGACACTGTCTTTTAATTCAGCAGATCGAAGATTCAACACCGTGTTAGGATATGATACAAGGCACCGTTTCAACACTGGAGGATACGGAACCGGATTTCTGAATACACGTGTCAACCAAAGTCCACATCACATCACTAGACCAGTGAGCCAGGTATGGGTTCGAAAATCTCAAGATGTTTGTTTTTCAAGTTTTGTATGTTTTGGGGCACCTACAGGAAATTCTTGGTATTTCGATAGTGCGTGTTCAAGGAACATGACTGGAGTTCCTGAATTTCTGCGAAAATTCAAACCTGGATTTGGCGGACATGTTAGATTTGGTGATGGGAAACGTAGCAGAATAATCGGCAAGGGTGAGTTAGCCATCAAAGGGCTTCCAGTGTTCCAAGATGTGTTGCTAGTGGAAGGTCTGAAGGCAAACTTGTTGAGCATCAGCCATATATGTGACAATGAAATGACAGTGTTTTTCGACAAAGAGAAATGTGTAGTAAACCATGGGACTGGAGTATTCACCAGATCAAAATCAATGGATAATTGTTATCTGCTCGATCAAGTTGTCACCTGCTTGAGTTCAAAGAAGGAAGTCAGTACTTTGTGGCACAGAAAATTGGGACACATAAATTATAAATCCTTAGCACGCATTTCCAGACTGAATGCAGTCAGAGGTATTACTGAAATCAGTGACAACAAGGAGGTTGTTTGCGGGTTGTGTAAAGAAGGAAAGCAAATTCGGATACCACACCACACCGTACATGATGTTTCAACGTCAAGACTTTTGGAGCTCCTGCATATGGACTTAATGGGGCCGGTCAACACCCCTAGTGTGGCGGGGAAGAAGTATAATTTTGTATGTGTAGACGACTTCTCGAGGTATACGTGGGTATCATTTCTCAAAGAAAAGTCAGAGGCTGGTGATGTTTTCAAAAACTTGGCGCACAAGCTACATGTAGAAAAAGGAACCGCTCAAGTAAGAATTGCACGTATCAGGAGTGATCATGGAAAAGAATTCAAAAATTCTAAGTTTCATGACATTTGCGAGACACTTGGTATACACTATGAGTTCTCTGCCCCCATAACTCCTCAACAAAATGGTATAGTTGAAAGGAAGAACCGGACGCTGCAGGAAATGGCACGAGCAATGTTAGCCGAGAAAAAAATTCATGCTAGATATTGGGCTGAGGCGGTACACATAGCATGCTATACTATCAACAGAGTATATCTGCGTCCGTTTACTGAGAAGACACCATATGAGATCTGGAAAGGGAAGAAACCAGATGTGTCGTATTTTCATGTCTTTGGGAGTAAGTGCTATATTCTGAAGGACCGAGAGCCCTTAGCTAAATTCGAGTCTAGAAGTGATATCGGTATATTCTTGGGTTATTCCCCTACTAGTCGAGCTTTCTGAGTTCTTAACCAACGCTCTGGAGCAGTCATGGAGTCTATTAATGTGGTTGTTGATGATTCAGAAGAAGAAACTTTGGGTGAAAGTGATATTCTCGATCCAGTAAATCCTACTGGTGTTGAAACACCAACACAGTCAACCGGTGTTGAAACTCCGGAAACAGTAGCACATGAATCTGAAAAAAGTTCGGCCAGACACATGCAGTTGTGGGATCAGCCATGGGTAAATTACAGAGAATTGGCAGGATTATCATGTTTTATCTCTCTTACTGATCCCAAGAATTACAAAGAAGCCTTGCTTGATGAGTATTGGATTTCGGCGATGCAAGAAGAGTTGCAGCAATTTGAAAGAAACAATGTTTGGTACCTCACCCCGCGGCCTGCTGATGTAAATGTGATCGGAACCAAGTGGATCTTTAAGAACAAATCTGATGCAGATGGTAACGTCACAAGAAATAAAGCTCGACTTGTTGCTCAAGGTTACACACAAGTAGAAGGGGTTGATTTTGATGAAACTTTTGCACCCGTAGCCAGATTGGAGTCAATTCGACTAATGTTGGTGGTATCCTATATTCTGGAATTTACTCTTCATCAAATGGATGTCAAGAGTGCATTCCTGAATGGTCTAGTGAAGGAGGAAGTTTACGTGGAGCAGCCCAAGGGATTTGAAGACCCACATTTTCCTGACCATGTCTATCGGTTGAATAAAGCTTTGTATGGCCTCAAGCAGGCACCCCGTGCATAGTATGAGCGACTGACAACCTTTCTGATTTAGAAGGGATATCTTCGAGGGGGAGTGGACCGTACACTGTTTGTTCTGCATAAGGGGACAAATATTCTAATCGCACAGATTTACGTTGATGATATTGTCTTTGGATCTACCTCTTCAGCATTAGTGAAGGAGTTTGTTGACCTATTGACTAAAGAGTTCGAAATGAGTATGGTAGGAAAATTATCATATTTTCTGGGGCTGCAGGTTACTCAGGAGAAGAATGGTCTGTTCATCAACCAACAGAAATATGCTGAGAATTTGATCAAAAGATTTGGACTTGCAAGTGCAAAGGCAGTATGCACCCCAATGGCTACCACCGATAAGCTCACAAAAGATGAACTGGGTCAAAGTGTTGACCAAACATTGTACAGGAGTATGATTGGCAGCCTATTATATTTAACTGCAAGTAGACCAGACATCTGTTTGAGTGTTGGGATCTGTGCCCGCTACCAGGCTAATCCAAAGGAATCACATATGTCAGCTGTGAAGAGAATTATTCGATATATAAGTGGAACAGTGGAGTATGGAGTATGGTTTTCTAGGAACAAGGATTCACAGTTGGTAGGATTCAGTGACTCTGACTGGGCAGGGAATGCTGATGATCGTAAGAGTACCACTGGTGGATGCTTCTTTGCTGGATCAAATCTTGTCAGCTGGTACAGTAAAAAGCAGAACTCTATATCATTGTCTACGGCTGAGGCAGAATATTTGGCTGCAGGAAGTTGTGCGCAGCTATTATGGATGAAGCAGATGATGAGAGACTATGGATTCAATGATGTAAGTTTGACAGTCTTATGTGATAATAAAAGCGCCATTGATATCTCCAAGAATCATGTGCAACACTCTAGGACAAAACACATCGATATCCGACATCACTTTATTAGAGATTTGGTAGCAAAAGGAGAAGTCACAGTTCATTATGTACCAACATCAGAACAACTTGCTGATATCTTTACAAAGCCTCTGGATGGTGAGACTTTCGAAGGCCTCAGACAGCACTTGGGTGTGTGTCGAATGTAAGGTACCCATATTTGTTCATTCAGTTGTATTATTTACTGTTTTGTCTTCTTTTAAATACAGTAAAAAAAACAAGAAAATCGAAAATACCAAAAATATGTGTAGTGGTGTTTAAACACCGAGGGATAAAGTTACTGGAAAAATGACTTAAGTGGGAAGTAGACCAGACGGGCTGAACTTGGACCAGAAATTTGTGATGATGGGCTTAAATGTGCGCATGATGGTTGTCTGAAGGAAGAAAAAGTGGGGTGGTTTTTGGTTTTCTAAAAAGGACCGTGAAAGCAACTGGTTTGTAATTCCCACACAAATTCAATTTCTTCACAACTGTTCATCTTCCTAGAAAAGAGCTCGCGCGAGTGCCTCTCCAGCAACCGCAAATTTTCAAAACCCTCAGATTTTGTAGCCTACTCAAAACCCTCAGATTTTGTAGCCTACTCAAAACCCCTCGACAATGGTGAACTCCACTTTCAAGAAACTGGTTCGAGATTTCATCACTATGCGCGTCCCAAAAAATCTGCGAATTGAAGAACTTGACTTCGATGTAGACTTGGATAATTACTGTGGAGGTCGAGAACAGAGGCTGACCAAGTGGGACGGAGTAAATCGTCGACGACCTAAGGTCAGGTTTGATCATTCTTTTGTGTATGATGGAGTTTATTTTTGTTTGGTTCTCGAGTTTATTGAATGGATGGTTCAGAACAGAGATTATGTTGACCTCCGGAAATTTAAGAATTTGCATGGAAAGGTTAATGGGTTTGAGTTAAAGGAACTATTAACTGGTGGTATTGGGGACATTAGTGAGATTAGTGATTTTGATGCCACTCTAGTTGGAGTTGATTTTGGTGAACATTACAAAGTGGGGGATGAAATAGATCAGTTTTTTACAATCTATACGAGGATAGCCTCGTTGCACAGGCCTGTTATTAGGAGCATAGGGGATGATGCTGTTTTGCAACCCTGGGTCAAAGTGGTTAAGTCCACTGATTTTGCTAGAGCAAGTGGCAAAGAGGTGGAGTGCTTTAATGGTTCTATGTTCCTGCTTCAAGAATCTTTAAGATGATTGCCCATTCCGGTGGTGGATATCAGTGATAGTGAAGAGGAGACGGTGTGTGCAGGGGGAGCTGGTGAAGCTGAAACATTATCGATGATGAAGGAACCTGAGAATGCCTCTGTGCTGAGTGAGGCTCTATCAGAATTTTTTAAGTCAGCTTCTGAGAATGGAGAAGATGAGGACATAACTGTGAAAAGTTTAGAGAGTGCTGAAGTGCCTGGTTCTGGTATTCAAACACCAGTTGTGAACTCAAATGATGATGATCAGGTACCTGTGAATCAAGCACAGGATGAGAGTTTGGTAGAGGAAACTGGTGTTGGTATTGAAATACCACCAAAAACCAGACAGACACGTGGATCAAAGAGGAAGTGCATGGAGGTGGGTGTTGAAACACCACGAGAGTCTGGGGGAATTCATGTTACTCAGAGGACAAAGAAGGACAGGGGGAGTGTGGCCTCATCTTCCAAGGGTGTTCGAAAATCCAAGCGGTGCCGAGATAAGACTATGGACTCAGGTGAGGACAGCGATGAGCCGATTGGGATGAAGCTGAAGAAGTTACGTGCTGACAGGCAGCAGAGACAAGCTGAATCTCGTGCACAACCTACACCTGAAGCTAGTGAAGCAATTAGCACTGAATTATTTGATGATGCAAGCCGAGACAAGTGAGAGTTTATCTGTGGCAGAAAGATACTGGCGAAAAGGCCTGCTGATTCCGAGAAATATAGGGATTGTGGGTTCACAGATTATCTGCACTATCTCAAAGTGTTTAAGGCTGCTACATGTTTCGGTGATTATAACAAGCAACTTGTGCTAGAATTCTACTCAAATCTGAAAGCTGAATGTGAAGATGAAGAATCTGCGTGGTTTCATAGGATTTTTGTGCGCGGGAAGATTGTTGATTTCTCACCAGAGGCAGTGAACAAATGTCTGAAGCGTGGCACGTCAAGAAATGACCAATCGGTGTTCAAACACCAGATGCCAGAAAATTATGATGAGGTAGCTGTGGAGCTTACTGGTGGAGTGGAGAGCACATGGCCTTTGATTGGTCAGCAGCAAATAACTGCATCCAACCTCACCTCCAGGTATTACTGCTTGTATATGGTAGCCGTGCACAATTGGATTCCCTCTGTCAATAACACAAGTGTCACCAAAGAGATGGCTACACTTCTATATAGTTTGGGGGCCCGACATAAGGTCAATATGGGTAGACTGGTGTTTAATGATATCATAGACTGTGCTCGCAAGACCAGGAAAGAAGCTTTGGTACATCCGTGTGTAATCACCACAGTGCTGCAAAAAAGGGGGAGCAGCTATGAAGGACTCTGATGAGTGGATTTCTCCTCAAGTCTTAAGACCGACACTCAGAACATTAAGTGGTCGAATAATCAAAGACTGACCTTGGATATCTCCGGAAAAATCTTGCTCGGATGCTGGTGCGGCGAGGTTGAGTGCTATTGAGGCACGAGCTGTTGTGTGTCAGGAATTACTTGAACGTTATCAAGCTGCTGTTGCAAAGCTTCAAGGGGAGTTGGCTGCATTGAATGCTGAGCGAGAAGAATTGTTGGCTGCAGCAACGCATGATGCTTCAGAGGAGCAGGATGCTGATGTTTCAGAGGATGGCATTTCGGATGATTCTGATGACAATTTGGAATAAACGGCATTCTTGACATATTAATGAATTCAGGGGGAGAAACTTGGAGATTTTGATTTTGACTGATTTTGATTAGTTGTTCGGATTTTGATTGATTTTTGAATCAGTTTGGACGTTTGGATAATTGTGTTATCTGGTTGTTTATGTTGTCAGTACTGATGAATTCACAAATATGCCAAGGGGGAGATTGTAAAGTCCTCGGGAGTTGGACTTAGTTATGGCATATTGTGTGAACTAGTGATGTGGTGTTTTAACACCATCTCAATCCAGTTTTTCCAGACAGCAAGTTTCTAGCCACGATTTATGGAGCGAATTATGGAGTATTATCATGCGATCAGACCAGAATATTGTGAAGATCAATGTGTGATTTCGTGGCAATCTAATTCTGGTAAACAAATATTCCTTGTAATAGTTAGGAATTAATTAAGTAGTCTATTTATGGTACAAGTCCTATTAATAAAGGACTGTCCATTTAAATACCAGATTAGAACTAGATCTTTCCTTAGTCTAGAAGTCTATTATTGGTAGAGTTAGACAAGGAAAGAGTCGTGCACAAGGAAGGAGTGCAAAGGGGATAAAAAGAAAGAAGATACAACGAAAACGAAGGCAACCAAGTTTTCATCTCTACGTTGAGATACATTCTGGGATCTGTTTGTCGGGAGTCTTGGAGGTCTGGAAAATCAATCAATCAAGTCCGTAAAGATCAGAAACAAGGAAGCCTTAATTCCTCGGGAGGAGGAGATCCAGGAAGACGTGTTGATCGTGGGGGTTCAACGACGTAGGATCGGTAGTGAGGGGATCTCACAACATTCACTCAATAGGTTAGCAATGGATTAGTATTTAAGTTAAGCTTCTTGTACTAAAGACTGCTTTCTAGTGAATGGTTTCTGATATGGGCAAGGCCCCGCAGATGTAGGTGTATTTGCACCGAACTGCGTAAACAAGTTGTGTGTGCACTGCATATTTTACTTTGTGTTTTAACACCAAACAGTTAAACAACTTGTCATAAAAGTATAGACTTTAGGTGGAACTGAATTTCAGGTTTTATTGGGCCCAGTGTATCTTCTGCTTTTGAGAAGTACTCCCCCACCAATATCTTGCATATGTTTGTGTATACCTTCTATCAAATTGTCAGGAAGCATGAAGCATGACATGGTGTAGGTGGATATGGATATGGATTGTAAAACCGCTTTGACGAGCACTTCTTTTTCTCCTTTGGATAGTTGTTTATTACTCCAACTATCAACTTTTTTCACTATCCTGTCTTTGAGAAGTTCTAATTGAGCTGTTTTAGATCTCCCAAAAATTATCGGGAGTCCTAAATACTTCTCATGGCTGACTGTATCTAGAATTTGTAGTAAGGATAGGAATCTGGATTTGTTGCTATCAGAGGTATTTGGGTTGAACATGACAGAAGATTTGTTAAATTAATCTTTTGTCCTAAAGCAAGCCCAAAGGTCTGCATGATATCCTTTAAGTGTATTGCCTCCTGTGCGGTAGCCTCCCCTAGTATCAGTGATCGTCGGCAAAGAGAATGTGAGATATAACTGGTGCTGATCGAGCTATCTTCAACCCATGGAGATCCTTTTTGCGCACAGATTCTTGCAACATTTGAGAGAATACTTCTCCACAAATGATGAATAAATATGGTGATATCGGATCACCTTGCCTAAGTCCCATGGAGGGTATAACCTTCCAAACTGCTTTTCATTAAGCGTGAATGAGAATTTGACTATTGATATGCAGTTTTCAATAAGACTGACAAAAGTAGGGTTAAAACCCATCCTTGTGAGAACCTTAAGTAGAAAAAGCTACTCAATTCTGTTAAAAGCCTAACTCATGTCCAGCTTGATGGGCATAGATCCTTTACACCCCGTTCTTCTCAATTGATATAGTGGTGGACCTCATGCTCAATGAGAACATTATATGTGATTAGTCAGTTTTTTACAAAAGAACTTTGGTGGCTTGAGATAACAGTATCCAATATCTCCCTAAGCCTATTAGAAATGCATTTTGATATTATCCGATATACTACATTGCATAAACTAATAGGCCTGAATTGTGTCACATTTGTTGGTTTTTTTACCTTGGGAATGAGCACTACATTAGTATCATTTATAGATTGCATTGATTTTCCCTCATTTAGATACTGTAATGTCTCAGAGGTAACTTTTCCACCAACAATACTCCAGTATTTTTGGAAAAATGATGGCGGTATGCCATCAAGCCTACGGGACTTGTTCGGAGCCATATTCTTCAGAGCTAGAATGATTTCGCCTTGAGGGTATGGTCTCATTAATTTATCACTCATCTTCTGTGTGACCTCCACCTTTGTCATTTACTGATCAATTACAGGTGAGGACGGATTCGTACTTTTGAATAAGTCACAGAAGTGGCTTGAGATAATAGTTTCCACGTCTCCTTCCGTAGTGCACTTTTGCCCCTGCCTATCTTTTAGCCCATAAATGGTATTTCTTCGTTTTTGTTTATTGGCAAAAGCATGGAAAAAACTTGTATTCCTACCCCCTTTCTCTAACCAATGCTGCTTGGCCCTTTGTTTCCACTTCATCTCCTCTATATCTAATTGTTGCTCGAGCCTTTGCTTGAGTACATCCATTTGCTGTTGAGTTTCTAAGGTGATGGATCCTTGCTGAAGAGTTTGTAGTTGCTTAGAAAGCAACTCCTTTTGTTTATGTTGGTCTTTGAATTCATATTCAGCCCAAAAGGAAAGATCCCTCGAGCATTATTTTATAGCAGTGGGGAGGTATGTAGCCGTGTCATTCCAAGATTCTCGCACCATATCTTGACATTGTAGTGATTGGGTCTAGTAGTTCTCAAATCTGAAAGGTTTGTGCCGAGGGATTGATGAAGCATCTCTCGGGTGAGATCTTATACGCAGCAAGATGGGCACATGGTCTGATTGATGACTAAACAAGTGCGTTAGCGTTGAGGCTAGAAAGGCTATTTGCCAACTGCTTGTTGCTACTACTCTATCAAGTCTGGCCTTGACAGTGCGAGGATTTTCCCACTTTTGAAACCACGTGAATGTGTATCCCTCGTACCCTAGGTCGACTAGATTACACTAGCTTAAAGCAAGTCTAAAGTCATCAATTTGGCCTGGAGGCCGTCTTCTCGAACTCTGAAATTCCCTTTTTCGAGAACTTCATTGAAATCCCCAATACACAACCGGGGTAGACTGGGGTTATTATTAAGTGTCAAAAAATTGTCCAAAAAAAACTGTGTTTATGCGTTCCTGGCTCACCATATATCTCTGTACAATGCCAAATCAAATCAGTGGATGGGTCCTTAAACCGTAAAATCAATAAAATTAAAACAATAGCTCAAAACTGAAATATCTAAATCTTTATTCCAAAACAAAGCGAGACCCCTTGAATTTCTATTAGAGTCTACAACAACTCCATGTAGATCCAGTGTGTCCCTTAATTGCAACATTTTAACTGTAGAGCACTTAGTCTCCGAAAGAAATAAAATTTACGGGGAAATATTTTTGAAAAGGTCCTTGAGATTTCTAATTGTGCGAAGATGCGATAACGCTCAACAATTCTAGCTTAGTAGACTCATGGGTGCAGCGGAACCGACCCTTGCCAGTCACCACCGCTGGTCCTGTAGTGACCCACTGAAAAAAGTAATCCACGAGGGAAAACATATAGAGCAACACTGCCAGTGTTCTGTAGCTTGTTAACTTTGTTAAGAATTTCTTTTGCATAATTAGAAATTATTTTAATATTCCATGATGAAATGAGAGTTCTCATAATCACGTGTGATTTTGAGTCTCATCCACTTTTCCATGGACAAACTTGAATGTCCACAAATTTGGACTCTTCCATGTCACGCTTGGCCTCGCATAACCAAGCATAATTTCTCATTAATGCCTATATTTATTCCTTTAATTTTTCCATTCCAAAACTCATGCCACAACTTTGATTGCGCAGCTTCTTCTGCCGGTTTTGCAGCCCTCTTGAGCGAAGATTTGGGCAAAATTTTATTCACGATTAACTCTGTAGTAAATACTTTCCAAACGGAAGCTGCCGTGTACGCGTGACCCTGCAATTTTTTTTGCCAAAATTAGATTAACAATTAATCCAGTAACGGATACTTCCTGGGCAAAAATGTTAATTTTCAGCTGATCCGGCAAACATTTTTTCCAGAACGGAAACTTCAGTCTGCATAGGAATCAACAAATATTTTTTTCAAGATTTGAACTGACCATGCTCTAAATATGTCAGAGTCAGACATGTTGGCCAAATTGGTATGCCAGACCAGTGTGCCGGACAGCAATCTTTGATACATGTCGATGCCGATCTTTAGATTATCTTCATTCACCGGTTGAATATGGGTAATTTTGGTGTGTGATGCTTGCGGATGTCTAGTTAGATGGAAATATGCCGCTATCTCCTCCGCCATGGATGTAGTGAAGAATCTTTTTGTCGCTTGATTCATCAGCTTGTGTTGCTCTGGCTGCTTCGTCAATCTCCTCCGCCATGGATGCGGTTTGCTTCGGAGCAATATTATTGATTTCCTTGGGCTTATAATTTTATCTCCAAAAAACGTACTTGTGCTTTTTAAACCATTTATTTTTTTGAATTGGTTGAAAAGATCGATAGAGTGTGGAATTGGCTTTTAAAATACTTATTTTATTGTAAACGAATGCCAATTCTTCTCCCATGGCCCTTGCATCAAGAAGATCTGTGTGAAGAAGAAGAAAAATTGGAAAATGGTGGTTCTGATGGAGAAAAGTGGTGGGTATTGAAGGATGTTGAAGATATAGAGATGGATACACTCTTTAGTTGTATGGATCACTTCTTCAATTACAGTTATAATATGATTTCCTTTGTTTGTAGGGAGTAAAAACTCAATTTGAATTTTAAAATTTGATATTGAAGCAGAGATCAAGCTTCAATTGAAGCTAGAATTGAAAGATCATACACCCAGTGGTTGAGATATGGGTGGGGAAGCCAACGATCCCTGGTTCGATCCTCGACAGCGGCAGTGTGGGGAGTTCTTGCTTTACAAGGCTCCCTTGTACGCACCGAGGCAATGCCAAGCCCATGGGTCCTGATGTGGGCTACCGTAATTTACCTCTCATATGATGACTTGGGTATGAGCCGCTGAGTGCGAGCGGTGATCGCCTTTAGCCATAGAACTGAAAGATCTTGAAGATCTTGGATAAAGACCTAGAGAGAGAAAGTAAGAGAGAAGGAATAACATTTCAAAAACTAGTCCGACGACTTTTAAAGTGCCACAAACATAATAAGTATAAGTAATAATAATTATAATTAGAGGAAAATTCTAAATTTCAACCCCTCCCTCACTCGGCAGCGTTGAGACTTGAGAGAGCTCGGGTTTTCACAACTTATTTACCCAGTCGCTCCTCGCCCAGCCGTCGCCGTATCTGTCTGCGCACCCTTTCTTCCTGGTTAGTTTAGTTCTGCTATTTCTCTCCCTTTCTTCGCTTTTCGTACTTCGTTCTTAGCCTTTATCAATTAGGGTTTTACGTTTGAGCAAAAGATTTTTGCTTTTGTTGTTTTCTTGGGGTTTTGGATATGAGCTCGAGCGCATACAATGTGGAAAGACTGTCCCTTTTTAAACTTTCTATTCGTTTTGCTCAAGTTGGTTTTTCTTGGGCGGTGTTTATTTTGGATGAGCTTCTCTAGTTGTCTAGGGTTTTAGTTATTTTAGGTTATTGGAAATTAAGAATACTTGTGGTTGGCTAAGTTAGTTTCAATGATTGGTGTTTTGTGTTGACTTGAAGTATTCTGACTAGTCTGGATGATCTCTGCGGCCGTAGTATTTGGAAAACTGGCTCAATTCTTAATTTTGTGTTGTTTACAGGGGAATGTATTGATGCAAATGTGCTAGGCAGATTAAACAGGGTTCTAAAGCTTCAATATTTATGCACTTGTTAGAGCAGGGTAATGGAAACTACGGGATACATTCTCATACTGTTGATTGTTTCTTTTTTTCTTCTTCTTTTTTTATGTATCAAAATTCAAATGTAGAATGCTTGTTGTTGATTGGCTGCATTGTGTGCCTATAAAGTCACTTGGCCTGTATAATGTACTCATGGCTTCTCATTTCACGAATGATACTGTCTCCCTTTGATGTTGGATGCCACGTTTTGATGTAGCATGGCCTTAAGATGCAGGATCCCATGAATTTTGTGATTTTTCTGTGGTGAACTGCATGGTAAATTTAGTGCTTAGTGTTATCATGGCAAATTCTATGATGGATTTGCTTCCTTGAGAGCTTCCCACATTGTGGTTGAAATTACGGCTTTTAATTCGAGTGGTGGTTAAAGACTTGGAGTCTGGGTTGATTTCTCAAGGCCTTCCAAGTTCCTTTGTGACGGCAACGACTACCAAGCCTTTATCCTTCATTGTGGGGATGGGATTATGAAATTGAAGAGTTTAATGATATGGAAAACTTATTAGATGCACGAATCACATGTTCTTCCAGAATTAAATTCTAGATGTGAAGCAAATATCTTTACCATTTAGTATCCACTACTTTAGACTTGGTAAAAGAAAAGCACGCATTGTTGGTATATAGATAGTTTTTATCATTTTCTCACATTTATGTGTGTCATTGGTATATAGAGTTCTATCATTAACAAAAAGTGGATTGGTCAGTGTTGCTTTAGAATCTGATTATTGCTATACATTCTTCTATTTCTTGTGTTTTAGTGCATTATAAAGGTCATTGCCTTTTCACATAAAGAGGAAGTTGGCCATTAGACTAATAAGCATCAGCTTACATATCAACTTATATTATTTGCATGTCACTCAGATCATGCTGCATGGTGGAAGAAGACAGGAAACAGACCTACCTTGATATGCTGTAGTATGGATGAGAGAGTTAAACGACGCAAGCCCTCAAGGGACAGAGAAGATGTGAACTCTAGGAATTCCTGGTCTGGGAAAGAACACTATTCAAGTTATGAAGATATTGGGTATAGCCTCAAATATTCATCATCTAGAGTTGATAATAATCTTTTGACATCCAATGATCGAGCTTATTCTGGTGAAAGAACGTACAAAGGTGGACTGACTGAACCTGAAACAAGGGAACAGGGTTTGAGTAAGAACTATTACCGGAGCACGTCACCTGGTTTTGATGGATGGGCCCGTAAAAAACGCAATGGATCTCGGGATGATGGTCCAATTCACACTTATAGGTCTGAATTTATGCAGCCTTTTCAATTTAGTATGGAACAACTCACTCTGATAGGTCTGAATCAATTTCCACTATTAGTATGGATATGCATGTTCCTGATTTGCGACACCTAGAAATTTGTCATCATGCTTCGTGGAAAAAATGCTGTTTACATAGTGGTCTCATACTATTTTACTTGTGATTTTTAGATGCTAGGAAACAAAATGCCATTTTACTGACCAAGTGGCTAAAAATTACATAATTTTCTGAATCATTCTGAAGTCCCCATATCTTTATCATGTTCTGGCAGTTTAATTGATGTATTTTCCTCTAGTATAAATCCCAGTTAGTAAGTACAGCCGCATTTCCTCTTCTTCTTTTTCTCTAATAGTAATAGGTCCTGTTACTAATGTTATATGTGGTTCTTGGACAGCAGGAGTAGGAGTAGGAGTAGAGACAGAGGCAGAAGTAGGAGCCGCAGCCAAAGCTGGGGTAGGGTCAGGGATCATGACCGCGAAGATATTAGGAGCAGGAGTCGTAGCAGGAGCAGGAACCGGAGCAGAAATCTTACGAGGGATCAGACCAGAAGCCGCAGTCCCCTTTATGATAGCAGGCGTGAGTCCCATAGGTGGAATGATAAAAGTGGGTCTGTACTGTCAGATCGAATCTGTAGGGATTTTGCTGCAGGGGGTTGCAGGAGGGGGAGTCAATGCAGGTTTCTTCATACTGATGGTGTAGATGGTCATTCAGAAAATGATGGTACAGATAGATGGAAAAGTAGACCGGAGCCTGGGCGTGCGGCAAGATATGGTGAAGAACCTGGGGATGATAACTCCAGGAGTAAAAGCAGAGGCAGCAACATTCCTTGTAAGAACTTAGTCAGAGGCAAGTGTCAATGGGGTGCAGCGTGTAGATATTCCCACCATATTGCGTCTAGTGAGAGCAATGTAGCTAAAGGGGTTGGGAGTGCATCATCTGGTCATGACCGGCAGCATCAAGGAAGCGAAAGTGGGAAGCCCGTGTGCAAGTACTTCCTAGTAGGTAAGTGCAACCGGGACAACTGCTGGTTCTCTCATGATGAATCTGCTACTGGTGACCAGGAAAGAAGACCACGTGATGAAAGTCGAGGCCACAGTTCGTCAGCCAAGAATCGAGTGTGGAATGGACCTACTTGGGATCAAGTTCTGACCAAATCAGATATCGCAAAGGGCAGTAGATGGAGTGATCCTGTGGATACAAATGAAAGTACTGCCAGTGCAGGTCTATCTGAGAGGATCGACCATAAATGGGATCCTGAAGGCAGAGCCAGGGGGAGCCCAGAACGGAAAGAGAAGGTTTCTGAGAAGAGTAGTTTTCTTCCTAATCAAGAGTGGAAAGAAGATAGTGGTAGAGACCTGGGTGCTGTCAAATCTATAGTTGCTGGAAATTCTAATGACAGACAAGAATTAGCTCCAATATCCCCAGGTTTAGAATCTGGAAATCTAGATGACATCTCTGCAAGTTTGCATGCTAGGACTACAAGAACAGGAGATTCTAGCCAGCTTCTTCATGGGGAAACTGTAAATGCTGATGATCTGGAGGAATCCAGAAGCACAATGAAGCCAGACTTCATGTCTAGAAAGTGCCCCAGTCAAAACGGTGTTGGGAATTTGGAATTTAGTCGGTCTCTGGTTTCAGGAGATGACTTGTTCGGTTCTCGTCCTTCAAATGGACAGAGTTTTGACTTAAGTGGATCTGGTCAGGTCTTACCCGCATCTTTGAATGTCCAAAATCACCACCAGAGACATCTAACTGAAGCTGCTAAAACACAAGAGACACAGGAATTTGGAGCCCACCAATCTTTCTTCAATAGCCCTTCTAATGGTCATGTTGCTCAATATTTCAGTAATCCAACTGCAGCATCTTCTATCCAGAAGTATATAAATGAACAAGCACATACTCATATGCATGCTTCATTGAATCCCTCGACTAATTCTGCAAGGATGGTGACCACTTTGCAACCTACAATACTTATGCAGCCCAATCCTATAGGGGATTTGAGGGGGCTAAGTAGTGATCAAAAGTCTGTTTTTTCATTTGAACAAAAGAGTCGTATCCCTTTTGAACAATTTTCCCCTATGTCTGGTGATGGTATCGAACCTGAGGATACCCTTGACAGTCCCAAATCAAAACTTCAGGAGACACCTGGCATGTCAGAACTCATGCAGTGCAGAGTGCCTGCAGTTCCAGAAGTCAAGGAGCGGGAAACACCTGCAATTTCAGAACAGAAGGAGCTGCTAGCACCTTCTGTTTTAGATGTCTCCCATAAGAGTATTAATTCTTCTGCAGAATTTGGAAAAGGGAAAGAAGATGTTCTGAAAGAAAGTGAAGAGGCCCGTAGTAAGGGAGAGAACGGTAATGGTAATAAGGATGATAAGGACATGCGGTTGTTTAAAACTGCCCTTGTAGAGTCTGTTAAGGAGATGCTCAAGCCAACCTGGAAATTAGGCAAAATGAGCAGAGATATTCACAAAAGCATTGTGAAAAAGGTGGTGGATAAGGTGACCGGTACAATTCAAGCAGATCACATCCCGAAGACCCAAGATAAGATAGATCAGTATCTGTCACATGCGAAGGCTAAAATTTCAAAGCTTGTACAGGTTAGCCATTTTCTTAAACAATCCTATACACTGCTCTATTATCTGAGAACGAGACTGATATTTTTTCCTTCTGTTCTGGTTCCAACAAACTGAACTAGCATTCTGAGTATTACAAATTAAATGATTCATTAAGTTTGAGATTCATTGTGCTATATACCCTTTCTATCAAATATGTTTTTCATGCAGTGCATTGAGCTGAAATTAATGGAATAGTAGAGCCTTTTGGATTCACAGTGAGAGTGGAAGGGGCAGCTTAAGCTGTAGGAATTATTTTGTGTGCTAGATCAAATTAATCTGGACCTTACATCTGTCTACACAAGCTTATGTGCTAGCTACCTACATGTGACTTTACTTCTGAGTTTACCATCTGTATCAAGCTGTGTGCTTAGTGGTATGTATTCAGAGCAAGGATCAAGTTCTGTTGAAACTATCTCTCTGAATAATGGCTTTACATTTGTGCAGGCCTATGTGGATCGACATCACAAGACAACTGAATCTTGAATAGCTTTGAGCTACCTGTATTTTTGTCATTCAATGTACCAATTTTAGATGAACTTTTTTTTCTAACATTTACAGGCTGGTGTTTATTTTTGATGGGTTGTGGATATGCATTTTATTTGGAAGAATGAGACATCTCATAAGTTTTAGTGTGACAGTATAATGGAAAACTATAAAGTTTTTGTTGGTTAGGCATTTTAGCAGGTTTTGGGCCAGGACTGGTGGTGCAATTTTAGCGATACTTGATATGTTGAGAAATTGAAGGAAATTACACGATTGCGTAGCTCTAAGGGGGATCTTCTTCGGAAGTGAGATGGTCTCTCCCTATCCTACATACAAAGTAAAGGTCGGGAGATGAGGATAGCTTTGATGTCAATGACTAGATTTTTTTATATCCCATGGTGCTTTGTCTTATTTGGCAATGGGGGGGGGGGGGGGGGGGGTGTTTTTTTTTGGAATACACACTCTATTACTATAACCCGGTTGCCTCACACAAAAGCCTCACACAAAGGGGGTGAGGCTCCCCTTGCATCTCACATAAAGGTGGGGTGGGACTTCCACATAACTTACACGAAATGAGGCTCCTACACCAATACGGTGCAATTAGAGGCTTAAACTCCAGAAATTATTTCAGGCTGAAATTGAACCTAGGGTGCCTCTGGAGTAGCCATACACCCTGGCCACTGGGCTACTCCCAGTGGTTCAATGGAGGGTTGGAAAGGTAATAAGTGGTTATGAACTGCTATGTGTGATAGCAAGCTTCAGCTTCTCTATCGGAAGAAAACCGGCCCCATGATGTGAGGGGAAAGACAAAATCCATGCTGCGGTTCCGAAAGTTCATTTTGGTTGTGGAAGTACATACTGCTGAGGCATGCTGCTGAAGAGGGGACAGACCATCTCCTGGCCTCTCATGCTTCAAATTTTTACCACGATTGCTTCAATTAAAGCCATTCTTTAACACCCTTCTGAACGTAAAACCTACTGTATATCTTATCAACCAAAATTCCTGGAAAATGTTAGGGAACGGAACACGGAATACCAAGTAAACTTTCAGTCAATATTTGGTGCTCGCATGATCCTAATAGGAGGCATATATAACCCTATCTAATTCACATAAGTGTAAATATAACCTTAGATAACTAGTGTATGGGCAAATTTACCTTTTTCTGCAGTAGTTAAAAATGATAATTTTACCCTCTGAAAAATAAGAGAAAAATCAAAAAAATATTATACCCCTAATCCAAAGCCCTAGCCCATTTTCACCCACCTCTTCTTCTCCTTCTGCAAAACACCCAGTAGTCGGAGAGCAAATCGGCACCGCACCAATATCAGGATTGACTGATATTAATTGACCCTGGTAGATTTGGTACTATCTACTGCTGCTTTTCTCTGGTGACCAGCAATTCTATGCCTGCAAATCCATCAACAAGTCCCTCCTTGCCGACGACCACCGACCGCGACTTCTAGTTAACATTTTTAGCCATGTTCCACCTTTCTTCCTTATTTGCAACAAACATAGTTTAGGCAAAAAAAGAATCACAACATTTTATCAAGTACCCAACGTTTTTGGACCACACACCAGGGCCAACTTCTTCCTCCTTTGCCTCTGGTTCAGGGGACATAGTGAATGGCGGGAAGTAACGGCATTAGGAGTGCGAGAATAAAAGGTGGGCTGAGACGAGGGGTGGTGAGCGACAGGTGGGCTAGGATGGGTGACGGGCAGCGGGTAGGTTGGGATGAGCGGCCACGAGTTAGGAAAATGGCTGATGATCAGCGTTAGTAAATGTGAACCTGCAAGAAAGATCCTAGAAGTGATTCCGGGGAAAGGGCTCCGATGATCAAGTCAGTTCTTTCTCTTAGAGAATTGGTATTTATCAGTTTTTGTGACACTTTCCTGAGCTGGTGTTGTTCTCCTTGTATTTATAGTAGGCTGCAATCATGGCTCCGCATTGCTGGCGTCTAAGATATTGGGTTGTATCGTGGTTACTACAATCTCGGTTTGTGGTTAAGTCTTGAACGTGGTTCCGCCTTTCTCAGTTCGTGGTTGAGCCTCCTGGTCATGGCTCTGTTTTGCCCTATTTGTGGCTAAGTCTTTTGCTGGGCCTAAAGGCCAACATCCTTTAGTTTGTGGGCTAGGTATACACCATAAGCCCCCCTAGCCATGAAGTTAATGAAACGCGAAACGATTAGGGGTGGATTCGGTACGGTTACCGTCATTTTTTACTAATACCATGTACCATACCAACAATGTCGGTATATTAGTTCTAAAAACCAATATCATACAAAATATTTGGTATACCAACACATCGGCATACCAAAAAGTCGGTTGGTATCGGTATGGTATGGTAGAATACCACCAAATTTAAAATATGATGAATTCAAGTTTTTATTCATAAAAAACTACAAATAATTAGAATTTCTATCGCATAAGCATACTTTTAGAAAATTAAATTTTCGATAGTAATAATAATAAAGTAAGATAACATCACATTAACAACTATAGTAGCAAGTTATAAAATATAAAAGAAAATTTTGATTTTAATTTAATTTTGTTAGACTTATTATAAAAATATCAGTTGTAAAGAAATCTTATTTAAGAAAAATAATTTAAACTCTTTCCAATATCCAACATATTGGAACCAAAACATAGACGACATATTTCAAATTATTGCTATTGGTTTTAATATTAATGAATGACTAAATCTTAACTAAATAAAATTTCAAAATTTACATAATATTAGTTATATATATATAGTTGTGTGGTACGGTACAATAATACCATGGTAATATTTTCTCAATACTATTACCAACCCATCTTAAGTGTATGGTACAGTATTACCGTACCACATCATCGGTTACGAACATATTCGATACACATGGTACGTGGTTTGGTTGGTAAGTTGGTTGGTACGACATTTTGGCTCAAAATGCCAGCCCTAGAAGCGATGACTATATTTGTTGAATGTGTGCGAACTGTTGTTCTATTTATTTTGTAAGTAATAACATGTTTGTCGTCATAGTAACATTTATTGTCTTCACGAACTGTTGCTTGCTTCTTGGCTACACTTGATATTTTGTTGGGATGCCTACTTTTTGAATTTGAATTTGAATATGAATTCATACTTCAAGTTGATGACTTCTGATAGGCTTAGTTGTTGCGATCTAAGCCGAGATTCTCTCCTCATTATTCACTACGCTGTTCCAATTTTTCTCACCTTCCGTTATCTTTTGTTCCCTATAAAGTGCTTCGAATCTAATGACTTAATTCCATCATTGTTCAGTGTATCACCGATTCATATACCGCCGCCATCTCGATTTCTGTAAAAGGTAACTTGCTTTTGTGTCAGAATCTAATCATGATGTTTCTGATTGATTTAACGCCTCGTTTTTGACATTTCAGTGTCTGAACTTAAATATTGAACTTTATTGCTTCTTCAAACAATTCAGTCCTTCATCTTCCCCGCCTCTTCTTATTCTCCCTTTCCATTATCATTCTCGATCCTTTCAAATCGTAAGTTTTTCTGGCCTTTTCTTTTCTCCATTTTCTCTGCTGTAGTCATTTCTCTCGATTGTGAATCTGTAAGGTGTCTCCATTCTTACAATTTCTTATTTACACTTGAATCTGATCTTTTCCGGTTGTCTTCTCCGGTGTACTACCTGTTTTACTTTTAAGCTTTTGCCAGAATATTCTATCTGTGTTTTGTAGCCCTAATTAATTTATCTCAAATTTTAGGACTCCTACCTGTCCGAAGGTTTACCTCTAATATTACTGACTATCCCGTAGAGGATGTCCGGCTTGACGATGTTAAATCTGAGGAGGATTCCGATTATCTCACTGGTTCTTCTGCCATTAATAGCATTTTGTCCGACGATTGCTTGGAGAATTTAAAAACCATTTTTCTTTCATGTCTTCGTTTGAACTTAAAGCCCCTCTTATTTCTGAAAGTGTTCGCACTCCTCCTGTTGGTTACACGTCTTCTTAACTAGATTTATCTTAAATTTGGTCTTTCTTTTCCCCATTCCTCAGCATGTCATAGATCTCCTTTTATCATACCAAATCACATTGTCCCAGTTTCATCCTAAGGGCATCACGATCATCGTGGGTTTCCACTATGTGTGTACCCAAGCGGATGTCCATTTTTCTATTGACTTATTTCACAACTTGCATTAGCTTCGTAAGGTGAAAAATTCTTTGTACGAATTCACTTTTTATTCTGTTATTCCTGGGGTTGAGTTCGTCAGTGGGTTCCCCAGTAGTTGCGATGTATGGCGCAAATTATTTTTATGTAAAACTAGATCAATAATGCAAAGAGGTCCTTTTGTCCTGGAACTATAATGTTCCTAAGTCTAAGCTTCCGAGGCCGGGGGCTCTTCTCATTGCTAATTCCAAGGATGTGTTGAAACTCAGTGCACACTCAATAGGTTCACGCCATGCTGAATCTGGTACTGAAGGTGTTTGTTTGTTGGTATCTTGTGGTTTTTCTGATTTGCATGCGTTATTTCTATCCTTGTTTTCTTGTTGCTCATCTGTGTTTATATGTTAGTTTGACTCAAGTTGTGTGTTAAATGTTAGATATGGATCTAGTCGGGCACCAGATTAATAGGTCATTTATTCCTGATGAGGAAGATGAGAAAATGGATAACGTGTCTATCCAACCACATAGTATTGGTGCTAATGGTGTTTCCCAGGAGAACCTTGGCCTAGCGAACCCTTAGTTAGCAAATGTTGAAGGTCAAGCACCGGATGGCGGAGAGGTGCCTGTAGTTGATACTCAGGAGAAAAAATGAGAAGGAATCGGAGTGATGGTTTGTCAGGTGCCTCAGAATGCCCTGAGAAAAAATGGCGCACTAGGCAATCCCAGTCCAAGCCTCCGTTTCGAAGTGATAGTTCTTTGGTAGAAGGGACTATTTCTTCCATTCTTTCCAAGCTCTCTTTACATGAGTCGATGGTTGCGGTATGTTTGCTTGTTCTTTTTTAAAATAATTTTATCGTATACTAATATGCTTTTACTACAATATCTTGTTGATCTGTTCATTTGTCTTTTTTTTTGGCGGATTGTATAAGATTGGTGAGAATTTCAAACTTGTTGGTGAGCGGGTTGCCGAATTCTCCAAGCAAGATGGTTCACTGTTGGATAAGTACAAGGCCATCAAGAAGCAATGTGAGGTTATAAAGGTGTCGCTTCAGGCTGCTGAGCAACGTGCAAAGGCCACTGATGAAAATATCAGTAAGCTGTATGCTAAGTTGAAGGAGATGTGGGCTAAAGGTCCTGCTTCGCCGGTTATCCTCAAGTTCTTGCTGATCGATTATTTAAGACAAAGTTCTTCTTCAACCATTTTGAGGAAATTTCTAGTTCCGCTTGCAATATTGGTTAGTGTGAGGCTCTGATGGGCCTACAACAGAAGAACCCTGATTTGAAGGTGAAGAAATTGCCCTCGCTGGTTAAGTGCGGGGAGATATTGGAGCAGCAGGAGGATATACTTAACTCCAAATTTATTAATAAAATTTTTGATGGGGGGCATCCTTATGCCTTGTTATCGCATCTTGCTGATCTACCTTCCCTACATTCTATTTCTGAGTTGTGAGAGTGCAAAGTTGACTATCTTGATAGCCTATTATTTGCTTCTTCTGATCCTAAGCCATCTCCTAACCTAGATGTTAATGCACATGTGGAAAATTCTGCTTAGCATGCGGACAAGGAAGATTCAGCTCTCGTAGCCCAGAATGCATCTACTTCTCGTAACAATGTTAGTTAATTTTTAGAGATATGACTCAATTTAAGACTATATGAATTTATGTCTGTAACATGTAATGGTACTTTTGTGCATGTTCGCACTGTGTATTGTCTTTAATGCAAATTTGGTGTACCCACTCTAATTTTATATTTTTCCTTTGTATTTATTCGCATGCAGGATTTTGATATTCTAGTCGACTATAAGTTTTTAAACCTTCTTGACTCGTTGGGATCTAGTGTTTAATTTAAGCATCATCCTGAGTTTATATCATCCAATTCTTGCTGCCCTAGTAGGCTGGTTGAGGCTACTAGTTCCCTATCCAAGGAATATCTTGTGCTGCTTTCCGATGATTATTTTTCAAATGTTGGGAGTTCATATTTAGACTCTATTCCATTATGTCTTGGATGGCATGTCTCTACTTCTTCATTATCTCCATCTCCTCCTATGAATTTCCCTTGTAGTAAGTTTTTTCCTAACGGCTACAATATTGAATCCCTTGACAAACATATCGTTCGCATCTTAGTTGATCTTGAATCCGCTGGTGTGTATATTTATTCGCTCAAGCTTCCCAGTCGCATTCAGGAATGGGCAATATCGCTAGGTGTCCATCTCAAATATATGCTTCTTAGTGTCAATGATCTGGAGCTTGTATGGAAGAAGACCGTGAACGAGTCACAAGACTATATTCATGAGTTGCAAAGATTTTGTGGCAAGCAAAATGACCTTATTCAGCAGCAGTAGTTAAGCTTAGTTAAAATTATTGGTCAACAAGAAGAAGCGAATAATTTTTCCGCAAATAAAGCACACGAGGCCTATCAGAAAATTTCCATCATAGATAATCAGTGTTCTCATATTGACCAATTATTGGATCATCTAAAGAAGAAGCAGGATGAATGCGACCATCTTTCTACATGTTCTGTAGAGTGGCAGAGCAGGTTTAATGAACAGTTCGCTGTAAATACCCAGTTGTGTAGTGATAATGATCGCCTTCATGCTGAGTGCGAACACCTTGACTCATACGTATATATGTTTGAACAAGCTTGTGTTGATTATAAAGATAAACTGAAGGCTGTTTCCGCAGAGCCTTGTGGTTCCACTAGTAGTGGGGGTTTCACTATGAATATTGGCGGTCAGAGGCTTAATTTGTCTAAATCTATAAGGTCGTGTATTCGTCAGCTACAAGAGAATATGTTAACATGGAGGAATTGAATAAAATTTATCTAGCCACCATGGATGTGATGAGTGTTCAACTTGATCACGATGAGTTCGGTCCTATAACTAACTTTAAAGCGTACTATGCGAGACATCTTGATCGTATGCAACGAAGTGGTTGAACCCGCCATCCTGCTTACTTATATATATATATATATATATATGAAATGATGCTATGATCATATTTTATATGAGAAGGGACATCAAGCTGAGCAATCTTTCCGCTCTGGTAGTTTGTCTTCAGCTGGGCCATCTCGCGCATCGAGACATAGATAACTTGCTTTTGTTCAATGTAATAATTCACTTCTCCAAATTTTTTAAGTACTATCTGTGTACTTCTATTTTTTGATACCTTTTTATTTTCAATAAAATGTTATATTTTATATTTTCAATGCATTTACATTTGTTACTGCAAGATCTATAGCTTGCGAGATTGAGGTTGTAAACTTATATTTTGCAAAGCCGCAAAATCTATTTCTTGATTTTGTTGTTTGATGCACCCCAATTTACCGCCACCACTGCGCCACCGTCTGTAGGACAGAATCTGCAAGACAAAGCCCCCAGAGGTTTCCGGGAGGAAGAGGCTCCGACGGCCAAGTAAGAAAATAGATTACAAGAGTGTAATTAGGAATGAATAGTTGAGTGTGTAGGGTTACCTTTAGCCTTGTTATAGGTAGGCAAGTAGGAAAACTATTTTGTTTTCTTGTGGAGAAAGTACTCTCACATTGGGAAAGCCCAAAAGGCTTTACTCAAAGGGCAAAGCTATAGACCGGTTGGTCGACTGTATAGGCATTTAAGCCCATATAGATTTACACATTATCAAGAAGCCACTGGAAAGCTGAGGGTTCAGCCTTCGAATTCATCCAGGATTCGTGGGTTTGAATCTGAGCTCGCGTCCGTGGGTTTGTCGCTGCCCCCTTTTTACGGGGATGCTTCAAATTGATGGCTGAGCAAGGGTTCTTCCTCCAAATCGTTTAACACTTCTGGGGTACAATCTTGGTGCCCCTGTGACACATTGAAGGCTCGTCCTAGGTTGAGGTTTTGAACTAGTCGCTCGAGCTGATTAATGTGTCAGGGGTTCGACCCTTGGCTTTCTAGTCTGTGCTAGAGCTCAGGGTCCTAAATCCTGCCTCTTTTATTTCAATAGGGGCCTTCGGGACCCTGTTGATTCTGGGGGGGGGTCCGGTCTTTGGTTTTCTAATCTGTGTCAGAGACCAAAAGCCTTTGAGCCCCATTGACAAAAGTAGGGATTTCAATTTTCTACCTTCTAATCTAGGTTAGAAACCGAGGGCATTTTAATTCTTTCATGTATATGAGAAGAGAGAAAATGCATTCAAATCTTGGGCTTCAAACCTATGCTAGAGCGTGAGATTGTGCGGATCCCAGTACTTTACCCATAGAAGATACGGCCTCCAGGCTTCCAATTCTGCGTTAGAGCCCTTGATCATTCAAATCTAGTAAACCTGAATGAGGGATTCGGACACCGGCCTTCCAATCTGCGCTAGAAGCCAAGTGCATCCAAATCCGTATTTTGATTATATGGGATTCGAATTCCAATTTTCTAAGCTGTGCCAAAATCCAAGGAATTCACACCCTACATATGCATTTGTCCTTCGGCCATCTGGTCTGTGCTAGAGTCCGAAAGGTTCAAATTCATGTATTTAAGCGTAGAGGCTTCAGGCTTCTTGGGTTCTAATATGTGATAGAGTCCCAGGAGCTCGAATCCCCCTGTGAAAGGGTTGGGGGATTAATCTTCGGCTTTCTAATCTGCATTAGGATTCGAAGGGTTCGAATCTAGAGTGGAAACTGGAAAAGTCACATAGGATTGATATTTAGAGTTTGAGTCCAAGGTGGGAAGTGGAAGAGTCACGAGCATGACGCAAGCACTTATTAGAACCTAAGAAGCCCCTGTTGGGTTCCACGCTCACCACTTTCCCCATTAATGTCTTGGGATTTCTCCCCCATGTGACCCATTTACCCACACACTTACTTTTTTGCATGGCGGCCTAAGGTAATGATTACCTTCAACTCCCTTTATATATAGCAAGGTTTTTCACCGCTCCCACTTCACTCACTCTCCCAAATCACTTTCAAATTTCAAAAACCTTTCTTTTTCAGACAGATTTTTTGGCGACCTTTTTCAGAGAGCTTAGGTCATTTTTTGGCCAGTCAATCAGTAAGTCTCTTATCTCTTATCCTCTATTTTTCCCTTTTACAATGTCGCAAACACCATTGTTAGGGAAGAAGTCCATTCCACCCTATTTTCTGGTCGTGTCTACCGCCTATGGCGTGGACGAATCTGGTCTCCAAGATTTTGATGCTGTTCCATCTACGGTAGCCTGTTCTTTTCCAGAGGGTTTCGAAGCCGAAGGGAGCTCCAATAGTTGCTCAGCGCCACCTAAGGATTTTCACCAAAAATGGGTTTCTTCCAATCCAGGGTTCTGAGTTGGGCAAAGGTTCAGGAAGATAAGGAGGGTCATCCATTCTTTTTCAAGAAAATCTTGACCCCGATCCTGAGAGTTCCCTTTTGATGACTCCAGAATTTACCAAGCAGCTAACCACTCTACCTCTGTGGGTTACGCTTTCAGAGGATTTAAGATTGGAGGTCCTTCGAGATGATAAAAATCCAAGGGATATGAGGCCCGATTAGTGCACCGTCTACAAGTGCCACCCCTGGTTCGGACTGTGTTTCCCCCTACCCCCTATCCTCTCTCATCCTCTCGAGGAGCACCAGGTGAGCCTGGCCCAGTAGTATTTGAACATCATTATCCTTGTCATGAGGTTTATGACTCGATGTAACTGCATGGGTATCACCCCTCGGTATTAGTTGTTTAGGTCTTTTTATTACCTCTCCTATAGCAGACCTGTGGTGCATATAGCCGGGGGCCAGGATACAAAGCTTAGGGGGATTATGACTCTATGAAACAGATTCTCGAACCACCCCATGAAGATCTTATCCAACTGCAAAGGGTGGCATTAATCTCACATTTACACTTTCGAGAAAAAGGCGGAGGAGTATTATGTACCCAACTGGAATCTGAAGCCCAAGTTAAAAAAATCCAGCCACTTATGTTGCTCCGGGGAGTGTGGTAGAAGATAGAGATCGACTGTTAAGCGATCCCCTCGATATTCAAGTAACTTTGATTTTGTGTGGCCGAAGGAGGTATATGACTGGATTACAGTCAAATGCCTGTCCTGATAGAACCCCTTCCTCTGGTGGAATTTGCAAAAGCCCCTTCCGGCAAGGGGAAAGAGAAGAAGAAAAGAGATGAGGGCGACCAGCCCAAGAGAACAAAGGTGAAAAGGAAGACCTCTACGATCGGTGATGAAGAGGCTTCAAAGAAATCAAAGAAGTAAAAAACTAAGGTTGAAAGATCAAAACCTTCCGGGCATGTCTTGAAGCCTGTTAACACAGAGTCAGAGCCAATCTAAGCAAGCAATGACGGAGATGCACCTATTAGGAGTTCTCTCCACCCCCTCCCACCCCCGCCAGCCAAAGGTGTTTTCGGAATCTTTGAATTTATACTTAGATTTCTTTGAGTTTTATCTACTATTCTTTTTGAACCCTTATACTTTGATTTCTTTTTGAGTTTATCTACTCTCCTTGAGTTTATACTTTGATTTCTTTGAGTCTCTTTTTCTTTTGACTAATTCATGTTTCTTTTTGTTTTACCCAGTGATCTTCGCTGCTACCCTTGGTTTCGACAACAAGGAGAAGGTTGAGATTTTTTCCGAAGAATGCTACGAGGAGGTTCACCCAGATCCTCCAGTTTTGGAAACCCTTCGGACGGAGGCTGTGCCAGACACTCAGGTGGAAGTCATTGACGATTCCACACGAAACAAGCGGTCTCAGAATGGTGCTTCTCCTGTCCGCCCCTCACCCAGAGGAAAAGAACTGACGTGGATACGCCATTTTTGGACCACCCCCTTCAGCAAAAAATAGGTCTTTCCGGGAACGCTGGGTTAGAGGCTGGTCATCTCTTGGGGCATGGCCATTTTCCCCCTCCGAGGTTGGAGAACTGCTCATTGGCTCTTGTCACAGGGGCGCCCGCCCTCTCGAGCGCTATGGGATCTGTCATCCAAGCTTCATGGCCAAGGCCAAGGAGGCCAAAGTGGTTGTTGGTAAATCCAAGGAGCTCGAAGGGGAGCTAAATGAAGCTACCTCCTGTAATAAGGAGGATCTGGATAGGGTGGCCTTCGATTACGAGGCCGAGTGTGTTAAGGTTGTCCTTGCCCACAAAGTAGAGATGGAGAAGTAGGACCTTATCCCCAAAGGGGAGATTGAGAAACTGGCCCTTGAGAAGGACCTTTATTTGAAGGAGCTCGAGATGCAGCTCTCAGAGGCTTAGATGGAGAATACAAAGCTAGCTAACCTTTGCTCTCCCGAGCACCAGGCTTCTGTGTTCGAGGCCTATACTAACAGGATAGTGAAGACTAAGGGGTTACGTGCCTTCTTTTTGAGCCTCTTCACATTTCTGGTGGGGATTACCCGGAATAGCTTGGCTCATTCTGCCTCCAAGGAGTTCCCATCCAAGTATGCGACTATGCTTGATGTCTACAAGAATAAATCAAAGCCAAAGCAACTGAGCCATCTCTAGTGGAAGTCTATCCAAGACGGGGGCATTGAACTTCCATTGCTTGAGAACCTGAAAGCCTCCGATATGTATTTGTCGGTGGAGGTGATTCGACACTTTGAGGTGGATGAAGACACATAATGGAAGGATCCAGATCTCCTTACTACTACGAGGACTCGACGTGAGCCCACTTCTTTCAGGGTCCTCCCAATCAAATCTTAACATAGGGAGAATTGTATGAACTATTCCCTTAGGGCTCCAGATGTACCCCTTAATTTTTCTTATGAATGAAAAATTCTCTTTCCTTAACTAATTTTTCTTATGAATGAAAATTTCTCTTTCCTTAACTTATGTGTTCCTCTTTTTGCCTTTTGTAGACTCTAGACTTGGTACCCTTTCACCCCCCTCATCTGCAAAGGGGTACTTCTTTTGGTTTTTTTCCAAGTTATGAAAGAATGGTACCACCAGATCCATGAATGGGCTTGGGAGAATCGAATCGAAGCCTCTCAATTCTAGTGAAAGTCCATCCGGATCGAAGAGGAGCTTCAAGCAACAAATATTGAACTTAGTTTATGGTGCAACAGACTTCACAAAAGACAGAAAGAACTCCTCGATGCCCTAAGTCGTTCAAGGGAAGAAATGGATTCATTGGACGCGGTGAGGGATGAGATTTTAAGAGATTTCTATTCTCTCAAAGCTCGGCATAATGAGGTTCTTAAAGAGATTACTACCAAAGCTGGGTTTACCTAGATGCATGCATGCATCACCTCCGCCAAGGCTTATAAAGCCACTGGATGGGGTCATCTTCCCCTCCCAATGAGACTATCAAGTGCTACCGGTGCGATGCTTGAGTGGCTCGAGAAAATGTAGAGGTGGCTTGAGCGGCCTTGGTGACCGGCACTGCTAAACTTAAGGAGTGAAAGGAGGAAGTTAGAAAATACCGATGATATCTGGTTCTTGCCTTAGAGCAAACCATCAAGAAAAATCTGGCCATCATCATGGCTGCTTATAGAGACAAGGAGAAAGTCGAGAAGGAACTTTCTGAATTTTACAAAATGTACGAAGCGACTGCTAACAGCCTTTGGGCATACGACCTCCAACCAATGGGATGGTTGAAGCCTCATTGGTTGAGGATTTTGAAGTTTTCCTTCAAGATACTATCAATATCATGGAACAGAAACATATTACTAGGAATCCTAAGTATCAGGAAGTGTATGAAGAGGCGCAAAGGTGGCTGTACAGACTGAGAAGAATGAAAATGGGGGCTTTGAGTTCCCGCAACCCTTCTAGGAGAGGTGAGACATAAGGATTTGCTAAAACCGCTCTTCCTCCTGCAACCTCGACCCCCAGGGTTAGCCTAGTAGGCAACCTAACCATTGTCTTTGGATGAGTGAGGGGTCATCAACCCGCAGGGCAGTTAATACTTCCGACCTAGGCCTAGCTCGCCCTTCCCACGACAAAGAGGAGCACCTGGTGAGGAGATTGAGGCGTTAGGTTTTTCGCTCGATGTCCGGAGGCCTCTTGTAAGAGTATCGTAGAAGCTTTTCTAGATATATGTAAATATATGTTGTATCCATATCTATATGTTTGTAAGCCGCGATGGCCTTGTATTATCAGAATAACACTTTCCGCTCTTTGTCATTTTTCGAGCACTTCTATTTTTATGAAGGGAAATAGTCCTCCTAGTCAAGATGAATTTCTTCAACTTGCTTTCCTCCCAACTCATCATTGAAAAAGTTGTGCCGATCTTTTGAGCGGTTTCCAAGGTCAAAGCCTTGGGCGCTTGTTGCATGTTCGATGGGGCTTTGTTAGCCCTTTCGAATATTGTACAAGGTCCGTGCCTTGAGCGCTTGTCGCGTGTTTGATGTTACTTTGTTAGCCCTTTGAATACCATTCAATGTCTGTGCCTTGAGCTCTTATTGCAAGTTCGATAGGGCTTTGATGGCCATTCAAAGAGTTTACAAGGTTTGTGGCTTAAGCGCTTGTACACGTTTGATGGGGATTTGATAGCCCTTTGAACAATTTACAAGATCCGTGCCTTGAGTTCTTATTGTGCATTCGACGGGCTTTGATGGCCCTTCAAAAATTTTACAAGGTCTGTGCCTTCAGTGCTTGTTGCGTGTTCAATGGGGCTTTGATGACCCTTTGAACTGTTTACAAGGTTTGTGCCTTGAGCGCTTGTTACGCGTTCGACGGGGCTTTGATGGCCCTTTGAACTGATTACAAGGTATGTTCCTTGAGCGCTTGCTGCACGTTCTATGAGGCTTTGTTAGCCCCTCAAATTTGAGTTACTCCAATTTTAGAAGAGTGGAAAATTTTTTCCCCCTTGGAAACGTGTGTTCAAATTCCTTGGAATCAAGAACTGATTATAAGAAACACGCTCCCGTACAAGATTGTCAAAGACAGAGGAATCCTATCGGCTCACAATGCTATTTGGCCAAGGGTGTCCTCCGACCCAAAGGTACCTCGAGGCAGGCCTTTTTTCGGCCTCCCTAAGTCTATTGGGATTTTGGAGAGTAATACCTCCTAAGGTTAGAGAGGTTCTATCTGCGAGGAACCGATTCACCTTGGAGGGTTTCTAACACATAGCTGTCTCCCGGGACGGCTTCAAAAACTCGGTAGGACCCTTCCCAGTTTGCTGACAGCTTCTCCTCCAGCACTCTACGGCTCTTCTCATTTCTCCTAATTACAAGGTCTCCTAGGGAAAATTGGACTTTTCATACCCTCCTATCATGATACCAGTTAACCCTATCTTTGAAGCTACCTTCATTGAGGTTTTCCTTCTCTCTATGTTCTTCGAGAAGGTCCAAATCCAAGCAGCGTAGCTCATAATTATCTTCCTTTCATCCGTTTCTTATAGCAAAACTTCCAAAGGTGGGCAACCTTATCTCTACTGGAATGACCGACTCCAAGCCGTAAACCAGGCCATATGGGGTTTCTCCCGTAGCAGATGATTCTATTGTTTGGAATGACCAAAGTACACTAGGTAACTCATTAATCCAGTTCCCGCATACCCCTTCGAGCCTCGATCAAATGCCGTTGACAATGGTTCAATTGGTGACCTCCACCTACCCATCGGCTTAGGGGTGGTAAACGCAGGTGACCCTTTGACAGATCTTGTACTCCTTGCACCAGCTTTTGAAGGGGTCATTGACGAACTGAGCACCATTGTCACTTATGATCGTTCGAGGGATCCCAAATCGGCATATGTTGTTCTTCCAGCAAAACCCAATCACGGTCTTCCCATTTATGCCGATCAGGGCTTTGGCCTCAACCCACTTTGTAAAGTAGTCTATGGCCACAATCAGGTACCGAAAGTGGCCAGGGGCCTTCGAGAAAGGTCCCACCAAGTCGATCCCCCTATTTGTCAAATGGCCAAGAACTGTTAATGTTCATATTTTCTTCTTGGGAGACGTGGGTGATTGGTGTATGCTTTTGGCATTGGTGGCAGGCCTGGATATGCTTGTTTACCTCTTCGAACATCTTTCACCAATAATATCCATCTAGGAAAAGCTTCTTAGCTACCGATCGAGCCCCTTGATGACTTCAGCATCCCCTTCACGGGTTTTGCAAATCAATTATTCAGCTTCATGGGGGGGGCTACACATTGGAGGAGTTGTTGGAGAGGGCCTCGATGAAATAGAACGTGTTCATGGATCACATATTTAGGTGCCTTTAACCTAACCTTCCTTGCTTTGATGGGGTCCTCTGGGAGAGTCCCATCTCAAAGGTAGCTAATAATAGGTATCATTCACGACTTTTGATCTTCAACCACCATCACCGTTGCTTCCTCCTCGAAGCTACACTTACTTAGCATCTCCCCCATTAAGTGCCCCTGAATTGAAAATCCAGGTCCGACAAGGCCAATTTTCTTAGGGCATCAACCTTGTGATTCTTCTCTTGAGAGACTTGAGTGAGGGTATGATGGTGGAAATATTCAAGGAGAGGTTTTCCCACTTCCAAATAGTTTTGCAAGCTTCTTTCCCTAGCCTCATATTCCCCCTTGACTTGAAAGACCACGATTTGGGAATCACTTAAAATATCTAGTCTTTGTACTCCCAAGTCTTTGGCATTTGAAGCCCTATGATTAGTGTCTCGTATTCCTATTCATTATTCGTGGCCTTGAAGTCAAAATATAGAGCATAGGGGTATTCTTTCTGATCGGAGATTGTGAGTAAAAATCTAGCCCCACCACCTTCAGAGTGAGAGGACCCATCAACGTACAACTGCCATGTCTCTTGGGTTCATTGTCATTTTCACTTACTATTGGTTTAGTGTTTTTGACAATGAAGTCAGCTAATGCTTGACCCTTGATGGTTGTTCTTGGGCGGAACTGGATGTCATTCTCACAGTTTGATTTCCCATTTCATCATTCTTCCCAAGGCCTCCGGCTTTAGAAACACATGCCTGATTGGGTAGCCAGTGAGAAGGATAATTCTGTGACTTTGGAAATATGGCCGGAGGTGCCTTGCAGCATGTACAAGGGCTAATATCAACTTCTTGAGGGTAGTGTATCGGGTCTCCAGGCCATGCAACAACCTTCTTAAAAAGTAGATTGGGTATTGGGCTCTATCCTTTTCCTTTACCAAGATGGCGCTTATCGCCAGGGGGAATGCGGAGATGTATAAATGCATATCTCCTCCCATTGTCTGCTTTCTTGAGGGTGAGCATACTTCGTAAGTACTTTTTCAACTCTCGGAAGGCTTTATCACAGTTATCCATCCATTCAAATTTCTTTGCTTTTCAAAGTACATCAAAGAATGGCAGGTGTTTCTCGGCCCACTTCGAAAGGAATTGGCTAAGTGCTGTAAATGAGCCTGTAAGCCTTTGGACATCTTTGACTATTTTGAGGGGTTTCATGTTGACCAACGCTTCAATTTTCTTAAGATTGACATCGATCCTCCTCTCTGAAACCATGAATCCCATAAATTTACTCGCTCTGACTCCAATTACGCATTTAGTAGGGTTTAGCTTCAAATTAACTTCTTGGAGCTTTTGGAAAGTCTTTTCGAGGTCCAGTAAAAATTGGTCAAAGCCCCTACTTTTAACCACCATGTCACCAACATATATCTCAATGTTTTTGCCAAATTTTTTTTCTGAAGAGTTTATCAACCAGCCTTTGGTAGGTGGCCCCCCTGCATTCTTCAATCTAAATGGCATTTTTCTGTAGCAAAATGTTCCTCCTTCAGTTATGAAGATGTTTTTTGCTTATCCTCCCTTTACATGAGTATCTGGTGATAGCCCTTATGAGCATCAAAGATAGCCAGCACCTCATATCTTGTTATGGCTTCGAATAACACGTCAATGGAGGGAAGGGAATAGCTATCATTGGGGCAAAATTTTTTGAGATCCGTGAAGTCAATGCACATTCTCCAAGCCCCGTCGTGGTTGGGGACCATTACCAGGTTTTCTATCCACTCAGGGTTTAACACCTCTTCGATAACTTCTGCTCGAAGCAACTTTTGGACTTCTTCCTTTATGGCCTCGACCCTTTCAGGTGCATACAATCTGCGCTTTTGATTGATTGGATTTTGGGAGGCATCTACATTCAGCCTGTGGACCATCAACCATTTAGGTACCCCTGTAAGGTCAAAGGTGTCCCACAAAAACACATCGACGAAATCATCTTAGAGGTCCTGCAATTGTTCCTTTGTTTTGAGTGGTATCATTTTCCCCATGAGGACCGTTCCCTTATCTTGAACGGCCATTGGCTCCGTGTCTATGGGTTTGATGTCTCCGTTGATTGAAGCCACCCTATCATCCCTTCTAGCCTCTTTTAGGGCTATAGCCAAACAACTTCTGGCCGCCGGTTGATTTCCCTTAATGACCGCTATCCTTATTTTCGTGGGGAACTTCATGGTCAAATGATAAGGGGACCATACCACTCATGCCTAGCACATCCATGGCCTTCAATGTATCATGTTGTATGGAGACACGACATCAACCACTGCGAAGCTGCAGTCGATTGTAATCTCCTTATCTCGGTTATATACTTTAATCAGGAGGGTAACAACCCTTAGGGGTAGCACCATTTTCCAGGTGAAGCCAGACAAGAGAGAGGTTGTTCTCCTTAGACTCTCGCGTCTAAGACCTAACTATTCAAAATAGTTGGCAAACATTACTTCAACCCCGTTGCCGTCATCTACGAACACCCTTTTGACATAACTCTCTCCAATGGTTGTATGCATTACCAATGAGTCTGTATGAGGGGCTTGACTCGGCACCGGGTCAGCCTCTGAGAAGGTAATTGCTTCTTTGTCTTGGAAACACTTCTGACAGGGTTCTTCGGGGGGCACATACCATGACTGGGCTTTGATGTTTGTGATTGAGGCTTGGTCACCTACAACTTCATTGATGAAGTTGATCACCCGATTTGCCCCATCCCTCAAGTTTCTGTCCGATCATGCCTTGGCTTTGGCTCGGACCCCTGCTTGGTTTCCAGCTTGGTCTCCGTCATTTGCCTGTTGTTCTTTACCACCTTGATTGGCTATCTTTTTACCTTTCCAACGACATTTTACTCGTCCCCTCAAAGAAGATTCTCCTCCCAAACCCTCGACGCAGCCAAGGAGTAAACCCTCTTTTTCACATCTTTCAACTTCCTATCTCAATTGGGTACGCTCGCTCATGTCATAGCCACGTTCTTTGTGATGGTCACAAAATTTGGGGGAATCTCTTTTTGCATGGTAGTCTTTTCAGGGAGAGGGGTTCCGAAACATTCCTTTGTGGATGGAGTGTATCTCCATCAGGGACTTGGTCAAGGGAATATAGCTCTCGAATCCTTTCTTTGGGGGGGGGGTCATGCCTTTTCAACTGAGGCTCTGAGTGTTTAGGCCCCCTTTTGACCCATCTATCCCCTTCCCATTTCTTCTTTGTGGCTTCTTCAATTTTTGAATACTGCTCTACGATTTCCTACAGCAGCTGCAGGGTCTTCGGCTTTTTCGAGACCAGCTTTTTGTACAGGTTGAGGTTTGACATCCCAATCATGTATCCAAGGATCACTCCATCCTCGGTCCAATTAATCATGCTGAGATATTCATCCACACATTGATGGTAGAACGCCTTCGTCGACTCGCCTAGCCTCTGCTTACTATGGTACAACTCTATTAAGATTTCTGTAAACCTTTGAAAGAACTGACCTAGAAGGGCCCTTCCAAAGTCTCTGTACGAGTGTAGCGACCCTCTGCCCAACTTGTTGAAGCATTCTTGCGCTTTTCCTCGAAGGTAACTTCCGACCAACTTCCATGTTAGTTGTTCGTTGAAGTTCCTTGAGTTCATCAGACTAAGGAACATTTGTATGAACTCCCGAGGGTCTGAATCTCCACTGCATATAGGGGGCCCTTTGGGTGGTTTCACTTCGGTGAGCCATCGAGTGGCCACTATTGCAGAACTGAAAGAAGAGGATGCGACTTGACCCAAAGACTCGATTAGCCTGTAGATTTATTTTTCCAAGGAGTCGTTTGATCTCCCTCCCATTTGCGAATCTCCATTTGACTTTGCTAGAACGGGGCATCAAAACTAAGGGGCTGATTCAAAACCATGTATCCCAAGTGCGACCCTCCCCCCAATGAGCTGTAATACAACTCTGGTCGGTAATGGTCGTTGGGGGGGACCTTTGGCCGGAGTCCTAAATACATCTGGCTTTAAAATCCCGGGAAGAATCCCATTAGCCCCATTGTCGAGTGAGAAATAGTCTATCTCGATGTTGGAGGCATTGAGAAGGGCGTCAAAATTGGTGCGGAGTATGCCATTATTTGTAGCATGCTCGGGAGTGTTGGCTAGGGTCGTGTAAGGGCTCCAACGTCTGCTTGATATGACACTCCCAGGGGGAGAGGTATGACTAGAATCTTGGCTGCACCACCAGGGGCATCAAAGGTGGGGCCCCATATGCTGTTAGACCACCCTTTGGTAGAGCATTGGGGGCTCCACCCGATAACTAGTATATTTGAGGGCATGAGCCCACAACGCTAGATCATGCAGCGATGGGGGGCACTTTGTTCGTGATCCTTGATACTCTAGAAGCCCTTCTTGAGATTTATGTTTGTGAATCCGATGTGGCCTCCGTAAACTGTGGCTCGTTCTCCCTTGGACAATGCACCTGGCTTTGTGAGGTAGGGCTCCAGCACCTCCTACCCAGGGCTTGAAACTGACCTCCATGGTCCTTGGGTGTGCGTCAACTTCTGCACGAGAAGCTTCTGGACCCCTCACTTCTGAGACCTGTTCTTGGTCGACTTTTGAAGGCTTATTACCGGCACTAGAGGGGGTGGGATCTGATTGCATATTGGACATATGCCCTCTCATTTTCTGGTACATGGATTGTACTTCTTCGCCGGTGCCTAAAGCTTTGCCTTTTAGCCCTCCACTCCTACGAAAAGCGCTTGTCGTAGATGTGGTCATAAATAACAATATTCAACACTAATATGACTATGGTCCCACCTGGCGTGCCAACTTGATGCACCCTAATTTACCATCGCCACTGCACCACCGTCTGTTGGCTGAAATCTGCAAGACAAATCCCCTGGAGGTTTTTGGGGGGAAGAGGTTTTGACGGCCAAGTAAGCAAATAGATTACAAGAGTGTAATTAGGGATGAGTAGTTGAGTGTGTAGGGTTACCTTTAGCCTTTGTATAGGTAGTCAAGTAGGAAAACTATTTTGTTTTCTTGTGTAGCAAGTACTCTCATCTTGGCCAACCCAAAAGGCTTCACTCAAAGGGCAAAGCTATGGACCGGTTGGTCGGCTGTATAGGCATTTAGGCATATACAGATTTACACATTATCATTTTTGATTTCATAGGCACACATGCCTTTGTGTTTCTTTTTGCAAGATCTAGAGCTTGCAAATTTGATGGTGTAAGTCTATGTTGTGCAAAGTAACAAGATCTATTGCTTGCTTTTGTCGCTGTATTTGTTGGCATATGTGCCTTTACGTTTCTTTTTACAAGATCTACAGCTTGCGAGATTGAGGTTGTAAACCCATATTATGCAAAGACGCGAGGTCTATTGTTTGTTTTTGTCACTATTTTTGTAGGCACATGGGCCTTTTTGCAAGATTTATAGCTTGTAAGATTGAGGTTGTAAACCTATATTGTGCAAAGCCGCAAGATCTATCGCTTGCTTTTGTTGCCTCTTTGATTTTGTTATTTGTATTTTGACAAGTTCTATAGTTTTCCATGTTGCGATTGTACAAATGTACTCGTTCGCAGTTGCAAGATGTGATAATTTTCTTTCTTTGCGATGTGTTACTGTGAACTTTGGATAAAATGTAAGTGAACAATACCATAGGTGAGTTGCCCTGGAAGACATTTTCTGATATTGATTATGTATAGCCGCGATGATATCATGCTTAAAAAAACTATAATGCTAATAAAAAAAGGCCGCCAATGATCATCTCATGGCTCCTGTACAACTAAGGTCTTCCTAATGCCTACTAAGGTCTAAATACAGAATTTCCTTAGGTTGATCACATGCCAAGTGTTTGGGATGCTAATGCCATCCAATCTTTCTAGCTCGTAGCAGTTAGATTGGTGCACTTTCGTTAACTTGTATGGGCCTTCCCACTTTGGGCATTGTTTTCCTTTTTCTTCTGCCAGACTTGCCTCATTGTTTCATAGCACGAGATTGCCAACTCAAAACTGTGTCTTCTTGACATTCTTATTAAATGATTTGGCAACCTTCTCCTTGTACTTTGCGTCTATGATCGTTGCATGCTGCCTTTTTTCTTCAAGTTCTTACAAATCCAATCTCTTCGTTTGGGATTACTATCTTCATTGTATTTTTCCACTCTAAGGCTTGAGTTCCCGTGTTCAACTGGTTTTACTGCCTCATGAATGTAAACTAGGCCTTACAGTGTTTCTCCAATGGGTGTTTGCACTGTTGTTCTATATGACCATGATGCGTTAGGTATCTCATTTACCCATCTTGTTCACATTTTCCCTCCAATCATTTCTGAATTCCTTGGACTAACGTTATGTTGATCACCTCCACTTGGCCATTTTCTTGGGATGAGCTATAGAGATGAATTTATTCACAATCCCTAACTCCGAGCACCACTCGATGAAAGTTCCACTTGTGATCTATGTACCATTATCTGTCACAGTAGTTTGAGGAACACCAAACCGACAAACTATGATTTTCCAAACAAACTTTCTTCTTGCTTCTGCCGTTACTCTTCCCAATGGCTTCTCTTCTACCCACTTCGTGAAGTAGTTAATTGCTACGATTAGATACTTCATAGTACCAGCTCCTTTAAGGAAAGGTTCAACTAAATCAATACCCCATTTGTCGAATGGTCAAGATCCATATATCCCTGTTATAGTAGCTTGTGGCTTATGTGATACCGACACATTGATTTGCAGCTTTTTCACTTTAGCATGAAGTTGTACGCATAGTTAAACATTGTTGGCCAATAATACCCTGCTCGAATTATCTTTTTGCGATTGTTCGAGGTCCTTGATGCACCCCACATAATCTCTCATGAACTTCTTTCATGATTTTGCTTGCTTGGGATGGTCCTACACACTTTATCTATGGAGATAGGAAACCCTTTTTGCATAAGATTCCTCCTTTATAAACGTAGTTGCGCAACCTTAATTCCATCTTTATAGTCTGGATTCTTTCTTTTGGCAGTCTTCCTATTTTGAACTAGTCCCTTAACGGTGTTAATATGGTGGTCCTTTCAGGAAAATTGCTTTTTGTTCACTCCTTAAACTTTTGCACCTGTAAAACAGTCCCGGGAGTGATTTCGGGAGAAACTCTCTAACGATTAAGTTAGCTTTCTTTTCTTAGAATTGGAATTTCTTACGTCATTTACGCTTACCTCGATTCGTATCTTTCTTCTCCTTTTTATAGTGTGTCGCGAACATGGCTTCGTCTTATCCGAGCTTGCATTGTGTGTCCAATCGTGGGACCAAGAAATGCAGTTTGTGGTTGATAGCTAATCAAGGTCCCCAATTTTCTTTGTTTGTGGGTGACTCAAGCTATTGTGCTTCTGTTTGGCCTAGTTCGTGCCACCGGTCAAGCTCAGACCCCTTTGGGTTTTGGGTTTGCTGCTTAGTATTTGGGTTAGGTATACACCATAAGCCCCCACAACTATGAAGACTAGTAAGCATGTAGAAATGACATCGAGGTAATTAAATCCGAACTGATGTTGTATATCAATAACTTGCTCGTCATTTTGATTCTTCCTTTGTATTCATCACGAAGTGATATTAGCTTCGTGGCTTATACTTTCCTGCGCCAACTCCTCCGACTTCAAATTTTAAATTTTGAATCTCTTATCTTTATTGATGAGGTTTGTTGCGGAGATTATGTTCAAGAAGGGTCTCAATTCGATCCATCTTTTTATCTGCTCGTTTCCAGATTTTCCTGTCATTTGTTATTACTCTATTTCTCAAATGAGGAATTTCAAACGAGTGACTTGACTCTACTATCACTCAGTGCGATGCCATTTCACATTCCACTGCCTCTTTGATATGTGTAAAAGGTAAATCATTTTTGTGTCAGACCCTCATCATTGTGCTTTTGAATTGCTTGTCCTCCTCGATTTTGCTATTTCTTTCTTTGAATTTAAATATCACAGCTTGCTTTCTATTTCAGTTTTATCATCTTCATCTGTGAAAAATATTTATCTTCTTCGGTCTCCTCTAGGTTTTCTGCACATCATCTTTCCTCGTCTTTCTAAAGAGAAATTTTTGTTTCTAATCTCCAATATCTTTACTGCATGCACTGTATTTGATATGCTTTTCTATTCTTCGATCTTCTGGTAAATATTGCTTGTGCTTTTTTTTGTGTAATACTCTGGTTGTCTTCTTTGGCATACCTTTTCCCCAGCTTTATTCTAATAAAATCTTGTCTATGGTCTATCACCCTAATTAAGGATGTTATTTCCCACTTTAGGCTCCTTATTTATCCACATGTCTTCCTCTAACCGTATCAAGTCTCCCGTGAAAGATGCTCACTCTAATGGGGACTCTGATCAAGTCACTAGATCTTATACCATACACATTATGCCGTCTTGCTCGTATTTAGATGAATTGAAGAGCTATTTCCCCCTTTTAAACTTCTTTTAACCTTCGCGCTCCCGGAAATTGTGAATTTGTTCGTACTCCCCCGCCTGGCTATATATCATGCTATTTATCCTATTTGAACTTTGGTCTTTACTTTCCTCTCCCTCAACCTGTGGTTGAACTTCTCTGTTCGTACAAAGTGGCAATGTCCCAATTTCACCCCTAGGGCATCGCTATTATAATGGGGTTTCTTCAGGTGTGTGAGAAGGTGGACATTCCTTTCACCCTAAAGTTGTTCTGAAATTTCTATCATCTTCAAAAAGTAAAAAACACAGTAGATGAATTTACATTTTATCATGTGATCGCTGGGGTTGAGTTTGTGAGCGGTTTTCCTAGTAATGTAGGTTTCTGGCATACAAATTTTTTTTTTCATAAAATTAAGTCAAGATCTCAGAGTGGCTTTGTCCTCTTGGAATTACAAGGTTCCTAAGTGTAAGATTCCTGGTTTAAGTGTATATTTTACTTCTGAGATGGAGATCGTGGTCACACTTTGTGCTCATACACAACATTGCCGCCACACTGACTCTGATGTTGAAGGTGTTTTGTTCGTTATTGTATTGATGTGTTTGATCTGTATTCTTTCTTATTTTGAGGAATAGATACTTTTTCTCTCTACTTGTTTGATCTATAATATTCGTTTCATTTCAGAAATGAATCTAGCTGGAAGTGACATTGACAGGTCGCTCTTTGATAGCGACAACGAGGAGGTGGCTGAAGCCATTGTTCAGCCTGATGGTGCCACTGCTAATAACACCCTCCGGTCAGGTGGTAACAAAATAGGCTCTAGTAATAAGGGTAAGTTCAATGAGGGTGGAGAGACGGGCGGTCATTACTTTGTTGGTGGGAAAAAAGAGAAGAAGTAAAAGAGAGATAGAAGTGACGGACCTTCAGGACATTCACTTCCTCTCTTGAAAAAAGGGTGTGGTAACCATCCCACTCACAAACGCTGGCCTGAACTAAGCATCCTCTAGTTGATGGGATGCCATCTAATTTTTTCTCCAACCTCTCACTGCCTGATACACTGGCTGTAGTAAGTTTGCAGCTTAATTTTAGTAATCTTTGCTATATCTTGATATTTCGTATGTAAGGATTTGACAAATTTTGTCCCATGTGGTCTTGTTTTGTAAGGTCAACGAAAGCCTTCAACTCACAAGTGAGTGGCTTTTTAAGTTCTTTCCTGTTGATGAGTCGCAAACTGAGAATTATAAGGCATAAGAAACAAAATGTGCAACTCTAGAAACTTTTCTTTATGCCGCTCAGGAGAGGGCGAACACTGCAGAGGAGAGGGCGAGCATTGCTGATGAGAGTGCCCGACTCGTGGGGATGGAAGCAACTTAGCTTCGTTAGAAGAGATGCATACCAATTGATCCGCTTCTCCCAAATACCCTCAAATTCTAGTAGTCGGCTGTGCAAGACCAAGTCCTTCTATAAGTTAATTGAAAATGTTTCCAATAATGCTCGCACTGTTGGTTACTGCCAGGTAGTTAAGGATCATCGCGAGTGGAATATAACTTGTTAGCTGAAGGGTGTGCCTTCTCTGAAGAAGTGCACTGAGACCTTTGAGAAACATAAGGCAATGCTAAATGAAGCTTTCATAAAAAAGATTGCTGATGTGGACCATCCCCATGTTTTGCTATCACATCTTGCCAGCCTTCCTTTTCTTCCTTCAGATGCTGAGCTCAAGTGCTGTGAAGTGGATTATCTGGAAGATCTTCCCTTCGGATCTTGCATTATTATTCCCACTCCTAATCTTGATGCCAGTGTGTCCACATGAGTTAGTGCGAGCATTTAAGCTCCCACTCAATAGCCAAACGAGGAAACTCCCGCCCAGCAACCAAACCAGGAAGTCGCTGGTATCGTTGTTCAGCCTTCGCCTACCTCCACATCAGAAGTTAGTTGATTTCTAGTGTACTGGGCTTTTTGGATCTTTAATTGTAATATTGAGACAATATTTTGATGTATGTCTGTACAATTTGTGTGACTTTAGTTATGAATGTTGAAGTATCCCTTTTTCTTTATCTTTCTAAATGTTCTTATCGCCCTTACTTATGTGTGGGGTTTGAATATTTTGGTTAATCATAAATACTTGAAACTACCTAACTTTATGGGGTGTACTGATCCTTTTCAGATCACTAGATTTTCACCTTCTAATTTCCACTGTTCTAATAGCTTGCTTCATGCCACCTAATCTTTTACCAAAGAGTGTGAGACGTTTGTCTCTTCTGATCACTTTTCTCGTATGGAGTCACTTCCCTTATGCCTCGAGTGGCAATTTCCTATTCTTGCCTCATTTTTGTCTTCATCCACATAATGTCCTTACAATAAGTTCATTCCTAATGGATATAATGTTGAAATGCTTAGCAAGGATATTGTCCTTGGTTTGGTTGATCTTGAATCTGTTGGTGCATACATGCGGTCGCTTAAAATCCTTGTCCGTGTTTAAGAGTCGGAGGTATCCTTAGGCATTCATTTAAAGAGCATGCTTCTATGTTTTAATGATCTTAAAGCAAAGTGAGGACACCCAGGATGCTATGCACGATTCGATAGGATTTGTAGCAAGTAGAACAATCTTATTCAGCATCAACAGTTGACCTTGGTGAAGATGCTCTGGCAACAGAAGGAGACTAGGAATTACACTGCGAGAAAGACTCATGAGGCCTATCAGAAGATGATGATTATTGATAAAAAAATGTACTCGTATTGATGACTTGTTCAATAAGTTAAAGAAAAAGAATGATGAGTGTGATCCCTTTTCATCTCCTGCACTCAGCTGGCAAAGTAAGTTTGACGAGCATTTTTCTATAAACATGCAGATGCGAAGTGAAAATGAGCAACTTTGCATTGAGTGCTATCAGCTTGATTTGTCTGTGCACCAACTCGAACAATCTTGTGTTGAGTACAAGGATAGACTTTATGCCATTCCTTCGTCATGTCACAGACCTACTAGTCGTGGAGATCTTACCGTGGGAATCGGTGGGCAGAGTATTAACTCATCTAAAGTTGTATGATTGCATATTCGCTGCCTAGAGGATGAAGTACAAAATTTATGGGCTAAAATGATGCGGTATGCGGAAATTGTTAATGTTATGAGTATGCTGCTGGACCGTGAGGAGTTTGGCCCTATAACTGACTTCAAGGTATATTGTGCTAGGTATCTAGGTCGTATGGAGAGAAGGGGTCTAACACACCATCCTGCTTATTTACACATGAAATGGCGATATGCCCATATGATTAGCGAGGAACGTGAGGCTGAGGAAAATTGTTGCAAGATTGAGGGCCTCTCTCGCAATGCTGAGCCCAGTCATCGTTGTGGTGGTTCATCTTCTTTTGGATCATCACGAGCGTCTAGGTTTAGATGATATGTAGTGATTTCCTTTTTGAGTAATGATAATTTTATGTTGCAGTTTCTGGATTTTGTGGTTGTCTTTTATCCATCTTCCTACTTTTGAATGTTCATGACTGCCTGATTGTCTTTAATTCACAAGATCGTTTCTTCATATATCTCTTTTTTCTTAGTATTGAAACTTTGTTTATTGTAGAGCCCCAAGATCTATGGTCGCTATTTCGTAGGCATATCTGCCGTGTAGCAAGATCTATTGCTTGCTTTATTAAGAGTATGTAATATGTAAACTGTAAGATCTTTTGCTTGCTATAGTCTTTAATTCGTAGGTATATATATCGTGTAGCAAGATCTATTGCTTGCTTTTTTTAAGAGTATGTAATGTGCAAAGCTGTAAGATCTATTGCTTGCTTTTTTTGCTTTTTATGAGCAAATATACATTTGTGCAAGATCTATAGCTTGCGATCGTATGGTTCACCGAGTTGCAAGATCCAAATCTTGCAAGTATCAGTAGTCGTGCAAGATTTGTAGCTTGCGAGTGTATGATTCGTGAGGATACAAGATCCAAAGCTGCGAGCAACAGTTGTGTTAGATCTATAGCTTGTTTTTCACAACCTTATGCTTATGTTTTTTAGAACTGGTTGTGATGTGCTACTAATGTACTTGTCATCTAATATTTGTAAGTAGAGAACCAAAAATGTAATTGCGGTTCAGAAAGATGGTTTTTTAATATATACTGCGATGATGTCGCATTAGAAGAAATGGAACGAATACAACCAATGATAATCTCATGGTTTCTATACAGGTGGGTTCTTCCTATCTTCTTGCTCAAATCTAGATACAACACTTTCTTATATTGATCCCATGCCGTGTATTAGTAATACTGGTGCCGTCCAACCTTTCTAGTTCGTAGCAGTTGGACTTGTGAGGCTTCATGGCTTTGTAGGGTTCTTCCCCCTTAGATATAGCTTTTCTCATTCTTCTGCTAGGTTAGAATCTGTCTTTCTTAACACTAGATCGCTAATCCGATTTTGTGTTTTCTTCACCTTCTGATTGTAAGCTCTAGCCATTCTTTCTTTGTGCTTAAATTCTGTGCTTGTTACCAATTCTATTTTCTCTTCCAGTTCCTCCAAGTCTAACTTTATCATCCCCTAATTACCTTTGTCTGTGTGACCACATGCTCAAAGGCCCGAAGTACCAATCTCTATTGGGTATCATCGCCTTTTGATCGTAGACCAAATAAAGCATTGTCTTCCCCATTAGTTGTCGAATGATACATATGAAGGCTTCAAATTCTGCTTCATTGTTGGTTAGCGGAAACCTAGAGAAAAATGAGTATATGTGTTTATATTCTGAAAACGTTTCAACTAGTTGATCAATTTTTGGCTGAGGGTAGTAGTCCTTTGGGCATACTACATATAAATCTGTGGAGTCAATGCACCTTCTCCAACCCGTGGTTGACTTCTTTGCCTTGACTGGGTTTGCTAGTCCCTTTGGGTATATTACATACGTCAGTGTGCTGGTCTGAAGCAGTGTTTTAGATTCCTTTTTTATTGCCTTTTGTTTATTTCTAGCAAAGCAAAGTTGTTTTTGTTCTCCCTTCCCATGTTCTGGATGCTCCAAGTGAATGTGTCTTTGTGGCTTCATAGGATTTCCACAACTTTCATCCTCTCCTGGAAGGTGTTTTCCTCTCTTCATGCACTTCAAATCATCCTCGTTATTCTAGCTAATCATCTCTACTTATTTTCCGAAGTCTAATGGTAATTTTGGCTACTTTACTAAACCACCAGTTGAGACTGTGCTAACCATTTCTACTTTCTCTCCAATCTTTTAGCCTTCATTGCTATGACCATGCATTGCCTGGCCGTTTGCTGGTTTTCTCGTATGGTTGCAACACCACCTGGAGTTGGGAATTTCATTACCAGGTGGTAAGGAGACCATATTTCTTTAGCACTGTTCATCCATGGCATTTCGATGATGGCATTAACGTATTTGGGGCATCCATGACCACGAAGTCGCACATGATGGTGCAATTTTTCCCACCTTATCCAATAGTGATGGGTAGTTGTATATTCCCCAGAGGAGTTTCCGTTCACCCCCTGAATCCTACCAGCGAGGACTTGGAATTTTTTAAGTCAGCTCTCTTAAAGCTCAGCCTATCGTTGTAGTCTATGAATAATATCTCAACTGTGCGTCTGTCAGCTTCGAACACTCTGTGGATGGTTGAATTTCTGATATTGCTATGATGACCATGGAATTGTTGCGAGGAAAAGCATTAGGTACTGTATCTTCCTCGCTAAAAGTGATCGTCTCATTCGAACGCAACTTTTTATCAACTGGCTCTTGCGGGGGAGAGTAACTTGCTTTGGGCTTCCAAGCATTGTTGGACAAAAAAAATCTGTGGATCTATGTATGGATAAGATGTCTGTCTCTAGTACTTCATGGCCCAGCATCATCATTGCAATCCACCGCCGCAGTCATTTTTTTATTCTTTGCCATTGTAATCGCTGTACTGATGAGACGTCAATTGCATGTATTTTCTGGAACATTTAACATCTCATTTGTCATATTTTTGTTGTAATATTGCTAGATTTAGCTAGGTTTACATCATAAGGGGTTTAGATAACCATTTTTAGTTTTCATATTTAAATCCTTCATTTTGTAACCTATGTTTAGTCTAATGGATTTTTGGTCCTTATGAGCATCTAGACTCTGTTTCATGAGCTTAATTTGTAGATTTATTGTGAGCCCTTTGGTGTGGCTTAGTGAAGTCCACGAGCCAAAAAATGGTAGAAAATAAAAGGGCTGAGGAAGGAAGGCAAAGAAGCGGGTGAATTGTCACCCGAAAGTTTGGACCAAGTTCTTAAATGATCCGAGAAGAATCAGCTAAAAAAGTGGTAGCATTGGATTTGTCTTCTTGAGCACTATAAAATTGATGATAAGAACTCCAAAATCGGAGCAACAATTCACTCGTAGCGATGCAAAGATCGACCGGCCGGTAAAGAAAACTGTGACGGGCCCAACGAGGAACCCCGCCGCCCACATGGTGGAGATCGGCCTTGGAGCGGCTCCCCAATTCGCTAATACCCACCCTGCCAGTGCCTAGAAGTCCCGCACCCACACACCCTGCGCGTCCAACTGCACTCCTGTGCGGTGAAGATCTTCCTTGGAGTGGCTCCCCAGTCAGCATCTCGCGCCCAATGTGGATGACCTTGCACTTGCGCGGTTCCCTCTTGGCCCACCAATATAGCCCATCCTCACATCCGTACATGCTCCAGCCCACTGCTTCACGTAGTCGTGAGCCCAACGCGCTGCCAGTGCTCCTGCTGTCCCCTTTGACTATCTTTTTACCAACTTGGGATATAAATAGCCCCTTTTGTTCCCCATTTCAGCCAAGCCCGACTTGGGGCTACCAAATATTTTCACCCTTTCTTCTTATTTTCTTCTTCTTTCTGTGTAGATTTTTGTTCTATGTTATTGGTTTTGATTATCTAGCTTAGTTTTGTACTTGGGAGCAATTTATTGAAGCTTCAACACCTATGTAGTAAGAACCTCTATTTCACTACTTCTTGAAGCTTTTGTTATTTAGCATTCATGTGTTCTTGATGCTATATTTTACTTCATTTATGCCATGGGTTGTTTGTGAATATGAAGTGTTTGTATGATTGAAGTGTTAGGGTGTTAGGAAAGTTGCCAATTTCTTAGCTCATATGATATGAAAACCCGAGCACATGGAATTAGAACTTCTTGTGTATAATGTTTTGTGATTCTGGCTAGATAAGTATGTTAATGTGGATTGTTCTCATATTTATCCTATAGATGCAATGAAAGATTGAATCTTGAATGTGGTTTGTTCTAGGTTTAGCCTAATGAATGCTATGTTTGGTTAAATGGTTATGTCTTTGGTAGAAGGCTTGTTATTATCAAATCTATGGTTCTTCGTGTATAATGCCATTGATGAAATATCTTTATGATCGTTGAACATTTAAAGTGATTATCGATGAGGTTTGCAAATGGTCATTGAACGTCTTTGTGAATTACTCTTAAGAAGAAATGAATGTTGATCTTCGATTGGGAAGTGATAGCATTCCCCATAGGTAACAAATGTGATAGAATGAGTGAATGGTTCAATGATCTACATGGGTTTGGAAGTTGATATTGATTTCCCCCAAGGCTTTGTCTTTTGTAATTTTAAACCCCTTTTCTTAGTTTGTTTGATAATTAGCATAGTTACTTGACTTTGCTAGTTATCTTTTCTTTTAATTTCATAATTTAGGACCAAAACCAACCAAGCCCCTCCCCCTTTTTACTTGCTTTTATCTCTCTCTCTCTCTCTCTCTCTCTATATATATATATATATTTACTTCTAGCCTAATATCAACCTTATATGTTTAAACCCTTAGAAAGATCCCTCTTCTTTGTGGACGACCCCGACTTGCCATTATCTACTTAATTGTAGATAGGAAGCATCCGGGCTTAACAATATTAACTTTGAGAGGTATGATGATGACCTCCCAAATTTTGGCGTCGCTGCCGAGGAAAAGACGTTTATTTTTAAGTGTTTGGGCATATTTGATTGCATATTAGCTAGTTGGTTTTATTTCCCACTTCTTGGTGGTTGTTTTTGTTCGGAGCAAGTATTGCTTAAGTTCTTGCTGATTTTTTTTAATCTAGAATCATTGCAATATGATTATGAACTTTTGAAAAATATTTTTTTAAAAAATGGAACGTCTCACCTTGAGGGAACTTGTGATGAGAAGAGAGGCTCAACGAGCAAGGTTTTGTAGGATGTGTCATTCCGACCATCCTACCGAGCCTTTTTTGAGTCTTTCCCATTGTGATTGTTGTACCCTGGTTTATTGAAGATGGGTTCGCTGCTTTGATGGCGTCCCCATATTGGCTTGTTCCTTCCTTCTTATATTGGCTTAAGTATCCCTTTCTTAAATTTTCTTCAATTGTCTTCTCAGGTCTCTGCAATATTCATGTCATGACCTTGATCCTTGTGGAAGGTACAATAATAATCCCTAGATTTCTTTTCTGGTGGTGCTAGCATGGGTGTTAGTTCTCGAAATAGGTCCTTGTTCGCTTGCCATATCTACTTCCTTGATCTGGTCAGAGGCGTATCTTGGAATGAATCACCTTGGAGTCCTGTTTCTCCATGTTTGAAAGGGATATTTCCTTTGTATTTCATCATAAAACTAATATACAAATCCTCTATCGTTCGCTTCTCGCCTTGTTCCCTTTCTATCTTACGATTGTTCTCCACTTCTGTTCGTACATGCTGTTCAATCATCTTTTGTAGCTCTCTCAGGATTTTGGGCATATTCTTTGTTAATTCCTTGTAGAACCTCCCAATCACATACCTCCCATAAATACTCCCAGTGATAATTAGAATGACAAGTCGTGAACCTTCAAACTTTCCATGACGAACTTACTATAGTACTCCGCCAGACTTTCATCACTTTGTTAAGCTATGTTATTAAGATCCGTAATCATTTTTGTGAATTCTTGCTCCTAATAGAAGTGACCCAGGAATAAATCTGATGACTGTGCCCATGATATGATGCTTCCACTTAAGAGATCCTCGTATCAGGTGATTGTTGTTCCGGACAAGAATATGGAGAATGCCTTGCACAGTAATTTGATGTTCGCATCACGAAACCTCATACTGTTTCTGTATGAATGTAGGAACTCTTTTTGATATGTGGTCACATCATAAATTTTAACATGTAGAGGAACTTTGAAATCCTTTGGAATCTTAAAGTCCCAGAGATGCGGTGTTAGGGGTGGCTTGTCTGCATCATCGTCTGAGACGATATCCCACAGCTCCTCCTCGTACTTGAGATTTTCACGTTCCTAACTTAGCTTTTCTTCTATTATTGGATTGTGTGGTGTGAGCATTGTCAGGAACTGGTAGTACAAATTTTCCCTGTTCGCTTCTAAAATAATGCGAATGTCCTTGTTTCTTTCTCTTGGTTCATGTTGGGAGATTCTGCTTCTTCCTTCTCCTATGTTTCCTCTTTGTTTTGCTCTCTTTCTCTACTGGGGATGTAGTCCTGATCCCAGGGAGGATGCATGCTTTAACTACATTAAGGTGTTTGCTCTTCTATTTGTTGGTTATGACTCTTCTCACTTCTGGTGAACACCATTATTTACCCGAATGACTTTGAAACGAAAGAATTTTTTTTGTTCCCCACAGTCAGTGCCAAATGATGTGGTTATCCTTTCAGGAAAACTGCTTGTTGTTCACTCCTTTAACTTCTGCACCTGCAAAACAGTCCTGGAAGTGATTCTGGGAGAAACTCTCCAATGATCAAGTCAGCTTTCTCTTCTCAGAATTGGAATTTCTTAAGTCAGTTACACTTACCTAAATTCATATCTTCCTTCTCCTTTTTTATAGTGTGTCATAAACATGGCTCCGTCTTATCCGGGCTTGCATCGTGTATCAAATCATGGGATCGAGAAATGCAGTTTGTGGCTGATAGCTAATCAAGGTCCCTGCTATTCTTGGTTCATGGGTTGACTCAATCTATCATGTATTCGTTTGGCCTAGTTAATGCCATCCATCAGGCTCAGGCCCCTTTGCGGTTTTAGGCTTGCTGCTTAGTATATGGGCTAGTTGTACACCGGGCATAATCTAGTTTGTTTCTTCTGTCTGGACTGATAACATAGTTGTTGTGGTTGTACTTCTAATTGGTATGATCTCTATATTGACATTAATCTCTCCTAAAAATGAATCAAAACCAGTCATTGCCAACTTACTTAAAGCGTCTGCTTTGGTATTTTCTATTTGTGGTACATGTTGAGTGTCAAAGTATTCAATTTGGCCCGTAAGTTGGCAAACTCTCCTTAAATACTTTATCAATTGCTCCTCCTACACCTTATAATCTCCACGAACTTGTTGGACCACTATCCATGAATCACTAAAGCACTTAATGCTCTTAACCTTCATCCTGATTGTAAGGTCCAAAGCACGTATTAGTGCTTCGTATTCAGGTTTATTGTTTGTGAGTGGGAAGTTGAAACGAAGTGAATATCTTGGTTCACCTCCATCTGAATTTACAAATAGCAATCCTTCACCACAACCTTCTTGGTGTATACCTAGCCCATAGACCACATCATTAACCTGTAAATTAAAGGCTGGTGGCCTTTAAGCCCAGCCCAAGAATGAAATATAGATAAGGCCAATGAACCGAGAAAGGCGGAGACTGGTATGAAGAACTTGATCACAAACCAATAAATGCAAAGGCACGTTTGGGGTTTTGGCCACAAACTAAAATTATAGGAATCATGATACAACCCATGATCTCAAATGCTAGTAATTGCAGAAACACAATTGTGGATACCTATAAATACAACAAGAGCAGTATTGAAAAAGGTAAGTGAGACTAAACAAAGAAATTCTAATTCTCTAAAGGAAATACTAACTTGAGCGTCAGAGCATTTACCCCAGAATCACTTACATGATCTTTTTTGCAGGAGAAGAGGATATACAGTGGACGATAATCACTTTGGAATATTGGGGATACCACAACATATAACGCCGTTTGTGGGGACGAGAATTTTTTTAGTCCTTTATTCCCCTCGATGTAGACGATGGTGTTCGCCAGAAGTGAGAAAAGCTAAAACCATCATACATAAGAACAAACAGCTGGACGCAACAAGAGCATGTATCCCAGCTAAGATCAAGAATATATCCCTAGTAGAGAACGAAAACACAGTAAACAAAATACAGATGATGATGAAGAGAAAGCAGAGTCTCCAAATGTTAATCTAGAAAAAGAAATGACAGCATTCACATCATTCTTAGAAATGAACAATGAACAATTGTACAATCATTTCTTAGCCACTCTAAAGCCAAAATTGCTAAAAATAAGTAAAAAAACAAGTAAAATTCATGAGGATCTTAAATATGGGGATGAGTTAAGAGATATAGTGGCAGATGATAATTCATACAAGTTACCATTGACATCGCTTCTTTGGATTTCAAGATGCCAAAGGATTTCAAACTACCTCTGTACGTCAAAATTTATGATGGGACAATCTGACCTGAAGGAATTCCTGCATTCCTATCACAATATCATGAGATTTTGCGATGCGAAAATTGAGTTGGTATGAAAGGCTTTCCCTATATTCCTATCGAGAACATCGATTGCATGGTACGAAGACTAACCAAACATAAGCATTACGCCTTGGGCAAAGTTTTCAGATTTTTTTAGAGCACTTTTACCAAAAACAAACGTTCACAAATATAATAGCAGACCTAAAAAACACAGCCCAACGAAGCGATAAAAGCCTCACAAAATACCATAATAGGTTTGTCACAGAAAGTTTACAGGTTCACAATCTGTCCTTCCAATCCTCGTTGGGTGCATATCTGTCCTTCCAATCCTCGTTGGATGCATTCACAGGAGGCATGCGATCAAGATAATTCTATAAGGAACTCATAGAGAACATTCCCAAAAAATGATAGAACAATATGTGTGAATCGAAGAAGCAAATAATCATAAGATAGAGCGGGAGCAAGGCAAAAAGAGAATGATGGAAGGCTCACAAAGAATTTTTGTGAATAAGGGAAAGGGAAGTCTCCCTTTCAAAGGAAGAGAATTGGGAATGAAGAGTACACTATCCCAAGAAACACCTCTGACGAAATCATGAAAAGAAATTTGGCAAGCGAACAGAGAGTTATTTCGTGAACCAGCACCAATGATAGCACCTCCAGAAAAAGGTACAAAGAGTACTATTGTGCCTTCAAGGATCATTGGCATACCATTGAATATTGCAGATATGTGAGAAGACAAATAGAGGAGAATTTAAAGAATGGCTATCTGAGCCAGTACAAGAAAGAAGATGGAGGAAACTGATACATCAAAACTAATAAAATAGGAAGCTCCAAATAAGAATCAAAAGATGGCAATAGTGGTGGATTATAAATCAGACATAGTGAATGAGGCTCCGGAAAGAATAGTTCTATCAATACATGGATCAACTGAGTCTTTATCAAACAATGCCTGGAAAGTCAAGGCCACGTATTCACCATCACAAGAGCTCGTGGACAAGAAATGTTGTCTAGATGAAATAATCACGTTTAGTGAAGAGGGCGCAGTTCCTAATGCTTCACCTCACAATAACTTAATGGTTATTATCACTAGGATTAGAAATGCAACAGTTTATAGGTTGTCAAAATCCCATTTGTAGATTGCTTCGATAGATTGGGTATTAAGCGGACTGATCTAAAGAAGTTCACATATTTGCAGGTAGGATTTACGGGGAGAGCAGAGACACCTTTAGGCAACATACAACTACCTCTAATAATTAGTGATAATGATAGAAATTGTACTATCATGTGCGACTTCGTGGACATGGACGTACCAAGTTCATTTAATTCTATCATCAATAGGCCTTGGATGAATAGAGCAAAAGCGATATGGTCCCCATACCATCTGTTTATGAAGTTCCCAACTCCAGTAGGAATCACAACAGTGAGAGAAAATAAACAAACAACATGGCAATGTATGGTTATCACGATGAAAGCAGGAAATAATGTGGAGTAAGAAAAATGGTTAGCATTATCACGTATGGTGAAATACACAAAACATTGGACCCTCCAATAGATCTAGGAGAAGAGACTGAAGTTGTTACTTTGGATGATGAAGACAACTCTAAGTGCGTCAAGATTGGAAAGCATCTTCCAAACCTGGAGAAAGAAAATGTGATACAAATATTTCAAAATCACAAGGATACATTGCATGGAGTGTACAAAACATAGGAGCAGTGGATGCAGGAATTGCTACCCATTCACTAAATATTAGCGACTCAATCACACCAATCAAGAAAAAGCAACAAAGCTTTGCTAGTGACAGACAGAAAGCAATTGAAGAAGAAGTACTGCAGGCTGGTATTATATCGGAGGTAATCTACCTGAAATGGTTAGCAAACCCAGTGATGGTGGACTTCACTGATCTAAATAAGGCATGCCCAAATGATTGTTATCATTTTCCTAATATTGATCAACAAGTGGAAGCAATTTCTAGATACGAGGCCCTAGCTTTCTTGGATATGTATAAGGGATATCACCAAATATTGATGTACCTGGAAGATGCAGAAAAATGGCCCTTATAACAAGTTTTGGAATATTTTGCTATGTGAAGATATCATTTGACCTAAAACAATGCAGGAGCAACATATTAGAGAGTGGTCGATGATGCATTTCATAATCAAATAGGATGAAATGTGGAAGCATATGTCGACAACATGGTTATAAAAAGCAAATGGATATGCAACTTCGCACAAGACTTGAAGGAAACTTTGGATACATTCAGTGCGATTGGCATGAAGCTTAATCCCGAGAAATGTATAATCGGAGTAGGTGCAGGAAAATTCTTAGGATACAAGGTATCCTCCAAGGGAATCAAAGATAATCCGTAGAAAATACAAGCGATAGTTGACCTTCCTAAACCACGAACATATAAGGAAGTGCAAGTTTTGATGGGTTCACTGGCACGCTTAGTAGATTTGTTTCAAAAGCAGATCAGAAACACGTTCCACTCTTTAAAGTCCTTAAGAAGGTTAAAAAGTTCAACAGGAATGAAGAAAGTCAGAGAGCATATGAATCCTTGAAGGAGCAGCTTCAGGCATTACCAACATTGAAACCCCCGATTCCCAAATAAACATCATATATGTACTTGGCGGTTTCAAAAAGGTAGTAAGCTTAGTTTTGGTGTGTCGAGAAGGCCAAAAACAAGTACTAGTGTACTACATCAGAAAAAAACTACAGAATGCAGAAATAGCATATTTTCTAGTTAAAAGATTACCTCTAGCTTTGGTATATTCAGCAAGAAGGTTGCGAACCTAATTTCACAGTCATGGGATTGTAGTATACACTAACTATCCAATTAAGAACCATCTGAACAAGCCTGAATCATATGGTAGAATGACAAAGTGGGCTCTTGAATTAGTACAATATGAGATCCAGTTCCAACCGCGAACTGTAATCAAGGCACAAGCCTCAGTAGACTTCATTGCAAAGATGATAAGTGCAGATGCATGAGAGGTGAGTGCGCAACAAAATCTTGGAATCGACAAAGGAAAATCCAAGTGGGTAAACATCACATGGAAATTGTTTGTTGATAGAGCATCCATCAAAGAAAGTTGAGGTGCAGGACTACTATTGGTCAATCCAAAAGGAGGAGAGCACAGATATTCACTTCGTTTTGATTTCCCACTCACCAACAATGAAGTTGAATATGAAGCATTAATATGTGGCTTAGATCTTACCATCAGAATGAAGTTCAAAATTGTTCGGGCCTTTAGTGATTCATAGATAGTAGTCTAGCAAGTGCAGGGAGACTACGAAGTGCGAGAAGAGTAGTTGGTAAAGTATTTAAGGAGAGTCTTCAGCTCATTGCCTAACTCAAATACTTCGGTATTCAACATGTACCAAGAAGTGAAAATACAAAAGTAGATGCCTTAAGCAAGCTGGAAACCGTAGGTTCGATTCATTGATCGAACACAAAGATGTGAGAGTGGAGGTTATTCCAGTTAAAAGTACAGTAATGAAAACCATGTTAACAGTCCAGAAAGAAGAAGTAAACTAGATGACACCGATAATAGATTACTTTGCAAGGGGAAAGTTGCCAACAGATAAGATACAAGCCAGGAAGTTGGAATTGCGATCTCACAACTACGTTTACGAATGAAGAATCTTGTACAAGAAAGGTTTATTATCTCCATGGATAAAGTGTGCAGGACCATCGCAAGCAGGTGAAATCTTGAAGGAAGTGCATGAAGGATTATGTGGAACACATCAAGGTTCTGGAACAATTGCGAAGAAGATCATTCGAGCAGGATACTATTGGCCAACCATGTTTAATGATGCACATAACTTTTTTCTCAAGTGAAAAAGTTTCCAGATTAATGCCCCGATGTTGTACAAACCACATGTTTCTTTAAAGGGAATATTGGGAGCTTGGCCTAGTCGGACCTTTTCCAAAGGGTGCTGGCAATGCTAGATTTCTAATTATGGCAATTGATTACTTCACGAAGTGGGTGGAAGTAAAGCCATTAGGAAGAGTCACAGCAAAAATAACAAGAAAGTTCTTTTGGAAGAATATAGTTTGTCACTTCAGGGTGGCACAAACTATCATCACAGATAATGTCACACAATTCACAAGTGGAACCTTTACTGAATAGTGGTTGAAGTTGGGGATTGTACAAAAGTTTACATGTGTAGCTCACCCTCAACTAGATAGCCAGGTGGAAGTAACAAATTGGACCATAGTTTAGGGTATCTAAAAATGGTTGGAAGGAAAGCGAGCTGGCTGGGTCGATGAGATATCCAATAACCTATGGTCGTGGAGAACAACTATTTACAAACCAATGGGAGAAACCCCATACAATCTTGTCTTTGGTCATGAAGCAGTAATACCACTGGAAATAAGAAATTCAAGCCTTCAAGTAGAAGAATACAAGGAGGGAGATAATCCCAGAATTATGATGTTGGATTTAGATGAGCTTAAAGATAAAAGACAAAGGGCAACAATCACAAAGGCAAAGTATAAAGAAAAGATGGCTAGAGCATACAATTAGAAAGTCAAAGAGACGTAATTTCAAATTAGTGATCTCGTATTGAGGAAAAATGAAGCAAGCCTAGCAGAAGAAAAAAGAAAGCTAAGGACAAAGTGGGAAGAACCCTATAAGATAACGAAGGCACACTGATCCAACTGCTACGAGTTAGAGTGATTGGATGGCAGCAGTGTTCCCAACACTTGGCATGTGATCAACTTGAGAAAGTTTTATGTGTAGATCCAAGGAAGAAGACAGGAAAAACTAGTTGTATAGAAGCCCTGATATGATCATTGGTGGTGTTTGTACCTTTGTTTTGTTTTGAAGGCGATATTATCATGATCGTACATTATAAAATCAAAAGGCATCTTTTGGGGAAAAATTACTTAACATGTCATTTACTTGCATATTGTGAATAATAGAAAACTATGACACATCACAAACTAAATAGCAAGCCTCGCAATCGAAAGAAATTGAATACCAACAAAAGCAATAAATTGATCTTGCGATTAGAACAATACAACGCTTCAATTTTGCAAGCTATAAATCTTGCAACTTTGCAAATCTTACTTACGCTAGCTATAGATATTGCACAAAGGCAAACGTGCCTACAAAAATAGTGACATCAGCAAGCAATAGATCTTGCAGTTCGTACAAAATGAAGCTCTGGAGTTCGCAAGTGATAGATCTTGCAGCTTTTCCAAATTTACTATGCAAGCCATAGATCTTGCACAAGGGCATATATGGCCACAAGAACAACGATGTAAGCAAGCAATAGATCATGCAATTTGCACAATACAAGCTATCGATTTTGCAAGCTATAGATCTTGCGAAAAAATAAAAAAAGAAGCAAAGTGTGCCTACAGTGTCATCGATAGAGCAAACAGTAAACCATGCATCTTCGTTGGTGAAGGTTTAAACCCTAATTAAACCTCATAGAAAAAAATATAATCAAACAAAGGAAAATGTGAAAAGTGTATTATTTTTTGTCCATCAAATAAACAACTTTCCAAAATACGAACTAACATAACATAAAAGTACTACGTGAAAAATTCCATAAAAGTAGCTAGTACAATAAATAACTATCTTTGCCTTGATGCATGAGATGATCCAGAAGATGAAGAACCACCACAATGATAACATCACTAAGCCTCATGATGAGAGGGCTCATCCCTATGATGACATTGCTTAGTCGCATGCTCCTTATCTAGAATATGATCATATAGCCATTTCATGTACAAGTAAGCAGGATGCCGCTTTAGACCCCTTCGTTTATGACTAAGATATCTGGCATAGTACGCCTTAAAACTAGTTATAGAGACAAATTCCTAGCGGTCAAGGTGCATACTCATCACATAAACAGTATCTTGATAACTCTTATTCAGAGTTATCAAGTTTTTCACTTTGTCATCTAGTCGGTGAATATGCGACGTAACAGACTCAGACAAGTTAACCCTCTGTCCGCCAATATCCATAGTCAGGTCTCCACGACCAATAGAACCACGAGATGATGATGGAAGGGCATGGAGGTTATCTTTTTAATCAACACAAGCTTGTTCAAACTGGTGTACATATGAGTCAAGGTGATTACACTCAGTGCAAAGCTGATCATTTTCACTATGCAGCTGAGTATTTATAACAAACTGCTCATCAAATTTACTTTGCCACCCAGCTGCAGAAGAAGAAAGGTGATCGCACTCATCCTATTTTTTACTTCAATTGATCCAGTAAATTGTCAGTGCAAGTACATTTCTTATCAATAATCAAGGTATTTTCATGAGCTTCACGAGCCTTGCTTGCAGAAAAAATATTAGCTTCCTCCTATTGACGAAGCATTCTAACCATACTCAACTGTTGGTGTAGAATAAGGTTGTTTTGTTCAGCACAAAATTCTTTCACTCTTGAGTAGCTTTTAAAGTCTTCTTCCATCCAACTTGAAGGTCATTGATACTAAGCTGAATATACTTCAAGCAAATACTCAAAGATGGCGCCCATTCTTGAACACGATTAGGAAGATTAAGCGAACACATATATACGCTGAAGATTCAAGATTTATTGATCTACAAACTAAATTTCTTGTCCAATTACTCGATATTATAACCCTTAGGTACAAACCTGCTACAAGGACATGCCGTAGAAAAAGATGGAGATGATGAGGAAGTATGAAATTTCCATCTAATACATAGTGAAGCGGAATCCAAATTCAGGAAACGATCGGCAGAAATAATCTCAAGATATTCCATGGATGAAGACTAAGTAACTTTAATCGATTTAATGGGGCAAAAAGAATGAGGAGACAAAAACTCAGGACAATGAGGAAAATGAACATTAGATCCCAAACAGTAAATATTTTTCAAAAACTTATGATCAACCAAAATATCAAAGCCCCGCATTCAAATAAATATGACGAGAAGTCACAAAAGTATAAAGGAAACCCAAAATTAATAGCCATAATAGTACAAAACAATAAAAACATACATCAGAGTGTTGTTAAGAATTACAAATAGAAGTCTAAAAATCCATAGCACTAGGATCAACTAACATTAGAGAGGGAACCGAATGATTGCTGGACAACGACATCAGAATTCTCCTTGTTTTCATGCTGAGTGGAGACTTCAGTGTTCGCATTGGCCTCAGTGTTTACATTGGCATCAAAATTAGAAGGAGGATTAGGAATGCGAGAACTAAATGGAAGATCTTCAAAATAATCAACTTCACACTCCTTTAACTCAGCCACAGAAGGTAAACAAGGAAGACCAGCGAGGTGAGACAGTAAAGCATAAGAATGACCACCATCAGAAATGCTACTAATGAAACCATCGTTAAGCATGGCCTTCTGTTTCTCCAGTACTGCCTCAGACTTAGCTAACCTAGGCAAATTCTAAGCCTTAAGAGGAGGGTTCAGTCCACGTTGTTCGACTAGAGCCTCGCAGTACCCAACATTGTGAGCAGAAGTAGAAACTCTCTCAAATAACTTGTAGAAAGACTTCGTCTTGACGAGTCGATCAACAAGGACCTGAGGGTACCCAGGTGAAGCAGGACCTGATTCCCTCTACCATTAAGTCATGGCTTCACAATGGAACTTTTGGATGAGAATGATTAATACACCCCCTTTTCTTAGGAGGCTCTAAGGTGCTTGATGGTCCACCAGTTCGATCCTTTTTCCTTCTTCTTTGAGAGGTATTAGTAGCGGTATTATCGACTACCCCTCCACCTGTATTACCTATAACCCCAGTGGTTAGTTGCCGAGGATTTGCTTGCATTTTCTTGTGGGACAACAAATGCATTGTTGTCATTTTTTAGGTAGTTGTAGCTTCTAGCTCCTCATTCTCATCGTCATAAAAAATGTTCTCTCAATGGGATCCTTAGCTAAATCCATGTCTGCAATCTAGAGTACAACACGAGTCAGGCAAACACATAGAGATAGTAAGGCAATGAGAAAAATAAACAGATAACAATAAGCCGGTCAAAGAAAAGTGACAAAAGAACAACAAGCAAACACCTTCACCCTCAGAACCAGCATAACGAAGAGAGATCGTATGTTGGTTGAGTGTAAATACAACTTTGGACTTAGCACTAAGGCGAACCCTGCCCTTAGGAAGTTTGGATTTGGGAACGTTATAGTGTGAAACTCGTAGAGCTGGTTTTCTTTCATTACCAAGTTTTATAAAGAAGATTTTTTCCGCCACACACCATAGTTGTTAGGAAACCCACTAACAAACTCGACATTGGGAATGACTGGGTAAAGGGTGAATCCATCAGGTGATTTTTCTCACCTTGCAAAGCTAATAAAGGTTACAGTACACGTCAATCAAAAAAGGGACTTGAGCTGCTTCGTAGACATGATAAAAAGAAATGAAGATTGATATAGCCTTAGGGTGAAGCTGGGATAATGCAAACCAGAAATGAGAGAGTAAATCTATAATATGCCGAGACAGAGGAAAAACAAGTCCAAATTTAAGATAGTCTAGGTAAAAAGAGATGAAGCCAGGAGGAGTATCGCGAACACTATCAGAACGACTAGGGACCCTAAGATCGTAGGTGGACAAAGTAGGAAAAATATTTTTTATATTATCCAGGTAGAAGTTGAAAAGAATACTACTGATGGTAGAGGAATTGGAAGGATGGTCAGAATCCTCCCCGAAATCGACATTGTCAACTGGAACATATTTTACGAAAGGTTCACCAACATTAGGGATAGATTTTGAGTAAGACATAATTCCTAAAATTCAAACAAAAATTCTATCAATCAGAGTTAAAGAACACAAAGAGTATATTCCGATAAAACACAGGGGAGAAATACAGTGCACAAGCCCAGGAAAAAATAGAAAAAAGGGGAAAGCAATCGGGAACTCCTATAGCAATATTAGGATTAGGAAACAAAGCTACTACAATGGAGAATCGCCTTATAGAGCTTACAATTATAAGAATTTCCTTACAGAGAAAGAAGATTAAGAGTAAAGGAAATTTACGAGCTGATGAAGTACAACGAGGAGCTTAAAAAATAAGAAGTCAAGAAGAAAATGGAGAATCCAAATGGGATATGGAATTTAATTTAAGAAACTAAAAAGACAAAAGAAGTCAAATAAAAAAAGTAATGATGACTGTTGACAAAAAATGGCTTACCTTTTTAGGAATACGAGAAGCTGGCGTAATATGGGTAAATACAGTACACTGAATAATGACCGATTTAAGTTACCAAAATCAAAGTACTTATAAAGGGGAAATATAATAGCAGGAGAGGAAATTTTGGAACGGTGCAACGAATAAAAAGAAGGAAATTTTGGTTCAATGAACCAAAATTTCAAACGACTACGTTTGTTAGAAACATGAAGGATATTCAAATTCAAAATTTAAAATCAAGAAACCAATAAAAAACACACTGATAGCCAAGAAGCAAGTAACACTTAGTGAGGATAAATTTAGCTACATGAATAATGAACATGTTGTTAAAGATTCAGAAGCTCACAAAACAACAGTTCGTATATATTCCACAAACAAAGTCACCACTTCGTGTGTACTAGTCTTCATGGCTAGGGGGGTATGGTGTATACCTAGCCCATAGACCACATCACTAACCTATAAATTAAAGGCTGGTCGGTTTAAGCCCAGCCCAAGAATAAAACGTAGATAAGGCCGACGAATCGAGAAAGGCAGAGCCCAGTCTAAAGTATTCGATCACAAACCGCTAAAGGCAAAGCCATTTTTGGGAGTTTGGACACGAACCAAAATTATAGAATCATGATACAACCCACAATCTTAAACGCGAGCAATGCAGAACCACGATTATGGATATCTATAAATACAACAAGAGCAGCACTGAAGAAGGTAAGTGAGACTAAACTGATAAATTCTAATTATATAAAGGAAATACTAACTTGAGCGTCGAAGCATTTCCCCCGGAATCACTTTCGAGATCTATTTTGCAAGAGACGAGGATATATGTTGGACGACAGTCACTTTGGAATATTGCGGATACCACAACACTTCTTTGTTGGGCGCTCCATCAATGAAAAATTTCCATGCGATGTCTGTCCACTTTGATTTACCTTTGTCTATTCTAAGGTTATTTGGTGTACCTGCCTCTTATACATCCCCGCTCGTCATTTCTGCTATGAAATCTGCTAAGGATTATGCCTTGATTGTAGTTTGCCACTTAAACTGGATCTCATACTCTCCCAATTCGAGAGCCCATTTAGTCATTCTTCCGGACTATTCTGGCTTGCTCTACATATTTTTTATTGGGTAGTCAGTATTCACAACTATGTTGTGACTTTGAAAGTAGCTTCGCAGCCTCCTTGCTGAGTAGACTAGTGCAATAGTAAATCATTCGACCAGCAAGTACACCATTTATGAACTTTGAAGTATCTTACTAATGTAGTATACAACACTTGTCTTTGCCCTTCTTGACGAACAAAAACCGAACTCACTGCTTTTCTTGAAATTTCCAGGTACATGTATAGAGTCTCCCCTGGTATTGGTGGAGCTGTTCTTTCAATAACTCGTACGCTTTCTGACTTTCCTTATTCCATATGAATTTCTTAGCTTTTTTAAGGATGTCAAAAGTGGGAAATGTTTTTCCACAACTTTGGAGACAAACTTGCTAAGCGCTACTAGGGATCCTATCAACACATGCACTTCTCTGACTGTTCACGGCTGAGGCAGGGCTACTATTGCATGTATCGTTTCTGAATTAGCTTCAATCCCTTTAGAGGATACTTTATACTCCAAGGACTTTCCTGCACCCACTCCAGTTATGCACTTCTTAGGGTAGAGTTTCATACCAATCGCGCTTAGTGTATCCAGAATTTCTTTTAAATCCTGTGGGAACTGGTACACTTTTTTGCTTTTGATTACCATGTCATAAACATATGCTTCAACATTTCATCCTATTTGATTGTGAAATGCAGTGTCGACTACTCTTTGATATGTTGCGACAACATTCTTTAGGTCGGATGCCATCTTCACATAGAAAAACACTCCAAAGATTGTTATGAAAGCTGTATTTTCTACATTTTTTGGATTCATCAGCATCTGGTGGTATCCTTTGTATGCATCCACGAATGCTAGGACTTCATAACCTGATATATCTTCCACCAACTGATCAATTTTAGGTAATGGATAGCAGTCTTTTAGACATGCTTTGTTTAGATCAGTGAAGTCTATGCACATCTTCCATCATGCATCTGCTTTAGTTACCATCACTGGATTTTCCAACCACTTCGAATAAATTACTTCCTTAAGGATACCGGCATAGAACAATGCTCTAGCCTCCTCTTTGACCGATTTCTGTCTATCACTAGTGAAGCTTCATTGCTTTTGCTTAATTGGCTTGATCGGCTCATAAATATTTAGGGAGTGGGTAGCTATGTCTGGATTGACTCCTCTTATGTTTTGCACAGTCCACACGAATGTATCTTTGTGACTTTGTAGAATTTCCGTCACTTTTTTCTTTTAATTTGCTTGGAAGATATTTTCCTATCTTGACACACTTGGAAGTGTCCTCCTCGTCCAGAATGACAATTTAGGTTCCCTCTTCGAGATCCACTTAAGGTTCCGCTTGCTTGACAAAGCCTTTATCCGAGATAGTGATGACCATTTTTGTTTGTTCAGCATTTCTTCCCACCCTCATTGCAATAACTGATGTGCCAATTTTATACGGTTATATTAGGACTTTTAGGATTCAATTTTGTACACTTTTATGCTCTAAATGTGACATTTTGCCTTGAAGTTCTCTTAGGAGGGTTAAAAGCGACTTTTACGCTTTTATTACTTTTCTAGAGAATTTTGTGTGACAAGGCAATTTGTTTGAAGACTTTGAAAAATGCCTTTGAAGATTTGAAGACTTGTATTTGAGCTTTTGAAGATTTGAAGAATTGAAGAATTGAAGAAGTGAAGAGAAGAGGAGGATATGAAACAAGAAGAGAAAATACCTCAAGTTGCTGGAAATGGAGTCCGTCACAAGGTCATCGCGAGCCCGTTGCGACTCCCGGCAGACGAATGGCCTAAAATCCTTCTTGATTTTTGTACTATAAATACCCACCTTATCCTCTCCTCTTTACATCCCTTCTTCTTCCTGCATTTTTGTGGGTTCAAACCCTAGTTTTTCTTTCTTTCTTTTCTTAGTTTTTGTAGGTTAATCATGTCTTTCCATTGTCTAGCTTAGTTTTATCTTGGGAGCAATGGATTGAAGCTTCCATTTCTATATAGTAAGAACCATATATTTATTTATTTATTTATTTATTTGGTGCTTTTGCTGTTGTACATTTATTGAGCTTTGAATGTGAATTGTTAATGGCATTGATGTTGTTGGAAGCTTGAGTATGTGAATTGCTTGTATGATTACTTGTTAGGGTTGAGAGAAAGTAGCTAATTCTCCCCTCTTTTAATGTGGAATCCAAGAGCATGAGTTAGAGCTTCTTAAATGATGTTGGTGTGTTGATAATTGCTATATGAATGTGATGATGTCGAACTCGTTGTCATGTTTTTTTTAGGTAGCAAATGAGAGAAGTCTATGAATGTCGATCGTTCTTGACTAATCTTGTGTAAATGCATGAATTGGTTAAATGCTTAGACACGGTGTAGTGTTTATAAGTGTTGCCAAACTTTTTGGTTCTCTGTGCTCAATGCCATCAATGGGATACTTTTAGTCATGTTTCGGCTAAGGGAGTCATTGGTGAGGTTTGACAAGAGATGTCGAATTCACTCTTGCAAACTACTATCTAAGAAGGATGGAAGATTTATCTTCACAACAAGTAGTCGAAGTAGTGAATAGATTGTTTCACTCATTCTTGAAGCCTTTGTTATTTAGCATTCATATGTTCTTAATGCTATGTTTTGCTTCATTTATGCCATGGTTTGTTTGAGAATAGGAAGTGTTTGCATGACTTAAGTGTTAGGGAGTTAGGAAAGTGACAAATTCCTTAGCTCCTTTGAATGAAAATCTAAGAACATGAACTTAGAGCTTCTTATGCATAATGTGTTGTGAATCTTGCTAGATAAGTATGTTAATGTGGATTGTTCTCATATTTATCCTATAGATGCAATGAAAGTTTAAACTTTAAAGTGGTTTATTCTAGGTTTAGCCTAATGCATGCTATGTTTGATTAAAAGGCTATGTCTTTGGTAGAAAGCTTGTTGTTGTCAAATCTACGGTCCTTCATCCATAGGTAAAAATTGTGATAGGATGAGTGAATGGTTCAATGATATACATTAGGTTTGGAAGTGGATATCGATTGCCCCCAAGGCTTTATCTTTTGTAGTTTTAAACCCATTTTTCTTAGTTTTGTTTGATGATTTAGCATAGTTGCTTGGCTTTGCTAGTTGTCTTGTCTTTTAACTTTCATAACTTAGGACCACCAAACAACCCCCCCCCCTTTTACATGATTTTATATGTATATATTTATCTACTTCTAGCCTAATAGCAACCTTTTGTCCTTAAATGCTTAAGAAAATCCCCCTTCTCCGTGGATGACCCCGACTTGCCGCTATCTACTTAGCTGTAGATAGTAAGCATTTAGGGCTTATAAATATTAACTTTGCTATCCGTTATAAATATTAACAGATAGCAGTCTTTTAGACATGCTTTGTTTAGATCAGTGAAGTCTATGTACATATTCCATCATGCATCTGCTTTCTTTACCATCACTGGATTTTCCAACCACTTTGGATAAATTACTTCCTTAAGGATACCGGTATGGAGCAACGCTCTAACCTCCTCTTTGATCGCTTTCTGTCTATCACTAGTGAAGCTCCATTGCTTTTGCTTAATTGGCTTGATCGGCTCATAAATATTTAGGGAGTGGGTAGCTATGTCTGGATTAACTCCTCTTATGTTTTGTACAGTCCACACGAATGTATCTTTGTGACTTTGTAGAATTTCCATCACTTTTTTCTTTTAATTCGCTTGGAAGATATTTTCCTATCTTGACACACTTGGAAGTGTCCTCCTCGTCCAGAATGACAATTTAGGTTCCCTCTTCGAGATCCACTTAAGGTTCCTCTTGCTTGAGAAAGCCTTTATCCGAGATAGTGATGACCATTTTTGTTTGTTCAGCACTTCTTCCCGCCCTCATTGCAATAACCATGCACTACCTAGTTGTTTATTGATTTGTTCGTATCATTGTGATCCCTGTTGGAGTTGGAAACTTCATTACTAAGTGGTATGGGGACCATTTTGATTTCTTTGTGTTCATCCACGGCCTACCAATGATGGCGTTGAATGGGCTTTGTGCGTCAATGACAGCAAGTTGCACATGATAGTCCAATTTTTGTCATTCTCTCATATGGTAACTGGAAGTTGTATGCTACCCAAAGGTGTCTCCGCATGTCTAGTAAAGCCTACAAGAGGGGATGTATACTACTTCAAATCAATGCGGTTGAAACTGAGTTTGTCGAAGTAATTAACAAATAAAATCTCAACTGTACTCCAATCATCAATGAATACTCTATGAACTATGGCATTTCCAATCTTAGTGATAATAACCATCGAGTCATTATGAGGTGAAGCGTTGGGAACCGCATCTTTCTCACCAAACGTTATTTTCCCATCACATCGAAGTCTTTTGTCCGCTGGCTCCTGTGGTAGGGAGTATCTAGCCCTAGCTTTCCAAGCATTGTTAGACAGAGCTTCAGTCGATCCATGGATCGATAAAATTACTTTCTCTAGGGTATTTTTTTCCAAGTCCTCTTCATAATCCATCGCTGGTGTCATTTTCTAATCCTTGCTTTGCATGTTTACTGCTCGGTTTTTTGCCATGGTGTTTCCTGCCTTGTTGGCTTTGCTGTAATAGTTTCCTCCATCCTCCTTTTTGTGTTGGCTCAAATAACCATTTTGCAAATTCTCCTCTATTTTCCTTTTTAAGTCTCTTCAGTATTCGACGTCATGTCCATTGTCCTTGTGAAAGGCACAATATATTCCCTAGACCACTTGTCTAGTTGTGCTATCATTGATATAGGTTTGCAAAACAACTCTATGTTCGCCTGCCAGATTTCCTTTCGCGACTTCGTCGAAGGAGTTTCTGGAAATGGTGTAATTTGTGCTCCCGATTCTTTTCATTTGAAAGGGATATTCCCTTTTCCCTTTTTAAAAAAACCTCTCTGTGGATCTTCCATTATCCTTTTTCACCTCGTTCACGCTCTATCTTGCGGTTTTTTGCTTCTTCAGTCTGCACATGCTTTTCAATCATCTTATGCAATTCTCTTGGGTTGGCATGTTCTAAGTGAGTTCCTTGTAAAACTCTCTTGATTGTATACCTCCCGTGAATGCGCCTAAGTGACAATTGGAACGATAGATCTCGTACTTGAAAACTTTCAGCAATGAACCTACCATGATATTCTACGAGGCTTTCATCACTTCGCTGGGCTATATTGTTTAAGTCAGCTATCGTTTTGCTAAATTTTTGCTTTTGATAGAAGCGCCCTAAAAAAGGTCTGATAGTTACGCCAAGACCAAATAATTCAACTTGGTAGGTCATCATACCATGTGAACGTTGTTCGTGAAAAGAAAATGGGAAAGCCTTGCATACTAGTTCAATTTCCGCATAGCGAAAACACATACTGTTGCGATAGGAATATAAAAATTGCTTGGGGTCTATTGTCCCATCATATATTTTTACATGCAATGGTAGTTTGAATTCTTTTGGCATTTTGAAATTGCGAAGATGTGGTGCTAACGGTGACCAGTGTGTATCATCCTCTGTCACTATATCTCTTAACTCTTCTTCATAATCAAGGCTCTCATGCCTATTAATTTTTATTTTATTTATTTTGGGGAATTTTGGCTTGATAGTGACTAGGAACTGGTTATACGGATGCTCTCTATTCGCTTCTGAGAAAGCTGTGAAAGCTCTCATCTCCTTTTCTTAATTTGCATCGGGAGATTTAGCTTCCTCTTCATCGTTGTCCATATCTTCTTTGTTGTGCTCCCATTGTTTACTGGGAATGTATTCCTGATCTCGACTGGGGTGTATATCTTGATTATGTCCAGTCACTTGCTCTTGTGTATAATGATTCTGACTTCTTTGCTTTTGATGAAAATCATGGTTATCCTGAAAGGAATAGAGGACTTGAAAAAAATTCTTTGCCCACAGATGGCTCCAATGATGTGGTATTCCCGGTCAGGTAAATGGCTGATGATCACCATTAGTAAACGTGAACCTGCAAGAAAGGTCCCAAAAGTGATTCAGGGGAAAGGGCTCCGACAATCAAGTTAATTCTTTCTCTTGGAGAATTGGTATTTCTCAGTTTTGTGTCAAGTGTTGCTCGCCTTGTATTTATAGTAGGCTGCAATCATGGCTCCGCAATACTGGCGTATGAGATTGTGGCTTGCATTGTGGTTGCTACAATCTCGATTCGTCGCTAAGTCTTGAATATGGTTCTGCCTTTCTCGGTTCGTGGCTAAGTCTTTCAAACATTGCTCTGCCTTTCTTGTTTTATGGTTGAGCCCCCTGGTCATGGCTCCACTTAGCCCTATTCGTGGCTTAGTCTTAGGTTGGGCCTAAAGGCCAACAACATTTAGTTTGTGGGCTAGGTATACACCAATTGGTTGTTGGTTTATGTCCTAAATCCAATTCATATTTACTGCCAACGTGATTTGGAACCTAAAGGGTCACACACATAGGACTGCTTATTGGGTTAAAATAAATTGAAGGATTAATATATAAGATATATGAATCCTAGGGACTTAATGATAAATAAGGTGTTGGGGTTTTCGCTATGATTGGGCCAAGCCCAATACTAACCTTATTTATAGTCTTGGTTGTTGAGATTAGAAGAGAGGAAAAATACAATAGAACTCTTCAGACCTAGTCGTCGAGCTAGTAATCAGTTAATCCTTAGAGGATCCTGAGAAGGCAGTTCGTGTGGATACCAATAGAGGTCGGACACGTGGGCGGCTTGTGGTCAATTCACCTCAGATCATGATTATCAAGTTGATTCTCTATCGAGGTAATACAAACATAGTATTCATCGATCATATATGTATTATTCTATGATTACAATGTGTTCTTGGCATGAAATAAATTTAAGTTATATATATTTTGCTGCTATATAATTATTGATTTACTAACTGTGGTATCAGAGCCATCATTGGTAATCAAATTTTAATATGTTCAATATATGCTTGATTGTTTGAATATGATTCGTGGAAATGCAAGAAAATTATATCATTATTATGAATAAAGGGTTTATATAATTTTTCTTGATGAAATCATATGAGATATGAAACTTTGATTTTTTTTGTTTGGCGTTTACTATTGAATAATATTCATATTTTTAAAATAAAATAATAATAATATGGGCAATATGTTAATATGATTAGCTACTGCTATGCTTTTACTTTATTATTTTGATTTTTAAAATAGTAAAATAAGGGTTTGACCGTTTGTTCATCCGTGTTTAGTATATTGACAATTTGATTATCATGTTAAATTATTGGCTTATGATTCCGAATAATTATAGTTCATTATGTTTGATCATGCAATGTTAAAATTTGGTTTGAAAGTGTTCAAATCTTGGAGTAAAATATGATTTTGTTAAGAATAAATTAACATATTCGATCCATAGTTGCTTGGATGGAGACTCATAATATTGGTTTACGAGCATGGAATTGCTTTGTGATTCCTTAAGAAGGAATGAAACTAAAAGGTTCAGGCCATGAGTTGAAACCCTCGATGTCCTTGCCACTAAAATTGGCGATGGATCACTGAGACATCGGTCACGATGAATTCCGACGATGATGCAATGGAGACTTATTCAAAATATTGTTTTAAAAAGGGTCTCCAGCATAATCTCATCATTAGTAGGACTTGAGTCATCAAAGGGTTTTATATTTACGAAATAGCCATTGTACTTTCTTTATCTTAGAAAACTTAAATTTCAGAAGTTACAGACTAACTCCTAAAATTTTGATTAATTTTAAATTAATCTAAAATTTAATTAGTTATAAAATAGTTTTTAATTAATTTAATTCTACATTTAAACTGAGAATTAAAGACAAGAGTTTTTGTGTGGTGGTTACTTAAGTCAATTAATATAATTAATTGAACTTTGTGAACACGATTAATATGATTTAATGCAAATCAAATATAATTAATATGTTATGATTTATTAATATATTTAAATTTAAATAAATGTAATTTAATTTATATATATGATTTTATACATTATGGTGATAATGTAATTTGATGCTATTAAGATAATTTAATACGATTAAATGTTTTCATGTAATTTCAATGATTAATATGATTTAATTTGAATTAAATATGATTAATTGAGTTTTATGCATTCATGTCATTAATGTCATTTAGTTGATTAATATAATTTAATAAAATCAAATATTATCATTCCGCTTTAATACGATTAATACTATTTAATACGATTAAATGTGATTAATAAAATTTAATTCATTAATATGATTTAATAAAATTAAATATGATTACGGATGATATAAGAATTGTTTCTTAAAAATCACTTCATACTAAAAATTCCGTCATAATATATGAATTATTATTATTTTGAATCAAGGATTTAAATGACAACTTCCAAGTAGACTAAGAACTTTTGCATAAGAGGACTGTAGATTAAAGTGGGACCTTTGTGACCCCTCCACGCACATTTACTTTAAAATTTCTGTGGAAATTCTAGAGTTCATAGATCTATTCAATAAATAATTTTAGAAATACTTTTAGTAAATGACCGGAAAAATACTTTAAGGAGGCTAGAGATTTTAAATGGTACTGTTTGTGACCCCTCCACAGGCCTTTCCTGGGAATTTTGAGGAAATCCTAGAAGTATTATATCAATGACCAAGAAATTCTTAGTAATGCCCAAAAATTTATGTCTAAGGAGGCTGACGATTTTAAGTGGGCCCGTTTGTGACCCCTCAACAAGCCTTTGCTGGGAATTTTTTTTTAATTAAAACCACCCCTTATTGTAAGGAGGGAGGGTTGTTTATGGGCTACCCCAGACCCGAAATAGAAAAGCGAGCACGAAGAGGGAGCATAGCTCAGTTCAATACAAGCATGACCAAAGCAAAACAGCTTGCTTCCAAAAGTAACAGTGATGAGTGCCACACACGGCTCTCCACGCAAATTAGTAATTAGGGTGGTTGTTCCCGTTTTAAGGTGACATGGGAAAGGATGCAGTTTAGCGAATCGTAAGTATGAAACTCAACTTAGCATCCATTGTATATCAGCCTTAAACCAGGAACACACGAACCACTAACCATATAAGCAAAAGAATGGTAAGCTATTCTAGTCCTATGTACTGATCAGAAAAAATTATGCAGTGATGTAAACCGAATATGAGATAAGTGCACCAGTGAGATGAGGACCCTGTAGATGCTGCTCAAGCTGTGATTGCAATAATCATGGAGGATGATGGATTCTGATTGTGGGAAGATTAAGATTGTCCCCTGCTATTGCTTGTTTTAGAGTAATAGGAGCATCCTGTACTGAGATCTGGCCCCTCACTTCATTTTGATCCAGTAAGCTTCTTGCCAGGGATGCCAATAGATGAGCCACCTGATTCTGCTCCCTGTATGCATGAGTGAAAGAGATGTGTCTAGCTGCAGTAAGTTCCTTAATCTGCCAAATGAGTCTCTGGATATTCCAAGGCACCTGTTTTGAACCATTTAAGATCTGGACACCCTGCAAAGAGTCCATTTCTACAATCAAGGGAAACAAGTTAAGTGAAATACATGTTTGGATCCCAGAGAGGGAGGCCCTTAACTCAGCAGTTAAGGGATCATATATCTGTTCCATTTTCTCCATTCCCATAAAGAGAATCTTGCCTGATGAGTCTCTGATAACAATTCCTCCTGCAGCAAAATTTAGTTGAGGGCAGTGTGCATCTGAGTTCATTTTGTAGCCTATATCTGGAGGGTTCCATTTGTAAGATTTGATCATCCTTGGTTTAGGAACTTTAGAGCTAGTGAAAATTCCTATGGCTTTTAAATGAGGAAACTCTAGAAGTGTTAAATCAATTATATTTATAACTATAACATTATAAAATTTAATTGTCACAATTGGTTAAAAGTTCTTAATTCAGATTTAAACTTTTACCAATTCAGATTTAAACTTTTACCAGTTGATATAAAATTAAATTAATGAGATTAATTGTGATTAACCGTTGAACGGTTATGAGTGTTATGACTTATGAGTCTTCATTATCATAAAGAACTTGCATTCAAAATTTGTTTATAAATATGATTTATATGTCAATTAAGTTTTAAATGCAATTATTAGAATAGATTGTGTTTAACTGTTGAACGGTTACGAATATTACAAGTTTTTTAATATTATAAATGACTCACATTCAACATTAGTGTTAAATGTGATTCATCTGTCGAACAAATATGAACTTAATTGAAGATTAACATTCAAATTGTGACATAAATATTTTAAGATTCAAAATAGTTTCAAATCTTAAATATTAAAACATTCTTGATTTGATTGTTAATCAAAAGTATAAGTTCATGTAGATGAACTAATATTTAATTTATAATGTATTTATAATTTAAATAATAATTTTCTAGATATTACTTCAATTAATATTTAGTTGTTATCAAATTTTATATTTGATAGCTATTAAATGTATTTAATATTTTCACAATTAGCACATTTGTCTTATTTTAAATGGCTTAAAATTTGACAATTTTAAATAGTTGCCTTATAACTTCAAATAGTTTGAAATTTTATAGCTTTATGAATTAAAGTTTTAAATTGCATTTAAACTTTAAAAGGATGTTATGAATGAATGTGTTTCAAATATGATTAAATTCATAGTTTGAATTAAGTCAAAAGATGACAAGTACGAATTTTCATCATCATAATAGCCTAATTAAAAGTTTATGATTTATAAATGGTAAATTTTGAATTTTTATTAAATACTAATATTTATGTTAAAAATCCAAATCTTTTGATAATTGCATCTCTAATTTTATTAGAGATTCATGGCTACACATATCATAATTAGAGATTAATTATGATTGTGTAATTATTATAATGGTTAAATAAAATCCCTTATATGCCTTCCCATTATTTAGTAGAAATAGAACTTTCGTGCGAATTTCATTTGTTGGGTATCCCCAAGGTGTATTCCGCCGAGAGGAAAATTTTTGCTAGTCATATGAGATATGATCTTTGAATAATGGGTCTTTTAACAAAACATAGTATTTGATGAGTTTACTTGAAATTCTGTGATTTGAGGCAAAATATTAAGTTATGTAGTTGCCTTCCATTATTATAGCATTACAACTATCCTCGTGCGAATGTTTTGTTGAGAATTCCTCAAAGTCATTCAATCTATAATGGGTTTGGTGTTATGAGATGTGATCTCTGAAGTCGGAATGGTGGGTTCAACTTAAAGAGACATGTGATTTGTTGGGTATCCTCGAGGTCATATGTGTTTTGAGGCAAAGAGTTAGGTGACATGTATAATGTGCATACTCAGAGTTAGTAACCTAATAATCTAGAAGTTGCAAATTGCTGTAACTGATAAAGCGTATCTACCTTGCAAAATTATTTTGACTTGTTGGGAATCCTCAAGGTCAAGATAACAAGCAAGGATCCTAGCTCACTTGGAATTATAAGATAATTCTTGAATCAGTATTTAAGGGTCATTGATTTGAATAAAATAAACCAAAATTTTATTATTTCCATATCCACATGTTTTGGTTTTGTTAAATTGCATAAATTTAACTTTCTATTTTTTTGTTACTATAGAATATGATTAAGTAGAATCTACAATTCAATAATTAGTCGATCCTAAAATTTTCTTGAAAAGTTTAGAATGATTGTCACCCAAAGATTATGACTAAATTTTCTCAATCTAACTAGGGTATAAAATTTAGAGTGTTTAAAGGAAACACGGAGTATATGATGATATAACCGTTTAAACTCGTAGTTCTAAATTGTTATGGAGTTGAAAGTGTGATCGTAGTTAGACAATTATTCAATGTTGAAAGTTGAGAGATTTCTTACAAGATAAGGAGTGAAATATGATAGGTTATTGGATATGATTCATAATTAATTGTGGAATTGATTTTGGAATTAATTGTGAAATTAACTATTTTATTTCTTGAATTAAGACTAAGAGATGATGTGTGCTGAAATGAGGAATTTTAGTAGCTTCTTTATCAATGGAAAGGATAATTATTGTTTAATTTGTGTTTAAATTATTGGTATGTATGATACCATGTGTACACATAATATTTAGAGATAATTAGATAAGATAATTGTGAAAGAACTCATATACTTAACAACAATTGTAAAAGTACGTGTTTGAAATTATTTCTTTCACTATTGAAAAAATAATAAATTGTTATAGTTTGACTAAAATAAGCCTTATCATGTTTGGCATGTTATGGTGAATAAATTAGTTAGTCTTTTATATAATGAAAATCAATTTTGAATTGATTTATATGTATGGATGATTTATATTATCCAAACAAGTTAACATACCTTTAGAGTAAAATAGGTCTGGTTGATAATATGTGGTACTTTTGATTTTGAATCGATTATGACATGTAAATATTATTATCCTGTTTAATTATTGACGAAATTACTTTTAAGTGAAAAGTTAAAATTATTGTAGATTGATTATATATTTGATGTATTTGGTCTTATAAAAGTTAATGTTAGAGAACATTTTCACAACTCAATTTTTATCATTCGGATGATTAAATAACACTTATTGAAGTGTATGAGTTTTAAAATTTCAACAGTTCAAACACATAAATGAAATTCAAGATGTTCTAATAAAGGTAATTTAGTAATACGTTTGGATTGTATAGTTATCATTATACGCACTATAGGAGAGTGATGTGTAGACCTAAATCTAAAATATTTAATATATGATTTATGCAATCATTAAATTATGTCATAGTATTGTCACCTATTTTCATATAGTTGATTATATAAGATGTACGTTCTCCGTGAGAAGTTGTCTCATAGTAAAGTATTTTTCAAAAATAAAATGTTTATTCCAGAAAAGTAAGTCGGAGAAAAAAAATTTGAGAAATTTTAACCACAAATAACAAAATCAACTTAAGGAATAAATATGTCATATATGATGTGATTGCAATAGTTGCATGAAATAGTTAAGGTTTACAAAATTGTATAGTAGAAGGTGAGTTTTTGTGATATAACTCTGAATTTCGTATCAAGACTATTATAGATTGTGCAAAATACGAATTTTATATGGATTTGAATATTTTATTTGAAGATCAAGGGGTTGATTTTGTCAAATTAAATTAGCTATAAATCCTGCACAATGAAAATTAATTAGTGGGAGCGATAATATTTTCTCATTGCATTATATGCGATAAATGCATGTAGAAAATGAATTCAAGAAAATTCAAGAAGAAAATTCTAAAAATGTTAGAATTCACAACATTGACTTTTGCCGCCAGTGTTTATTATATAAACGATGTTGTTTGTATGTATTTAAGAGGGGATACATTTTAAAACACTTAAAGAATATTTTAGATACGTTGAAACGTATTAGAAACTATTCTTGCTAGAAATTGGGCTGATTACAATATTGTAGAATTTTGAAGATTTAGATCTCATAAAAACATAGTTGTTCATAATTTACTCTTTATTATTTTATGCTACATTTATAGCACTATAGAGTGTCCAAATATTTGTTGGACTCACTGGTGCGAAATACTATTAATTGATTTTGATCAATGATAAAATACTAAAAGTAAAAAGTAATGTCCACTAGATTCACGTTGATGATGAAGTTGTTCAATAGTTGACTAAAACAATTAGATGGAATTGGTGTTAAAGTGGGAGTTCAGTATGTGGAAAAGATAGAATCCAACTTGAGGCTATGCAAAACTTTTGATGATATGGAGTTATTTATTATTTTTTCTATGTATAATTACAACAGATAAATAATAAAGTCCCTTGAATAGTATTTGTATGAAAGAAATCATAAAGTGTTACGATGATGACATTCTTTACATGCTTACATATTATTGTTAAATTATCCTTAGTCATAGTATTAATAAGATGAGACATTGTTAATAAAGATAGACTAGCACATGTTTTGTTCTTTCCTATTGTAGGGAGTAGTTGATCTCGTCAACTATTGTGTAGAGATACAAGAACAAATGTGTGGATGCTTGTTTGAGAACAAGTTCATTGGATTGACCCGTCTTGAGATTTTCCCTAAGATGAACTATTTAAGGGCTAATGGAATTATCTCTGTACATAAAGTGAAAATGATCCTTAGACTTGAGATCATAAGAGTGTCTAGAGTGTGGAGTATTATACTTGTTTCTCTTATTGTCCTTAACCTTAGTTGGTTATTGTACTTTTAGAATTGGGTGTACACTACAACAAACTAAACTATTATTTTGCCCATTTTACTTCGGTTTTTTTGTTAAGGGCAAAATAACCGAGGTAAAAAGTGCTTTAACCTCAATTCTTTTTTTTCGAAGTAAAAAATATTCTTTACCTCGGTTTAAAAAATGAGGTAAAAAAGTACCGATGTTGCACCCATGTTTGGCTTGCCGACGTTGATTGTTTTTGAGATCGACATTGCACGTCACTCTCATAGTCGTCGTACGCATGTCTGGCTTACCGACATCGGTTGTTTTTTAGACCAACGGCGCACGTACCGCTCGTATACATGAAATGACCGACGTACGCATGTCTGGCTTACTGACGTCGATTATTATTGTGACCGACGTCGATTATTATTGTGACCGACGTTGCACGTACCTCTCAGGCAGATATGAAATGACCGACGTCGTACGTATGTCTAGCTTAGCGACGTTACACATAGCTCTCCCAGACACCCTTGCAATGCACAATTTAAAATAATTGAATATATATAATGTAATTTTTTTATTAAAACAAAAATATAATATTTAAAAAACTTTATGCAACTTCATTTCTTTTTAATTTTGAAAGATTTTATAATTATACTTTTAAATATGACTTTATGTTTATATTTTCAAATGAAATAAATTAAATGTAGAGTTTGAGTAACACGTGATCGAGATTTTAATAATAAAATTTAATGTTAACAAAACATAAATATAATTTTGTAAATTTTTTATGCTACTCCATTTCTTTTAAACTTTTAAAAGATTTTATAACTATACTTTTAACTATGACTTTATGTTTATATATTTCAAATGAAATAAATTAAACGTAGAGTTCGAGTAATATGTGATTGAAGTCGAATATCAATAAATAATTTTTATTTTTTCACTGAATAAAGTTTTATATACTACTTATTCATAATTATAAAAAATAAGTAGTATATAAAAATAAGTAGTATAAAATTTGGTTGCTAAGAGCACTGGTATGAGTTATTCAAGAACATGTAATAGCGTTTTCCAACATTTCACCAAAAACAATTTATTTTATATTTCTATATTTAGGCAAGAATAACAAAAACCATGTATTTTGGAGCAATGGATAATGGGGGTAACAAAATTTTGGGCTATAGTGTAATTTTTCAAAATTGTGTATAAGTAATGAATGTTAACTTTCGAGGCCCTTTCATTCGTCTATACATGCCCAAATTGGAAAACCGCAACTGTATATTATTGGGAGGCTGTTGCCGCACGTCTTAAAGTTAATATTTATAAGCCCTAAATGCTTACTATCTACAACTAAGTAGATAGCGGCAAGTCAGAGTCGTCCACGAAGAAGGGGGATTTTCTCAAGCGTTTAAGCACAAAAGGTTGCTATTAAGCTAGGAGTATATATATATACACATATAAAAACAAGTAATTGGGGGGGGGGGTTGGTTGTTTGGTGGTCCTAAGTTATAAAAGTTAAAAGACAAGACAACTAGCAAAGTCAAGCAACTATGCTAAGTCATCAAACAAAACTAAGAAAAAGGGTTTTAAAACTATAAAAGATAAAGCCTGGGGGCAGTCAATATCCACTTCCACATCTAATGTAAATCATTGAACCATTCACTCATCCTATCACCATTGTTATCTATGGGGAATGCCAATGGAAGATCAATATTCATTCCTTCTTAAGAGTAGTTTGCAAAGACAAACAACGACCATTTGCAAACCTCATTGATGATCACCCTAGACAAACAACGACCATAGGGGTATTTCATCAATGGCATTATACATGAAGGACCATAGATTGGACAACGACAAGCCTTCTACCAAAGATATAGCCATTTAACCAAACATAGCACTCATTAGGCTAAGCCTAGAAAAAACCACTTTCAAGGTTCAAGCTTTTATTGCATCTATAGGATAAATATGAGAACAATTCACATTAACATACTTATGTAGCAAGAATCACAACACATTATGCATAAGAAGTTCTAAGTTCATGTTCCTAGATTTTCATGCAAAGGAGCTAAGGAATTCGTCACTTTCCTAACACTCTAACACTTCAATCATACAAACACTTCCTATTCTCAAACAACACATGGAATAAATGAAGTGAAACATAGCATTAAGAACACATGAATGCTAAATAGCAAAGGCTTCTTGAATGAATGACGAAATCTATTCACTACTTCCACTAATCATGTGTTTGCACAAGATTAGCCAAGAACAATTGACATTCTTTAACTTCTCTCATTTTCTACCTAAAACAAACATGACAACAAATTCAACATCATCACATTCATCTAGCAATAATCAATACATCAACATCATTAAGACGCTCTAACTCATGCTCTTGGATTCTACATTAAAAGAGGGGAGAATTAGCTACTTTCTCCCAACCCTAACAAGTAATCATACAAGCAATTCATATACTCAAGCTTTCAACAACATCAATGCCATTAACAATTCACATTCAAAGCTCAATAAATTCACAATAATAAAAGCACCAAATATATATATATATATATATATATATATATGTGTGGTTCTTACTACATAGAAATGGAAGTTTCAATCCATTGCTCCCAAGATAAAACTAAGCTAGACAATTAAAAGACATGATTAACCTACAAAAACTAAGAAAAGAAAGAAAGAAAAACTAGGGTTTGAACCCACAAAACGTAGGCAGAAGAGAGTGTCCAAAGTTTATTGAAGAGGAGATAATAAGGTGAGTATTTATAATCCATTGCGAGTCGTGATGTGCTCGCGACGACCTCACGACGGACTCCAAGTTCAGCACCATTTCTTCTTTCTCGTTTTTGTTTCATATCCTCCTCTTCTCTTCACTTCTTCAATTCTTCAAATCTTCAAAAGCTCAATTACAACTCTTCAAATCTTCAAAGGTATTCTTCAAAGTCTTCAAATAAATTAGCTTGTCACACAAAATTCTCTAGAAAAGTAATAAAAATGCAAAAGCCGCTTTTAACCCTCCTTAGAGAACTTCAAGGCAAAATGTCTCATTTAGAGCACAAAAGTATACAAAAGTGAATCCTAAAAGTCCTAATATAACTGTATAAAATGGGCATATCAAACCTCCCTGCACTTAAAACTTACTCGCCCTCGAGTAAGAAAAGATTTAAGCACACGAATGAATTCATATGTCCACATCCTAAGTAATATTCCCCCAATCAACACCTCACAAAAACTCTCAATATCATAAATCCCAAAATCAAAGCTCAAATGAGAATTTTTCACACACACAACCCCAATTCCTAAATCTAACCAAACCTATCACTTATCAATTCACTACCCATAAAAATGTTTCAAAGTTCCGAATTGATACCCAAAGTCCAATGACATAAAATGAAGTCAAAACCATAGAGGAGGTTTAAACACATACTTCACCCAATGCCAATATATCAACCAAAACGAAGTATAAAAGAATGAAGAATTTCATACCCATACTTTGTTTTTCAACCCACTAAGTTACCCAATCCCAAGAGGTCTAAAGATGTTGAGCTACCCAATCCATCCATATGACAACTACAACCTTATGACTCCAATGCCGGCAAATGAGTGAAATCATAGCATTTTCTTTTTCTCTCTTTCTCTCATTTTGCCTAGGAGCCCTTTCGGGTTTTCATCCTAGTTGCACATCATGTTTCTTTGATTCACATCTCACATTTTCCGCACATTTTGGCCTCTCATTTTTTCCTAGGTCACCCTTTTGGGTTTTCGACATATCCGGACCCCCAATGCTGCCTAAGTTTCCCTCCCGGGTTTTCAACTTAGCGGGCTTTCTTTTCTTTCTATTTTTTTCATTTTCTATTTTTTTCAAAATTTTCAAATTTTCAAATTTTTCTTTCTTTTTCTCATGTTTTTCCAATCAAAAGTAGCAAAAAGCATTCCAAATGAAGCTAGCATGCATGTGAGTCCTCTAACCCCTCCCCACACTTAAAACATTACTTTGCCCTCAATGTGAACATGTAAGGCAAGAATAATAAAACTCAAGGTAAGCGGTAGAGTGACACCCGTTTCTCCGCATAGCCGCCGGTGATATAGCGCAATCCAATGTACTTGTATAGAATTGGTCTCAAAATTAGTTTCGGAGCCGGAAGGAGGAGCAAAAGTGTCGTAGAAGAACTCATCCCTTGAGCAAAACATTGTCTCCTTGGTGCTGTTTGATCAAGACTAACACCACAAAGAACAACATCAAAATCACAAGTACATAAGGATTTGTAATACTAGGTTTAGCATCAATAGTTAATAACCATAGTATTATCAATGAACAACCAATCCATCATACAATCACCACCTATAAGATTGTCAAATAAAAATATCCAACATATATCGACACATATCCAGGCATCATTATAGAATATAATAATTAAAGACTCAATGATGTAGTCGGCATACTATAATCAACAAAGATACTATAAAGATGCAAGAATTTTCATATGTCAATATATGTGAAATGGTGGAGGAATGAGTGGATATGTGGTGGTTCTTGGGAGTATTTGGAGAAGAAGGAAGGATTATGCAGTGTTTAAGCTCAGTTGAAAAGTTAGATTTCTCATCGCGACTCACGACAGCACTAGTCGCGACTCTCATTGCATTGTCTCGAGTCGAGGGCTTTTGGCCTCGAGGACCAAAGGTCTCGAGGACTTCTGCTCGAGTTAAAGGAATACAGCCTCAAGGACCGGAGGTCTCGAGGACTTCTGCTCGAATCGAGTGCTTGTGGCCTCGAGAACCTGAGGTCTCGAGGGGCTGATGCATCGAGGACTTTGGTTCGACTCGAGGAATAATGGTCTCGAGGAATGATGGTCTTTCAGGTTCAGCTCGAGCCAAAGACTTTGTGGCCTTGAGGTCTCGAGGGGATGATGTCTCGAGAGATGGTCTCGAGAACTGGCCTCGAGAGGATGACGAACATTCAAGTTCAGCTCGAGTCGAGGCTTGCTACCTCGAGGTCTTGAGGGGATGATGTCTTGAGGGCTAATGGACTTTTAAGTTCTGCTCGAGTCGAGGGCTTGCTGCCTCGAGGTCTCGAGGGGATGATGTTTCGAGAGAACTGGCCTGAGGTCTCGAGGGCTACTAAACTTTTAAGTTCTGCTCGAGTCAAGGGCTTGCTGCCTCGAGGTCTCGAGAGGATGATATCTCGAGAACTGGCCTCGAGAACCTAAGGTCTCGAGGGCTGGTAGAGTTTTAAGTTCTGCTCGAGTCGAGGGCTAGCTACCTCAAGGACCCGAGGTTTCGAGGGCTTCACTGGCCTTGAGGGCTTCTACTCGAGTCGAGGGGTTTTCTCGAGGGCTTGCACTGTTGAGCTCAGCTTGACTTGAGGGCTTGTGGCCTCGAGGACTGATGGTTTTTTGGGTTCGGCTCGACTCGAGGTCTTGAGTGGATGGTGTCTCGAGGACCTGTGGGTCGCGACTTGCGACGCTTCGTCGCAAATCGTGGAAAGTGGTGGTTGGGGGCTATTTTTTTGCACAAAAATTCTGATCACATTGCAACTTGCGATGGTCCCTCACGAGGTCATCGTGAGGTCATCGCTAGGTAGTCGCGACTCGCGATCACAAGCCCTCCCAGCACTTAGAAAGAATTCGATCTTTTCTCACCAACATTCCAAGATTTCTTCCCTTCCTCATGGATTTCATTCCTTCATATCCTCCAATTCAATGCACTTCACTTTGCTACAAATTTGTAGAAAAACACACTGTAAAAAGAACAAGACAAAATAACAAAAACTAAACAACAAAAACCAAAATAAAAGGTCGAGTTTATTTACGTCATCGGCACAAAAAAGATCTGTATATTTAAGGTCTTCGGCACGAACATAATGTTATCCATATGGTGAAGGCTTGAACCCCTTCACCATGTGTATCCAAAAGTAGAGAGGTGGGGTACAAAACTTTCAAGAGGAAAGTCTTGTTGATGTGGAGATGGTTTAAAGGGAGTTGGGTGGTTAGGAGTCTTGGGGCAATCTTTTGGCTCCTCTCTTATCTCCCTCAAAACTTCCAAAAATGGTGGAGTTGGTTCAATAGGTAGGGGTAGGGGTGATGATGCTAATGAATGTAGCACAATCACATTTTCCTCCTTTTTATCATCCTCAACAACCAACTCCTCATCCCCTTCGAACTCAAGATCATTTCCCATGGTGACCTCACTCACCAAATCCTCGAGTTCGATTTGGGATGGTGTATTTTCATAATCACGAGCTTCCATTCGGGCCAACGCTTCTAATATATTCCTCGCATGCCCCTAAATAGCCTCAACACTATAGGAGAGCCGGGTGTCCGGTTCTTCACTAATAAAGTTGTTCAAGTTTGCTATTGTATTCATGACTTCCTCACGTGTCAAACTTGAACTTCCTTGTTGGGCTTGGTTTTGGGGTATGGTATAAGGTGGTGATGGCCAACTATTTTGCTCGTACTGTTGGTTTTCTGGCTCATTCTCATACCACCAATCAAGATTACCACTCCATTCCAGATTGTAAGGATTGTGGTATAGATACCATTCTTGAGCTTCTTGTCCTTGAAAACCAACATCTCCTACTTCTTGGTAGCACTCTTCATAATACCCTTGGTTTTGGAAACCAAGGGTTCTTTCCACCTCATAGTGCTCCTCCCACAACAAATAGCAAGACTCGGTAGGATGGTTGGAATGACACATCCTACAAAACCTTGCTTGTTGAGCCTCTATTCTCATCATGAGTTCCCTCAAGGTGAGATGCTCCATTATTTTATTTATTTTATTTATTTAAAATTTTCAAAAGTCCAAAATCATATTGCAAGGATTCTCGATAAAAATTTACCAAGAAATCAAGCAATACCTACTCAGAACAAAAACAACCACCAAGGAGTGGAAAATAAAAACAACTAGCTAATATGCAACCAAATAAACCTACACACTTAAAAACAAACGCCTCTTCCCCGAAAATGATGCCAAAATTTGGGAGGCCATCGCCGTACCTCTCAAAGTTAATATTTATAAGCCCTAAATGCATACTATCTGCGACTAAATAGATAGCGGAAAGTAGGGGTCATCCACGAAGAAGGGAGATTTTCTCAAGCGTTTAAGCACAAAAGGTTGCTATTAAGCTAGGAGTAGATATATACACACATATAAAAGCAAGTAAAGGGGGGGGGGTGGTTTGGTTGTTTGGTGGTCCTAAGTTATGAAAGTTAAAAGACAATACATCTAGCAAATTCAAGCAACTATGCTAAGTCATCAAACAAAACTAAGAAAAATGGTTTTAAAACTACAAAAGATAAAGCATTGGGGGCAATCGATATCCACTTCCACATCTAATGTAGATCATTGAACCATTCACTCATCCTATCACCATTGTTATCTATGGGGAATGCCAATGGAAGATCAACATTCATTCCTTCTTAAGAGTAGTTTGCAAAGACAAACAACGACCATAGGGGTATTTCATCAATGACATTATACACAAAGAACCATAGATTTGACAACGACAAGCCTTCTACCAAAGACATAGCCATTTAACCAAGCATATCATTCATTAGGCTAAACCTAGAACAAACCACATTCAAGGTTCAACCTTTCATTGCATCTATAGGATAAATATGAGAACAATTTACATTAACATACTTATCTACCAAGAATCACAACACATTATGCACAAGAAGTTCTAAGTTCATGTTCCTAGATTTTCATGCAAAGGAGCTAAGGAATTTGTCACTTTCCTAACACCCTAACACTTCAATCATAAAAACACTTCCTATTCTCAAACAACACATGTCATAAATGAAGTGAAACATAGCATTAAGAACACATGAATGCTAAATAACAAAGGCTTCAAGAACGAATGACGAAATCTATTCACTACTTCCACTAATCATGCATTTGCACAAGATTATCCAAGAACAATCGACATTCATTGACTTCTCTCATTTGCTACCTAAAACAAACATGACAATGAATTCAACATCATCATATTCATCTAGCAATAATCAATACATCAACATCATTAAGAAGCTCTAACTCATGCTCTTGGATTCCACATTAAAAGAGGGAAGAATTAGCTACTTTCTCTCAACCCTAACAAGTAATCATACAAGCAATTCATATACTCAAGCTTTCAACAACATCAATGCCATTAACAATTCACTCAAAGCTCAGTAAATGCACAATAGTAAAAGAACCAAATAGATATATAGTTGGTTCTTACTACATAGAAATGGAAGCTTCAATCCATTGCTCCCAAGATAAAACTAAGCTAGACAATTAAAAGACATGATTAACCTACAAAAACTAAGAAAAGAAAGAAATAAAAACTAGGGTTTGAGCCCACAAAAATGCAGGAAGAAGAGAGTGTCCAAAGCTTCTTGAAGAGGAGAGGATAAGGTGAGTATTTATAGTGCCAAAGGCAAGAAGGGTTTCTGACCCCTTGTCCATCGCGAGTCGCGACGTGCTCGCGACGACCTCGGGATGGACTCCTAGTCCAGCACCATTTCTTCTTTCTCCTTTTTGTTTCATATCCTCTTTTTCTCTTCACTTCTTCAATTCTTCAAATCTTCAAAAGCTCAATTACAAGTCTTCAAATCTTCAAATCTTCAAAGGTAATCTTCAAAGTCTTCAAAGTCTTCAAACAAATTACCTTGTCACACAAAATTCTCTAGAAAAGTCAAAGCGTAAAAGTCGCTTTTAACCCTCCTTAGAGAACTTCAAGGCAAAATGTCTCATTTAGAGCACAAAAGTATACAAAAGTGAATCCTAAAAGTCCTTATATAACCATATAAAATGGGCACATCAATTATTGAATTGCATTTTGGTGTCGTCAATTTCGTGATTCGACAACTCCAACTTTCTTAGAGGGACCTGAGTGAAAAAAGTAAAAACTTTACTCCTAACTCCAAATTGAAATTTGTTCGAACGTGATGGTACCCTATGCACCCCCGTTGTATTTTCCAAGTCTGTAACATATTATTTATCAATAAACATGCACAAGAATATATTTGTAACCTTTTCCATTTTACCTTTCTTACTTCTAAGTATTCAACTCTAAGTTACTCTAGAACATGTACTAGCGCTTTCTAAAATTTCATCAAAAAATTTATTTTATATTTCTATATTTAGGCAAGAATAAAAAAAACATGTATTTTGGAGCTATGGATAATAGGGTAACATAACTTTGGGTCATACTGTAATTTTCCAAGACTGTGTAGAAGTAATGAATGTTGACTTTCGAGGCCCTTCCGTTCACCAATACATGCCCAAATTACACATTTACAATCTTATATTATTGAATTTCATTTTGGCATCGCCAATTTCGGGATTTGTCGACTCTTAACTTTCTTAGAGGGACCTAAGTGCAAAAAGTAAAAACTTTACTCACAACTCCAAATTGAAATCCGGTCGAACGTGATGCTACCGTATACACCCTCATTGTATTTTCTAAGTCTGTAACAGAATATTTATCAACAACCAGGCATAAGAACATATTAGTAATTTTTTTGAATTTTCCTTTCTTACTTCTAAGTATTCAACTCTAACTCATAACTCCAAATTGAAATCCGGTCGAACTTGATGCTACTGTATACACCCTCATTGTATTTTCTAAATCCGTAACAGAATATTTATCAACAACCGGGCATAAGAACATATTAGTAATCCTTTCTGATTTTCCTTTCTTACTTCTAAGTATTCAACTCTAAGTTACTCTAGAATATGTATTAGCGCCTTCCGACATTTCATCAAAAAAATAATTTATTTTAGATTTCTATATATGGGCAAGAATAACAAAAATCATGTATTTTGGAGCAATGGATAATAAGGTAAATTCACAATCTCATATTATTGAATTTCATTTTGGTTCTGCCAATTTCGTGATTCGCCGACTCTAATTTTCTTGGAAGGACCTTAGTGCAAAAGGTAAAAACTTTACTCGTAACTCCAAATTGAAATCCACTTGAATATGATACTACCCTTGATTGACCTTTGATACATAAATACTAATGAAAATGTTTGGCCTTGACTAATAAACGATTAATCATTGACTTTCTATACATAAACACTAATGAAAAAGTTTGATCTTGACTAATCAATGGTTGAACATTACTTGACATTCCATATATATATAATTAATAAAATGGTTTGACATTCATTGATAAACGGTCAACCTTGTTTGACTTTTCATATATAAACACAAATAAAATGGTTTGACTTTAACTAATCAACAATGTCAACGCTTACTTAGTTTTACATACACAAACACTAATGACAAGGTTAGAAACTTAAATAAAAAGCAGTCAACCTTTGTTTGACTTTCTATACATAAACACTAATGAAATGTTTAGAACTTAACTAATCAACGGTCACCCCTTATTACTTGACTTTACATACATAAACACTAGTGAAAAGGTTAGAACTTAACTAATAAACGGTCAGCCCTTACTTGACTTTCCATGCATAAACACTAATGAAATGTTTAGAACTTAACTAATCAATGGTCAACCCTTATTACTTGACCTTCCATACACAAACACTAATGAAAATGTTTGACCTTGAGGAATCAATGATTAACCCCTTACTTGACTTTCCATACTTAAACATTAATGAAATTGTTAGAACATAACCAATCAACGGTCAACCCTTATTGCTTAGCTTTCCTTACATAAACACTAATGAAAAGTTAGAACTTAACTAATAAATGGTCAACCCTTAATTGACTTTCCATACATAAACACTAATCCTTACTTGAATTTCCATATATAAACATTTAATGAAAATGGTTGGCTTAAACTAATCACCGGACAACAATTACTTGACCTTTTGTATATAAACATTGATGAGAATGTTTAATTTTAACTAATAGACGATTAAGTATTTGTTTGAGGATAAATTCAAAATTTTCTTCTCACATTCCATTTCTTCTTAGTGAATATTATTACCATATCTTCCCCCTCTATAGTAAATATATATCGTAATTTTCCGTAAAATTTATTTGAGTTCAACTGCTACAAACAGACACAATTTTATACCTTATTATTTTAGTTAAATTAATTTGAATCACAAATGTAACATTATTAGTATTACGTATTACTATTTAATTTTTTTAAAAAAATATCACACATAGTAACTATATGAAAATTATAGGACATCAAACCTTTTGTAATTTTATTATAAAATAATAATATTTATTTTATTCAAATCCACAAAATTAATATTGAAATATGTCAATATTAAATTACCGAGATAAAAAAGTTGTATGAAAAATTTTCTTTATCATTTAAAAAAAATAAAATATCCTTTAATATTCACATAAATTTCTTTATTTCTATTCATAAACTAATATCTAAGAAATCAGCTCAAAAGACTAAGCCCTAATCCCAAACACAACTAACTTAACCCTAGTATAGATACACAAGAAGTCTTCTCCTTTTCCTTCAACATAACATAAGCATCATTCTCATTTAACATCCAGCAGTCTTCTCCTCCTCCTCCTTCTACGCCGGCGACTGCCACCTCTCTGTCATTGACCGCCTCCTCTCTTCCGTTGACTGTCGCTTCCGTAGCCATCCAACCCGAGTACAACCCTCCTCTGCCTGAGTTCAGCCCTCTCCTGCCCGAGTCCAGCCTTTCGCCGCGTCTTGCCCTCTTCCGCCAGAGTCTGCCTGCTCCGCCTTGCTAAAAAATGTCATCTCCACTGCACTGGATCTCCAATTATATCTCTGTCATCTCCGCCGTGCTCGAGTCTGCCGTACCCAACTTCATTTTGCCCAAGTCCAGAAGCTTCACCGTGCCTCAAGTTAGAGCTTCCTCTAACACGACGGGTGCACAGCCGGGTCACTGGCCCGCTGCCGAGTTATATAAATGCATTGTATTTTGAATTTTGAATATAAATGTATGATTCCGTCTCTTGAAAGGCGGTCTTTCCATAAGCTATGGAAAGACCAAGGTTTAAAGTGCAAATTGGAAGAAATGAAGATAAAAATTTTGGGTTGCATGAATCGGGTTATAAACTTTATAACTGCTACACCTTGCATAATAAATTTTTAATATTGCAACTAACGCTTTTTACTTTTTATTATTCTAATTAAACCCCGTCTTTCCAGAATCCTATGGAAAGACAGTCCTTCTAGAATCCTATGGAAAGACAGTCCTTCCAGAATCCTATGGAAAGACAGTCCTTCCAGAATCCTATGGAAAGACAGTCCTTCCAGAATCCTATGGAAAGACAGTCTTTCCCAAGACTTTGCCTAAATGTATTGTATTTTGTTATTTGAAATTTTAAGTTTAATTGAGGGACCTGGTTGATGTGAATTAAATTTGGGATCTGATTCTGTGTATTTGGTTGGCTGAAAATCTGAATTTGGGTCGCCAGAAATGTTTTGGTTGGCCGGAAATATGAACTACCAAAAGCTGAATCGATATTTAGCTTTTGGTAGTTTTTTTAATTATAAAATGGTAAGTGCAACGTCACACCACATTCTCACCTGGTTTCGGTCTTACCGATAGCAGGTGCAACGTCGCACCACCTTCTCACCTGATTTCGGTCATTAAGTTTTTACCTCGGTTTTTTCTTGCGACGCCGCGCTCCTGTAGGTATGGTTTCGGTAAGCCCGATATGAGTGCGACGTCACACTTGACCGAGGTAAGAAGTATAAT